>CM075883.1:9843311-10495174 GCA_038021265.1 Cyprinella venusta | reverse complement strand
TTCAGAGTTTCAAGAAGATCGCGAGGGCGGTCAAAAATTTCGGCCCAAAACGGACCAAGTGTTACCCCTTGCCAAAAACGACATGTTACCCCTTATTATGTTTTTTTTTCAGGTCAAAATTTGACATCGATATCTCGCTCTGGAAGGGTCTAGAGCCTCCAATTTTTGCGCGCTGGTCGATGTCTCGTGGCCCTCTGACACGACGATGTTCCAGAGTTTCAAGAAGATCGGAGGGGGTCAAAATTTCGGCCAAAAACGACAGTGTTACCCCTTATGTTTTTTTTTCAGGTCAAAAATTTGACATCCGATATCTCGGCTCTGGAAGGGTCTAGAGCCTCCATTTTTGCGCGCTGGTTGAAGTCTCGTGGCCCTCTGTCAAGAATCCAGAGTTTCAAGAAGATCGGAGGGGGTCAAAATTTCGGCCAAAAACGACAGTGTTACCCCTTATGTTTTTTTTTTCAGGTCAAAACTTTGACATCCGATATCTCGGCTCTGGAAGGGTCTAGAGCCTCCATTTTTGCGCGCTGGTCGAAGTCTCGTGGCCCTCTGTCAGAATCCAGAGTTTCAAGAAGATCGGAGGGGGTCAAAATTTCAGCCAAAAACGACAGTGTTACCCCTTATGTTTTTTTTTCAGGTCAAAACTTTGACATCCGATATCTCGGCTCTGGAAGGGTCTAGAGCCTCCATTTTTGCGCGCTGGTCGAAGTCTCGTGGCCCTCTGTCAGAATCCAGAGTTTCAAGAAGATCGGAGGGGGTCAAAATTTCAAGCCAAAAACGACAGTGTTACCCCTTATGTTTTTTTTCAGGTCAAAACTTTGACATCCGATATCTCGGCTCTGGAAGGGTCTAGAGCCTCCATTTTTGCGCGCTGGTCGAAGTCCTCGTGGCCCTCTGTCAGAATCCAGAGTTTCAAGAAGATCGGAGGGGGTCAAAATTTCGGCCAAAAACGACAGTGTTACCCCTTATGTTTTTTTTTCAGGTCAAAACTTTGACATCCGATATCTCGGCTCTGGAAGGGTCTAGAGCCTCCATTTTTGCGCGCTGGTCGAAGTCTCGTGGCCCTCTGTCAGAATCCAGAGTTTCAAGAAGATCGGAGGGGGTCAAAATTTCGGCCAAAAACGACAGTGTTACCCCTTATGTTTTTTTTTTTCAGGTCAAAACTTTGACATCCGATATCTCGGCTCTGGAAGGGTCTAGAGCCTCCATTTTTGCGCGCTGGTCGAAGTCTCGTGGCCCTCTGTCAGAATCCAGAGTTTCAAGAAGATCGGAGGGGGTCAAAATTTCGGCCAAAAACGACAGTGTTACCCCTTATGTTTTTTTTTTCAGGTCAAAACTTTGACATCCGATATCTCGGCTCTGGAAGGGTCTAGAGCCTCCATTTTTGCGCGCTGGTCGAAGTCTCGTGGCCCTCTGTCAGAATCCAGAGTTTCAAGAAGATCGGAGGGGGTCAAAATTTCAGCCAAAAACGACAGTGTTACCCCTTATGTTTTTTTTTCAGGTCAAAACTTTGACATCCGATATCTCGGCTCTGGAAGGGTCTAGAGCCTCCATTTTTGCGCGCTGGTCGAAGTCTCGTGGCCCTCTGTCAGAATCCAGAGTTTCAAGAAGATCGGAGGGGTCAAAATTTCGGCCAAAAACGACAGTGTTACCCCTTATGTTTTTTTTTTCAGGTCAAAACTTTGACATCCGATATCTCGGCTCTGGAAGGGTCTAGAGCCTCCATTTTTGCGCGCTGGTCGAAGTCTCGTGGCCCTCTGTCAGAATCCAGAGTTTCAAGAAGATCGAGGGGGTCAAAATTTCGGCCAAAAACGACAGTGTTACCCCTTATGTTTTTTTTTTCAGGTCAAAACTTTGACATCCGATATCTCGGCTCTGGAAGGGTCTAGAGCCTCCATTTTTGCGCGCTGGTCGAAGTCTCGTGGCCCTCTGTCAGAATCCAGAGTTTCAAGAAGATCGGAGGGGGTCAAAATTTCGGCCAAAAACGACAGTGTTACCCCTTATGTTTTTTTTTTTCAGGTCAAAACTTTGACATCCGATATCTCGGCTCTGGAAGGGTCTAGAGCCTCCATTTTTGCGCGCTGGTCGAAGTCTCGTGGCCCTCTGTCAGAATCCAGAGTTTCAAGAAGATCGGAGGGGGTCAAAATTTCGGCCAAAAACGACAGTGTTACCCCTTATGTTTTTTTTTTCAGGTCAAAACTTTGACATCCGATATCTCGGCTCTGGAAGGGTCTAGAGCCTCCATTTTTGCGCGCTGGTTGAAGTCTCGTGGCCCTCTGTCAGAATCCAGAGTTTCAAGAAGATCGGAGGGGGTCAAAATTTCGGCCAAAAACGACAGTGTTACCCCTTATGTTTTTTTTTTCAGGTCAAACTTTGACATCCGATATCTCGGCTCTGGAAGGGTCTAGAGCCTCCATTTTTGCGCGCTGGTTGAAGTCTCGTGGCCCTCTGTCAGAATCCAGAGTTTCAAGAAGATCGGAGGGGGTCAAAATTTCGGCCAAAAACGACAGTGTTACCCCTTATGTTTTTTTTTTTTCAGGTCAAAACTTTGACATCCGATATCTCGCTCTGGAAGGGTCTAGAGCCTCCATTTTGCGCGCTGGTCGAAGTCTCGTGGCCCTCTGTCAGAATCCAGAGTTTCAAGAAGATCGGAGGGGGTCAAAATTTCGGCCAAAAACGACAGTGTTACCCCTTATGTTTTTTTTTTCAGGTCAAAACTTTGACATCCGATATCTCGGCTCTGGAAGGGTCTAGAGCCTCCATTTTTGCGCGCTGGTTGAAGTCTCGTGGCCCTCTGTCAGAATCCAGAGTTTCAAGAAGATCGGAGGGGGTCAAAATTTCGGCCAAAAACGACAGTGTTACCCCTTATGTTTTTTTTTTCAGGTCAAAACTTGACATCCGATATCTCGGCTCTGGAAGGGTCTAGAGCCTCCATTTTTGCGCGCTGGTCGAAGTCTCGTGGCCCTCTGTCAGAATCCAGAGTTTCAAGAAGATCGGAGGGGGTCAAAATTTCGGCCAAAAACGACAGTGTTACCCCTTATGTTTTTTTTTTCAGGTCAAAACTTTGACATCCGATATCTCGGCTCTGGAAGGGTCTAGAGCCTCCATTTTTGCGCGCTGGTCGAAGTCTCGTGGCCCTCTGTCAGAATCCAGAGTTTCAAGAAGATCGGAGGGGGTCAAAATTTCGGCCAAAAACGACAGTGTTACCCCTTATGTTTTTTTTTTCAGGTCAAAACTTTGACATCCGATATCTCGGCTCTGGAAGGGTCTAGAGCCTCCATTTTTGCGCGCTGGTCGAAGTCTCGTGGCCCTCTGTCAGAATCCAGAGTTTCAAGAAGATCGGAGGGGGTCAAAATTTCGGCCAAAAACGACAGTGTTACCCCTTATGTTTTTTTTTCAGGTCAAAACTTTGACATCCGATATCTCGGCTCTGGAAGGGTCTAGAGCCTCCATTTTTGCGCGCTGGTCGAAGTCTCGTGGCCCTCTGTCAGAATCCAGAGTTTCAAGAAGATCGGAGGGGGTCAAAATTTCGGCCAAAAAACGACAGTGTTACCCCTTATGTTTTTTTTTTCAGGTCAAAACTTTGACATCCGATATCTCGGCTCTGGAAGGGTCTAGAGCCTCCATTTTTGCGCGCTGGTCGAAGTCTCGTGGCCCTCTGTCAGAATCCAGAGTTTCAAGAAGATCGGAGGGGGTCAAAATTTCGGCCAAAAACGACAGTGTTACCCCTTATGTTTTTTTTTTTCAGGTCAAAACTTTGACATCCGATATCTCGGCTCTGGAAGGGTCTAGAGCCTCCATTTTTGCGCGCTGGTTGAAGTCTCGTGGCCCTCTGTCAGAATCCAGAGTTTCAAGAAGATCGGAGGGGGTCAAAATTTCGGCCAAAAACGACAGTGTTACCCCTTATGTTTTTTTTTTTCAGGTCAAAACTTTGACATCCGATATCTCGGCTCTGGAAGGGTCTAGAGCCTCCATTTTTGCGCGCTGGTTGAAGTCTCGTGGCCCTCTGTCAGAATCCAGAGTTTCAAGAAGATCGGAGGGGGTCAAAATTTCGGCCAAAAACGACAGTGTTACCCCTTATGTTTTTTTTTTCAGGTCAAAACTTTGACATCCGATATCTCGGCTCTGGAAGGGTCTAGAGCCTCCATTTTTGCGCGCTGGTTGAAGTCTCGTGGCCCTCTGTCAGAATCCAGAGTTTCAAGAAGATCGGAGGGGGTCAAAATTTCGGCCAAAAACGACAGTGTTACCCCTTATGTTTTTTTTTTCAGGTCAAAACTTTGACATCCGATATCTCCGCTCTGGAAGGGTCTAGAGCCTCCATTTTTGCGCGCTGGTCGAAGTCTCGTGGCCCTCTGTCAGAATCCAGAGTTTCAAGAAGATCGGAGGGGGTCAAAATTTCGGCCAAAAACGACAGTGTTACCCCTTATGTTTTTTTTTTTTCAGGTCAAAACTTTGACATCCGATATCTCGGCTCTGGAAGGGTCTAAAGCCTCCATTTTTGCGCGCTGGTCGAAGTCTCGTGGCCCTCTGTCAGAATCCAGAGTTTCAAGAAGATCGGAGGGGGTCAAAATTTCGGCCAAAAACGACAGTGTTACCCCTTATGTTTTTTTTTTTCAGGTCAAAACTTTGACATCCGATATCTCGGCTCTGGAAGGGTCTAGAGCCTCCATTTTTGCGCGCTGGTCGAAGTCTCGTGGCCCTCTGTCAGAATCCAGAGTTTCAAGAAGATCGGAGGGGGTCAAAATTTCGGCCAAAAACGACAGTGTTACCCCTTATGTTTTTTTTTTCAGGTCAAAACTTTGACATCCGATATCTCGGCTCTGGAAGGGTCTAGAGCCTCCATTTTTGCGCGCTGGTCGAAGTCTCGTGGCCCTCTGTCAGAATCCAGAGTTTCAAGAAGATCGGAGGGGGTCAAAATTTCAGCCAAAAACGACAGTGTTACCCCTTATGTTTTTTTTTCAGGTCAAAACTTTGACATCCGATATCTCGGCTCTGGAAGGGTCTAGAGCCTCCATTTTGCGCGCTGGTCGAAGTCTCGTGGCCCTCTGTCAGAATCCAGAGTTTCAAGAAGATCGGAGGGGGTCAAAATTTCGGCCAAAAACGACAGTGTTACCCCTTATGTTTTTTTTTCAGGTCAAAACTTTGACATCCGATATCTCGGCTCTGGAAGGGTCTAGAGCCTCCATTTTTGCGCGCTGGTCGAAGTCTCGTGGCCCTCTGTCAGAATCCAGAGTTTCAAGAAGATCGGAGGGGGTCAAAATTTCGGCCAAAAACGACAGTGTTACCCCTTATGTTTTTTTTTTTCAGGTCAAAACTTTGACATCCGATATCTCGGCTCTGGAAGGGTCTAAAGCCTCCATTTTTGCGCGCTGGTCGAAGTCTCGTGGCCCTCTGTCAGAATCCAGAGTTTCAAGAAGATCGGAGGGGGTCAAAATTTCGGCCAAAAACGACAGTGTTACCCCTTATGTTTTTTTTTTTCAGGTCAAAACTTTGACATCCGATATCTCGGCTCTGGAAGGGTCTAGAGCCTCCATTTTTGCGCGCTGGTTGAAGTCTCGTGGCCCTCTGTCAGAATCCAGAGTTTCAAGAAGATCGGAGGGGGTCAAAATTTCAGCCAAAAACGACAGTGTTACCCCTTATGTTTTTTTTTCAGGTCAAAACTTTGACATCCGATATCTCGGCTCTGGAAGGGTCTAGAGCCTCCATTTTTGCGCGCTGGTCGAAGTCTCGTGGCCCTCTGTCAGAATCCAGAGTTTCAAGAAGATCGGAGGGGGTCAAAATTTCAGCCAAAAACGACAGTGTTACCCCTTATGTTTTTTTTTCAGGTCAAAACTTTGACATCCGATATCTCGGCTCTGGAAGGGTCTAGAGCCTCCATTTTTGCGCGCTGGTTGAAGTCTCGTGGCCCTCTGTCAGAATCCAGAGTTTCAAGAAGATCGGAGGGGGTCAAAATTTCGGCCAAAAACGACAGTGTTACCCCTTATGTTTTTTTTTTTCAGGTCAAAACTTTGACATCCGATATCTCGGCTCTGGAAGGGTCTAAGCCTCCATTTTTGCGCGCTGGTCGAAGTCTCGTGGCCCTCTGTCAGAATCCAGAGTTTCAAGAAGATCGGAGGGGGTCAAAATTTCGGCCAAAAACGACAGTGTTACCCCTTATGTTTTTTTTTTTCAGGTCAAAACTTTGACATCCGATATCTCGGCTCTGGAAGGGTCTAGAGCCTCCATTTTTGCGCGCTGGTCGAAGTCTCGTGGCCCTCTGTCAGAATCCAGAGTTTCAAGAAGATCGGAGGGGGTCAAAATTTCGGCCAAAAACGACAGTGTTACCCCTTATGTTTTTTTTTCAGGTCAAAACTTTGACATCCGATATCTCGGCTCTGGAAGGGTCTAGAGCCTCCATTTTTGCGCGCTGGTTGAAGTCTCGTGGCCCTCTGTCAGAATCCAGAGTTTCAAGAAGATCGGAGGGGGTCAAAATTTCAGCCAAAAACGACAGTGTTACCCCTTATGTTTTTTTTTTCAGGTCAAAACTTTGACATCCGATATCTCGGCTCTGGAAGGGTCTAGAGCCTCCATTTTTGCGCGCTGGTCGAAGTCTCGTGGCCCTCTGTCAGAATCCAGAGTTTCAAGAAGATCGGAGGGGGTCAAAATTTCGGCCAAAAACGACAGTGTTACCCCTTATGTTTTTTTTTCAGGTCAAAACTTTGACATCCGATATCTCGGCTCTGGAAGGGTCTAGAGCCTCCATTTTTGCGCGCTGGTCGAAGTCTCGTGGCCCTCTGTCAGAATCCAGAGTTTCAAGAAGATCGGAGGGGGTCAAAATTTCGGCCAAAAACGACAGTGTTACCCCTTATGTTTTTTTTTTTCAGGTCAAAACTTTGACATCCGATATCTCGGCTCTGGAAGGGTCTAAAGCCTCCATTTTTGCGCGCTGGTCGAAGTCTCGTGGCCCTCTGTCAGAATCCAGAGTTTCAAGAAGATCGGAGGGGGTCAAAATTTCGGCCAAAAACGACAGTGTTACCCCTTATGTTTTTTTTTTTCAGGTCAAAACTTTGACATCCGATATCTCGGCTCTGGAAGGGTCTAGAGCCTCCATTTTTGCGCGCTGGTCGAAGTCTCGTGGCCCTCTGTCAGAATCCAGAGTTTCAAGAAGATCGGAGGGGGTCAAAATTTCGGCCAAAAACGACAGTGTTACCCCTTATGTTTTTTTTTTCAGGTCAAAACTTTGACATCCGATATCTCGGCTCTGGAAGGGTCTAGAGCCTCCATTTTTGCGCGCTGGTTGAAGTCTCGTGGCCCTCTGTCAGAATCCAGAGTTTCAAGAAGATCGGAGGGGGTCAAAATTTCAGCCAAAAACGACAGTGTTACCCCTTATGTTTTTTTTTCAGGTCAAAACTTTGACATCCGATATCTCGGCTCTGGAAGGGTCTAGAGCCTCCATTTTTGCGCGCTGGTCGAAGTCTCGTGGCCCTCTGTCAGAATCCAGAGTTTCAAGAAGATCGGAGGGGGTCAAAATTTCGGCCAAAAACGACAGTGTTACCCCTTATGTTTTTTTTCAGGTCAAAACTTTGACATCCGATATCTCGGCTCTGGAAGGGTCTAGAGCCTCCAATTTTGCGCGCTGGTCGAAGTCTCGTGGCCCTCTGTCAGAATCCAGAGTTTCAAGAAGATCGGAGGGGGTCAAAATTTCAGCCAAAAACGACAGTGTTACCCCTTATGTTTTTTTTTCAGGTCAAAACTTTGACATCCGATATCTCGGCTCTGGAAGGGTCTAAAGCCTCCATTTTTGCGCGCTGGTCGAAGTCTCGTGGCCCTCTGTCAGAATCCAGAGTTTCAAGAAGATCGGAGGGGGTCAAAATTTCGGCCAAAAACGACAGTGTTACCCCTTATGTTTTTTTTTTTCAGGTCAAAACTTTGACATCCGATATCTCGGCTCTGGAAGGGTCTAGAGCCTCCATTTTTGCGCGCTGGTCGAAGTCTCGTGGCCCTCTGTCAGAATCCAGAGTTTCAAGAAGATCGGAGGGGGTCAAAATTTCGGCAAAAACGACAGTGGTTACCCCTTATGTTTTTTTTTTTCAGGTCAAAACTTTGACATCCGATATCTCGGCTCTGGAAGGGTCTAGAGCCTCCATTTTTGCGCGCTGGTTGAAGTCTCGTGGCCCTCTGTCAGAATCCAGAGTTTCAAGAAGATCGGAGGGGGTCAAAATTTCAGCCAAAAACGACAGTGTTACCCCTTATGTTTTTTTTTCAGGTCAAAACTTTGACATCCGATATCTCGGCTCTGGAAGGGTCTAGAGCCTCCATTTTTGCGCGCTGGTCGAAGTCTCGTGGCCCTCTGTCAGAATCCAGAGTTTCAAGAAGATCGGAGGGGGTCAAAATTTCGGCCAAAACGACAGTGTTACCCCTTATGTTTTTTTTTCAGGTCAAAACTTTGACATCCGATATCTCGGCTCTGGAAGGGTCTAGAGCCTCCATTTTTGCGCGCTGGTCGAAGTCTCGTGGCCCTCTGTCAGAATCCAGAGTTTCAAGAAGATCGGAGGGGGTCAAAATTTCAGCCAAAAACGACAGTGTTACCCCTTATGTTTTTTTTCAGGTCAAAACTTTGACATCCGATATCTCGGCTCTGGAAGGGTCTAAAGCCTCCATTTTTGCGCGCTGGTCGAAGTCTCGTGGCCCTCTGTCAGAATCCAGAGTTTCAAGAAGATCGGAGGGGGTCAAAATTTCGGCCAAAAACGACAGTGTTACCCCTTATGTTTTTTTTTTTCAGGTCAAAACTTTGACATCCGATATCTCGGCTCTGGAAGGGTCTAGAGCCTCCATTTTTGCGCGCTGGTCGAAGTCTCGTGGCCCTCTGTCAGAATCCAGAGTTTCAAGAAGATCGGAGGGGGTCAAAATTTCGGCCAAAAACGACAGTGTTACCCCTTATGTTTTTTTTTTTCAGGTCAAAACTTTGACATCCGATATCTCGGCTCTGGAAGGGTCTAGAGCCTCCATTTTTGCGCGCTGGTCGAAGTCTCGTGGCCCTCTGTCAGAATCCAGAGTTTCAAGAAGATCGGAGGGGGTCAAAATTTCAGCCAAAAACGACAGTGTTACCCCTTATGTTTTTTTTTCAGGTCAAAACTTTGACATCCGATATCTCGGCTCTGGAAGGGTCTAGAGCCTCCATTTTTGCGCGCTGGTCGAAGTCTCGTGGCCCTCTGTCAGAATCCAGAGTTTCAAGAAGATCGGAGGGGGTCAAAATTTCGGCCAAAAACGACAGTGTTACCCCTTATGTTTTTTTTTCAGGTCAAAACTTTGACATCCGATATCTCGGCTCTGGAAGGGTCTAGAGCCTCCATTTTTGCGCGCTGGTCGAAGTCTCGTGGCCCTCTGTCAGAATCCAGAGTTTCAAGAAGATCGGAGGGGGTCAAAATTTCGGCCAAAAACGACAGTGTTACCCCTTATGTTTTTTTTTTTCAGGTCAAAACTTTGACATCCGATATCTCGGCTCTGGAAGGGTCTAAAGCCTCCATTTTTGCGCGCTGGTCGAAGTCTCGTGGCCCTCTGTCAGAATCCAGAGTTTCAAGAAGATCGGAGGGGGTCAAAATTTCGGCCAAAAATGACAGTGTTACCCCTTATGTTTTTTTTTTTCAGGTCAAAACTTTGACATCCGATATCTCGGCTCTGGAAGGGTCTAGAGCCTCCATTTTTGCGCGCTGGTCGAAGTCTCGTGGCCCTCTGTCAGAATCCAGAGTTTCAAGAAGATCGGAGGGGGTCAAAATTTCGGCCAAAAACGACAGTGTTACCCCTTATGTTTTTTTTTTCAGGTCAAAACTTTGACATCCGATATCTCGGCTCTGGAAGGGTCTAGAGCCTCCATTTTTGCGCGCTGGTTGAAGTCTCGTGGCCCTCTGTCAGAATCCAGAGTTTCAAGAAGATCGGAGGGGGTCAAAATTTCGGCCAAAAACGACAGTGTTACCCCTTATGTTTTTTTTTTCAGGTCAAAACTTTGACATCCGATATCTCGGCTCTGGAAGGGTCTAGAGCCTCCATTTTTGCGCGCTGGTTGAAGTCTCGTGGCCCTCTGTCAGAATCCAGAGTTTCAAGAAGATCGGAGGGGGTCAAAATTTCAGCCAAAAACGACAGTGTTACCCCTTATGTTTTTTTTTCAGGTCAAAACTTTGACATCCGATATCTCGGCTCTGGAAGGGTCTAGAGCCTCCATTTTTGCGCGCTGGTTGAAGTCTCGTGGCCCTCTGTCAGAATCCAGAGTTTCAAGAAGATCGGAGGGGGTCAAAATTTCGGCCAAAAACGACAGTGTTACCCCTTATGTTTTTTTTTTTCAGGTCAAAACTTTGACATCCGATATCTCGGCTCTGGAAGGGTCTAGAGCCTCCATTTTTGCGCGCTGGTTGAAGTCTCGTGGCCCTCTGTCAGAATCCAGAGTTTCAAGAAGATCGGAGGGGGTCAAAATTTCGGCCAAAAACGACAGTGTTACCCCTTATGTTTTTTTTTTCAGGTCAAAACTTTGACATCCGATATCTCCGCTCTGGAAGGGTCTAGAGCCTCCATTTTTGCGCGCTGGTCGAAGTCTCGTGGCCCTCTGTCAGAATCCAGAGTTTCAAGAAGATCGGAGGGGGTCAAAATTTCGGCCAAAAACGACAGTGTTACCCCTTATGTTTTTTTTTTCAGGTCAAAACTTTGACATCCGATATCTCGGCTCTGGAAGGGTCTAAAGCCTCCATTTTTGCGCGCTGGTCGAAGTCTCGTGGCCCTCTGTCAGAATCCAGAGTTTCAAGAAGATCGGAGGGGGTCAAAATTTCGGCCAAAAACGACAGTGTTACCCCTTATGTTTTTTTTTTTCAGGTCAAAACTTTGACATCCGATATCTCGGCTCTGGAAGGGTCTAGAGCCTCCATTTTTGCGCGCTGGTCGAAGTCTCGTGGCCCTCTGTCAGAATCCAGAGTTTCAAGAAGATCGGAGGGGGTCAAAATTTCGGCCAAAAACGACAGTGTTACCCCTTATGTTTTTTTTTCAGGTCAAAACTTTGACATCCGATATCTCGGCTCTGGAAGGGTCTAGAGCCTCCATTTTTGCGCGCTGGTCGAAGTCTCGTGGCCCTCTGTCAGAATCCAGAGTTTCAAGAAGATCGGAGGGGGTCAAAATTTCGGCCAAAAACGACAGTGTTACCCCTTATGTTTTTTTTTTTCAGGTCAAAACTTTGACATCCGATATCTCGGCTCTGGAAGGGTCTAAAGCCTCCATTTTTGCGCGCTGGTCGAAGTCTCGTGGCCCTCTGTCAGAATCCAGAGTTTCAAGAAGATCGGAGGGGGTCAAAATTTCGGCCAAAAACGACAGTGTTACCCCTTATGTTTTTTTTTTCAGGTCAAAACTTTGACATCCGATATCTCGGCTCTGGAAGGGTCTAGAGCCTCCATTTTTGCGCGCTGGTCGAAGTCTCGTGGCCCTCTGTCAGAATCCAGAGTTTCAAGAAGATCGGAGGGGGTCAAAATTTCGGCCAAAAACGACAGTGTTACCCCTTATGTTTTTTTTTTTCAGGTCAAAACTTTGACATCCGATATCTCGGCTCTGGAAGGGTCTAGAGCCTCCATTTTTGCGCGCTGGTTGAAGTCTCGTGGCCCTCTGTCAGAATCCAGAGTTTCAAGAAGATCGGAGGGGGTCAAAATTTCGGCCAAAAACGACAGTGTTACCCCTTATGTTTTTTTTTTTCAGGTCAAAACTTTGACATCCGATATCTCGGCTCTGGAAGGGTCTAGAGCCTCCATTTTTGCGCGCTGGTTGAAGTCTCGTGGCCCTCTGTCAGAATCCAGAGTTTCAAGAAGATCGGAGGGGGTCAAAATTTCAGCCAAAAACGACAGTGTTACCCCTTATGTTTTTTTTTTTCAGGTCAAAACTTTGACATCCGATATCTCGGCTCTGGAAGGGTCTAGAGCCTCCATTTTTGCGCGCTGGTTGAAGTCTCGTGGCCCTCTGTCAGAATCCAGAGTTTCAAGAAGATCGGAGGGGGTCAAAATTTCGGCCAAAAACGACAGTGTTACCCCTTATGTTTTTTTTTTCAGGTCAAAACTTTGACATCCGATATCTCGGCTCTGGAAGGGTCTAGAGCCTCCATTTTTGCGCGCTGGTTGAAGTCTCGTGGCCCTCTGTCAGAATCCAGAGTTTCAAGAAGATCGGAGGGGGTCAAAATTTCGGCCAAAAACGACAGTGTTACCCCTTATGTTTTTTTTTTCAGGTCAAAACTTTGACATCCGATATCTCCGCTCTGGAAGGGTCTAGAGCCTCCATTTTTGCGCGCTGGTCGAAGTCTCGTGGCCCTCTGTCAGAATCCAGAGTTTCAAGAAGATCGGAGGGGGTCAAAATTTCGGCCAAAAACGACAGTGTTACCCCTTATGTTTTTTTTTTTCAGGTCAAAACTTTGACATCCGATATCTCGGCTCTGGAAGGGTCTAGAGCCTCCATTTTTGCGCGCTGGTCGAAGTCTCGTGGCCCTCTGTCAGAATCCAGAGTTTCAAGAAGATCGGAGGGGGTCAAAATTTCGGCCAAAAACGACAGTGTTACCCCTTATGTTTTTTTTTTCAGGTCAAAACTTTGACATCCGATATCTCGGCTCTGGAAGGGTCTAGAGCCTCCATTTTTGCGCGCTGGTCGAAGTCTCGTGGCCCTCTGTCAGAATCCAGAGTTTCAAGAAGATCGGAGGGGGTCAAAATTTCAGCCAAAAACGACAGTGTTACCCCTTATGTTTTTTTTTTTCAGGTCAAAACTTTGACATCCGATATCTCGGCTCTGGAAGGGTCTAGAGCCTCCATTTTTGCGCGCTGGTCGAAGTCTCGTGGCCCTCTGTCAGAATCCAGAGTTTCAAGAAGATCGGAGGGGGTCAAAATTTCGGCCAAAAACGACAGTGTTACCCCTTATGTTTTTTTTTCAGGTCAAAACTTTGACATCCGATATCTAGGCTCTGGAAGGGTCTAGAGCCTCCATTTTTGCGCGCTGGTCGAAGTCTCGTGGCCCTCTGTCAGAATCCAGAGTTTCAAGAAGATCGGAGGGGGTCAAAATTTCGGCCAAAAACGACAGTGTTACCCCTTATGTTTTTTTTTTTCAGGTCAAAACTTTGACATCCGATATCTCGGCTCTGGAAGGGTCTAAAGCCTCCATTTTTGCGCGCTGGTCGAAGTCTCGTGGCCCTCTGTCAGAATCCAGAGTTTCAAGAAGATCGGAGGGGGTCAAAATTTCGGCCAAAAACGACAGTGTTACCCCTTATGTTTTTTTTTTCAGGTCAAAACTTTGACATCCGATATCTCGGCTCTGGAAGGGTCTAGAGCCTCCATTTTTGCGCGCTGGTTGAAGTCTCGTGGCCCTCTGTCAGAATCCAGAGTTTCAAGAAGATCGGAGGGGGTCAAAATTTCAGCCAAAAACGACAGTGTTACCCCTTATGTTTTTTTTTCAGGTCAAAACTTTGACATCCGATATCTCGGCTCTGGAAGGGTCTAGAGCCTCCATTTTTGCGCGCTGGTCGAAGTCTCGTGGCCCTCTGTCAGAATCCAGAGTTTCAAGAAGATCGGAGGGGGTCAAAATTTCAGCCAAAAACGACAGTGTTACCCCTTATGTTTTTTTTTTTCAGGTCAAAACTTTGACATCCGATATCTCGGCTCTGGAAGGGTCTAGAGCCTCCATTTTTGCGCGCTGGTTGAAGTCTCGTGGCCCTCTGTCAGAATCCAGAGTTTCAAGAAGATCGGAGGGGGTCAAAATTTCGGCCAAAAACGACAGTGTTACCCCTTATGTTTTTTTTTTCAGGTCAAAACTTTGACATCCGATATCTCGGCTCTGGAAGGGTCTAGAGCCTCCATTTTTGCGCGCTGGTCGAAGTCTCGTGGCCCTCTGTCAGAATCCAGAGTTTCAAGAAGATCGGAGGGGGTCAAAATTTCAGCCAAAAACGACAGTGTTACCCCTTATGTTTTTTTTCAGGTCAAAACTTTGACATCCGATATCTCGGCTCTGGAAGGGTCTAAAGCCTCCATTTTTGCGCGCTGATCGAAGTCTCGTGGCCCTCTGTCAGAATCCAGAGTTTCAAGAAGATCGGAGGGGGTCAAAATTTCGGCCAAAAACGACAGTGTTACCCCTTATGTTTTTTTTTTTCAGGTCAAAACTTTGACATCCGATATCTCGGCTCTGGAAGGGTCTAGAGCCTCCATTTTTGCTCGCTGGTCGAAGTCTCGTGGCCCTCTGTCAGAATCCAGAGTTTCAAGAAGATCGGAGGGGGTCAAAATTTCGGCCAAAAACGACAGTGTTACCCCTTATGTTTTTTTTTTCAGGTCAAAACTTTGACATCCGATATCTCGGCTCTGGAAGGGTCTAGAGCCTCCATTTTTGCGCGCTGGTCGAAGTCTCGTGGCCCTCTGTCAGAATCCAGAGTTTCAAGAAGATCGGAGGGGGTCAAAATTTCAGCCAAAAACGACAGTGTTACCCCTTATGTTTTTTTTTCAGGTCAAAACTTTGACATCCGATATCTCGGCTCTGGAAGGGTCTAGAGCCTCCATTTTTGCGCGCTGGTCGAAGTCTCGTGGCCCTCTGTCAGAATCCAGAGTTTCAAGAAGATCGGAGGGGGTCAAAATTTCGGCCAAAAACGACAGTGTTACCCCTTATGTTTTTTTTTTCAGGTCAAAACTTTGACATCCGATATCTCGGCTCTGGAAGGGTCTAGAGCCTCCATTTTTGCGCGCTGGTCGAAGTCTCGTGGCCCTCTGTCAGAATCCAGAGTTTCAAGAAGATCGGAGGGGGTCAAAATTTCGGCCAAAAACGACAGTGTTACCCCTTATGTTTTTTTTTTTCAGGTCAAAACTTTGACATCCGATATCTCGGCTCTGGAAGGGTCTAAAGCCTCCATTTTTGCGCGCTGGTCGAAGTCTCGTGGCCCTCTGTCAGAATCCAGAGTTTCAAGAAGATCGGAGGGGGTCAAAATTTCGGCCAAAAACGACAGTGTTACCCCTTATGTTTTTTTTTTCAGGTCAAAACTTTGACATCCGATATCTCGGCTCTGGAAGGGTCTAGAGCCTTCATTTTTGCGCGCTGGTTGAAGTCTCGTGGCCCTCTGTCAGAATCCAGAGTTTCAAGAAGATCGGAGGGGGTCAAAATTTCGGCCAAAAACGACAGTGTTACCCCTTATGTTTTTTTTTTCAGGTCAAAACTTTGACATCCGATATCTCGGCTCTGGAAGGGTCTAGAGCCTCCATTTTTGCGCGCTGGTTGAAGTCTCGTGGCCCTCTGTCAGAATCCAGAGTTTCAAGAAGATCGGAGGGGGTCAAAATTTCGGCCAAAAACGACAGTGTTACCCCTTATGTTTTTTTTTTCAGGTCAAAACTTTGACATCCGATATCTCGGCTCTGGAAGGGTCTAGAGCCTCCATTTTTGCGCGCTGGTTGAAGTCTCGTGGCCCTCTGTCAGAATCCAGAGTTTCAAGAAGATCGGAGGGGGTCAAAATTTCAGCCAAAAACGACAGTGTTACCCCTTATGTTTTTTTTTCAGGTCAAAACTTTGACATCCGATATCTCGGCTCTGGAAGGGTCTAGAGCCTCCATTTTTGCGCGCTGGTTGAAGTCTCGTGGCCCTCTGTCAGAATCCAGAGTTTCAAGAAGATCGGAGGGGGTCAAAATTTCGGCCAAAAACGACAGTGTTACCCCTTATGTTTTTTTTTTTTCAGGTCAAAACTTTGACATCCGATATCTCGGCTCTGGAAGGGTCTAAAGCCTCCATTTTTGCGCGCTGGTCGAAGTCTCGTGGCCCTCTGTCAGAATCCAGAGTTTCAAGAAGATCGGAGGGGGTCAAAATTTCGGCCAAAAACGACAGTGTTACCCCTTATGTTTTTTTTTTTCAGGTCAAAACTTTGACATCCGATATCTCGGCTCTGGAAGGGTCTAGAGCCTCCATTTTTGCGCGCTGGTCGAAGTCTCGTGGCCCTCTGTCAGAATCCAGAGTTTCAAGAAGATCGGAGGGGGTCAAAATTTCAGCCAAAAACGACAGTGTTACCCCTTATGTTTTTTTTTTTCAGGTCAAAACTTTGACATCCGATATCTCGGCTCTGGAAGGGTCTAGAGCCTCCATTTTTGCGCGCTGGTCGAAGTCTCGTGGCCCTCTGTCAGAATCCAGAGTTTCAAGAAGATCGGAGGGGGTCAAAATTTCAGCCAAAAACGACAGTGTTACCCCTTATGTTTTTTTTTTCAGGTCAAAACTTTGACATCCGATATCTCGGCTCTGGAAGGGTCTAGAGCCTCCATTTTTGCGCGCTGGTCGAAGTCTCGTGGCCCTCTGTCAGAATCCAGAGTTTCAAGAAGATCGGAGGGGGTCAAAATTTCGGCCAAAAACGACAGTGTTACCCCTTATGTTTTTTTTTCAGGTCAAAACTTTGACATCCGATATCTCGGCTCTGGAAGGGTCTAGAGCCTCCATTTTTGCGCGCTGGTCGAAGTCTCGTGGCCCTCTGTCAGAATCCAGAGTTTCAAGAAGATCGGAGGGGGTCAAAATTTCAGCCAAAAACGACAGTGTTACCCCTTATGTTTTTTTTCAGGTCAAAACTTTGACATCCGATATCTCGGCTCTGGAAGGGTCTAAAGCCTCCATTTTTGCGCGCTGGTCGAAGTCTCGTGGCCCTCTGTCAGAATCCAGAGTTTCAAGAAGATCGGAGGGGGTCAAAATTTCGGCCAAAAACGACAGTGTTACCCCTTATGTTTTTTTTTTTCAGGTCAAAACTTTGACATCCGATATCTCGGCTCTGGAAGGGTCTAGAGCCTCCATTTTTGCGCGCTGGTCGAAGTCTCGTGGCCCTCTGTCAGAATCCAGAGTTTCAAGAAGATCGGAGGGGGTCAAAATTTCGGCCAAAAACGACAGTGTTACCCCTTATGTTTTTTTTTTCAGGTCAAAACTTTGACATCCGATATCTCGGCTCTGGAAGGGTCTAGAGCCTCCATTTTTGCGCGCTGGTCGAAGTCTCGTGGCCCTCTGTCAGAATCCAGAGTTTCAAGAAGATCGGAGGGGGTCAAAATTTCAGCCAAAAACGACAGTGTTACCCCTTATGTTTTTTTTTTCAGGTCAAAACTTTGACATCCGATATCTCGGCTCTGGAAGGGTCTAGAGCCTCCATTTTTGCGCGCTGGTCGAAGTCTCGTGGCCCTCTGTCAGAATCCAGAGTTTCAAGAAGATCGGAGGGGGTCAAAATTTCGGCCAAAAACGACAGTGTTACCCCTTATGTTTTTTTTTCAGGTCAAAACTTTGACATCCGATATCTCGGCTCTGGAAGGGTCTAGAGCCTCCATTTTTGCGCGCTGGTCGAAGTCTCGTGGCCCTCTGTCAGAATCCAGAGTTTCAAGAAGATCGGAGGGGGTCAAAATTTCGGCCAAAAACGACAGTGTTACCCCTTATGTTTTTTTTTTTCAGGTCAAAACTTTGACATCCGATATCTCGGCTCTGGAAGGGTCTAAAGCCTCCATTTTTGCGCGCTGGTCGAAGTCTCGTGGCCCTCTGTCAGAATCCAGAGTTTCAAGAAGATCGGAGGGGGTCAAAATTTCGGCCAAAAATGACAGTGTTACCCCTTATGTTTTTTTTTTTCAGGTCAAAACTTTGACATCCGATATCTCGGCTCTGGAAGGGTCTAGAGCCTCCATTTTTGCGCGCTGGTCGAAGTCTCGTGGCCCTCTGTCAGAATCCAGAGTTTCAAGAAGATCGGAGGGGGTCAAAATTTCGGCCAAAAACGACAGTGTTACCCCTTATGTTTTTTTTTTTCAGGTCAAAACTTTGACATCCGATATCTCGGCTCTGGAAGGGTCTAGAGCCTCCATTTTTGCGCGCTGGTTGAAGTCTCGTGGCCCTCTGTCAGAATCCAGAGTTTCAAGAAGATCGGAGGGGGTCAAAATTTCGGCCAAAAACGACAGTGTTACCCCTTATGTTTTTTTTTTCAGGTCAAAACTTTGACATCCGATATCTCGGCTCTGGAAGGGTCTAGAGCCTCCATTTTTGCGCGCTGGTTGAAGTCTCGTGGCCCTCTGTCAGAATCCAGAGTTTCAAGAAGATCGGAGGGGGTCAAAATTTCAGCCAAAAACGACAGTGTTACCCCTTATGTTTTTTTTTCAGGTCAAAACTTTGACATCCGATATCTCGGCTCTGGAAGGGTCTAGAGCCTCCATTTTTGCGCGCTGGTTGAAGTCTCGTGGCCCTCTGTCAGAATCCAGAGTTTCAAGAAGATCGGAGGGGGTCAAAATTTCGGCCAAAAACGACAGTGTTACCCCTTATGTTTTTTTTTTTCAGGTCAAAACTTTGACATCCGATATCTCGGCTCTGGAAGGGTCTAGAGCCTCCATTTTTGCGCGCTGGTTGAAGTCTCGTGGCCCTCTGTCAGAATCCAGAGTTTCAAGAAGATCGGAGGGGGTCAAAATTTCGGGCAAAAACGACAGTGTTACCCCTTATGTTTTTTTTTCAGGTCAAAACTTTGACATCCGATATCTCCGCTCTGGAAGGGTCTAGAGCCTCCATTTTTGCGCGCTGGTCGAAGTCTCGTGGCCCTCTGTCAGAATCCAGAGTTTCAAGAAGATTGGAGGGGGTCAAATTTTCGGCCAAAAACGACAGTGTTACCCCTTATGTTTTTTTTTTTCAGGTCAAAACTTTGACATCCGATATCTCGGCTCTGGAAGGGTCTAAAGCCTCCATTTTTGCGCGCTGGTCGAAGTCTCGTGGCCCTCTGTCAGAATCCAGAGTTTCAAGAAGATCGGAGGGGGTCAAAATTTCGGCCAAAAACGACAGTGTTACCCCTTATGTTTTTTTTTTTCAGGTCAAAACTTTGACATCCGATATCTCGGCTCTGGAAGGGTCTAGAGCCTCCATTTTTGCGCGCTGGTCGAAGTCTCGTGGCCCTCTGTCAGAATCCAGAGTTTCAAGAAGATCGGAGGGGGTCAAAATTTCGGCCAAAAACGACAGTGTTACCCCTTATGTTTTTTTTTTCAGGTCAAAACTTTGACATCCGATATCTCGGCTCTGGAAGGGTCTAGAGCCTCCATTTTTGCGCGCTGGTCGAAGTCTCGTGGCCCTCTGTCAGAATCCAGAGTTTCAAGAAGATCGGAGGGGGTCAAAATTTCGGCCAAAAACGACAGTGTTACCCCTTATGTTTTTTTTTTCAGGTCAAAACTTTGACATCCGATATCTCGGCTCTGGAAGGGTCTAAAGCCTCCATTTTTGCGCGCTGGTCGAAGTCTCGTGGCCCTCTGTCAGAATCCAGAGTTTCAAGAAGATCGGAGGGGGTCAAAATTTCGGCCAAAAACGACAGTGTTACCCCTTATGTTTTTTTTTTCAGGTCAAAACTTTGACATCCGATATCTCGGCTCTGGAAGGGTCTAGAGCCTCCATTTTTGCGCGCTGGTCGAAGTCTCGTGGCCCTCTGTCAGAATCCAGAGTTTCAAGAAGATCGGAGGGGGTCAAAATTTCGGCCAAAAACGACAGTGTTACCCCTTATGTTTTTTTTTTCAGGTCAAAACTTTGACATCCGATATCTCGGCTCTGGAAGGGTCTAGAGCCTCCATTTTTGCGCGCTGGTTGAAGTCTCGTGGCCCTCTGTCAGAATCCAGAGTTTCAAGAAGATCGGAGGGGGTCAAAATTTCGGCCAAAAACGACAGTGTTACCCCTTATGTTTTTTTTTTCAGGTCAAAACTTTGACATCCGATATCTCGGCTCTGGAAGGGTCTAGAGCCTCCATTTTTGCGCGCTGGTTGAAGTCTCGTGGCCCTCTGTCAGAATCCAGAGTTTCAAGAAGATCGGAGGGGGTCAAAATTTCAGCCAAAAACGACAGTGTTACCCCTTATGTTTTTTTTTTCAGGTCAAAACTTTGACATCCGATATCTCGGCTCTGGAAGGGTCTAGAGCCTCCATTTTTGCGCGCTGGTTGAAGTCTCGTGGCCCTCTGTCAGAATCCAGAGTTTCAAGAAGATCGGAGGGGGTCAAAATTTCGGCCAAAAATGACAGTGTTACCCCTTATGTTTTTTTTTTCAGGTCAAAACTTTGACATCCGATATCTCGGCTCTGGAAGGGTCTAGAGCCTCCATTTTTGCGCGCTGGTTGAAGTCTCGTGGCCCTCTGTCAGAATCCAGAGTTTCAAGAAGATCGGAGGGGGTCAAAATTTCGGCCAAAAACGACAGTGTTACCCCTTATGTTTTTTTTTTCAGGTCAAAACTTTGACATCCGATATCTCCGCTCTGGAAGGGTCTAGAGCCTCCATTTTTGCGCGCTGGTCGAAGTCTCGTGGCCCTCTGTCAGAATCCAGAGTTTCAAGAAGATCGGAGGGGGTCAAAATTTCGGCCAAAAACGACAGTGTTACCCCTTATGTTTTTTTTTTTCAGGTCAAAACTTTGACATCCGATATCTCGGCTCTGGAAGGGTCTAAAGCCTCCATTTTTGCGCGCTGGTCGAAGTCTCGTGGCCCTCTGTCAGAATCCAGAGTTTCAAGAAGATCGGAGGGGGTCAAAATTTCGGCCAAAAACGACAGTGTTACCCCTTATGTTTTTTTTTTTTCAGGTCAAAACTTTGACATCCGATATCTCGGCTCTGGAAGGGTCTAGAGCCTCCATTTTTGCGCGCTGGTCGAAGTCTCGTGGCCCTCTGTCAGAATCCAGAGTTTCAAGAAGATCGGAGGGGGTCAAAATTTCGGCCAAAAACGACAGTGTTACCCCTTATGTTTTTTTTTTCAGGTCAAAACTTTGACATCCGATATCTCGGCTCTGGAAGGGTCTAGAGCCTCCATTTTTGCGCGCTGGTCGAAGTCTCGTGGCCCTCTGTCAGAATCCAGAGTTTCAAGAAGATCGGAGGGGGTCAAAATTTCAGCCAAAAACGACAGTGTTACCCCTTATGTTTTTTTTTTCAGGTCAAAACTTTGACATCCGATATCTCGGCTCTGGAAGGGTCTAGAGCCTCCATTTTTGCGCGCTGGTCGAAGTCTCGTGGCCCTCTGTCAGAATCCAGAGTTTCAAGAAGATCGGAGGGGGTCAAAATTTCGGCCAAAAACGACAGTGTTA
Organism: Cyprinella venusta; assembly: GCA_038021265.1. Classification (NCBI taxonomy): domain Eukaryota; kingdom Metazoa; phylum Chordata; class Actinopteri; order Cypriniformes; family Leuciscidae; genus Cyprinella; species Cyprinella venusta. The sequence goes on along the minus strand of CM075883.1, from coordinate 10,474,142 downwards.
CCCCTTATGTTTTTTTTTCAGGTCAAAACTTTGACATCCGATATCTAGGCTCTGGAAGGGTCTAGAGCCTCCATTTTTGCGCGCTGGTCGAAGTCTCGTGGCCCTCTGTCAGAATCCAGAGTTTCAAGAAGATCGGAGGGGGTCAAAATTTCGGCCAAAAACGACAGTGTTACCCCTTATGTTTTTTTTTTTCAGGTCAAAACTTTGACATCCGATATCTCGGCTCTGGAAGGGTCTAAAGCCTCCATTTTTGCGCGCTGGTCGAAGTCTCGTGGCCCTCTGTCAGAATCCAGAGTTTCAAGAAGATCGGAGGGGGTCAAAATTTCGGCCAAAAACGACAGTGTTACCCCTTATGTTTTTTTTTTTCAGGTCAAAACTTTGACATCCGATATCTCGGCTCTGGAAGGGTCTAGAGCCTCCATTTTTGCGCGCTGGTTGAAGTCTCGTGGCCCTCTGTCAGAATCCAGAGTTTCAAGAAGATCGGAGGGGGTCAAAATTTCAGCCAAAAACGACAGTGTTACCCCTTATGTTTTTTTTTCAGGTCAAAACTTTGACATCCGATATCTCGGCTCTGGAAGGGTCTAGAGCCTCCATTTTTGCGCGCTGGTCGAAGTCTCGTGGCCCTCTGTCAGAATCCAGAGTTTCAAGAAGATCGGAGGGGGTCAAAATTTCAGCCAAAAACGACAGTGTTACCCCTTATGTTTTTTTTTTCAGGTCAAAACTTTGACATCCGATATCTCGGCTCTGGAAGGGTCTAGAGCCTCCATTTTTGCGCGCTGGTTGAAGTCTCGTGGCCCTCTGTCAGAATCCAGAGTTTCAAGAAGATCGGAGGGGGTCAAAATTTCGGCCAAAAACGACAGTGTTACCCCTTATGTTTTTTTTTCAGGTCAAAACTTTGACATCCGATATCTCGGCTCTGGAAGGGTCTAGAGCCTCCATTTTTGCGCGCTGGTCGAAGTCTCGTGGCCCTCTGTCAGAATCCAGAGTTTCAAGAAGATCGGAGGGGGTCAAAATTTCAGCCAAAAACGACAGTGTTACCCCTTATGTTTTTTTTCAGGTCAAAACTTTGACATCCGATATCTCGGCTCTGGAAGGGTCTAAAGCCTCCATTTTTGCGCGCTGATCGAAGTCTCGTGGCCCTCTGTCAGAATCCAGAGTTTCAAGAAGATCGGAGGGGGTCAAAATTTCGGCCAAAAACGACAGTGTTACCCCTTATGTTTTTTTTTTTCAGGTCAAAACTTTGACATCCGATATCTCGGCTCTGGAAGGGTCTAGAGCCTCCATTTTTGCGCGCTGGTCGAAGTCTCGTGGCCCTCTGTCAGAATCCAGAGTTTCAAGAAGATCGGAGGGGGTCAAAATTTCGGCCAAAAACGACAGTGTTACCCCTTATGTTTTTTTTTTCAGGTCAAAACTTTGACATCCGATATCTCGGCTCTGGAAGGGTCTAGAGCCTCCATTTTTGCGCGCTGGTCGAAGTCTCGTGGCCCTCTGTCAGAATCCAGAGTTTCAAGAAGATCGGAGGGGGTCAAAATTTCAGCCAAAAACGACAGTGTTACCCCTTATGTTTTTTTTTCAGGTCAAAACTTTGACATCCGATATCTCGGCTCTGGAAGGGTCTAGAGCCTCCATTTTTGCGCGCTGGTCGAAGTCTCGTGGCCCTCTGTCAGAATCCAGAGTTTCAAGAAGATCGGAGGGGGTCAAAATTTCGGCCAAAAACGACAGTGTTACCCCTTATGTTTTTTTTTTCAGGTCAAAACTTTGACATCCGATATCTCGGCTCTGGAAGGGTCTAGAGCCTCCATTTTTGCGCGCTGGTCGAAGTCTCGTGGCCCTCTGTCAGAATCCAGAGTTTCAAGAAGATCGGAGGGGGTCAAAATTTCGGCCAAAAACGACAGTGTTACCCCTTATGTTTTTTTTTTTCAGGTCAAAACTTTGACATCCGATATCTCGGCTCTGGAAGGGTCTAAAGCCTCCATTTTTGCGCGCTGGTCGAAGTCTCGTGGCCCTCTGTCAGAATCCAGAGTTTCAAGAAGATCGGAGGGGGTCAAAATTTCGGCCAAAAACGACAGTGTTACCCCTTATGTTTTTTTTTTCAGGTCAAAACTTTGACATCCGATATCTCGGCTCTGGAAGGGTCTAGAGCCTTCATTTTTGCGCGCTGGTTGAAGTCTCGTGGCCCTCTGTCAGAATCCAGAGTTTCAAGAAGATCGGAGGGGGTCAAAATTTCGGCCAAAAACGACAGTGTTACCCCTTATGTTTTTTTTTTCAGGTCAAAACTTTGACATCCGATATCTCGGCTCTGGAAGGGTCTAGAGCCTCCATTTTTGCGCGCTGGTTGAAGTCTCGTGGCCCTCTGTCAGAATCCAGAGTTTCAAGAAGATCGGAGGGGGTCAAAATTTCGGCCAAAAACGACAGTGTTACCCCTTATGTTTTTTTTTCAGGTCAAAACTTTGACATCCGATATCTCGGCTCTGGAAGGGTCTAGAGCCTCCATTTTTGCGCGCTGGTTGAAGTCTCGTGGCCCTCTGTCAGAATCCAGAGTTTCAAGAAGATCGGAGGGGGTCAAAATTTCAGCCAAAAACGACAGTGTTACCCCTTATGTTTTTTTTTTCAGGTCAAAACTTTGACATCCGATATCTCGGCTCTGGAAGGGTCTAGAGCCTCCATTTTTGCGCGCTGGTTGAAGTCTCGTGGCCCTCTGTCAGAATCCAGAGTTTCAAGAAGATCGGAGGGGGTCAAAATTTCGGCCAAAAACGACAGTGTTACCCCTTATGTTTTTTTTTCAGGTCAAAACTTTGACATCCGATATCTCGGCTCTGGAAGGGTCTAGAGCCTCCATTTTTGCGCGCTGGTTGAAGTCTCGTGGCCCTCTGTCAGAATCCAGAGTTTCAAGAAGATCGGAGGGGGTCAAAATTTCGGCCAAAAACGACAGTGTTACCCCTTATGTTTTTTTTTCAGGTCAAAACTTTGACATCCGATATCTCGGCTCTGGAAGGGTCTAGAGCCTCCATTTTTGCGCGCTGGTTGAAGTCTCGTGGCCCTCTGTCAGAATCCAGAGTTTCAAGAAGATCGGAGGGGGTCAAAATTTCAGCCAAAAACGACAGTGTTACCCCTTATGTTTTTTTTTCAGGTCAAAACTTTGACATCCGATATCTCCGCTCTGGAAGGGTCTAGAGCCTCCATTTTTGCGCGCTGGTCGAAGTCTCGTGGCCCTCTGTCAGAATCCAGAGTTTCAAGAAGATCGGAGGGGGTCAAAATTTCGGCCAAAAACGACAGTGTTACCCCTTATGTTTTTTTTTTCAGGTCAAAACTTTGACATCCGATATCTCGGCTCTGGAAGGGTCTAAAGCCTCCATTTTTGCGCGCTGGTCGAAGTCTCGTGGCCCTCTGTCAGAATCCAGAGTTTCAAGAAGATCGGAGGGGGTCAAAATTTCGGCCAAAAACGACAGTGTTACCCCTTATGTTTTTTTTTTTCAGGTCAAAACTTTGACATCCGATATCTCGGCTCTGGAAGGGTCTAGAGCCTCCATTTTTGCGCGCTGGTCGAAGTCTCGTGGCCCTCTGTCAGAATCCAGAGTTTCAAGAAGATCGGAGGGGGTCAAAATTTCAGCCAAAAACGACAGTGTTACCCCTTATGTTTTTTTTTTCAGGTCAAAACTTTGACATCCGATATCTCGGCTCTGGAAGGGTCTAGAGCCTCCATTTTTGCGCGCTGGTCGAAGTCTCGTGGCCCTCTGTCAGAATCCAGAGTTTCAAGAAGATCGGAGGGGGTCAAAATTTCGGCCAAAAACGACAGTGTTACCCCTTATGTTTTTTTTTTTCAGGTCAAAACTTTGACATCCGATATCTCGGCTCTGGAAGGGTCTAGAGCCTCCATTTTTGCGCGCTGGTTGAAGTCTCGTGGCCCTCTGTCAGAATCCAGAGTTTCAAGAAGATCGGAGGGGGTCAAAATTTCAGCCAAAAACGACAGTGTTACCCCTTATGTTTTTTTTTCAGGTCAAAACTTTGACATCCGATATCTCGGCTCTGGAAGGGTCTAGAGCCTCCATTTTTGCGCGCTGGTCGAAGTCTCGTGGCCCTCTGTCAGAATCCAGAGTTTCAAGAAGATCGGAGGGGGTCAAAATTTCGGCCAAAAACGACAGTGTTACCCCTTATGTTTTTTTTTTTCAGGTCAAAACTTTGACATCCGATATCTCGGCTCTGGAAGGGTCTAGAGCCTCCATTTTTGCGCGCTGGTCGAAGTCTCGTGGCCCTCTGTCAGAATCCAGAGTTTCAAGAAGATCGGAGGGGGTCAAAATTTCGGCCAAAAACGACAGTGTTACCCCTTATGTTTTTTTTTTTCAGGTCAAAACTTTGACATCCGATATCTCGGCTCTGGAAGGGTCTAAAGCCTCCATTTTTGCGCGCTGGTCGAAGTCTCGTGGCCCTCTGTCAGAATCCAGAGTTTCAAGAAGATCGGAGGGGGTCAAAATTTCGGCCAAAAACGACAGTGTTACCCCTTATGTTTTTTTTTTTTCAGGTCAAAACTTTGACATCCGATATCTCGGCTCTGGAAGGGTCTAGAGCCTCCATTTTTGCGCGCTGGTTGAAGTCTCGTGGCCCTCTGTCAGAATCCAGAGTTTCAAGAAGATCGGAGGGGGTCAAAATTTCAGCCAAAAACGACAGTGTTACCCCTTATGTTTTTTTTTCAGGTCAAAACTTTGACATCCGATATCTCGGCTCTGGAAGGGTCTAGAGCCTCCATTTTTGCGCGCTGGTCGAAGTCTCGTGGCCCTCTGTCAGAATCCAGAGTTTCAAGAAGATCGGAGGGGGTCAAAATTTCGGCCAAAAACGACAGTGTTACCCCTTATGTTTTTTTTTCAGGTCAAAACTTTGACATCCGATATCTCGGCTCTGGAAGGGTCTAGAGCCTCCATTTTTGCGCGCTGGTCGAAGTCTCGTGGCCCTCTGTCAGAATCCAGAGTTTCAAGAAGATCGGAGGGGGTCAAAATTTCGGCCAAAAACGACAGTGTTACCCCTTATGTTTTTTTTCAGGTCAAAACTTTGACATCCGATATCTCGGCTCTGGAAGGGTCTAGAGCCTCCATTTTTGCGCGCTGGTCGAAGTCTCGTGGCCCTCTGTCAGAATCCAGAGTTTCAAGAAGATCGGAGGGGGTCAAAATTTCGGCCAAAAACGACAGTGTTACCCCTCATGTTTTTTTTTTCAGGTCAAAACTTTGACATCCGATATCTCGGCTCTGGAAGGGTCTAAAGCCTCCTTTTTTGCGCGTTGGTCGAAGTCTTTTCGTGGCCCTCTGTCAGAATCCAGAGTTTCAAGAAGATCGGAGGGGGTCAAAATTTCGGCCAAAAACGACAGTGTTACCCCTTATGTTTTTTTTTTTCAGGTCAAAACTTTGACATCCGATATCTCGGCTCTGGAAGGGTCTAGAGCCTCCATTTTTGCGCGCTGGTCGAAGTCTCGTGGCCCTCTGTCAGAATCCAGAGTTTCAAGAAGATCGGAGGGGGTCAAAATTTCGGCCAAAAACGACAGTGTTACCCCTTATGTTTTTTTTTTCAGGTCAAAACTTTGACATCCGATATCTCGGCTCTGGAAGGGTCTAAAGCCTCCATTTTTGCGCGCTGGTCGAAGTCTCGTGGCCCTCTGTCAGAATCCAGAGTTTCAAGAAGATCGGAGGGGGTCAAAATTTCGGCCAAAAACGACAGTGTTACCCCTTATGTTTTTTTTTTCAGGTCAAAACTTTGACATCCGATATCTCGGCTCTGGAAGGGTCTAGAGCCTCCATTTTTGCGCGCTGGTCGAAGTCTCGTGGCCCTCTGTCAGAATCCAGAGTTTCAAGAAGATCGGAGGGGGTCAAAATTTCGGCCAAAAACGACAGTGTTACCCCTTATGTTTTTTTTTTCAGGTCAAAACTTTGACATCCGATATCTCGGCTCTGGAAGGGTCTAAAGCCTCCATTTTTGCGCGCTGGTCGAAGTCTCGTGGCCCTCTGTCAGAATCCAGAGTTTCAAGAAGATCGGAGGGGGTCAAAATTTCGGCCAAAAACGACAGTGTTACCCCTTATGTTTTTTTTTTCAGGTCAAAACTTTGACATCCGATATCTCGGCTCTGGGAGGGTCTAGAGCCTCCATTTTTGCGCGCTGGTCGAAGTCTCGTGGCCCTCTGTCAGAATCCAGAGTTTCAAGAAGATCGGAGGGGGTCAAAATTTCGGCCAAAAACGACAGTGTTACCCCTTATGTTTTTTTTTTCAGGTCAAAACTTTGACATCCGATATCTCGGCTCTGGAAGGGTCTAGAGCCTCCATTTTTGCGCGCTGGTTGAAGTCTCGTGGCCCTCTGTCAGAATCCAAAGTTTCAAGAAGATCGGAGGGGGTCAAAATTTCAGCCAAAAACGACAGTGTTACCCCTTATGTTTTTTTTTCAGGTCAAAACTTTGACATCCGATATCTCGGCTCTGGAAGGGTCTAGAGCCTCCATTTTTGCGCGCTGGTCGAAGTCTCGTGGCCCTCTGTCAGAATCCAGAGTTTCAAGAAGATCGGAGGGGGTCAAAATTTCGGCCAAAACGACAGTGTTACCCCTTATGTTTTTTTTTTCAGGTCAAAACTTTGACATCCGATATCTCGGCTCTGGAAGGGTCTAGAGCCTCCATTTTTGCGCGCTGGTCGAAGTCTCGTGGCCCTCTGTCAGAATCCAGAGTTTCAAGAAGATCGGAGGGGGTCAAAATTTCGGCCAAAAACGACAGTGTTACCCCTTATGTTTTTTTTTTTCAGGTCAAAACTTTGACATCCGATATCTCGGCTCTGGAAGGGTCTAAAGCCTCCATTTTTGCGCGCTGGTCGAAGTCTCGTGGCCCTCTGTCAGAATCCAGAGTTTCAAGAAGATCGGAGGGGGTCAAAATTTCGGCCAAAAACGACAGTGTTACCCCTTATGTTTTTTTTTTTTCAGGTCAAAACTTTGACATCCGATATCTCGGCTCTGGAAGGGTCTAGAGCCTCCATTTTTGCGCGCTGGTCGAAGTCTCGTGGCCCTCTGTCAGAATCCAGAGTTTCAAGAAGATCGGAGGGGGTCAAAATTTCGGCCAAAAACGACAGTGTTACCCCTTATGTTTTTTTTTTCAGGTCAAAACTTTGACATCCGATATCTCGGCTCTGGAAGGGTCTAGAGCCTCCATTTTTGCGCGCTGGTTGAAGTCTCGTGGCCCTCTGTCAGAATCCAGAGTTTCAAGAAGATCGGAGGGGGTCAAAATTTCAGGCCAAAAACGACAGTGTTACCCCTTATGTTTTTTTTCAGGTCAAAACTTTGACATCCGATATCTCGGCTCTGGAAGGGTCTAGAGCCTCCATTTTTGCGCGCTGGTCGAAGTCTCGTGGCCCTCTGTCAGAATCCAGAGTTTCAAGAAGATCGGAGGGGGTCAAAATTTCGGCCAAAAACGACAGTGTTACCCCTTATGTTTTTTTTTCAGGTCAAAACTTTGACATCCGATATCTCGGCTCTGGAAGGGTCTAGAGCCTCCATTTTTGCGCGCTGGTCGAAGTCTCGTGGCCCTCTGTCAGAATCCAGAGTTTCAAGAAGATCGGAGGGGGTCAAAATTTCGGCCAAAAACGACAGTGTTACCCCTTATGTTTTTTTTCAGGTCAAAACTTTGACATCCGATATCTCGGCTCTGGAAGGGTCTAGAGCCTCCATTTTTGCGCGCTGGTCGAAGTCTCGTGGCCCTCTGTCAGAATCCAGAGTTTCAAGAAGATCGGAGGGGGTCAAAATTTCGGCCAAAAACGACAGTGTTACCCCTTATGTTTTTTTTCAGGTCAAAACTTTGACACCCGATATCTCGGCTCTGGAAGGGTCTAGAGCCTCCATTTTTGCGCGCTGGTCGAAGTCTCGTGGCCCTCTGTCAGAATCCAGAGTTTCAAGAAGATTGGAGGGGGTCAAAATTTCGGCCAAAAACGACAGTGTTACCCCTTATGTTTTTTTTTTCAGGTCAAAACTTTGACATCCGATATCTCGGCTCTGGAAGGGTCTAGAGCCTCCATTTTTGCGCGCTGGTCGAAGTCTCGTGGCCCTCTGTCAGAATCCAGAGTTTCAAGAAGATCGGAGGGGGTCAAAATTTCGGCCAAAAACGACAGTGTTACCCCTTATGTTTTTTTTTCAGGTCAAAACTTTGACATCCGATATCTCGGCTCTGGAAGGGTCTAGAGCCTCCATTTTTGCGCGCTGGTCGAAGTCTTGTGGCCCTCTGTCAGAATCCAGAGTTTCAAGAAGATCGGAGGGGGTCAAAATTTCAGCCAAAAACGACAGTGTTACCCCTTATGTTTTTTTTTTCAGGTCAAAACTTTGACATCCGATATCTCGGCTCTGGAAGGGTCTAGAGCCTCCATTTTTGCGCGCTGGTCGAAGTCTCGTGGCCCTCTGTCAGAATCCAGAGTTTCAAGAAGATCGGAGGGGGTCAAAATTTCGGCCAAAAACGACAGTGTTACCCCTTATGTTTTTTTTTTTCAGGTCAAAACTTTGACATCCGATATCTCCGCTCTGGAAGGGTCTAGAGCCTCCATTTTTGCGCGCTGGTCGAAGTCTCGTGGCCCTCTGTCAGAATCCAGAGTTTCAAGAAGATCGGAGGGGGTCAAAATTTCGGCCAAAAACCACAGTGTTACCCCTTATGTTTTTTTTTTCAGGTCAAAACTTTGACATCCGATATCTCGGCTCTGGAAGGGTCTAGAGCCTCCATTTTTGCGCGCTGGTCGAAGTCTTGTGGCCCTCTGTCAGAATCCAGAGTTTCAAGAAGATCGGAGGGGGTCAAAATTTCGGCCAAAAACGACAGTGTTACCCCCTATTGTTTTTTTTTTCAGGTCAAAACTTTGACATCCGATATCTCGGCTCTGGAAGGGTCTAGAGCCTCCATTTTTGCGCGCTGGTCGAAGTCTCGTGGCCCTCTGTCAGAATCCAGAGTTTCAAGAAGATCGGAGGGGGTCAAAATTTCGGCCAAAAACGACAGTGTTACCCCTTATGTTTTTTTTTCAGGTCAAAACTTTGACATCCGATATCTCGGCTCTGGAAGGGTCTAGAGCCTCCATTTTTGCGCGCTGGTCGAAGTCTCGTGGCCCTCTGTCAGAATCCAGAGTTTCAAGAAGATCGGAGGGGGTCAAAATTTCGGCCAAAAACGACAGTGTTACCCCTTATGTTTTTTTTCAGGTCAAAACTTTGACACCCGATATCTCGGCTCTGGAAGGGTCTAGAGCCTCCATTTTTGCGCGCTGGTCGAAGTCTCGTGGCCCTCTGTCAGAATCCAGAGTTTCAAGAAGATCGGAGGGGGTCAAAATTTCGGCCAAAAACGACAGTGTTACCCCTTATGTTTTTTTTTCAGGTCAAAACTTTGACATCCGATATCTCGGCTCTGGAAGGGTCTAGAGCCTCCATTTTTGCGCGCTGGTCGAAGTCTCATGGCCCTCTGTCAGAATCCAGAGTTTCAAGAAGATCGGAGGGGGTCAAAATTTCGGTAACACTGTCGTTTTTGGCCGAAATTTTGACCCCCTCCGATCTTCTTGAAACTCTGGATTCTGACAGAGGGCCACGAGACTTCGACCAGCGCGCAAAAATGGAGGCTCTAGACCCTTCCAGAGCCGAGATATCGGATGTCAAAGTTTTGACCTGAAAAAAAAAACATAAGGGGTAACACTGTCGTTTTTGGCCGAAATTTTGACCCCCTCCGATCTTCTTGAAACTCTGGATTCTGACAGAGGGCCACGAGACTTCGACCAGCGCGCAAAAATGGAGGCTCTAGACCCTTCCAGAGCCGAGATATCGGGTGTCAAAGTTTTGACCTGAAAAAAAACATAAGGGGTAACACTGTCGTTTTTGGCCGAAATTTTGACCCCCTCCGATCTTCTTGAAACTCTGGATTCTGACAGAGGGCCACAAGACTTCGACCAGCGCGCAAAAATGGAGGCTCTAGACCCTTCCAGAGCCGAGATATCGGATGTCAAAGTTTTGACCTGAAAAAAAAACATAAGGGGTAACACTGTCGTTTTTGGCCGAAATTTTGACCCCCTCCGATCTTCTTGAAACTCTGGATTCTGACAGAGGGCCACGAGACTTCGACCAGCGCGCAAAAATGGAGGCTCTAGACCCTTCCAGAGCCGAGATATCGGATGTCAAAGTTTTGACCTGAAAAAAAAACATAAGGGGTAACACTGTCGTTTTTGGCCGAAATTTTGACCTCCTCCGATCTTTTTGAAACTCTGGATTCTGACAGAGGGCCACGAGACTTCAACCAGCGCGCAAAAATGGAGGCTCTAGACCCTTCCAGAGCCGAGATATCGGATGTCAAAGTTTTGACCTGAAAAAAAAAACATAAGGGGTAACACTGTCGTTTTTGGCCGAAATTTTGACCCCCTCCGATCTTCTTGAAACTCTGGATTCTGACAGAGGGCCACGAGACTTCGACCAGCGCGCAAAAATGGAGGCTTTAGACCCTTCCAGAGCCGAGATATCGGATGTCAAAGTTTTGACCTGAAAAAAAAACATAAGGGGTAACACTGTCGTTTTTGGCCGAAATTTTGACCCCCTCCGATCTTCTTGAAACTCTGGATTCTGACAGAGGACCACGAGACTTCGACCAGCGCGCAAAAATGGAGGCTCTAGACCCTTCCAGAGCCGAGATATCGGATGTCAAAGTTTTGACCTGAAAAAAAAAACATAAGGGGTAACACTGTCGTTTTTGGCCGAAATTTTGACCCCCTCCGATTTTCTTGAAACTCTGGATTCTGACAGAGGGCCACGAGACTTTGACCAGCGCGCAAAAATGGAGGCTCTAGACCCTTCCAGAGCCGAGATATCGGATGTCAAAGTTTTGACCTGAAAAAAAAACATAAGGGGTAACACTGTCGTTTTTGGCCGAAATTTTGACCTCCTCCGATCTTTTTGAAACTCTGGATTCTGACAGAGGGCCACGAGACTTCGACCAGCGCGCAAAAATGGAGGCTTTAGACCCTTCCAGAGCCGAGATATCGGATGTCAAAGTTTTGACCTGAAAAAAAAACATAAGGGGTAACACTGTCGTTTTTGGCCGAAATTTTGACCCCCTCCGATCTTCTTGAAACTCTGGATTCTGACAGAGGACCACGAGACTTCGACCAGCGCGCAAAAATGGAGGCTCTAGACCCTTCCAGAGCCGAGATATCGGATGTCAAAGTTTTGACCTGAAAAAAAAAACATAAGGGGTAACACTGTCGTTTTTGGCCGAAATTTTGACCCCCTCCGATTTTCTTGAAACTCTGGATTCTGACAGAGGGCCACGAGACTTTGACCAGCGCGCAAAAATGGAGGCTCTAGACCCTTCCAGAGCCGAGATATCGGATGTCAAAGTTTTGACCTGAAAAAAAAACATAAGGGGTAACACTGTCGTTTTTGGCCGAAATTTTGACCCCCTCCGATCTTCTTGAAACTCTGGATTCTGACAGAGGGCTACGAGACTTCGACCAGCGCGCAAAAATGGAGGCTCTAGACCCTTCCAGAGCCGAGATATCGGATGTCAAAGTTTTGACCTGAAAAAAAAAACATAAGGGGTAACACTGTCGTTTTTGGCCGAAATTTTGACCCCCTCCGATCTTCTTGAAACTCTGGATTCTGACAGAGGGCCACGAGACTTCGACCAGCGCGCAAAAATGGAGGCTCTAGACCCTTCCAGAGCTGAGATATCGGATGTCAAAGTTTTGACCTGAAAAAAAAACATAAGGGGTAACACTGTCGTTTTTGGCCGAAATTTTGACCCCCTCCGATCTTCTTGAAACTCTGGATTCTGACAGAGGGCCACGAGACTTCGACCAGCGCGCAAAAATGGAGGCTCTAGACCCTTCCAGAGCCGAGATATCGGATGTCAAAGTTTTGACCTGAAAAAAAAACATAAGGGGTAACACTGTCGTTTTTGGCCGAAATTTTGACCCCCTCCGATCTTCTTGAAACTCTGGATTCTGACAGAGGGCCACGAGACTTCGACCAGCGCGCAAAAATGGAGGCTCTAGACCCTTCCAGAGCCGAGATATCGGGTGTCAAAGTTTTGACCTGAAAAAAAACATAAGGGGTAACACTGTCGTTTTTGGCCGAAATTTTGACCCCCTCCGATCTTCTTGAAACTCTGGATTCTGACAGAGGGCCACGAGACTTCGACCAGCGCGCAAAAATGGAGGCTCTAGACCCTTCAAGAGCCGAGATATCGGATGTCAAAGTTTTGACCTGAAAAAAAACATAAGGGGTAACACTGTCGTTTTTGGCCGAAATTTTGACCCCCTCCGATCTTCTTGAAACTCTGGATTCTGACAGAGGGCCACGAGACTTCGACCAGCGCGCAAAAATGGAGGCTCTAGACGCTTCCAGAGCCGAGATATCGGATGTCAAAGTTTTGACCTGAAAAAAAAACATAAGGGGTAACACTGTCGTTTTTGGCCGAAATTTTGACCCCCTCCGATCTTCTTGAAACTCTGGATTCTGACAGAGGGCCACGAGACTTCGACCAGCGCGCAAAAATGGAGGCTCTAGACCCTTCCAGAGCCGAGATATCGGATGTCAAAGTTTTGACCTGAAAAAAAAACATAAGGGGTAACACTGTCGTTTTTGGACGAAATTTTGACCCCCTCCGATCTTCTTGAAACTCTGGATTCTGACAGAGGGCCACGAGACTTTGACCAGCGCGCAAAAATGGAGGCTCTAGACCCTTCCAGAGCCGAGATATCGGATGTCAAAGTTTTGACCTGAAAAAAAAACATAAGGGGTAACACTGTCGTTTTTGGCCGAAATTTTGACCCCCTCCGATCTTCTTGAAACTCTGGATTCTGACAGAGGGCCACGAGACTTCGACCAGCGCGCAAAAATGGAGGCTCTAGACCCTTCCAGAGCCGAGATATCGGATGTCAAAGTTTTGACCTGAAAAAAAAAACATAAGGGGTAACACTGTCGTTTTTGGCCGAAATTTTGACCCCCTCCGATCTTCTTGAAACTCTGGATTCTGACAGAGGGCCACGAGACTTCGACCAGCGCGCAAAAATGGAGGCTCTAGACCCTTCCAGAGCCGAGATATCGGATGTCAAAGTTTTGACCTTAAAAAAAAAACATAAGGGGTAACACTGTCGTTTTTGGCCGAAATTTTGACCCCCTCCGATCTTCTTGAAACTCTGGATTCTGACAGAGGGCCACGAGACTTCGACCAGCGCGCAAAAATGGAGGCTTTAGACCCTTCCAGAGCCGAGATATCGGATGTCAAAGTTTTGACCTGAAAAAAAAAAACATAAGGGGTAACACTGTCGTTTTTGGCCGAAATTTTGACCCCCTCCGATCATCTTGAAACTCTGGATTCTGACAGAGGGCCACGAGACTTCGACCAGCGCGCAAAAATGGAGGCTCTAGACCCTTCCAGAGCCGAGATATCGGATGTCAAAGTTTTGACCCCGAAAAAAAAAAACATAAGGGGTAACACTGTCGTTTTTGGCCGAAATTTTGACCCCCTCCGATCTTCTTGAAACTCTGGATTCTGACAGAGGGCCACGAGACTTCGACCAGCGCGCAAAAATGGAGGCTCTAGACCCTTCCAGAGCCGAGATATCGGATGTCAAAGTTTTGACCTGAAAAAAAAAACATAAGGGGTAACACTGTCGTTTTTGGCCGAAATTTTGACCCCCTCCGATCTTCTTGAAACTCTGGATTCTGACAGAGGGCCACGAGACTTCGACCAGCGCGCAAAAATGGAGGCTCTAGACCCTTCCAGAGCGGAGATATCGGATGTCAAAGTTTTGACCTGAAAAAAAAAACATAAGGGGTAACACTGTCGTTTTTGGCCGAAATTTTGACCCCCTCCGATCTTCTTGAAACTCTGGATTCTGACAGAGGGCCACAAGACTTCGACCAGCGCGCAAAAATGGAGGCTCTAGACCCTTCCAGAGCCGAGATATCGGATGTCAAAGTTTTGACCTGAAAAAAAAACATAAGGGGTAACACTGTCGTTTTTGGCCGAAATTTTGACCCCCTCCGATCTTCTTGAAACTCTGGATTCTGACAGAGGGCCACGAGACTTCGACCAGCGCGCAAAAATGGAGGCTCTAGACCCTTCCAGAGCCGAGATATCGGATGTCAAAGTTTTGACCTGAAAAAAAAACATAAGGGGTAACACTGTCGTTTTTGGCCGAAATTTTGACCCCCTCCGATCTTCTTGAAACTCTGGATTCTGACAGAGGGCCACGAGACTTCGACCAGCGCGCAAAAATGGAGGCTCTAGACCCTTCCAGAGCCGAGATATCGGGTGTCAAAGTTTTGACCTGAAAAAAAACATAAGGGGTAACACTGTCGTTTTTGGCCGAAATTTTGACCCCCTCCGATCTTCTTGAAACTCTGGATTCTAACAGAGGGCCACGAGACTTCGACCAGCGCGCAAAAATGGAGGCTCTAGACCCTTCCAGAGCCGAGATATCGGATGTCAAAGTTTTGACCTGAAAAAAAACATAAGGGGTAACACTGTCGTTTTTGGCCGAAATTTTGACCCCCTCCGATCTTCTTGAAACTCTGGATTCTGACAGAGGGCCACGAGACTTCGACCAGCGCGAAAAAATGGAGGCTCTAGACCCTTCCAGAGCCGAGATATCGGATGTCAAAGTTTTGACCTGAAAAAAAAACATAAGGGGTAACACTGTCGTTTTTGGCCGAAATTTTGACCCCCTCCGATCTTCTTGAAACTCTGGATTCTGACAGAGGGCCACGAGACTTCGACCAGCGCGCAAAAATGGAGGCTCTAGACCCTTCCAGAGCCGAGATATCGGATGTCAAAGTTTTGACCTGAAAAAAAAAACATAAGGGGTAACACTGTCGTTTTTGGCCGAAATTTTGACCCCCTCCAATCTTCTTGAAACTCTGGATTCTGACAGAGGGCCACGAGACTTCGACCAGCGCGCAAAAATGGAGGCTCTAGACCCTTCCAGAGCCGAGATATCGGGTGTCAAAGTTTTGACCTGAAAAAAACCATAAGGGGTAACACTGTCGTTTTTGGCCGAAATTTTGACCCCCTCCGATCTTCTTGAAACTCTGGATTCTGACAGAGGGCCACGAGACTTCGACCAGCGCGCAAAAATGGAGGCTCTAGACCCTTCCAGAGCCGAGATATCGGATGTCAAAGTTTTGACCTGAAAAAAAACATAAGGGGTAACACTGTCGTTTTTGGCCGAAATTTTGACCCCCTCCGATCTTCTTGAAACTCTGGATTCTGACAGAGGGCCACGAGACTTCGACCAGCGCGCAAAAATGGAGGCTCTAGACCCTTCCAGAGCCGAGATATCGGATGTCAAAGTTTTGACCTGAAAAAAAAACATAAGGGGTAACACTGTCGTTTTTGGCCGAAATTTTGACCCCCTCCGATCTTCTTGAAACTCTGGATTCTGACAGAGGGCCACGAGACTTCGACCAGCGCGCAAAAATGGAGGCTCTAGACCCTTCCAGAGCGGAGATATCGGATGTCAAAGTTTTGACCTGAAAAAAAAAACATAAGGGGTAACACTGTCGTTTTTGGCCGAAATTTTGACCCCCTCCGATCTTCTTGAAACTCTGGATTCTGACAGAGGGCCACAAGACTTCGACCAGCGCGCAAAAATGGAGGCTCTAGACCCTTCCAGAGCCGAGATATCGGATGTCAAAGTTTTGACCTGAAAAAAAACATAAGGGGTAACACTGTCGTTTTTGGCCGAAATTTTGACCCCCTCCGATCTTCTTGAAACTCTGGATTCTGACAGAGGGCCACGAGACTTCGACCAGCGCGCAAAAATGGAGGCTCTAGACCCTTCCAGAGCCGAGATATCGGATGTCAAAGTTTTGACCTGAAAAAAAACATAAGGGGTAACACTGTCGTTTTTGGCCGAAATTTTGACCCCCTCCGATCTTCTTGAAACTCTGGATTCTGACAGAGGGCCACGAGACTTCGACCAGCGCGCAAAAATGGAGGCTCTAGACCCTTCCAGAGCCGAGATATCGGGTGTCAAAGTTTTGACCTGAAAAAAAACATAAGGGGTAACACTGTCGTTTTTGGCCGAAATTTTGACCCCCTCCGATCTTCTTGAAACTCTGGATTCTAACAGAGGGCCACGAGACTTCGACCAGCGCGCAAAAATGGAGGCTCTAGACCCTTCCAGAGCCGAGATATCGGATGTCAAAGTTTTGACCTGAAAAAAAACATAAGGGGTAACACTGTCGTTTTTGGCCGAAATTTTGACCCCCTCCGATCTTCTTGAAACTCTGGATTCCGACAGAGGGCCACGAGACTTCGACCAGCGCGAAAAAATGGAGGCTCTAGACCCTTCCAGAGCCGAGATATCGGATGTCAAAGTTTTGACCTGAAAAAAAAACATAAGGGGTAACACTGTCGTTTTTGGCCGAAATTTTGACCCCCTCCGATCTTCTTGAAACTCTGGAT
Source organism: Cyprinella venusta (assembly GCA_038021265.1). Lineage (NCBI taxonomy): Eukaryota > Metazoa > Chordata > Actinopteri > Cypriniformes > Leuciscidae > Cyprinella > Cyprinella venusta. The sequence goes on along the minus strand of CM075883.1, from coordinate 10,457,710 downwards.
TCTGACAGAGGGCCACGAGACTTCGACCAGCGCGCAAAAATGGAGGCTCTAGACCCTTCCAGAGCCGAGATATCGGATGTCAAAGTTTTGACCTGAAAAAAAACATAAGGGGTAACACTGTCGTTTTTGGCCGAAATTTTGACCCCCTCCAATCTTCTTGAAACTCTGGATTCTGACAGAGGGCCACGAGACTTCGACCAGCGCGCAAAAATGGAGGCTCTAGACCCTTCCAGAGCCGAGATATCGGGTGTCAAAGTTTTGACCTGAAAAAAACCATAAGGGGTAACACTGTCGTTTTTGGCCGAAATTTTGACCCCCTCCGATCTTCTTGAAACTCTGGATTCTGACAGAGGGCCACGAGACTTCGACCAGCGCGCAAAAATGGAGGCTCTAGACCCTTCCAGAGCCGAGATATCGGATGTCAAAGTTTTGACCTGAAAAAAAACATAAGGGGTAACACTGTCGTTTTTGGCCGAAATTTTGACCCCCTCCGATCTTCTTGAAACTCTGGATTCTGACAGAGGGCCACGAGACTTCGACCAGCGCGCAAAAATGGAGGCTCTAGACCCTTCCAGAGCCGAGATATCGGATGTCAAAGTTTTGACCTGAAAAAAAAACATAAGGGGTAACACTGTCGTTTTTGGCCGAAATTTTGACCCCCTCCGATCTTCTTGAAACTCTGGATTCTGACAGAGGGCCACGAGACTTCGACCAGCGCGCAAAAATGGAGGCTCTAGACCCTTCCAGAGCCGAGATATCGGATGTCAAAGTTTTGACCTGAAAAAAAAACATAAGGGGTAACACTGTCGTTTTTGGCTGAAATTTTGACCCCCTCCGATCTTCTTGAAACTCTGGATTCTGACAGAGGGCCACGAGACTTCAACCAGCGCGCAAAAATGGAGGCTCTAGACCCTTCCAGAGCCGAGATATCGGATGTCAAAGTTTTGACCTGAAAAAAAAAAACATAAGGGGTAACACTGTCGTTTTTGGCCGAAATTTTGACCCCCTCCGATCTTCTTGAAACTCTGGATTCTGACAGAGGGCCACGAGACTTCGACCAGCACGCAAAAATGGAGGCTTTAGACCCTTCCAGAGCCGAGATATCGGATGTCAAAGTTTTGACCTGAAAAAAAAAATATAAGGGGTAACACTGTCGTTTTTGGCCGAAATTTTGACCCCCTCCGATCTTCTTGAAACTCTGGATTCTGACAGAGGGCCACAAGACTTCGACCAGCGCGCAAAAATGGAGGCTCTAGACCCTTCCAGAGCCGAGATATCGGATGTCAAAGTTTTGACCTGAAAAAAAAAACATAAGGTGTAACACTGTCGTTTTTGGCCGAAATTTTGACCCCCTCCGATCTTCTTGAAACTCTGGATTCTGACAGAGGGCCACGAGACTTCGACCAGCGCGCAAAAATGGAGGCTCTAGACCCTTCCAGAGCCGAGATATCGGATGTCAAAGTTTTGACCTGAAAAAAAAACATAAGGGGTAACACTGTCGTTTTTGGCCGAAATTTTGACCCCCTCCGATCTTCTTGAAACTCTGGATTCTGACAGAGGGCCACGAGACTTCGACCAGCGCGCAAAAATGGAGGCTCTAGACCCTTCCAGAGCCGAGATATCGGATGTCAAAGTTTTGACCTGAAAAAAAAACATAAGGGGTAACACTGTCGTTTTTGGCCGAAATTTTGACCCCCTCCGATCTTCTTGAAACTCTGGATTCTGACAGAGGGCCACGAGACTTCGACCAGCGCGCAAAAATGGAGGCTCTAGACCCTTCCAGAGCCGAGATATCGGATGTCAAAGTTTTGACCTGAAAAAAAACATAAGGGGTAACACTGTCGTTTTTGGCCGAAATTTTGACCCCCTCCGATCTTCTTGAAACTCTGGATTCTGACAGAGGGCCACGAGACTTCGACCAGCGCGCAAAAATGGAGGCTCTAGACCCTTCCAGAGCCGAGATATCGGATGTCAAAGTTTTGACCTGAAAAAAAAAACATAAGGGGTAACACTGTCGTTTTTGGCCGAAATTTTGACCCCCTCCGATCTTCTTGAAACTCTGGATTCTGACAGAGGGCCACGAGACTTCGACCAGCGCGCAAAAATGGAGGCTCTAGACCCTTCCAGAGCCGAGATATCGGATGTCAAAGTTTTGACCTGAAAAAAAAAAACATAAGGGGTAACACTGTCGTTTTTGGCCGAAATTTTGACCCCCTCCGATCTTCTTGAAACTCTGGATTCTGACAGAGGGCCACGAGACTTCGACCAGCGCGCAAAAATGGAGGCTCTAGACCCTTCCAGAGCCGAGATATCGGATGTCAAAGTTTTGACCTGAAAAAAAAAAACATAAGGGGTAACACTGTCGTTTTTGGCCGAAATTTTGACCCCCTCCGATCTTCTTGAAACTCTGGATTCTGACAGAGGGCCACGAGACTTCGACCAGCGCGCAAAAATGGAGGCTCTAGACCCTTCCAGAGCCGAGATATCGGATGTCAAAGTTTTGACCTGAAAAAAAACATAAGGGGTAACACTGTCGTTTTTGGCCGAAATTTTGACCCCCTCCAATCTTCTTGAAACTCTGGATTCTGACAGAGGGCCACGAGACTTCGACCAGCGCGCAAAAATGGAGGCTCTAGACCCTTCCAGAGCCGAGATATCGGATGTCAAAGTTTTGACCTGAAAAAAAAACATAAGGGGTAACACTGTCGTTTTTGGCCGAAATTTTGACCCCCTCCGATCTTCTTGAAACTCTGGATTCTGACAGAGGGCCACGAGACTTTGACCAGCACGCAAAAATGGAGGCTCTAGACCCTTCCAGAGCCGAGATATCGGATGTCAAAGTTTTGACCTGAAAAAAAAACATAAGGGGTAACACTGTCGTTTTTGGCCGAAATTTTGACCCCCTCCGATCTTCTTGAAACTCTGGATTCTGACAGAGGGCCACGAGACTTCGACCAGCGCGCAAAAATGGAGGCTCTAGACCCTTCCAGAGCCGAGATATCGGATGTCAAAGTTTTGACCTGAAAAAAAAACATAAGGGGTAACACTGTCGTTTTTGGCCGAAATTTTGACCCCCTCCGATCTTCTTGAAACTCTGGATTCTGACAGAGGGCCACGAGACTTCGACCAGCGCGCAAAAATGGAGGCTCTAGACCCTTCCAGAGCCGAGATATCGGATGTCAAAGTTTTGACCTGAAAAAAAACATAAGGGGTAACACTGTCGTTTTTGGCCGAAATTTTGACCCCCTCCAATCTTCTTGAAACTCTGGATTCTGACAGAGGGCCACGAGACTTCGACCAGCGCGCAAAAATGGAGGCTCTAGACCCTTCCAGAGCCGAGATATCGGATGTCAAAGTTTTGACATGAAAAAAAAACATAAGGGGTAACACTGTCGTTTTTGGCCGAAATTTTGACCCCCTCCGATCTTCTTGAAACTCTGGATTCTGACAGAGGGCCACGAGACTTCGACCAGCGCGCAAAAATGGAGGCTCTAGACCCTTCCAGAGCCGAGATATCGGATGTCAAAGTTTTGACCTGAAAAAAAAAACATAAGGGGTAACACTGTCGTTTTTGGCCGAAATTTTGACCCCCTCCGATCTTCTTGAAACTCTGGATTCTGACAGAGGGCCACGAGACTTCGACCAGCGCGAGATATTGGAGGCTCTAGACCAGGGGTGGGCAAACTTTTTGGCTCAAGGGCCACACTGGGTTTTGAAATTTGACAGAGGGCCGGCCATTTACGTGGATCATGTAATTTACATAGTATATTAATTTATATGCTATAGATATCCCCATTTAGCATTGTTATATTTTGGGTTATTTTTTTATTTAATTTTATATTTATTTTAATTTTATATATATTTATATTCTTTTTAAATATTGTTTATCCTTAGTATTATTTAATGAGCCTAACAGTAAATTAGAAACAAAACACCAGCAAGTGTACACTTAGTAGAGTAAAAATTAGAGAAATGGTAACTGGACTGCATTTATATAGCGCTTTCATAGACCCAATGGCCACCAAAGCGCTTTACAATTTGCCTCACATTCACCCATTCACACACACATTCTTTCACCGACTGCGACGGCAGCCATGCAAGGCGCCATCCAGCTCGTCGAGAGGAGCTGGGGTTAGGTGTCTTGCTCATGGACACCTCGACACTTGGTCACGTGGAACCGAGGATTGAACCACCAACCTTTCGGTTTGTAGACAACTCACATGAACCACTGAGCCACTGCCGGAAGGTTACATTTATTCAACTTTATTAAAACTCCATATGGTAATCAAATTGCACTTAATACACAAACGTCATACATTTGTGAAAAAAATAAAAAAAAATACCAATTTATTTTAAGTATGATAAAATGTAAAAATCAAAAGCAGATAAGAACATTTATTGAACAAGCGTAGCGAGGGGGGCGATAAAGGTAACCAGAAGCAGTCCAAGAGACAAATACAGAGGAGAAAAGAAACTAAATATCAAAAGAAAAACTAAAAATCAAATGAAAACTAATCAGGTGTACAAGTGGTTACTAACATTGTTTTTTCTCTGTGAGTTTCCAAAAAAGGAAAAAACATTAACGTGCAACAAGGAGCCTTGTTGTGCTTAAGTCGCTGTCAAACGCTAGAGGCTGCAGTCTTTAGCCTCATTGTTAGTGCGCCTGACTCTCATGCCGGAGACCCGGGTTCGAGGCCCGCTCGGAGCGGGTCGAGTTGGACCCGGGTGTGTGAGGGGTTACATGAGCTATGCAATGCAACCGTTATTTATTCACTGTATGGTTTCCATGGTGAAGCGTCATTGCTTGTCACGTGACACACCGCAGCACAGCCACAACAGCTCTGAATGAATGAGCTGCTTTATTCAAGTATTGCAGGAAAAAGGCAAAATGAATGTGTGACAGGGATATTGGTTCGGTGAATGGGTGATGGAAGGAGACACAGGGTCGGTGAATACTGGGGCTCATGCACTTTATTGAGTTACTTTCTCTCCCCACAGCGCTTGCTCGCGCTTACACAATTAATTCAGACTATTTCAAAAACAAATCACATATAAAACAGTACTCTTCCCGCTGGATTCAGCTTCTCAGGTCACAAATGCAGCAACACTCTTTCCACTGAAACAGCTTGCAGCCCATCGTTTTCTCTCTCTCGACAGCGCGTGCACGAGCTCCCAGTCTCTCTCTCTCCAGTCCCCACTCTGTCAGCACGGCCCGCTTACCGCTCGGCTCCCCCCTCGCTCTCCCGCTACAGACCGCGCTGCACAACGCTCATCATGCAAATGCAGTCTCTATGACAATATTTTAAATACTAGACGGGCCGGATTAAACAGCCTAACGGGCCGCATGTGGCCCGCGGGCCGTAGTTTGCCCACCCCTGCTCTAGACCCTTCCAGAGCCGAGATATCGGATGTCAAAGTTTTGACCTGAAAAAAAAAACATAAGGGGTAACACTGTCGTTTTTGGCCGAAATTTTGACCCCCTCCGATCTTCTTGAAACTCTGGATTCTGACAGAGGGCCATGAGACTTCGACCAGCGCGCAAAAATGGAGGCTCTAGACCCTTCCAGAGCCGAGATATCGGATGTCAAAGTTTTGACCTGAAAAAAAACATAAGGGGTAACACTGTCGTTTTTGGCCGAAATTTTGACCCCCTCCGAGCTTCTTGAAACTCTGGATTCTGACAGAGGGCCACGAGACTTCGACCAGCGCGCAAAAATGGAGGCTTTAGACCCTTCCAGAGCCGAGATATCGGATGTCAAAGTTTTGACCTGAAAAAAAAAAAAAATAAGGGGTAACACTGTCGTTTTTGGCCGAAATTTTGACCCCCTCCGATTTTCTTGAAACTCTGGATTCTGACAGAGGGCCACGAGACTTCGACCAGCGCGCAAAAATGGAGGCTCTAGACCCTTCCAGAGCCGAGATATCGGATGTCAAAGTTTTGACCTGAAAAAAAAAAACATAAGGGGTAACACTGTCGTTTTTGGCCGAAATTTTGACCCCCTCCGATCTTCTTGAAACTCTGGATTCTGACAGAGGGCCACGAGACTTCGACCAGCGCGCAAAAATGGAGGCTCTAGACCCTTCCAGAGCCGAGATATCGGATGTCAAAGTTTTGACCTGAAAAAAAAACATAAGGGGTAACACTGTCGTTTTTGGCCGAAATTTTGACCCCCTCCGATCTTCTTGAAACTCTGGATTCTGACAGAGGGCCACGAGACTTCGACCAGCGCGCAAAAATGGAGGCTCTAGACCCTTCCAGAGCCGAGATATCGGATGTCAAAGTTTTGACCTGAAAAAAAAACATAAGGGGTAACACTGTCGTTTTTGGCCGAAATTTTGACCCCCTCCGATCTTCTTGAAAATCTGGATTCTGACAGAGGGCCACGAGACTTCGACCAGCGCGCAAAAATGGAGGCTTTAGACCCTTCCAGATCCGAGATATCGGATGTCAAAGTTTTGACCTGAAAAAAAAAACATAAGGGGTAACACTGTCGTTTTTGGCCGAAATTTTGACCCCCTCCGATCTTCTTGAAACTCTGGATTCTGACAGAGGGCCACGAGACTTCGACCAGCGCGCAAAAATGGAGGCTCTAGACCCTTCCAGAGCGGAGATATCGGATGTCAAAGTTTTGACCTGAAAAAAAAAAACATAAGGGGTAACACTGTCGTTTTTGGCCGAAATTTTGACCCCCTCCGATCTTCTTGAAACTCTGGATTCTGACAGAGGGCCACGAGACTTCGACCAGCGCGCAAAAATGGAGGCTCTAGACCCTTCCAGAGCCGAGATATCGGATGTCAAAGTTTTGACCTGAAAAAAAAAACATAAGGGGTAACACTGTCGTTTTTGGCCGAAATTTTGACCCCCTCCGATCTTCTTGAAACTCTGGATTCTGACAGAGGGCCACAAGACTTCGACCAGCGCGCAAAAATTGAGGCTCTAGACCCTTCCAGAGCCGAGATATCGGATGTCAAAGTTTTGACCTGAAAAAAAAACATAAGGGGTAACACTGTCGTTTTTGGCCGAAATTTTGACCCCCTCCGATCTTCTTGAAACTCTGGATTCTGACAGAGGGCCACGAGACTTCGACCAGCACGCAAAAATGGAGGCTCTAGACCCTTCCAGAGCCGAGATATCGGATGTCAAAGTTTTGACCTGAAAAAAAACATAAGGGGTAACACTGTCGTTTTTGGCCGAAATTTTGACCCCCTCCGATCTTCTTGAAACTCTGGATTCTGACAGAGGGCCACGAGACTTCGACCAGCGCGCAAAAATGGAGGCTCTAGACCCTTCCAGAGCCGAGATATCGGATGTCAAAGTTTTGACCTGAAAAAAAAAACATAAGGGGTAACACTGTCATTTTTGGCCGAAATTTTGACCCCCTCCGATCTTCTTGAAACTCTGGATTCTGACAGAGGGCCACAAGACTTCGACCAGCGCGCAAAAATGGAGGCTCTAGACCCTTCCAGAGCCGAGATATCGGATGTCAAAGTTTTGACCTGAAAAAAAAACATAAGGGGTAACACTGTCGTTTTTGGCCGAAATTTTGACCCCCTCCGATCTTCTTGAAACTCTGGATTCTGACAGAGGGCCACGAGACTTCGACCAGCGCGCAAAAATTGAGGCTCTAGACCCTTCCAGAGCCGAGATATCGGATGTCAAAGTTTTGACCTGAAAAAAAAAACATAAGGGGTAACACTGTCGTTTTTGGCCGAAATTTTGACCCCCTCCGATCTTCTTGAAACTCTGGATTCTGACAGAGGGCCACGAGACTTCGACCAGCGCGCAAAAATGGAGGCTCTAGACCCTTCCAGAGCCGAGATATCGGGTGTCAAAGTTTTGACCTGAAAAAAAAACATAAGGGGTAACACTGTCGTTTTTGGCCGAAATTTTGACCCCCTCCGATCTTCTTGAAACTCTGGATTCTGACAGAGGGCCACGAGACTTCGACCAGCGCGCAAAAATGGAGGCTCTAGACCCTTCCAGAGCCGAGATATCGGATGTCAAAGTTTTGACCTGAAAAAAAACATAAGGGGTAACACTGTCGTTTTTGGCCGAAATTTTGACCCCCTCCGATCTTCTTGAAACTCTGGATTCTGACAGAGGGCCACGAGACTTTGACCAGCGCGCAAAAATGGAGGCTCTAGACCCTTCCAGAGCCGAGATATCGGATGTCAAAGTTTTGACCTGAAAAAAAAACATAAGGGGTAACACTGTCGTTTTTGGCCGAAATTTTGACCCCCTCCGATCTTCTTGAAACTCTGGATTCTGACAGAGGGCCACGAGACTTCGACCAGCGCGCAAAAATGGAGGCTCTAGACCCTTCCAGAGCCGAGATATCGGATGTCAAAGTTTTGACCTGAAAAAAAAAACATAAGGGGTAACACTGTCGTTTTTGGCCGAAATTTTGACCCCCTCCGATCTTCTTGAAACTCTGGATTCTGACAGAGGGCCACAAGACTTCGACCAGCGCGCAAAAATGGAGGCTCTAGACCCTTCCAGAGCCGAGATATCGGATGTCAAAGTTTTGACCTGAAAAAAAAACATAAGGGGTAACACTGTCGTTTTTGGCCGAAATTTTGACCCCCTCCGATCTTCTTGAAACTCTGGATTCTGACAGAGGGCCACGAGACTTCGACCAGCGCGCAAAAATGGAGGCTCTAGACCCTTCCAGAGCCGAGATATCGGATGTCAAAGTTTTGACCTGAAAAAGAAAACATAAGGGGTAACACTGTCGTTTTTGGCCGAAATTTTGACCCCCTCCGATCTTCTTGAAACTCTGGATTCTGACAGAGGGCCACGAGACTTCGACCAGCGCGCAAAAATGGAGGCTCTAGACCCTTCCAGAGCCGAGATATCGGGTGTCAAAGTTTTGACCTGAAAAAAAACATAAGGGGTAACACTGTCGTTTTTGGCCGAAATTTTGACCCCCTCCGATCTTCTTGAAACTCTGGATTCTGACAGAGGGCCACGAGACTTCGACCAGCGCGCAAAAATGGAGGCTCTAGACCCTTCCAGAGCCGAGATATCGGATGTCAAAGTTTTGACCTGAAAAAAAACATAAGGGGTAACACTGTCGTTTTTGGCCGAAATTTTGACCCCCTCCGATCTTCTTGAAACTCTGGATTCTGACAGAGGGCCACGAGACTTTGACCAGCGCGCAAAAATGGAGGCTCTAGACCCTTCCAGAGCCGAGATATCGGATGTCAAAGTTTTGACCTGAAAAAAAAACATAAGGGGTAACACTGTCGTTTTTGGCCGAAATTTTGACCCCCTCCGATCTTCTTGAAACTCTGGATTCTGACAGAGGGCCACGAGACTTCGACCAGCGCGCAAAAATGGAGGCTCTAGACCCTTCCAGAGCCGAGATATCGGATGTCAAAGTTTTGACCTGAAAAAAAAACATAAGGGGTAACACTGTCGTTTTTGGCCGAAATTTTGACCCCCTCCGATCTTCTTGAAACTCTGGATTCTGACAGAGGGCCACGAGACTTCGACCAGCGCGCAAAAATGGAGGCTCTAGACCCTTCCAGAGCCGAGATATCGGATGTCAAAGTTTTGACCTGAAAAAAAAACATAAGGGGTAACACTGTCATTTTTGGCCGAAATTTTGACCCCCTCCGATCTTCTTGAAACTCTGGATTCTGACAGAGGGCCACGAGACTTCGACCAGCGCGCAAAAATGGAGGCTCTAGACCCTTCCAGAGCCGAGATATCGGATGTCAAAGTTTTGACCTGAAAAAAAACATAAGGGGTAACATTGTCGTTTTTGGCCGAAATTTTGACCCCCTCCAATCTTCTTGAAACTCTGGATTCTGACAGAGGGCCACGAGACTTCGACCAGCGCGCAAAAATGGAGGCTCTAGACCCTTCCAGAGCCGAGATATCGGGTGTCAAAGTTTTGACCTGAAAAAAAAACATAAGGGGTAACACTGTCGTTTTTGGCCGAAATTTTGACCCCCTCCGATCTTCTTGAAACTCTGGATTCTGACAGAGGGCCACAAGACTTCGACCAGCGCGCAAAAATGGAGGCTCTAGACCCTTCCAGAGCCGAGATATCGGATGTCAAAGTTTTGACCTGAAAAAAAAACATAAGGGGTAACACTGTCGTTTTTGGCCGAAATTTTGACCCCCTCCGATCTTCTTGAAACTCTGGATTCTGACAGAGGGCCACGAGACTTCGACCAGCGCGCAAAAATGGAGGCTCTAGACCCTTCCAGAGCCGAGATATCGGATGACAAAGTTTTGACCTGAAAAAAAAAACATAAGGGGTAACACTGTCGTTTTTGGCCGAAATTTTGACCCCCTCCGATCTTCTTGAAACTCTGGATTCTGACAGAGGGCCACGAGACTTCGACCAGCGCGCAAAAATGGAGGCTCTAGACCCTTCCAGAGCCGAGATATCGGGTGTCAAAGTTTTGACCTGAAAAAAAAACATAAGGGGTAACACTGTCGTTTTTGGCCGAAATTTTGACCCCCTCCGATCTTCTTGAAACTCTGGATTCTGACAGAGGGCCACGAGACTTCGACCAGCGCGCAAAAATGGAGGCTCTAGACCCTTCCAGAGCCGAGATATCGGATGTCAAAGTTTTGACCTGAAAAAAAACATAAGGGGTAACACTGTCGTTTTTGGCCGAAATTTTGACCCCCTCCGATCTTCTTGAAACTCTGGATTCTGACAGAGGGCCACGAGACTTTGACCAGCGCGCAAAAATGGAGGCTCTAGACCCTTCCAGAGCCGAGATATCGGATGTCAAAGTTTTGACCTGAAAAAAAAACATAAGGGGTAACACTGTCGTTTTTGGCCGAAATTTTGACCCCCTCCGATCTTCTTGAAACTCTGGATTCTGACAGAGGGCCACGAGACTTCGACCAGCGCGCAAAAATGGAGGCTCTAGACCCTTCCAGAGCCGAGATATCGGATGTCAAAGTTTTGACCTGAAAAAAAAACATAAGGGGTAACACTGTCGTTTTTGGCCGAAATTTTGACCCCCTCCGATCTTCTTGAAACTCTGGATTCTGACAGAGGGCCACGAGACTTCGACCAGCGCGCAAAAATGGAGGCTCTAGACCCTTCCAGAGCCGAGATATCGGATGTCAAAGTTTTGACCTGAAAAAAAAACATAAGGGGTAACACTGTCGTTTTTGGCCGAAATTTTGACCCCCTCCGATCTTCTTGAAACTCTGGATTCTGACAGAGGGCCACGAGACTTCGACCAGCGCGCAAAAATGGAGGCTCTAGACCCTTCCAGAGCCGAGATATCGGATGTCAAAGTTTTGACCTGAAAAAAAAACATAAGGGGTAACATTGTCGTTTTTGGCCGAAATTTTGACCCCCTCCAATCTTCTTGAAACTCTGGATTCTGACAGAGGGCCACGAGACTTCGACCAGCGCGCAAAAATGGAGGCTCTAGACCCTTCCAGAGCCGAGATATCGGATGTCAAAGTTTTGACCTGAAAAAAAAAACATAAGGGGTAACACTGTCGTTTTTGGCCGAAATTTTGACCCCCTCCGATCTTCTTGAAACTCTGGATTCTGACAGAGGGCCACGAGACTTCGACCAGCGCGCAAAAATGGAGGCTCTAGACCCTTCCAGAGCCGAGATATCGGATGTCAAAGTTTTGACCTGAAAAAAAAAACATAAGGGGTAACACTGTCGTTTTTGGCCGAAATTTTGACCCCCTCCGATCTTCTTGAAACTCTGGATTCTGACAGAGGGCCACGAGACTTCGACCAGCGCGCAAAAATGGAGGCTCTAGACCCTTCCAGAGCCGAGATATCGGATGTCAAAGTTTTGACCTGAAAAAAAAACATAAGGGGTAACACTGTCGTTTTTGGCCGAAATTTTGACCCCCTCCGATCTTCTTGAAAATCTGGATTCTGACAGAGGGCCACGAGACTTCGACCAGCGCGCAAAAATGGAGGCTTTAGACCCTTCCAGATCCGAGATATCGGATGTCAAAGTTTTGACCTGAAAAAAAAAACATAAGGGGTAACACTGTCGTTTTTGGCCGAAATTTTGACCCCCTCCGATCTTCTTGAAACTCTGAATTCTGACAGAGGGCCACGAGACTTCGACCAGCGCGCAAAAATGGAGGCTCTAGACCCTTCCAGAGCGGAGATATCGGATGTCAAAGTTTTGACCTGAAAAAAAAAAACATAAGGGGTAACACTGTCGTTTTTGGCCGAAATTTTGACCCCCTCCGATCTTCTTGAAACTCTGGATTCTGACAGAGGGCCACGAGACTTCGACCAGCGCGCAAAAATGGAGGCTCTAGACCCTTCCAGAGCCGAGATATCGGATGTCAAAGTTTTGACCTGAAAAAAAAAACATAAGGGGTAACACTGTCGTTTTTGGCCGAAATTTTGACCCCCTCCGATCTTCTTGAAACTCTGGATTCTGACAGAGGGCCACAAGACTTCGACCAGCGCGCAAAAATGGAGGCTCTAGACCCTTCCAGAGCCGAGATATCGGATGTCAAAGTTTTGACCTGAAAAAAAAACATAAGGGGTAACACTGTCGTTTTTGGCCGAAATTTTGACCCCCTCCGATCTTCTTGAAACTCTGGATTCTGACAGAGGGCCACGAGACTTCGACCAGCACGCAAAAATGGAGGCTCTAGACCAGAGGTGTAGTGGTAAAAAAAGAGGTGGGTAAACTATAAATTCTGGTGGACCACGACGTGGTCACCAGGTGGGCCACTGTTTACCGGTGTATGTGTATCCTGATAACATTGCTATAGGGAGGCCTCGACATTAAGCCTTTTAATACGCCTGTCCTTTGGACAAGTAAATCTGCCATTAATTTGTCTGAGTAAAAAAGTTGCTTGTCTGGATTTTTTATTTTTATTTTGTGTGTGTTCATTTATTCTGAAACAATATTTTCATCAGTGTTCAATCAGCTTTGATATTTAAATCACATTATTTTAATATCTGCACCTTTAAAGGGCATCCCCTCACCCAATTTTAGTAAATGTATGCTTCATCTTTCATTTTAAATTCTTAAATTTGATCAATAAATTCAATTATTTTGAATAATAAGACACTATGGGCTGTTACCCTAGGGGCTGATCAAATTAAATCATTTACACTGAAAAATAACAATTGCATAAAATATGAAATTTATTTAAATTTACATAAGAAACTTGGAAAGAATGATACTACTTTTAAAATAACACTAAACCGCCAGGTGGTGGCAGGCAACCGTCTTAATGAGTGAGTCATTGATTCATTCATTCAAACGATTCGTTCAAACGGCTGATCATTCAAGAATGAGACCGATGTTTATGAATGGCTCATTGAATCTTTGACTCAATTGATTCGTTCAAAATGCTGAATCATTCAGTAATGAAAACACGTCGAGTGTTCCTGTGAGATGCGCCGTGGTTTTGCTGTGATATTTTCGCTGCTGAAACAGAACAAAAACAGCCAATATTGCATCTAAAATGTAAGTGATTTAATTTTTACTGTTTATTGAACTGTTGTAGGAAATCAATGTCACATTTTCTATCGTGATGGTGTGGTGTTCAGGAAAAATAATTTAGGTTGTTTAACATATGTCAGAATTATAAAAACTCTATTTAGATTTTTATAGGCAGTAGCCTATGTTGTTAACTGAGTGTGTTCTGCGCTCATTTGTGTAGATTTCTGTTTGAGAGGCTGCGCGAGGGTCAACAGTTCAACCTTACCGTCAGTAATAGTCAACAACACTGACAGTAATGCAGCGCAATATGAAAGAGTTCGTCTTTGGTTTTTCAACCTATGAAATTAATAATGAACAATATGAAACTAAAACGACACAAGCTTAATTTAAAATGTCTTCGGAAATACATCCAGGATATTTTGAGGTGGATAAACGCAATTGAGAGGTGGATAAACGCACTTTGGAGGTGGGTAAACGCTATTTCCAAATTTGGGAGGTGCGTAAACGGCGTTTACGTGCGTTTAGCCTCCACTACATCCCTGCTCTAGACCCTTCCAGAGCCGAGATATCGGATGTCAAAGTTTTGACCTGAAAAAAAACATAAGGGGTAACACTGTCGTTTTTGGCCGAAATTTTGACCCCCTCCGATCTTCTTGAAACTCTGGATTCTGACAGAGGGCCACGAGACTTCGACCAGCGCGCAAAAATGGAGGCTCTAGACCCTTCCAGAGCCGAGATATCGGATGTCAAAGTTTTGACCTGAAAAAAAAAACATAAGGGGTAACACTGTCATTTTTGGCCGAAATTTTGACCCCCTCCGATCTTCTTGAAACTCTGGATTCTGACAGAGGGCCAAAAGACTTCGACCAGCGCGCAAAAATGGAGGCTCTAGACCCTTCCAGAGCCGAGATATCGGATGTCAAAGTTTTGACCTGAAAAAAAAACATAAGGGGTAACACTGTCGTTTTTGGCCGAAATTTTGACCCCCTCCGATCTTCTTGAAACTCTGGATTCTGACAGAGGGCCACGAGACTTCGACCAGCGCGCAAAAATTGAGGCTCTAGACCCTTCCAGAGCCGAGATATCGGATGTCAAAGTTTTGACCTGAAAAAAAAAACATAAGGGGTAACACTGTCGTTTTTGGCCGAAATTTTGACCCCCTCCGATCTTCTTGAAACTCTGGATTCTGACAGAGGGCCACGAGACTTCGACCAGCGCGCAAAAATGGAGGCTCTAGACCCTTCCAGAGCCGAGATATCGGGTGTCAAAGTTTTGACCTGAAAAAAAAACATAAGGGGTAACACTGTCGTTTTTGGCCGAAATTTTGACCCCCTCCGATCTTCTTGAAACTCTGGATTCTGACAGAGGGCCACGAGACTTCGACCAGCGCGCAAAAATGGAGGCTCTAGACCCTTCCAGAGCCGAGATATCGGATGTCAAAGTTTTGACCTGAAAAAAAACATAAGGGGTAACACTGTCGTTTTTGGCCGAAATTTTGACCCCCTCCGATCTTCTTGAAACTCTGGATTCTGACAGAGGGCCACGAGACTTTGACCAGCGCGCAAAAATGGAGGCTCTAGACCCTTCCAGAGCCGAGATATCGGATGTCAAAGTTTTGACCTGAAAAAAAAAACATAAGGGGTAACACTGTCGTTTTTGGCCGAAATTTTGACCCCCTCCGATCTTCTTGAAACTCTGGATTCTGACAGAGGGCCACGAGACTTTGACCAGCGCGCAAAAATGGAGGCTCTAGACCCTTCCAGAGCCGAGATAACGGATGTCAAAGTTTTGACCTGAAAAAAAAACATAAGGGGTAACACTGTCGTTTTTGGCCGAAATTTTGACCCCCTCCGATCTTCTTGAAACTCTGGATTCTGACAGAGGGCCACGAGACTTCGACCAGCGCGCAAAAATGGAGGCTCTAGACCCTTCCAGAGCGGAGATATCGGATGTCAAAGTTTTGACCTGAAAAAAAAAACATAAGGGGTAACACTGTCGTTTTTGGCCGAAATTTTGACCCCCTCCGATCTTCTTGAAACTCTGGATTCTGACAGAGGGCCACGAGACTTCGACCAGCGCGCAAAAATGGAGGCTCTAGACCCTTCCAGAGCCGAGATATCGGATGTCAAAGTTTTGACCTGAAAAAAAAAACATAAGGGGTAACACTGTCGTTTTTGGCCGAAATTTTGACCCCCTCCGATCTTCTTGAAACTCTGGATTCTGACAGAGGGCCACAAGACTTCGACCAGCGCGCAAAAATGGAGGCTCTAGACCCTTCCAGAGCCGAGATATCGGATGTCAAAGTTTTGACCTGAAAAAAAAACATAAGGGGTAACACTGTCGTTTTTGGCCGAAATTTTGACCCCCTCCGATCTTCTTGAAACTCTGGATTCTGACAGAGGGCCACGAGACTTCGACCAGCGCGCAAAAATGGAGGCTCTAGACCCTTCCAGAGCCGAGATATCGGATGTCAAAGTTTTGACCTGAAAAAGAAAACATAAGGGGTAACACTGTCGTTTTTGGCCGAAATTTTGACCCCCTCCGATCTTCTTGAAACTCTGGATTCTGACAGAGGGCCACGAGACTTCGACCAGCGCGCAAAAATGGAGGCTCTAGACCCTTCCAGAGCCGAGATATCGGGTGTCAAAGTTTTGACCTGAAAAAAAACATAAGGGGTAACACTGTCGTTTTTGGCCGAAATTTTGACCCCCTCCGATCTTCTTGAAACTCTGGATTCTGACAGAGGGCCACGAGACTTCGACCAGCGCGCAAAAATGGAGGCTCTAGACCCTTCCAGAGCCGAGATATCGGATGTCAAAGTTTTGACCTGAAAAAAAACATAAGGGGTAACACTGTCGTTTTTGGCCGAAATTTTGACCCCCTCCGATCTTCTTGAAACTCTGGATTCTGACAGAGGGCCACGAGACTTTGACCAGCGCGCAAAAATGGAGGCTCTAGACCCTTCCAGAGCCGAGATATCGGATGTCAAAGTTTTGACCTGAAAAAAAAACATAAGGGGTAACACTGTCGTTTTTGGCCGAAATTTTGACCCCCTCCGATCTTCTTGAAACTCTGGATTCTGACAGAGGGCCACGAGACTTCGACCAGCGCGCAAAAATGGAGGCTCTAGACCCTTCCAGAGCCGAGATATCGGATGTCAAAGTTTTGACCTGAAAAAAAAACATAAGGGGTAACACTGTCGTTTTTGGCCGAAATTTTGACCCCCTCCGATCTTCTTGAAACTCTGGATTCTGACAGAGGGCCACGAGACTTCGACCAGCGCGCAAAAATGGAGGCTCTAGACCCTTCCAGAGCCGAGATATCGGATGTCAAAGTTTTGACCTGAAAAAAAAACATAAGGGGTAACACTGTCGTTTTTGGCCGAAATTTTGACCCCCTCCGATCTTCTTGAAACTCTGGATTCTGACAGAGGGCCACGAGACTTCGACCAGCGCGCAAAAATGGAGGCTCTAGACCCTTCCAGAGCCGAGATATCGGATGTCAAAGTTTTGACCTGAAAAAAAACATAAGGGGTAACATTGTCGTTTTTGGCCGAAATTTTGACCCCCTCCAATCTTCTTGAAACTCTGGATTCTGACAGAGGGCCACGAGACTTCGACCAGCGCGCAAAAATGGAGGCTCTAGACCCTTCCAGAGCCGAGATATCGGGTGTCAAAGTTTTGACCTGAAAAAAAAACATAAGGGGTAACACTGTCGTTTTTGGCCGAAATTTTGACCCCCTCCGATCTTCTTGAAACTCTGGATTCTGACAGAGGGCCACGAGACTTCGACCAGCGCGCAAAAATGGAGGCTCTAGACCCTTCCAGAGCCGAGATATCGGATGTCAAAGTTTTGACCTGAAAAAAAACATAAGGGGTAACACTGTCGTTTTTGGCCGAAATTTTGACCCCCTCCGATCTTCTTGAAACTCTGGATTCTGACAGAGGGCCACGAGACTTTGACCAGCGCGCAAAAATGGAGGCTCTAGACCCTTCCAGAGCCGAGATATCGGATGTCAAAGTTTTGACCTGAAAAAAAAAACATAAGGGGTAACACTGTCGTTTTTGGCCGAAATGTTGACCCCCTCCGATCTTCTTGAAACTCTGGATTCTGACAGAGGGCCACGAGACTTTGACCAGCGCGCAAAAATGGAGGCTCTAGACCCTTCCAGAGCCGAGATAACGGATGTCAAAGTTTTGACCTGAAAAAAAAAACATAAGGGGTAACACTGTCGTTTTTGGCCGAAATTTTGACCCCCTCCGATCTTCTTGAAACTCTGGATTCTGACAGAGGGCCACGAGACTTCGACCAGCGCGCAAAAATGGAGGCTCTAGACCCTTCCAGAGCGGAGATATCGGATGTCAAAGTTTTGACCTGAAAAAAAAAACATAAGGGGTAACACTGTCGTTTTTGGCCGAAATTTTGACCCCCTCCGATCTTCTTGAAACTCTGGATTCTGACAGAGGGCCACGAGACTTCGACCAGCGCGCAAAAATGGAGGCTCTAGACCCTTCCAGAGCCGAGATATCGGATGTCAAAGTTTTGACCTGAAAAAAAAAACATAAGGGGTAACACTGTCGTTTTTGGCCGAAATTTTGACCCCCTCCGATCTTCTTGAAACTCTGGATTCTGACAGAGGGCCACAAGACTTCGACCAGCGCGCAAAAATGGAGGCTCTAGACCCTTCCAGAGCCGAGATATCGGATGTCAAAGTTTTGACCTGAAAAAAAAACATAAGGGGTAACACTGTCGTTTTTGGCCGAAATTTTGACCCCCTCCGATCTTCTTGAAACTCTGGATTCTGACAGAGGGCCACGAGACTTCGACCAGCGCGCAAAAATGGAGGCTCTAGACCCTTCCAGAGCCGAGATATCGGATGTCAAAGTTTTGACCTGAAAAAAAAAACATAAGGGGTAACACTGTCGTTTTTGGCCGAAATTTTGACCCCCTCCGATCTTCTTGAAACTCTGGATTCTGACAGAGGGCCACGAGACTTCGACCAGCGCGCAAAAATGGAGGCTCTAGACCCTTCCAGAGCCGAGATATCGGGTGTCAAAGTTTTGACCTGAAAAAAAACATAAGGGGTAACACTGTCGTTTTTGGCCGAAATTTTGACCCCCTCCGATCTTCTTGAAACTCTGGATTCTGACAGAGGGCCACAAGACTTCGACCAGCGCGCAAAAATGGAGGCTCTAGACCCTTCCAGAGCCGAGATATCGGATGTCAAAGTTTTGACCTGAAAAAAAAACATAAGGGGTAACACTGTCGTTTTTGGCCGAAATTTTGACCCCCTCCGATCTTCTTGAAACTCTGGATTCTGACAGAGGGCCACGAGACTTCGACCAGCGCGCAAAAATGGAGGCTCTAGACCCTTCCAGAGCCGAGATATCGGATGTCAAAGTTTTGACCTGAAAAAAAAAACATAAGGGGTAACACTGTCGTTTTTGGCCGAAATTTTGACCCCCTCCGATCTTCTTGAAACTCTGGATTCTGACAGAGGGCCACGAGACTTCGACCAGCGCGCAAAAATGGAGGCTCTAGACCCTTCCAGAGCCGAGATATCGGATGTCAAAGTTTTGACCTGAAAAAAAACATAAGGGGTAACACTGTCGTTTTTGGCCGAAATTTTGACCCCCTCCGATCTTCTTGAAACTCTGGATTCTGACAGAGGGCCACGAGACTTTGACCAGCGCGCAAAAATGGAGGCTCTAGACCCTTCCAGAGCCGAGATATCGGATGTCAAAGTTTTGACCTGAAAAAAAAACATAAGGGGTAACACTGTCGTTTTTGGCCGAAATTTTGACCCCCTCCGATCTTCTTGAAACTCTGGATTCTGACAGAGGGCCACGAGACTTCGACCAGCGCGCAAAAATGGAGGCTCTAGACCCTTCCAGAGCCGAGATATCGGATGTCAAAGTTTTGACCTGAAAAAAAAACATAAGGGGTAACACTGTCGTTTTTGGCCGAAATTTTGACCCCCTCCGATCTTCTTGAAACTCTGGATTCTGACAGAGGGCCACGAGACTTCGACCAGCGCGCAAAAATGGAGGCTCTAGACCCTTCCAGAGCCGAGATATCGGATGTCAAAGTTTTGACCTGAAAAAAAAACATAAGGGGTAACACTGTCGTTTTTGGCCGAAATTTTGACCCCCTCCGATCTTCTTGAAACTCTGGATTCTGACAGAGGGCCACGAGACTTCGACCAGCGCGCAAAAATGGAGGCTCTAGACCCTTCCAGAGCCGAGATATCGGATGTCAAAGTTTTGACCTGAAAAAAAAACATAAGGGGTAACATTGTCGTTTTTGGCCGAAATTTTGACCCCCTCCAATCTTCTTGAAACTCTGGATTCTGACAGAGGGCCACGAGACTTCGACCAGCGCGCAAAAATGGAGGCTCTAGACCCTTCCAGAGCCGAGATATCGGATGTCAAAGTTTTGACCTGAAAAAAAAAACATAAGGGGTAACACTGTCGTTTTTGGCCGAAATTTTGACCCCCTCCGATCTTCTTGAAACTCTGGATTCTGACAGAGGGCCACGAGACTTCGACCAGCGCGCAAAAATGGAGGCTCTAGACCCTTCCAGAGCCGAGATATCGGATGTCAAAGTTTTGACCTGAAAAGAAACATAAGGGGTAACACTGTCGTTTTTGGCCGAAATTTTGACCCCCTCCAATCTTCTTGAAACTCTGGATTCTGACAGAGGGCCACGAGACTTCGACCAGCGCGCAAAAATGGAGGCTCTAGACCCTTCCAGAGCCGAGATATCGGATGTCAAAGTTTTGACCTGAAAAAAAAACATAAGGGGTAACACTGTCGTTTTTGGCCGAAATTTTGACCCCCTCCGATCTTCTTGAAACTCTGGACTCTGACAGAGGGCCACGAGACTTCGACCAGCGCGCAAAAATGGAGGCTCTAGACCCTTCCAGAGCCGAGATATCGGATGTCAAAGTTTTGACCTGAAAAAAAACATAAGGGGTAACACTGTCGTTTTTGGCCGAAATTTTGACCCCCTCCGATCTTCTTGAAACTCTGGATTCTGACAGAGGGCCACGAGACTTCGACCAGCGCGAGAAATTGGAGGCTCTAGACCAGGGGTGGGCAAACTTTTTGGCTCAAGGGCCACACTGGGTTTTGAAATTTGACAGAGGGCCGGCCATTTACGTGGATCATGTAATTTACATAGTATATTAATTTATATGCTATAGATATCCCCATTTAGCATTGTTATATTTTGGGTTATTTTTTTATTTAATTTTATATTTATTTTAATTTTATATATATTTATATTCTTTTTAAATATTGTTTATCCTTAGTATTATTTAATGAGCCTAACAGTAAATTAGAAACAAAACACCATCAAGTGTATACTTAGTAGAGTAAAAATTAGAGAAATGGTAACTGGACTGCATTTATATAGCGCTTTCATAGACCCAATGGCCACCCAAGCGCTTTACAATTTGCCTCACATTCACCCACTCACACACACATTCTTTCACCGACTGCGACGGCAGCCATGCAAGGCGCCATCCAGCTCGTCGAGAGGAGCTGGGGTTAGGTGTCTTGCTCATGGACACCTCGACACTTGGTCACGTGGAACCGAGGATTGAACCACCAACCTTTCGGTTTGTAGACAACTCACATGAACCACTGAGCCACTGCCGGAAGGTTACATTTATTCAACTTTATTAAAACTCCATATGGTAATCAAATTGCACTTAATACACAAACGTCATACATTTGTGAAAAAAATAAAAAAAAAATACCAATTTATTTTAAGTATGGTAAAATGTAAAAATCAAAAGCAGATAAGAACATTTATTGAACAAGCGTAGCGAGGGGGGCGATAAAGGTAACCAGAAGCAGTCCAAGAGACAAATACAGAGGAGAAAAGAAACTAAATATCAAAAGAAAAACTAAAAATCAAATGAAAACTAATCAGGTGTACAAGTGGTTACTAACATTGTTTTTTCTCTGTGAGTTTCCAAAAAAGGAAAAAACATTAACGTGCAACAAGGAGCCTTGTTGTGCTTAAGTCGCTGTCAAACGCTAGAGGCTGCAGTCTTTAGCCTCATTGTTAGCGCGCCTGACTCTCATGCCGGAGACCCGGGTTCGAGGCCCGCTCGGAGCGGGTCGAGTTGGACCCGGGTGTGTGAGGGGTTACATGAGCTATGCAATGCAACCGTTATTTATTCACTGTATGGTTTCCATGGTGAAGCGTCATTGCTTGTCACGTGACACACCGCAGCACAGCCACAACAGCTCTGAATGAATGAGCTGCTTTATTCAAGTATTGCAGGAAAAAGGCAAAATGAATGTGTGACAGGGATGTTGGTTCGGTGAATGGGTGATGGAAGGAGACACAGGGTCGGTGAATACTGGGGCTCATGCACTTTATTGAGTTACTTTCTCTCCCCACAGCGCTTGCTCGCGCTTACACAATTAATTCAGAATATTTCAAAAACAAATCACATATAAAACAGTACTCTTCCCGCTGGATTCAGCTTCTCAGGTCACAAATGCAGCAACACTCTTTCC
Organism: Cyprinella venusta; assembly: GCA_038021265.1. Taxonomy (NCBI): domain Eukaryota; kingdom Metazoa; phylum Chordata; class Actinopteri; order Cypriniformes; family Leuciscidae; genus Cyprinella; species Cyprinella venusta. The sequence continues at coordinate 10,435,753 of CM075883.1, read as the reverse complement.
ACTGAAACAGCTTGCAGCCCATCGTTTTCTCTCTCTCGACAGCGCGTGCACGAGCTCCCAGTCTCTCTCTCTCCAGTCCCCACTCTGTCAGCACGGCCCGCTTACCGCTCGGCTCCCCCCTCGCTCTCCCGCTACAGACCGCGCTGCACAACGCTCATCATGCAAATGCAGTCTCTATGACAATATTTTAACCCCCTGAGACCTAAGGGTATTTTTACAATAAATTTTCCGTCTGGTATCATTTACTAAAAAAGCTTGTAAAACATGAACCCTTTGGTGCATAGACAATTGACACACCTCTTTGTTTTCAGGACAAATTGAACTTTCAGAATATTTGTGTTACATTGATGTCACCTGAATGTAAAATAAGTTATGGGACCATAAAGACAAATGAAAAAATAAATCGGAAATGGAATCACTCAAATATTTATTGAAATCACACACAAATAAATAAAAGCTAAGCAATTTTCCTCTGGAAAATAGTTTGTTCATGTCTTTGGAGTCCTGGAGCACAGGAATAAACATTATAACTTGTACAGAACCAAAACTATTGACATTTTTCCAAAAGAAGTCCAGGCGATTCACTGATGCCAAGCCTCAAAACAGTTCAGCAGTCACACAAAGGTCCACATCAAAGGTTTTTGCATTTATATTTTATTTATTCTTTTATTTATTATGTACTTTTTATTCTTTTATAATACATTTATACTGCTATAATACTTTTTTTACAGTAAATAAATAAATGGCACTTCAGCTGTGTCTATCCTGGTAATCTAGTTCCTCATCCGTCAAAAAGCTCTGTTCTCCTGAAAATCCATCATCCTGCAATGCACCAAAATAGACTAGCGCTTTATTTACGTCAATTTCGCTGTGTTTCTCTGTGAATAGCGCGTCTCCGTGCGTCTCTATCTCTCTCCACTATATCAGCGCTTGGTTCCTGCGCAATGACGCACACCAATGTTTACGACGGATCAGCCTGTAATTGGTCAAAAACCATCACGTGAACACATCATGTGATATCCAGAATGGCCGCTAGCATCGAGCTAGCGGCAAAAATGACGGAATATTTATGAATTATGGACTTCTAAAGTATCTAAATTGACATAAGCGTTTGGATTTATTGCTGAAAACCTCTGAAAGGAAGCACAAGTTCCAGGCTGAATAGAAAACCTTCTGTAAAGGCTAGAAAGACACCCCCGTGATGGCTAGCTCGTTAGCTTTCTGCCGAAAAAAACGGTAAGAAAATCGATAAATCTGTCATCGACTTATGTTAACTTTTATCGGAGGTGACGTGTGGCATCGTCGACGATGCCGTCGGGCTCAGGGGGTTAAATACTAGACGGGCCGGATTAAACAGCCTAACGGGCCGCATGTGGCCCGCGGGCCGTAGTTCGCCCACCCCTGCTCTAGACCCTTCCAGAGCCGAGATATCGGATGTCAAAGTTTTGACCTGAAAAAAAAAAAAAACATAAGGGGTAACACTGTCGTTTTTGGCCGAAATTTTGACCCCCTCCGATCTTCTTGAAACTCTGGATTCTGACAGAGGGCCATGAGACTTCGACCAGCGCGCAAAAATGGAGGTTCTAGACCCTTCCAGAGCCGAGATATCGGATGTCAAAGTTTTGACCTGAAAAAAAAACATAAGGGGTAACACTGTCGTTTTTGGCCGAAATTTTGACCCCCTCCGATCTTATTGAAACTCTGGATTCTGACAGAGGGCCACGAGACTTCGACCAGCGCGCAAAAATGGAGGCTTTAGACCCTTCCAGAGCCGAGATATCGGATGTCAAAGTTTTGACCTGAAAAAAAACATAAGGGGTAACACTGTCGTTTTTGGCCGAAATTTTGACCCCCTCCGATCTTCTTGAAACTCTGGATTCTGACAGAGGACCACGAGACTTCGACCAGCGCGCAAAAATGGAGGCTCTAGACCCTTCCAGAGCCGAGATATCGGATGTCAAAGTTTTGACCTGAAAAAAAAACATAAGGGGTAACACTGTCGTTTTTGGCCGAAATTTTGACCCCCTCCGATCTTCTTGAAACTCTGGATTCTGACAGAGGGCCACAAGACTTCGACCAGCGCGCAAAAATGGAGGCTCTAGACCCTTCCAGAGCCGAGATATCGGATGTCAAAGTTATGACCTGAAAAAAAAACATAAGGGGTAACACTGTCGTTTTTGGCCGAAATTTTGACCCCCTCCGATCTTCTTGAAACTCTGGATTCTGACAGAGGGCCATGAGACTTCGACCAGCGCGCAAAAATGGAGGCTCTAGACCCTTCCAGAGCCGAGATATCGGATGTCAAAGTTTTGACCTGAAAAAAAAACATAAGGGGTAACACTGTCGTTTTTGGCCGAAATTTTGACCCCCTCCGATCTTCTTGAAACTCTGGATTCTGACAGAGGGCCACGAGACTTCGACCAGCGCGCAAAAATGGAGGCTTTAGACCCTTCCAGAGCCGAGATATCGGATGTCAAAGTTTTGACCTGAAAAAAAAACATAAGGGGTAACACTGTCGTTTTTGGCCGAAATTTTGACCCCCTCCGATCTTCTTGAAACTCTAGATTCTGACAGAGGACCACGAGACTTCGACCAGCGCGCAAAAATGGAGGCTCTAGACCCTTCCAGAGCCGAGATATCGGATGTCAAAGTTTTGACCTGAAAAAAAAACATAAGGGGTAACACTGTCGTTTTTGGCCGAAATTTTGACCCCCTCCGATTTTCTTGAAACTCTGGATTCTGACAGAGGGCCACGAGACTTTGACCAGCGCGCAAAAATGGAGGCTCTAGACCCTTCCAGAGCCGAGATATCGGATGTCAAAGTTTTGACCTGAAAAAAAACATAAGGGGTAACACTGTCATTTTTGGCCGAAATTTTGACCCCCTCCGATCTTCTTGAAACTCTGGATTCTGACAGAGGGCCACGAGACTTCGACCAGCGCGCAAAAATGGAGGCTCTAGACCCTTCCAGAGCCGAGATATCGGATGTCAAAGTTTTGACCTGAAAAAAAAAACATAAGGGGTAACACTGTCGTTTTTGGCCGAAATTTTGACCCCCTCCGATCTTCTTGAAACTCTGGATTCTGACAGAGGGCCACGAGACTTCGACCAGCGCGCAAAAATGGAGGCTCTAGACCCTTCCAGAGCCGAGATATCGGATGTCAAAGTTTTGACCTGAAAAAAAAAAAAACATAAGGGGTAACACTGTCGTTTTTGGCCGAAATTTTGACCCCCTCCGATCTTCTTGAAACTCTGGATTCTGACAGAGGGCCATGAGACTTCGACCAGCGCGCAAAAATGGAGGTTCTAGACCCTTCCAGAGCCGAGATATCGGATGTCAAAGTTTTGACCTGAAAAAAAAACATAAGGGGTAACACTGTCGTTTTTGGCCGAAATTTTGACCCCCTCCGATCTTATTGAAACTCTGGATTCTGACAGAGGGCCACGAGACTTCGACCAGCGCGCAAAAATGGAGGCTTTAGACCCTTCCAGAGCCGAGATATCGGATGTCAAAGTTTTGACCTGAAAAAAAACATAAGGGGTAACACTGTCGTTTTTGGCCGAAATTTTGACCCCCTCCGATCTTCTTGAAACTCTGGATTCTGACAGAGGACCACGAGACTTCGACCAGCGCGCAAAAATGGAGGCTCTAGACCCTTCCAGAGCCGAGATATCGGATGTCAAAGTTTTGACCTGAAAAAAAAACATAAGGGGTAACACTGTCGTTTTTGGCCGAAATTTTGACCCCCTCCGATCTTCTTGAAACTCTGGATTCTGACAGAGGGCCACAAGACTTCGACCAGCGCGCAAAAATGGAGGCTCTAGACCTTTCCAGAGCCGAGATATCGGATGTCAAAGTTATGACCTGAAAAAAAAACATAAGGGGTAACACTGTCGTTTTTGGCCGAAATTTTGACCCCCTCCGATCTTCTTGAAACTCTGGATTCTGACAGAGGGCCATGAGACTTCGACCAGCGCGCAAAAATGGAGGCTCTAGACCCTTCCAGAGCCGAGATATCGGATGTCAAAGTTTTGACCTGAAAAAAAAACATAAGGGGTAACACTGTCGTTTTTGGCCGAAATTTTGACCCCCTCCGATCTTCTTGAAACTCTGGATTCTGACAGAGGGCCACGAGACTTCGACCAGCGCGCAAAAATGGAGGCTTTAGACCCTTCCAGAGCCGAGATATCGGATGTCAAAGTTTTGACCTGAAAAAAAAACATAAGGGGTAACACTGTCGTTTTTGGCCGAAATTTTGACCCCCTCCGATCTTCTTGAAACTCTAGATTCTGACAGAGGACCACGAGACTTCGACCAGCGCGCAAAAATGGAGGCTCTAGACCCTTCCAGAGCCGAGATATCGGATGTCAAAGTTTTGACCTGAAAAAAAAACATAAGGGGTAACACTGTCGTTTTTGGCCGAAATTTTGACCCCCTCCGATTTTCTTGAAACTCTGGATTCTGACAGAGGGCCACGAGACTTTGACCAGCGCGCAAAAATGGAGGCTCTAGACCCTTCCAGAGCCGAGATATCGGATGTCAAAGTTTTGACCTGAAAAAAAACATAAGGGGTAACACTGTCATTTTTGGCCGAAATTTTGACCCCCTCCGATCTTCTTGAAACTCTGGATTCTGACAGAGGGCCACGAGACTTCGACCAGCGCGCAAAAATGGAGGCTCTAGACCCTTCCAGAGCCGAGATATCGGATGTCAAAGTTTTGACCTGAAAAAAAAAACATAAGGGGTAACACTGTCGTTTTTGGCCGAAATTTTGACCCCCTCCGATCTTCTTGAAACTCTGGATTCTGACAGAGGGCCACGAGACTTCGACCAGCGCGCAAAAATGGAGGCTCTAGACCCTTCCAGAGCCGAGATATCGGATGTCAAAGTTTTGACCTGAAAAAAAACATAAGGGGTAACACTGTCGTTTTTGGCCGAAATTTTGACCCCCTCCGATCTTCTTGAAACTCTGGATTCTGACAGAGGGCCACGAGACTTCGACCAGCGCGCAAAAATGGAGGCTCTAGACCCTTCCAGAGCCGAGATATCGGATGTCAAAGTTTTGACCTGAAAAAAAAACATAAGGGGTAACACTGTCGTTTTTGGCCGAAATTTTGACCCCCTCCGATCTTCTTGAAACTCTGGATTCTGACAGAGGGCCACGAGACTTCGACCAGCGCGCAAAAATGGAGGCTCTAGACCCTTCCAGAGCCGAGATATCGGGTGTCAAAGTTTTGACCTGAAAAAAAAACATAAGGGGTAACACTGTCGTTTTTGGCCGAAATTTTGACCCCCTCCGATCTTCTTGAAACTCTGGATTCTGACAGAGGGCCACGAGACTTCGACCAGCGCGCAAAAATGGAGGCTCTAGACCCTTCCAGAGCCGAGATATCGGATGTCAAAGTTTTGACCTGAAAAAAAACATAAGGGGTAACACTGTCGTTTTTGGCCGAAATTTTGACCCCCTCCGATTTTCTTGAAACTCTGGATTCTGACAGAGGGCCACGAGACTTCGACCAGCGCGCAAAAATGGAGGCTCTAGACCCTTCCAGAGCCGAGATATCGGATGTCAAAGTTTTGACCTGAAAAAAAAACATAAGGGGTAACACTGTCGTTTTTGGCCGAAATTTTGACCCCCTCCGATCTTCTTGAAACTCTGGATTCTGACAGAGGGCCACGAGACTTTGACCAGCGCGCAAAAATGGAGGCTCTAGACCCTTCCAGAGCCGAGATATCGGATGTCAAAGTTTTGACCTGAAAAAAAAACATAAGGGGTAACACTGTCGTTTTTGGCCGAAATTTTGACCCCCTCCGATCTTCTTGAAACTCTGGATTCTGACAGAGGGCCACGAGACTTCGACCAGCGCGCAAAAATGGAGGCTCTAGACCCTTCCAGAGCCGAGATATCGGATGTCAAAGTTTTGACCTGAAAAAAAAAACATAAGGGGTAACACTGTCGTTTTTGGCCGAAATTTTGACCCCCTCCGATCTTCTTGAAACTCTGGATTCTGACAGAGGGCCACGAGACTTCGACCAGCGCGCAAAAATGGAGGCTCTAGACCCTTCCAGAGCCGAGATATTGGATGTCAAAGTTTTGACCTGAAAAAAAACATAAGGGGTAACACTGTCGTTTTTGGCCGAAATTTTGACCCCCTCCAATCTTCTTGAAACTCTGGATTCTGACAGAGGGCCACGAGACTTCGACCAGCGCGCAAAAATGGAGGCTCTAGACCCTTCCAGAGCCGAGATATCGGATGTCAAAGTTTTGACCTGAAAAAAAACATAAGGGGTAACACTGTCGTTTTTGGCCGAAATTTTGACCCCCTCCAATCTTCTTGAAACTCTGGATTCTGACAGAGGGCCACGAGACTTCGACCAGCGCGCAAAAATGGAGGCTCTAGACCCTTCCAGAGCCGAGATATCGGATGTCAAAGTTTTGACCTGAAAAAAAAACATAAGGGGTAACACTGTCGTTTTTGGCCGAAATTTTGACCCCCTCCGATCTTCTTGAAACTCTGGATTCTGACAGAGGGCCACGAGACTTCGACCAGCGCGCAAAAATGGAGGCTCTAGACCCTTCCAGAGCCGAGATATCGGATGTCAAAGTTTTGACCTGAAAAAAAACATAAGGGGTAACACTGTCGTTTTTGGCCGAAATTTTGACCCCCTCCGATCTTCTTGAAACTCTGGATTCTGACAGAGGGCCACGAGACTTCGACCAGCGCGCAAAAATGGAGGCTCTAGACCCTTCCAGAGCCGAGATATCGGATGTCAAAGTTTTGACCTGAAAAAAAAAACATAAGGGGTAACACTGTCGTTTTTGGCCGAAATTTTGACCCCCTCCGATCTTCTTGAAACTCTGGATTCTGACAGAGGGCCACGAGACTTCGACCAGCGCGCAAAAATGGAGGCTCTAGACCCTTCCAGAGCCGAGATATCGGATGTCAAAGTTTTGACCTGAAAAAAAAAACATAAGGGGTAACACTGTCGTTTTTGGCCGAAATTTTGACCCCCTCCGATCTTCTTGAAACTCTGGATTCTGACAGAGAGCCACGAGACTTCGACCAGCGCGCAAAAATGGAGGCTCTAGACCCTTCCAGAGCCGAGATATCGGATGTCAAAGTTTTGACCTGAAAAAAAACATAAGGGGTAACACTGTCGTTTTTGGCCGAAATTTTGACCCCCTCCAATCTTCTTGAAACTCTGGATTCTGACAGAGGGCCACGAGACTTCGACCAGCGCGCAAAAATGGAGGCTCTAGACCCTTCCAGAGCCGAGATATCGGATGTCAAAGTTTTGACCTGAAAAAAAAAACATAAGGGGTAACACTGTCGTTTTTGGCCGAAATTTTGACCCCCTCCGATCTTCTTGAAACTCTGGATTCTGACAGAGGGCCACGAGACTTCGACCAGCGCGCAAAAATGGAGGCTCTAGACCCTTCCAGAGCCGAGATATCGGATGTCAAAGTTTTGACCTGAAAAAAAACATTAAGGGGTAACACTGTCGTTTTTGGCCGAAATTTTGACCCCCTCCGATCTTCTTGAAACTCTGGATTCTGACAGAGGGCCACGAGACTTCGACCAGCGCGCAAAAATGGAGGCTCTAGACCCTTCCAGAGCCGAGATATCGGGTGTCAAAGTTTTGACCTGAAAAAAAACATAAGGGGTAACACTGTCGTTTTTGGCCGAAATTTTGACCCCCTCCGATCTTCTTGAAACTCTGGATTCTAACAGAGGGCCACGAGACTTCGACCAGCGCGCAAAAATGGAGGCTCTAGACCCTTCCAGAGCCGAGATATCGGATGTCAAAGTTTTGACCTGAAAAAAAAACATAAGGGGTAACACTGTCGTTTTTGGCCGAAATTTTGACCCCCTCCGATCTTCTTGAAACTCTGGATTCTAACAGAGGGCCACGAGACTTCGACCAGCGCGCAAAAATGGAGGCTCTAGACCCTTCCAGAGCCGAGATATCGGATGTCAAAGTTTTGACCTGAAAAAAAAACATAAGGGGTAACACTGTCGTTTTTGGCCGAAATTTTGACCCCCTCCGATCTTCTTGAAACTCTGGATTCTGACAGAGGGCCACGAGACTTCGACCAGCGCGCAAAAATGGAGGCTCTAGACCCTTCCAGAGCCGAGATATCGGATGTCAAAGTTTTGACCTGAAAAAAAACATAAGGGGTAACACTGTCGTTTTTGGCCGAAATTTTGACCCCCTCCGATCTTCTTGAAACTCTGGATTCTGACAGAGGGCCACGAGACTTCGACCAGCGCGCAAAAATGGAGGCTCTAGACCCTTCCAGAGCCGAGATATCGGATGTCAAAGTTTTGACCTGAAAAAAAAAACATAAGGGGTAACACTGTCGTTTTTGGCCGAAATTTTGACCCCCTCCGATCTTCTTGAAACTCTGGATTCTGACAGAGGGCCACGAGACTTCGACCAGCGCGCAAAAATGGAGGCTCTAGACCCTTCCAGAGCCGAGATATCGGATGTCAAAGTTTTGACCTGAAAAAAAAACATAAGGGGTAACACTGTCGTTTTTGGCCGAAATTTTGACCCCCTCCGATCTTCTTGAAACTCTGGATTCTGACAGAGGGCCACGAGACTTCGACCAGCGCGCAAAAATGGAGGCTCTAGACCCTTCCAGAGCCGAGATATCGGATGTCAAAGTTTTGACCTGAAAAAAAAAAAACATAAGGGGTAACACTGTCGTTTTTGGCCGAAATTTTGACCCCCTCCGATCTTCTTGAAACTCTGGATTCTGACAGAGGGCCACGAGACTTCGACCAGCGCGCAAAAATGGAGGCTCTAGACCCTTCCAGAGCCGAGATATCGGATGTCAAAGTTTTGACCTGAAAAAAAACATAAGGGGTAACACTGTCGTTTTTGGCCGAAATTTTGACCCCCTCCAATCTTCTTGAAACTCTGGATTCTGACAGAGGGCCACGAGACTTCGACCAGCGCGCAAAAATGGAGGCTCTAGACCCTTCCAGAGCCGAGATATCGGATGTCAAAGTTTTGACCTGAAAAAAAACATAAGGGGTAACACTGTCATTTTTGGCCGAAATTTTGACCCCCTCCGATCTTCTTGAAACTCTGGATTCTGACAGAGGGCCACGAGACTTCGACCAGCGCGCAAAAATGGAGGCTCTAGACCCTTCCAGAGCCGAGATATCGGATGTCAAAGTTTTGACCTGAAAAAAAAACATAAGGGGTAACACTGTCGTTTTTGGCCGAAATTTTGACCCCCTCCGATCTTCTTGAAACTCTGGATTCTGACAGAGGGCCACGAGACTTCGACCAGCGCGCAAAAATTGAGGCTCTAGACCCTTCCAGAGCCGAGATATCGGATGTCAAAGTTTTGACCTGAAAAAAAAAACATAAGGGGTAACACTGTCGTTTTTGGCCGAAATTTTGACCCCCTCCGATCTTCTTGAAACTCTGGATTCTGACAGAGGGCCACGAGACTTCGACCAGCGCGAGAAATTGGAGGCTCTAGACCCTTCCAGAGCCGAGATATCGGATGTCAAAGTTTTGACCTGAAAAAAAAACATAAGGGGTAACACTGTCGTTTTTGGCCGAAATTTTGACCCCCTCCGATCTTCTTGAAACTCTGGATTCTGACAGAGGGCCATGAGACTTCGACCAGCACGCAAAAATGGAGGCTCTAGACCCTTCCAGAGCCGAGATATCAGATGTCAAAGTTTTGACCTGAAAAAAAAACATAAGGGGTAACACTGTCGTTTTTGGCCGAAATTTTGACCCCCTCCGATCTTATTGAAACTCTGGATTCTGACAGAGGGCCACGAGACTTCGACCAGCGCGCAAAAATGGAGGCTTTAGACCCTTCCAGAGCCGAGATATCGGATGTCAAAGTTTTGACCTGAAAAAAAACATAAGGGGTAACACTGTCGTTTTTGGCCGAAATTTTGACCCCCTCCGATCTTCTTGAAACTCTGGATTCTGACAGAGGACCACAAGACTTCGACCAGCGCGCAAAAATGGAGGCTCTAGACCCTTCCAGAGCCGAGATATCGGATGTCAAAGTTTTGACCTGAAAAAAAAAACATAAGGGGTAACACTGTCGTTTTTGGCCGAAATTTTGACCCCTCCGATCTTCTTGAAACTCTGGATTCTGACAGAGGGCCACAAGACTTCGACCAGCGCGCAAAAATGGAGGCTCTAGACCCTTCCAGAGCCGAGATATCGGATGTCAAAGTTTTGACCTGAAAAAAAAAACATAAGGGGTAACACTGTCGTTTTTGGCCGAAATTTTGACCCCCTCCGATCTTCTTGAAACTCTGGATTCTGACAGAGGGCCACGAGACTTCGACCAGCGCGCAAAAATGGAGGCTTTAGACCCTTCCAGAGCCGAGATATCGGATGTCAAAGTTTTGACCTGAAAAAAAAACATAAGGGGTAACACTGTCGTTTTTGGCCGAAATTTTGACCCCCTCCGATCTTCTTGAAACTCTAGATTCTGACAGAGGACCACGAGACTTCGACCAGCGCGCAAAAATGGAGGCTCTAGACCCTTCCAGAGCCGAGATATCGGATGTCAAAGTTTTGACCTGAAAAAAAACATAAGGGGTAACACTGTCGTTTTTGGCCGAAATTTTGACCCCCTCCGATTTTCTTGAAACTCTGGATTCTGACAGAGGGCCACGAGACTTTGACCAGCGCGCAAAAATGGAGGCTCTAGACCCTTCCAGAGCCGAGATATCGGATGTCAAAGTTTTGACCTGAAAAAAAACATAAGGGGTAACACTGTCGTTTTTGGCCGAAATTTTGACCCCCTCCGATCTTCTTGAAACTCTGGATTCTGACAGAGGGCCACGAGACTTCGACCAGCGCGCAAAAATGGAGGCTCTAGACCCTTCCAGAGCCGAGATATCGGATGTCAAAGTTTTGACCTGAAAAAAAAAACATAAGGGGTAACACTGTCGTTTTTGGCCGAAATTTTGACCCCCTCCGATCTTCTTGAAACTCTGGATTCTGACAGAGGGCCACGAGACTTCGACCAGCGCGCAAAAATGGAGGCTCTAGACCCTTCCAGAGCCGAGATATCGGATGTCAAAGTTTTGACCTGAAAAAAAAACATAAGGGGTAACACTGTCGTTTTTGGCCGAAATTTTGACCCCCTCCGATCTTCTTGAAACTCTGGATTCTGACAGAGGGCCACGAGACTTCGACCAGCGCGCAAAAATGGAGGCTCTAGACCCTTCCAGAGCCGAGATATCGGATGTCAAAGTTTTGACCTGAAAAAAAAACATAAGGGGTAACACTGTCGTTTTTGGCCGAAATTTTGACCCCCTCCGATCTTCTTGAAACTCTGGATTCTGACAGAGGGCCACGAGACTTCGACCAGCGCGCAAAAATGGAGGCTCTAGACCCTTCCAGAGCCGAGATATCGGGTGTCAAAGTTTTGACCTGAAAAAAAAACATAAGGGGTAACACTGTCGTTTTTGGCCGAAATTTTGACCCCCTCCGATCTTCTTGAAACTCTGGATTCTGACAGAGGGCCACGAGACTTCGACCAGCGCGCAAAAATGGAGGCTCTAGACCCTTCCAGAGCCGAGATATCGGATGTCAAAGTTTTGACCTGAAAAAAAACATAAGGGGTAACACTGTCGTTTTTGGCCAAAATTTTGACCCCCTCCGATTTTCTTGAAACTCTGGATTCTGACAGAGGGCCACGAGACTTCGACCAGCGCGCAAAAATGGAGGCTCTAGACCCTTCCAGAGCCGAGATATCGGATGTCAAAGTTTTGACCTGAAAAAAAAACATAAGGGGTAACACTGTCGTTTTTGGCCGAAATTTTGACCCCCTCCGATCTTCTTGAAACTCTGGATTCTGACTGAGGGCCACGAGACTTCGACCAGCGCGCAAAAATGGAGGCTCTAGACCCTTCCAGAGCCGAGATATCGGATGTCAAAGTTTTGACCTGAAAAAAAAACATAAGGGGTAACACTGTCGTTTTTGGACGAAATTTTGACCCCCTCCGATCTTCTTGAAACTCTGGATTCTGACAGAGGGCCACGAGACTTTGACCAGCGCGCAAAAATGGAGGCTCTAGACCCTTCCAGAGCCGAGATATCGGATGTCAAAGTTTTGACCTGAAAAAAAAAACATAAGGGGTAACACTGTCGTTTTTGGCCGAAATTTTGACCCCCTCCGATCTTCTTGAAACTCTGGATTCTGACAGAGGGCCACGAGACTTCGACCAGCGCGCAAAAATGGAGGCTCTAGACCCTTCCAGAGCCGAGATATCGGATGTCAAAGTTTTGACCTGAAAAAAAAAACATAAGGGGTAACACTGTCGTTTTTGGCCGAAATTTCGACCCCCTCCGATCTTCTTGAAACTCTGGATTCTGACAGAGGGCCACGAGACTTCGACCAGCGCACAAAAATGGAGGCTCTAGACCCTTCCAGAGCCGAGATATCGGATGTCAAAGTTTTGACCTGAAAAAAAACATAAGGGGTAACACTGTCGTTTTTGGCCGAAATTTTGACCCCCTCCGATCTTCTTGAAACTCTGGATTCTGACAGAGGGCCACGAGACTTCGACCAGCGCTCAAAAATGGAGGCTCTAGACCCTTCCAGAGCCGAGATATCGGATGTCAAAGTTTTGACCTGAAAAAAAAAACATAAGGGGTAACACTGTCGTTTTTGGCCGAAATTTTGACCCCCTCCGATCTTCTTGAAACTCTGGATTCTGACAGAGGGCCACGAGACTTCGACCAGCGCGCAAAAATGGAGGCTCTAGACCCTTCCAGAGCGGAGATATCGGATGTCAAAGTTTTGACCTGAAAAAAAAACATAAGGGGTAACACTGTCGTTTTTGGCCGAAATTTTGACCCCCTCCGATCTTCTTGAAACTCTGGATTCTGACAGAGGGCCACGAGACTTCGACCAGCGCGCAAAAATGGAGGCTCTAGACCCTTCCAGAGCCGAGATATCGGATGTCAAAGTTTTGACCTGAAAAAAAAAAACATAAGGGGTAACACTGTCGTTTTTGGCCGACATTTTGACCCCCTCCGATCTTCTTGAAACTCTGGATTCTGACAGAGGGCCACAAGACTTCGACCAGCGCGCAAAAATGGAGGCTCTAGACCCTTCCAGAGCCGAGATATCGGATGTCAAAGTTTTGACCTGAAAAAAAAAACATAAGGGGTAACACTGTCGTTTTTGGCCGAAATTTTGACCCCCTCCGATCTTCTTGAAACTCTGGATTCTGACAGAGGGCCACAAGACTTCGACCAGCGCGCAAAAATGGAGGCTCTAGACCCTTCCAGAGCCGAGATATCGGATGTCAAAGTTTTGACCTGAAAAAAAAACATAAGGGGTAACACTGTCGTTTTTGGCCGAAATTTTGACCCCCTCCGATCTTCTTGAAACTGGATTCTGACAGAGGGCCACGAGACTTCGACCAGCGCGCAAAAATGGAGGCTCTAGACCCTTCCAGAGCCGAGATATCGGGTGTCAAAGTTTTGACCTGAAAAAAAAACATAAGGGGTAACACTGTCGTTTTTGGCCGAAATTTTGACCCCCTCCGATCTTCTTGAAACTCTGGATTCTAACAGAGGGCCACGAGACTTCGACCAGCGCGCAAAAATGGAGGCTCTAGACCCTTCCAGAGCCGAGATATCGGATGTCAAAGTTTTGACCTGAAAAAAAAACATAAGGGGTAACACTGTCGTTTTTGGCCGAAATTTTGACCCCCTCCGATCTTCTTGAAACTCTGGATTCTGACAGAGGGCCACGAGACTTCGACCAGCGCACAAAAATGGAGGCTCTAGACCCTTCCAGAGCGGAGATATCGGATGTCAAAGTTTTGACCTGAAAAAAAACATAAGGGGTAACACTGTCGTTTTTGGCCGAAATTTTGACCCCCTCCGATCTTCTTGAAACTCTGGATTCTGACAGAGGGCCACGAGACTTCGACCAGCGCGCAAAAATGGAGGCTCTAGACCCTTCCAGAGCCGAGATATCGGATGTCAAAGTTTTGACCTGAAAAAAAAAACATAAGGGGTAACACTGTCGTTTTTGGCCGAAATTTTGACCCCCTCCGATCTTCTTGAAACTCTGGATTCTGACAGAGGGCCACGAGACTTCGACCAGCGCGCAAAAATGGAGGCTCTAGACCCTTCCAGAGCGGAGATATCGGATGTCAAAGTTTTGACCTGAAAAAAAAACATAAGGGGTAACACTGTCGTTTTTGGCCGAAATTTTGACCCCCTCCGATCTTCTTGAAACTCTGGATTCTGACAGAGGGCCACGAGACTTCGACCAGCGCGCAAAAATGGAGGCTCTAGACCCTTCCAGAGCCGAGATATCGGATGTCAAAGTTTTGACCTGAAAAAAAAAAACATAAGGGGTAACACTGTCGTTTTTGGCCGACATTTTGACCCCCTCCGATCTTCTTGAAACTCTGGATTCTGACAGAGGGCCACAAGACTTCGACCAGCGCGCAAAAATGGAGGCTCTAGACCCTTCCAGAGCCGAGATATCGGATGTCAAAGTTTTGACCTGAAAAAAAAAACATAAGGGGTAACACTGTCGTTTTTGGCCGAAATTTTGACCCCCTCCGATCTTCTTGAAACTCTGGATTCTGACAGAGGGCCACAAGACTTCGACCAGCGCGCAAAAATGGAGGCTCTAGACCCTTCCAGAGCCGAGATATCGGATGTCAAAGTTTTGACCTGAAAAAAAAACATAAGGGGTAACACTGTCGTTTTTGGCCGAAATTTTGACCCCCTCCGATCTTCTTGAAACTGGATTCTGACAGAGGGCCACGAGACTTCGACCAGCGCGCAAAAATGGAGGCTCTAGACCCTTCCAGAGCCGAGATATCGGGTGTCAAAGTTTTGACCTGAAAAAAAAACATAAGGGGTAACACTGTCGTTTTTGGCCGAAATTTTGACCCCCTCCGATCTTCTTGAAACTCTGGATTCTAACAGAGGGCCACGAGACTTCGACCAGCGCGCAAAAATGGAGGCTCCAGACCCTTCCAGAGCCGAGATATCGGATGTCAAAGTTTTGACCTGAAAAAAAACATAAGGGGTAACACTGTCGTTTTTGGCCGAAATTTTGACCCCCTCCGATCTTCTTGAAACTCTGGATTCTGACAGAGGGCCACGAGACTTCGACCAGCGCGCAAAAATGGAGGCTCTAGACCCTTCCAGAGCCGAGATATCGGATGTCAAAGTTTTGACCTGAAAAAAAAACATAAGGGGTAACACTGTCGTTTTTGGCCGAAATTTTGACCCCCCCCGATCTTCTTGAAACTCTGGATTCTGACAGAGGGCCACGAGACTTCGACCAGCGCGCAAAAATGGAGGCTCTAGACCCTTCCAGAGCCGAGATATCGGATGTCAAAGTTTTGACCTGAAAAAAAAAACATAAGGGGTAACACTGTCGTTTTTGGCCGAAATTTTGACCCCCTCCGATCTTCTTGAAACTCTGGATTCTGACAGAGGGCCACGAGACTTCGACCAGCGCGCAAAAATGGAGGCTTTAGACCCTTCCAGAGCCGAGATATCGGATGTCAAAGTTTTGACCTGAAAAAAAAACATAAGGGGTAACACTGTCGTTTTTGGCCGAAATTTTGACCCCCTCCGATCTTCTTGAAACTCTGGATTCTGACAGAGGGCCATGAGACTTCGACCAGCACGCAAAAATGGAGGCTCTAGACCCTTCCAGAGCCGAGATATCAGATGTCAAAGTTTTGACCTGAAAAAAAAACATAAGGGGTAACACTGTCGTTTTTGGCCGAAATTTTGACCCCCTCCGATCTTATTGAAACTCTGGATTCTGACAGAGGGCCACGAGACTTCGACCAGCGCGCAAAAATGGAGGCTTTAGACCCTTCCAGAGCCGAGATATCGGATGTCAAAGTTTTGACCTGAAAAAAAACATAAGGGGTAACACTGTCGTTTTTGGCCGAAATTTTGACCCCCTCCGATCTTCTTGAAACTCTGGATTCTGACAGAGGACCACAAGACTTCGACCAGCGCGCAAAAATGGAGGCTCTAGACCCTTCCAGAGCCGAGATATCGGATGTCAAAGTTTTGACCTGAAAAAAAAAACATAAGGGGTAACACTGTCGTTTTTGGCCGAAATTTTGACCCCTCCGATCTTCTTGAAACTCTGGATTCTGACAGAGGGCCACAAGACTTCGACCAGCGCGCAAAAATGGAGGCTCTAGACCCTTCCAGAGCCGAGATATCGGATGTCAAAGTTTTGACCTGAAAAAAAAAACATAAGGGGTAACACTGTCGTTTTTGGCCGAAATTTTGACCCCCTCCGATCTTCTTGAAACTCTGGATTCTGACAGAGGGCCACGAGACTTCGACCAGCGCGCAAAAATGGAGGCTTTAGACCCTTCCAGAGCCGAGATATCGGATGTCAAAGTTTTGACCTGAAAAAAAAACATAAGGGGTAACACTGTCGTTTTTGGCCGAAATTTTGACCCCCTCCGATCTTCTTGAAACTCTAGATTCTGACAGAGGACCACGAGACTTCGACCAGCGCGCAAAAATGGAGGCTCTAGACCCTTCCAGAGCCGAGATATCGGATGTCAAAGTTTTGACCTGAAAAAAAACATAAGGGGTAACACTGTCGTTTTTGGCCGAAATTTTGACCCCCTCCGATTTTCTTGAAACTCTGGATTCTGACAGAGGGCCACGAGACTTTGACCAGCGCGCAAAAATGGAGGCTCTAGACCCTTCCAGAGCCGAGATATCGGATGTCAAAGTTTTGACCTGAAAAAAAACATAAGGGGTAACACTGTCGTTTTTGGCCGAAATTTTGACCCCCTCCGATCTTCTTGAAACTCTGGATTCTGACAGAGGGCCACGAGACTTCGACCAGCGCGCAAAAATGGAGGCTCTAGACCCTTCCAGAGCCGAGATATCGGATGTCAAAGTTTTGACCTGAAAAAAAAAACATAAGGGGTAACACTGTCGTTTTTGGCCGAAATTTTGACCCCCTCCGATCTTCTTGAAACTCTGGATTCTGACAGAGGGCCACGAGACTTCGACCAGCGCGCAAAAATGGAGGCTCTAGACCCTTCCAGAGCCGAGATATCGGATGTCAAAGTTTTGACCTGAAAAAAAAACATAAGGGGTAACACTGTCGTTTTTGGCCGAAATTTTGACCCCCTCCGATCTTCTTGAAACTCTGGATTCTGACAGAGGGCCACGAGACTTCGACCAGCGCGCAAAAATGGAGGCTCTAGACCCTTCCAGAGCCGAGATATCGGATGTCAAAGTTTTGACCTGAAAAAAAAACATAAGGGGTAACACTGTCATTTTTGGCCGAAATTTTGACCCCCTCCGATCTTCTTGAAACTCTGGATTCTGACAGAGGGCCACGAGACTTCGACCAGCGCGCAAAAATGGAGGCTCTAGACCCTTCCAGAGCCGAGATATCGGGTGTCAAAGTTTTGACCTGAAAAAAAAACATAAGGGGTAACACTGTCGTTTTTGGCCGAAATTTTGACCCCCTCCGATCTTCTTGAAACTCTGGATTCTGACAGAGGGCCACGAGACTTCGACCAGCGCGCAAAAATGGAGGCTCTAGACCCTTCCAGAGCCGAGATATCGGATGTCAAAGTTTTGACCTGAAAAAAAACATAAGGGGTAACACTGTCGTTTTTGGCCAAAATTTTGACCCCCTCCGATTTTCTTGAAACTCTGGATTCTGACAGAGGGCCACGAGACTTCGACCAGCGTGCAAAAATGGAGGCTCTAGACCCTTCCAGAGCCGAGATATCGGAATTTCAAAGTTTTGACCTGAAAAAAAAACATAAGGGGTAACACTGTCGTTTTTGGCCGAAATTTTGACCCCCTCCGATCTTCTTGAAACTCTGGATTCTGACTGAGGGCCACGAGACTTCGACCAGCGCGCAAAAATGGAGGCTCTAGACCCTTCCAGAGCCGAGATATCGGATGTCAAAGTTTTGACCTGAAAAAAAAACATAAGGGGTAACACTGTCGTTTTTGGACGAAATTTTGACCCCCTCCGATCTTCTTGAAACTCTGGATTCTGACAGAGGGCCACGAGACTTTGACCAGCGCGCAAAAATGGAGGCTCTAGACCCTTCCAGAGCCGAGATATCGGATGTCAAAGTTTTGACCTGAAAAAAAAAACATAAGGGGTAACACTGTCGTTTTTGGCCGAAATGTTGACCCCCTCCGATCTTCTTGAAACTCTGGATTCTGACAGAGGGCCACGAGACTTCGACCAGCGCGCAAAAATGGAGGCTCTAGACCCTTCCAGAGCCGAGATATCGGATGTCAAAGTTTTGACCTGAAAAAAAAAACATAAGGGGTAACACTGTCGTTTTTGGCCGAAATTTCGACCCCCTCCGATCTTCTTGAAACTCTGGATTCTGACAGAGGGCCACGAGACTTCGACCAGCGCACAAAAATGGAGGCTCTAGACCCTTCCAGAGCCGAGATATCGGATGTCAAAGTTTTGACCTGAAAAAAAACATAAGGGGTAACACTGTCGTTTTTGGCCGAAATTTTGACCCCCTCCGATCTTCTTGAAACTCTGGATTCTGACAGAGGGCCACGAGACTTCGACCAGCGCGCAAAAATGGAGGCTCTAGACCCTTCCAGAGCCGAGATATCGGATGTCAAAGTTTTGACCTGAAAAAAAAAACATAAGGGGTAACACTGTCGTTTTTGGCCGAAATTTTGACCCCCTCCGATCTTCTTGAAACTCTGGATTCTAACAGAGGGCCACGAGACTTCGACCAGCGCGCAAAAATGGAGGCTCTAGACCCTTCCAGAGCCGAGATATCGGATGTCAAAGTTTTGACCTGAAAAAAAACATAAGGGGTAACACTGTCGTTTTTGGCCGAAATTTTGACCCCCTCCGATCTTCTTGAAACTCTGGATTCTGACAGAGGGCCACGAGACTTCGACCAGCGCGCAAAAATGGAGGCTCTAGACCCTTCCAGAGCCGAGATATCGGATGTCAAATTTTTGACCTGAAAAAAAAACATAAGGGGTAACACTGTCGTTTTTGGCCGAAATTTTGACCCCCTCCGATCTTCTTGAAACTCTGGATTCTGACAGAGGGCCACGAGACTTCGACCAGCGCGCAAAAATGGAGGCTCTAGACCCTTCCAGAGCCGAGATATCGGATGTCAAAGTTTTGACCTGAAAAAAAACATAAGGGGTAACACTGTCGTTTTTGGCCGAAATTTTGACCCCCTCCGATCTTCTTGAAACTCTGGATTCTGACAGAGGGCCACGAGACTTCGACCAGCGCGCAAAAATGGAGGCTCTAGACCCTTCCAGAGCCGAGATATCGGATGTCAAAGTTTTGACCTGAAAAAAAAACATAAGGGGTAACACTGTCGTTTTTGGCCGAAATTTTGACCCCCTCCGATCTTCTTGAAACTCTGGATTCTGACAGAGGGCCACGAGACTTCGACCAGCGCGCAAAAATGGAGGCTCTAGACCCTTCCAGAGCCGAGATATCGGATGTCAAAGTTTTGACCTGAAAAAAAAACATAAGGGGTAACACTGTCGTTTTTGGCCGAAATTTTGACCCCCTCCGATCTTCTTGAAACTCTGGATTCTGACAGAGGGCCACGAGACTTCGACCAGCGCGCAAAAATGGAGGCTCTAGACCCTTCCAGAGCCGAGATATCGGATGTCAAAGTTTTGACCTGAAAAAAAAACATAAGGGGTAACACTGTCGTTTTTGGCCGAAATTTTGACCCCCTCCGATCTTCTTGAAACTCTGGATTCTGACAGAGGGCCACGAGACTTCGACCAGCGCGCAAAAATGGAGGCTCTAGACCCTTCCAGAGCCGAGATATCGGATGTCAAAATTTTGACCTGAAAAAAAACATAAGGGGTAACACTGTCGTTTTTGGCCGAAATTTTGACCCCCTCCGATCTTCTTGAAACTCTGGATTCTGACAGAGGGCCACGAGACTTCGACCAGCGCGCAAAAATGGAGGCTCTAGACCCTTCCAGAGCCGAGATATCGGATGTCAAAGTTTTGACCTGAAAAAAAACATAAGGGGTAACACTGTCGTTTTTGGCCAAAATTTTGACCCCCTCCAATCTTCTTGAAACTCTGGATTCTGACAGAGGGCCACGAGACTTCGACCAGCGCGCAAAAATGGAGGCTCTAGACCCTTCCAGAGCCGAGATATCGGATGTCAAAGTTTTGACCTGAAAAAAAACATAAGGGGTAACACTGTCGTTTTTGGCCGAAATTTTGACCCCCTCCGATCTTCTTGAAACTCTGGATTCTGACAGAGGGCCACGAGACTTCGACCAGCGCGCAAAAATGGAGGCTCTAGACCCTTCCAGAGCCGAGATATCGGATGTCAAAGTTTTGACCTGAAAAAAAAACATAAGGGGTAACACTGTCGTTTTTGGCCGAAATTTTGACCCCCTCCAATCTTCTTGAAACTCTGGATTCTGACAGAGGGCCAAAAAAAACATAAGGGGTAACACTGTCATTTTTTTTTTCTGGTCAATAGTTTGAGTTTCAATATCTCAGCTCTGGAAAGGTCTAGAGCCTCAATTTTTGCACCCAGGTCCATTTATCGTGGCCCTCTATCAGAATCCAGAGTTTTGAGAAGATTGGAGAAACTTAATTTTTCACCCCCCGAAAAAAAAAACATAAGGGGTAACACTGTCATTTTTTTTTTCTGTTCAATAGTTTGAGTTTCAATATCTCAGCTCTGGAAGGGTCTAGAGCCTCAATTTTTGCACCCAGGTCCATTTATCGTGGCCCTCTATCAGAATCCAGAGTTTTGAGAAGATTGGAGAAACTTAATTTTTCACCCCCCGAAAAAAAAACATAAGGGGTAACACTGTCATTTTTTTTTTCTGGTCAAAATTTTGAGTTTCAATATTTCAGCTCTGGAAGGGTCTAGAGCCTCAATTTTTGCACCCAGGTCCATGTATCGTGGCCCTCTATCAGAATCCAGAGTTTTGAGAAGATTGGAGAAACTTAATTTTTCACCCCCTGAAAAAAAACATAAGGGGTAACACTGTCATTTTTTTTTTCTGGTCAAAATTTTGAGTTTCAATATTTCAGCTCTGGAAGGGTCTAGAGCCTCAATTTTTGCACCCAGGTCCATGTATCGTGGCCCTCTATCAGAATCCAGAGTTTTGAGAAGATTGGAGAAACTTAATTTTTCATCCCCCGAAAAAAAACAACATAAGGGGTAACACTGTCATTTTTTTTTCTGGTCAAAATTGTGAGCTTCAATATTTCAGCTCTGGAAGGGTCTAGAGCCTCAATTTTTGCACCCAGGTCCATGTATCGTGGCCCTCTATCAGAATCCAGAGTTTTGAGAAGATTGGAGAAACTTAATTTTTCATCCCCCGAAAAAAAACAACATAAGGGGTAACACTGTCATTTTTTTTTCTGGTCAAAATTGTGAGCTTCAATATTTCAGCTCTGGAAGGGTCTAGAGCCTCAATTTTTGCACCCAGGTCCATGTATCGTGGCCCTCTATCAGAATCCAGAGTTTTGAGAAGATTGGAGAAACTTAATTTTTCACCCCCCGAAAAAAAAACATAAGGGGTAACACTGTCATTTTTTTTTTCTGGTCAAAATTTTGAGTTTCAATATATCAGCTCTGGAAGGGTCTAGAGCCTCAATTTTTGCACCCAGGTCCATGTATCGTGGCCCTCTATCAGAATCCAGAGTTTTGAGAAGATTGGAGAAACTTAATTTTTCACCCCCCGAAAAAAAAAACATAAGGGGTAACACTGTCATTTTTTTTTCTGGTCAAAATTGTGAGCTTCAATATTTCAGCTCTGGAAGGGTCTAGAGCCTCAATTTTTGCACCCAGGTCCATGTATCGTGGCCCTCTATCAGAATCCAGAGTTTTGAGAAGATTGGAGAAACTTAATTTTTCACCCCCCGAAAAAAAAACATAAGGGGTAACACTGTCATTTTTTTTTTCTGGTCAAAATTTTGAGTTTCAATATATCAGCTCTGGAAGGGTCTAGAGCCTCAATTTTTGCACCCAGGTCCATGTATCGTGGCCCTCTATCAGAATCCAGAGTTTTGAGAAGATTGGAGAAACTTAATTTTTCACCCCCCGAAAAAAAAAACATAAGGGGTAACACTGTCATTTTTTTTTTCTGGTCAATAGTTTGAGTTTCAATATCTCAGCTCTGGAAGGGTCTAGAGCCTCAATTTTTGCACCCAGGTCCATTTATCGTGGCCCTCTATCAGAATCCAGAGTTTTGAGAAGATTGGAGAAACTTAATTTTTCACCCCCTGAAAAAAAACAAGGGGTAACACTGTCATTTTTTTTTCTGGTCAATAGTTTGAGTTTCAATATCTCAGCTCTGGAAAGGTCTAGAGCCTCAATTTTTGCACCCAGGTCCATTTATCGTGGCCCTCTATCAGAATCCAGAGTTTTGAGAAGATTGGAGAAACTTAATTTTTCACCCCCCGAAAAAAAAACATAAGGGGTAACACTGTCATTTTTTTTTTTTTTTTTCAGGTCAAAATTTTGAGTTTCAATATTTCAGCTCTGGAAGGGTCTAGAGCCTCAATTTTTGCACCCAGGTCCATGTATCGTGGCCCTCTATCAGAATCCAGAGTTTTGAGAAGATTGGAGAAACTTAATTTTTCACCCCCCGAAAAAAAAAACATAAGGGGTAACACTGTCATTTTTTTTTTCTGGTCAATAGTTTGAGTTTCAATATCTCAGCTCTGGAAAGGTCTAGAGCCTCAATTTTTGCACCCAGGTCCATGTATCGTGGCCCTCTATCAGAATCCAGAGTTTTGAGAAGATTGGAGAAACTTAATTTTTCACCCCCCGAAAAAAAAACATAAGGGGTAACACTGTCATTTTTTTTTCTGGTCAAAATTTTGAGTTTCAATATTTCAGCTCTGGAAGGGTCTAGAGCCTCAATTTTTGCACCCAGGTCCATGTATCGTGGCCCTCTATCAGAATCCAGAGTTTTGAGAAGATTGGAGAAACTTAATTTTTCACCCCCCGAAAAAAAAACATAAGGGGTAACACTGTCATTTTTTTTTTCTGGTCAAAATTTTGAGTTTCAATATCTCAGCTCTGGAAGGGTCTAGAGCCTCAATTTTTGCACCCAGGTCCATGTATCGTGGCCCTCTATCAGAATCCAGAGTTTTGAGAAGATTGGAGAAACTTAATTTTTCACCCCCCGAAAAAAAAACATAAGGGGTAACACTGTCATTTTTTTTTTCTGGTCAATAGTTTGAGTTTCAATATTTCAGCTCTGGAAGGGTCTAGAGCCTCAATTTTTGCACCCAGGTCCATGTATTGTGGCCCTCTATCAGAATCCAGAGTTTTGAGAAGATTGGAGAAACTTAATTTTTCACCCCCCCCAAAAAAACATAAGGGGTAACACTGTCATTTTTTTTTCTGGTCAAAATTTTGAGTTTCAATATCTCAGCTCTGGAAGGGTCTAGAGCCTCAATTTTTGCACCCAGGTCCATGTATCGTGGCCCTCTATCAGAATCCAGAGTTTTGAGAAGATTGGAGAAACTTAATTTTTCACCCCCCGAAAAAAAAAAACATAAGGGGTAACACTGTCATTTTTTTTTTCTGGTCAAAATTTTGAGTTTCAATATCTCAGCTCTGGAAGGGTCTAGAGCCTCAATTTTTGCACCCAGGTCCATGTATCGTGGCCCTCTATCAGAATCCAGAGTTTTGAGAAGATTGGAGAAACTTAACCCATGATCTCGTTAGTCCATCTTCGGTGCAAGATCAGTCTTACTATATTGAATCACGTTATCTCAACATGACTGAATTTAACAAATGTTAATTTGTTGCATTTCATGCTTAACCTACATGAATTTATCACGTTCACCTTTGAAACATGAAATTATTTAGTTAAAATTACACATTATGCTTTTTTAAATATAATGACCATCTAATTTCCTTTTTTTTGATCTGTTTCATGGCGAATCATCGACGCCACGGACATGCCCATCGACGAAAATACGCAGATAGCACAACTTTACATCTTCAATGCCTTTAGAAGGCACCGTAGAAATTTGAATTCGATCCGACTAAATCCCTAGGAGGATTCCTTAAAGTACGGAGTGTGTAAATCGTCCCAAAATGGCCACCAAATTCAAAATGGCGGACTTCCTGTCGAGTTTAGGGTATGGGTTCTTGAGGCTTTTTTTGTGCGTCTTGACATGATACAAGTCCCCACCAAATTCAGTGCATGTATGTTGAACGTGGACGAGGGGCTAATTTTTTCCAATTTTCTAGGTGGCACTAACGAGCTGTTTTGCCATGCCCATCCGCGAAACCCACAAAATACGAAATTTTTCATCAGTCCTTACATGCGTGCCAAATTTGGTGAGTTTTTGAGCATGTTGAGGCCACGAAAATGGCGCTTACTTTGCAGAAAAAAGAAAAAAGAAAAAAAAATAACCCTAACAGTTTCAAGAGGGTCCTCGCACTGTTAGTGCTCGGGCCCTAAAAAGAAACACATCTAAAAAATGTACATGTAAAATTACAATCACAATCCACATACACACAATTTGACATTTACTTGGATTCTTACAAAATATGTGGCTTTACCCCATTTGTTCAAACGCTCTGGATTATACCCAGGTCCTGCTGCTGAAACAACATCACATATTATAACAATTTGACTCCCTTTTCCACCTCAACGCTACCATCCTGTGCCAGGCCCATGGCCAGGCTAGTTAAGAGGATGAGATTTAGTAACATATTGCCACACAGTGCAACTTCACCAGGCGAGAAAATGTTCTTATGAAAAAGATATACGTCCTGTTTCGCTATGTATAGTTGGACTTAGGGCAGGTCTAATCGATATTGTTAGACAAGTAACTGCAATGGCCTCTCCATCAAACACCACAGAGTTCTTGACTCAGTACATACTACTCCTAAAATTGCAGAATCGTCCTGGGGTGCGTTTCCCGAAAGCATCATTAGCCAACTATGGTCGCAAGTTACGTCGTTCCCAATAGTTGGCTAACGATGCTTTTGGGAAACGCACCCCTGTATGATAGATTCGTCCTCTCTCCAATGACGATGGTTTTCTAGTGAGTAACAAGCAACTTTGGTCAGTCTGACACCTGTTTGGTACTCGTAAGCTGTGAATGGGATTCATCTTCCATTGCAGCTGAGCTGGCACTTTTCGACTTTCACCACAGTGTCAGTTGTCAGCAAAACCTGAAATGGCCCCTGCCACCTCTTTGCTTTCAAATGTTTCCTCCTCAGATCCTTTATCAGCACCAAATCTCCTGGCCTGATGCTGTGCAGAGCCGTCTCAGCTGGCACTGGAACTGCTGCTTTGACCTGTTTTGAGATATCAGAGAACACCCTATCGAGTTCAACACAATATTTCAACATGTCATGTTCACAAAGAGTGGTGTCAGGCAGTGGTCTAGGATTATGCGGTTCCCAGCCAAATTCACCAATTTTGTGTTTCGATATCTCAGCTCTGGAAGAGTCTAGAGCCTCCATTTTTGCACTCAGGTCTAAGTCTCATGGCCCTCTGTCAGAATCCAGAGTTTTGAGAAGATTGGAGAAAATTAATTTTTAGCCCCCCAAAAAAAACGACAATGGTACCCCTTTCGTTTTTTTTTTTTTTTCGGGTTGAAATTTTGAGTTTCAATATCTCAGCTCTGGAAGGGTCTAGAGCCTCCATTTTGCACTCAGGTCTAAGTCTCATGGCCCTCTATCATAATCCAGAGTTTTGAGAAGATTGGGGAAACTTAATTTTTCACCCCCCCAAAAAAAAAACGTTAGGGGTAACACTGTCGGTTTTTTTCTGGTCGAAACTTTGAGTTTCGATATCTCAGCTCTGGAAGGGTCTAGAGCCTCCATTTTTGCACTCAGGTCTAAGTCTCATGGCCCTCTATAAAAATCCAGAGTTTTGAGAAGATTGGGGAAACTTAATTTTTCGCCCCCCAAAAAAAAAGAAAAACGTAAGGGGTAACACTGTCGTTTTTTTTTTCTGGTCGAAATTTTGAGTTTTGATATCTCAGCTCTGGAAGGGTCTAGAGCCAATATTTGTACACTAAAACATTTTATTAAAGTGCACTTAGTACACTTCCATTATGTACTTAAAGTGCTCTATTTCCACGCACTTATTTTGCACTTAATATACTAAAATCTTAACTTTAGTACTCCTTAAGATAAAATTAAGATCAATTAAGTGTATTCTACTATTTTGACACACACTGAAGATGAACTTAAATATATTTTTAGATATCTTTAACACCTCGCTGCGCCAGGCAGTCGTCCCCAAATGTCTCAAATCCACAACAATTATTCCGGTACTGAAGAAATCCCCTGTGTCCTGTCTAAACGACTACCGTCCCATAGCACTGACTTCAATCATAATGAAGTGCTTTGAGAGGTTAGTCATGCATAATATCAAAGCCTGCCTCCCCAACACACTCGACCCGCTTCAGTTTGCATACCGTCCAAACCGCTCTACGGATGATGCAATTTCTTTTACCCTCCATCTGGCTCCAACCCACCTAGAAAATAAAGACTCCTATGTTAGAATGCTGTTCATTGACTTCAGCTCGGCATTCAACACAATCATTCCACAACAGCTCATTAATAAACTAAACCTGCTGGGCCTCAATAACTCCCTTTGTAATTGGATCCTGGACTTTCTCACCGGCAGACCTCAGTCAGTCCGTGTCGGCCACAACACCTCGAGCACTACCACACTTAGCAGAGGTGCCCCACAAGGTTGTGTGCTCAGTCCACTGCTCTTCACATTGCTGACCCACGACTGTACTGCCAAGTTCAGCTCCAACCACATCATCAAGTTCGCTGATGATAGTGGTAGGTCTCATCAGCAGCAATGATGAAACGCTATACAGTGAGGAAGTGGCACAGCTGGCTGAATGGTGTGGCACTAACAATCTGTCTCTCAATATGGGAAAGACAAAGGAGGTTGTGATAGACTTCAGGAGAAACTCGGCTGACCACCACCCATTGACCATCGACAGCTCGACTGTGGAGAGAGTCAGCTGCACTAAATTTCTGGGGGTGTAGATCACAGAAGACCTCACCTGGAACACCAACTCCATGTCACTATCCAAAAAGGCACAACAGCGCCTATACTTTCTCCGCCGGCTGAAAAGAGCAAGCCTCCCTTCACCTATTCTCACCACATTCTACAGGGGCACCATTGAGAGTGTGCTGACTAACTGCATCACTGTTTGGTACGGGAACTGCAGTGCTGCTGACCACAAGACCCTCCAGCGGACAGTGAACACAGCTGCAAAGATCATCGGAGTTCCTCTCCCTTCCATCCTGGACATTTTTCTTACACGATCCTCAAGCAAAACCAACAATATCATTAAGGACTCCACCCACCCCTCCCACAGTCTCTTCCAGCTTTTACCATCAGGTAGACGGTATCGGAGCATCAGAGCCCGCTCCACCAGATTGCTCAATAGCTTTTTCCCCCGGGCTGTGAGGGCCCTGAACTTGGTTTGATCTATCAAACTACTCTAAGACAATTTACAAATGACGCACTGGTCACTTTTCAACACTGCTGTATTTATAAAAACATACTCAGCAATTACATTTTTGTACTCTCTCATGCACTTTTGTAAAGTTGTTTTCAATTTTTATTTCTGTTATATCTTTGTATTTTTGTATTTATGTAGCATCGTGGTCCTGTGAGGCACGACATTTCGTCCCATTGTATGTCCTCACATGAATGACAATAAACAAACCTTGAAACCTTGAACCTTTTAATATACTATTTCAACCTTTAAAAATATATATTTTGTTACCACTTTTAGTATGCCTAAAACCCATTTTAAATGCGTTTTAAGTATACTTATAAATCATTTAAAATATAATAATAATAATATTTTCTAAATATATTTATATTATACTTAAGGTGTATTCCTTTGTCAAAAAGTACACTAAAACATTTTATTAAAGTGCACTTAGTACACTTCCATAATGTACTTAAAGCGCTCTATTTTCGTGCATTTATTTTGTACTTACTATAATAAAAGCTTAACTTTGGAACTTCTTAAGATAAACTCAAGATCAATTAAGTGTACTCAACTACTATTTTGACACACTGCAAATAAACTTAAAACCTATCTTTAATGTATTTTAATTATATTAATAATTTACTTAGAATATAATAACATATTATAAATACATAAAAATTATACTTAAGGTGTATTCCTGTCAAAAAAAGTACACTAAAATACATTTTATTAAAGTATAAAAATACATCCAATGTACTAAAGCGCTACATTTGCACACACTAATTAAAAGTTTTGGTTACACTTTATTTCGATAGTCACTTTAGACGTTCAATAAATCGTCCCCTTGGAATTATAAGGTTCTATCTGACATTTTTTGTCAAAATTGAGTTATTCACATTTTCTTATTCTGTGACAACTTATTTACGTTATGTGGTGTGTTTTTTAACTTGTGTTCATTGTGGGACTTTTTATTGAAAAAACAGAAAAGTTCTATCTACAAAGTTGAACTCTAACTTGGCTCTATAAGGTTTTATCTACATGAGCCAATCAGCACTTCGAATGCACAGAAGAGGACCAATCAGAATCAACTTTTATATGTCGGGTTGCCGGCTTTTTCCTTCAAGACAAGAAGAAACCCCATAAAGGCATTATGCAATACATTTACAGTGAATTAAATATTCACTAAATTGTGTAGTCTTATGAAGTGGCTTAACTTTATATTTTGTTATTTTCTTTATTGTGCATTATTGGTTAATATTATTAATAACTTTTATTATTATTTATTATTATCTGATTTTATTATTATACAAATATGCAGTGAGTAATATGAAAATATTTCAGAAAACCATTCAACATGCAAGTGTGTGTGTGTGTGTGTGTGTGTGTGTGTGTGTGTGTGTGTGTGTGTGTTTGAAAGTATGTGTTGTGAATTCTCTCGTTGGTTACGTGGGTGACGTTTTAAGTTGCGTTGTACGCAAATACCGTAGTGCAGCGTTCTCAGCACGTACGGACTAAGTGTAATTGCCTATTCACAAACAAAGCCACACACCAGTTTAGCGATCATCTCGTGCACGCGTTCATGTGCAGTGTATATGTGCAAGAGAAAGTTTATGACAAAGTAAGTTTCCTTCTTTTTATATAGTGTTAATATTGCAGTGTAAATACAATCTTACGATCTGTGCCGAGTTAGATAATGTTTGTTATGTTTAGCGATCTTTCTAACGGTAATTGCTTAACGAGCAGATTATCCCGCTAGCATCGCGGCTTATTTTGTTTGTTTATTAGCCTACATTGAAGTGAATTTCTCTGGATATCTTTCACTGATTGTCATTTAGTACTTACAGTGATAATGTAGACCGTCCAATTTCTATAATTTACATTTGGTGTTTTGTCAATTTAATTGCATTATCATAGGCCTATATTTCTTGATTGATATATTTCATGTATCCGTGCACTCTACGGAGATGTTTGTAATTTCTTAAGTTGTTGAATAATTTAGTGAGTGAATATTTATTTCTGTTATGTTATTTATTTCAGAAACTACCATGTGTATGGTCACTCTTGTGCCTTAAACACTTAAACTCTCTCTGATGACTTCGACTCCTTGACCAGAGTTCTGCAGCGGTCAATAACATAGTCCACCAGGGGCCGGGGTTAAAGTACTCCGGCACCGTGCCGGATCTCCGGCGTACGGGCGTGAGGGGAATTATTTTTTTTTTTTTTGAACTTGCATGCGGTTTAATATTTTATTATATGCGAGGAACGCGGCTCTAACACGTTACAAGCCTATCAGAAACAGAGCAGGGCGGGTCCAAGCGACACCATGTGATAGAGAGTGATATCCATACTTCACGAAACTGTCGTCGGTGAAAAAGCATGGAGCGCAAGTTCATAAAGCCGGGGATGATGTCTTATCCACGGGTGTAATTTCCTATGACCTATGTGGACACGTCCCCCCCACTTTCAAATTCGTTTATTGTGAACCGCACGCCGTCATTGCCACGGAGGAGCAGGACCGAGCCTGTGTGAAATAGCTCACTGAGAACAGGCAATGAATGAGCAGGTATAACGGATGCGATCATCCATAGACATTTACACGGCGACAATCGACTATAAAAATAGATTGCGACAGTCAGTGATGAAATGCCATATTAAATGTATTAAATATTAAATGTAGAACATTCTGTGTAAGTTAGCTGACTAAAAAAAATCTGTTTAGGCCTACCATGAAAACGAGTCAAATTTTCTGTCAGCAATGTATGACAAGTGCTGTCAACGCATACGATTCTTTTTTTGTCCAGCTTTAACGTTTTAAAATATGGCAATTAATGCAGCATCCGTTCTTTGTGTCTGTCATCCTTAAGCTAGGATTATGATCACGCTCTTATTCACCCAAATGCTTTAAACCATTTCTGCGCGAGCGCGACAAATGAGAACGCGCTTTCAGTGAATGTCCTCCTGACACACACACACACCGCTCAGAAAGACACGCGCCAGTATCCAGTTCTCTTTCGCGCTTGAACGAACAGTAACACACACATGTATGCCAGAACGTCTATTTTGTCGAGTATCCTCTCAGGAACAGTCTTAAATGAGTTAAAACAATCTTAAATGGAAGTAAATAGTAGTGAGAGAATGAGATGCGTGAGATCCTGTCAGCAGCGACAGATCTTAAAGTGACAGGAGCCATTAATTCTGTCTGTCAGTAAAGTTTACCTAAAGAACAGAGGGAACAGAAAATTAGGCTACTAACTGCACTTGACTAAAGAATGCTTGTAGGTTTGATAAAGATTAATCTATCTATTTCATTTGTAATGTATGCAGTGTGGACTGTTTTATAACCTTATTCAATTATGGCACAGTTAAATATGACATTTATTATGGGTTCAATGATGATTGTCTTAAGTTCACTTAAATTAAAAGTTTTTATATTTCTTTTAGCTTTTCGTTTCCAATTTTTGGGAAAATCATTTTCATAGAGATATAAGTATAATATTAGTGATACTGGCTTTCATTCATAAAAAGATGCCATTAAGATACAGCGGTAAAGCTTGAAGGATAAGTGTGTGCCCCGCAACACCCCCCCCCCCCCCCCCCCCGAAGAGAAAAAAAAAAAAGTTCAGGCTCAGGAAATTTTTTCACTTTAACCCCTTTCAGAAAGGAGGTTAAGTGAAAACTCTGAGTGTGTTTCATTGTGCAACCCCTGTATATTGTTTGTCCATGGCTTAATTGACTAAATCTGTTTTGCAGCAATTTGCCAAAAAAATAAAAGGATTAAAACGTTTGCTAAACTTTTATTTGATTACCACCGTTTTGATTAATATATTTCTATTAAATCATTAAAAAATTGGAATAAAAAACATTTAATAGAACTCAATTATTTTTCAAACATAATTTAATAAGTTATTAATGATAAAAATAAGATCTTATTCATAATCAATTATTGAAGTTAGTTGATTACATATGTTTTATTGAACAAATGTTTAATTTATTTAACTGGCATTTTAACTGATGATAATAATAACTGTAATTTAAGAATGCAGTTTATATATTTAATAATTGTTTAATACCATAAACCGTGATATTTTCTGAGACGGTTCTCTACTGAGAAACTCTCCCCACCCCTGCTGTTAAACAAGTTACTCAGCAAATTTTACCCATATTTTAAATTAACTACTTCTTAATTGAGTAGATTTTTAGACTGGTATTTTTACTTAAGTAAAAATTTATCAAAGTAGTAGTAGCATACATTAGGTTGAATAACATTCTTCCAGTTTCACCTCTTGATATTATAACAGTAAGTTGCGCTTAAATAGTTGAATTATTAACTACAAATCTTCATCTTCAACGGTGTAGTTAGATTAATGTAATACAATTACTATCTCTAGAAAGTATTGGTCTACATATTACGAAATCATATATCAACCTCAACCACTTGATTAATACAAGGAGGAGAGACAAGAAACTGCACTTTTAATGCTTTCAAATTAACAATATACAATTGCATGAATTATTCTTGAATTGATTAAAGTGTGTAGAGGGAGAAGGTTACATAAAAAACACCTTTTAAAAATGTATGTTAAATCCACTATTGTTTTATACTGAATTGGTCTATAGTTTATGCAGTAGGCCTATTTATTGTAATTGCATCATATTTTATTTTAAATTACAGAAGAATTAAGCGTAATCCCATTAATTAAATTACAATATTTAGACTACTTAGTAATTAATTACACCCAAAACCTCTTTTTGTCTGGCGCTGTTGCCATGGTGACTCGTAATATTTGCGCTCCATTGATAATGTCTTTTTATAGTTGTTGTGCACGCGCTTAACTCAAGAGTCAGTCAACTCAGAGTTGATTGAACTAACTCATTTCAGCTGTTCTGTAACCGAAAACTCAGAGTTTCCCATCTCAGAGTAAGTCAACTCAGAGTTCAAGCTTTAACTCAGAGTTGGTTGAACCTCCTTTTTGAAACGGGCCCCAGTTTCCAGTGGGGCAATCCCCAATGTTGGAGGCTGACGCAAAGCTCCAATACAAAACATTTACTCAAAAACTCCTAACAGGTACAAGGAAGACTGGCAGAAGATTACACACACTTTGTCCTCTTGGAATTATAAAGTTCTATCTGCGTTCTGAGCAGTTTTGAGATATTAAGTTTTTGCATTACATATAGGAAAATTTATATGGGGAACAAGTTTCATTCAAACATGAAAATAACAGGGACCCTAAATGTATTCTAAACATACAATATCAATATCCTCTCAAATTTGTAAATGGGGATTTTTGGAATAGGTCAAATGCAGATAGAACCTTCTAATTCTAAAAAAACACTTTTCGCTTAGAATTATAAGGTTCTATCCGACAAAACATTATTTGAACATTTAAATAAAAAAAATAATGTTGTAACAATGTCTCAACATGTGTTAGAAAGTAAAATGTTATCCTTTCTATGACATTTATTTAATATTTTTTGGCACTTCCATGTATTTAGGACATTTCAAATTAAGCTAGGTAGGTCTAAATATTTTCCCCAGTGCATAATCTTCATTTTTGATATCAATTTGGTGGGTAATAAAACACATTGCAGAAATTATAATTTTAATCTTTAGGAATCTTAAAATCTTTAAATCTTAATCTTTAAAAGGAGCCACTGTAATACATCCGAGCAAGATTTTATTCCAGCTAAAGTGGGCCAGGTAAAATGGCTTTCTCTCTAGACCTCAATATGGCTGAAATAACATGCAAACGTTTATTGTTGTAATTAAGACCCCATTAATTAAATTGTTAAATATTTGATCTATAAGCCTTAATATGGTAAAAATTAAGACATTTTTAGACTTTAAAAACTGCAAGAAAATCGACATGCATCAGCAAATTAATTCATAAAGTTTAATAATCATTGAAAAATTATTCACTGACTATATAATTGTCACAGTCTTTGTCTGCACCATTCTGTCTTCGTCATCTTCACTACACTTCCCAGCATCCTCTGTGATAGTCTCCACACCTGAACTCACTCCCTCAATCATCCACCTGTTCATCGTCCTGATCATCTGTGTCACCTGTCGTCACCTTGTTAGTGTTCATTTGTATCTGTATTTAGTTCTCTCTGTTTCAGTCTGAGCTTGTCAGTTCTTGATTGTGTTTCATGGATAGTGTGAGTAATCTTCTGCCAGTCTTCCTTGTGCCTGTTTGGAGTTTTTGAGTAAATGTTTTGTATTGAAGCCTCAGCCTGTCTTCATTCCAGACTACACCGTGACAGAAGAACCGACCAAACATGGATTTCCTTGCAGTAAGACTAATGTGTCTTGAGCAGGGAAACAGCTCTCTTGAGGAACGCCTGGAGGTTTTCCTGGATTTACCTCAAACCAGTTTCCCAGATGACTGCCTCTGCACGTTTCTGCGTGTGGGACTGAACAACACCACTCTAGCACAGTTGTCTGGGGAACCACTTAAAGGAAGCTTTGCCCAATTTGTGGAGTGGCTGCTGGGGTCCTGCGGATTGTCCTTCACTGTGGATGACATCACCAGCCCCACTCCAACGCCCGAGACCGTCCAGCCCGAGACCGTCTGCCTGAGGGGTCTTCATCACCTGAGGGGTCTTCACTGCCTGAGGGGTCTTCACCATCCTGGCAATGCTCTCCGCCCTGTTCCTGCTCCGCCCTGTTCCTGCTCCGCCCTGTTCCTGCTCCGCCCTGGTCCTGCTCCGCCCTGGTCCTGCTCCGCCCTGCCTGATCCTGCTCCGCCCTGATCCTGCTCCGCCCTGGTCCTGCTCCGCCCTCAGCCTGCTCCACCATGTCCACGTCCTGCTCTGCCCTGGAAGCTTCCTGCTCTACTTCAGCCATGCCCTCGTCATCCTCCAGGGCGCCTTCTCCCACCCCATTGATGTTCTACGACGCGAGGTCACGCCTTTGTAAAGGGGGGCGTTCTGTCTTCGTCATCTTCACTACACTTCCCAGCATCCTCTTGTCTCCACACCTGAACTCACTCCCTCAATCATCCACCTGTTCATTGTCCTGATCATCTGTGTCACCTTGTTAGTGTTCATTTTGTATCTGTATTTAGTTCTCTCTGTTTCAGTGTGTGCTGGTCGGTTTTTGATCATGTTTCATGGACAGTGTTTGGAGTTTTTGAGTAAATGTTTTGTATTGGAGCCTCAGCCTGACTTCATACCACACTACACCATGACTATAATCACAAAAAATGTCAGACTCCCTTTGTAATCACACACACTCTCTCTGTCTCTCACTCTCTCTCTTACACACCAACACACTATCTCAAACATACACGGACACACACAAATACTTTCAAACACGCACTTGCATGTTGAATGGTTTCCTAAAATATTCAATTTACTTACTACATATTTGTATAATTCAGATAACAATAACTATAATAATGAAAGTTATTAATAATAACTTAAACATTATAAAGAAAATGAATAAATATATAGATAAGCCACTTCATTAGACTACACAATTTAGTGAATTTTTAATTTATTGTAAATTAGCATAATGCCTTCATGGGGTTACTTCTTGTCTTCAAGGAAAAAGCCGGCAACCCGACATATTAAAGTTGATTCTGATTGGTCCTCTTCTGTGCGTTCGAAGTTTTGATTGGCTCATGTAGATAGAACCTTATAGAGCCAAGTTAGAGTTCAACTTTATAGATAGAACCTTTTTGTTTTTTCAATAAAAAGTCCCACAATGTACACAACTTAAAACACATCAAACAAGTCACAGAATAAGAAAATGTGAATAACTCAATTTTGACAAAAATGTCAGATTGAACTTCATAATTCCAAGGGGACAACTATCCATGAAACATAAATCAAGAACCGACAAGCTCATACTGAAACAGAGAACTAAATACAGATACAAAATGAACATTAACAAGGTGACACAGATGATCAGGATGGATGAACAGGTGGATGATTGAGGGAGTGAGTTCAGGTGTGGAGACGAGGATGCTGGGAAGTGTAGTGAAGATGACGAAGACTGTGATAGAACGCCCCCCTTTACAAAGGCGTGACCTCGTGCCGTAAAACATCAATGGGGTGGGGGGGGCGCCCTGGAGGATGACGAGGGCATGGCTGAATTAGAGCAGGAAGCCTCCAGGGCAGAGCGGGCTGAGGGCGTGACCAGAGCGGAGCAGGAAAAGACCCTTCAGGCGGTGAAGACCCCTCAGGCGGTGAAGACCCCTCAGGCAGGCGGTGAAGACAGGCGGTGAAGACCCTTCAGACGGTGAAGACAGGCGGTGAAGATCCTTCAGACGGTGAAGACCCTTCAGGCGGTGAAGACCCCTCAGGCGGTGAAGATCCTTCAGACGGTGAAGACCCTTCAGGCGGTGAAGATCCTTCAGACGGTGAAGACCCTTCAGGCGGTGAAGACCCCTCAGGCGGTGAAGACCCCTCAGGCGGTGAAGACCCCTCAGGCGGTGAGTCTCGGGCTGGATGGTCTCGGGCGTTGGAGTGGGGCTGGTGACGTCATCAACAGTGAAGGACGATCATCAGGTACAAAATCCAGGAAAACCTCCAGGTGTTCCTCAAGAGAGCTGTTTCCCTGCTCAAGACACATTAGACTTACTGCAGGGAAATCCATGTTTGGTCAGTTCTTCTGTCACGGTGTAGTCTGGAATGAAGACAGGCTGAGGCTTCAATACAAAACATTTACTCAAAAACTCCAAACAGGCACAAGGAAGACTTGCAGAAGATTACTCACACTATCCATGAAACACAGTCAAGAACCGACAAGCTCAGACTGAAACAGAGAGAACTAAATACAGATACAAATGAACACTAACAAGGTGACGACAGGTGACACAGATGATCAGGACGATGAACAGGTGGATGATTGAGGGAGTGAGTTCAGGTGTGGAGACTATCACAGAGGATGCTGGGAAGTGTAGTGAAGATGACGAAGACAGAATGGTGCAGACTAAGACTGTGACAATTATATAGTCAGTGAATAATTTTTCAATGATTATTAAACTTTATGAATTAATTTGCTGATGCATGTTGATTTTCTTGCAGTTTTTAAAGTCTAAAAATGTCTTAATTTTTACTATATTAAGGCTTATAGGTCAAATATTTAACAGTTTATTTAATGGGGTCTTAATTACAACAATAAATGTTTACATGTTATTTCAGCCATATTGAGGTCTAGAGAGAAACCATTTTACCTGGCCCACTTTAGCTGGAATAAAGTCCTGCTCAGATGTATTACAGTGGCTGCTTTCTGTCTAAGCAAAAGAAAGATTAAAGTATAATTTCTGCAATGTGTTTTATTACCCACCAAATTGATATCAAAAATGAAGATTATGCACTGGGGAAAATATTTAGACCTACCTAGCTTAATTTGAAATGTCCTAAATACATGGAAGTGCTAAAAAATATTAAATAAATGTCATAGAAAGGATAAAATTTTACTTTTTAACACATATTGAGACATTGTTACAACATTATTTTTTTATTTAAATGTTCAAATAATGTTTTGTCGGATAGAACCTTATAATTCTAAGCAAAAAGTGTTTTTTTAGAATTAGAAGCTTCTATCTGCATTTGACCCATTCCAAAAATGCCCATTTACAAATTTGAGAGGATATTGATATTGTATGTTTAGAATACATTTAGGGTCCCTGTTAGTTTCATGTTTGAATGAAACTTGTTCCCCATATAAATTTTCCTATATGTAATGCAAAAACTTTGAGGCTCAATATCTCAAAACTGCTCAGAACGCAGATAGAACCTTATAATTCCAAGGGGTAACTATAAGTAACTTTTCAACTACATGTCAAGTAACTCTCATTAGAGTATTAGTATATTATAGTAGACTGTCAGTAGACTGTTAGGTTATGGTTAGGTGTTAGGGTTCGGGTTAGGAGAATAAATTTACTTGTAGTCGCCAAGTTACTTGTGGTCAGTTAAATGTCTGTTGGGGGACCAACAAAATAAATTGTTGGCAGATATTAAGCTGACAGTCTATACTCTAATGACAGTTAGTTGACATGTAGTTGAAAGGTTACTTATAGTTAGCAGAATGTCTAAAGTGGACTATCGAAAATAAAGTGTTACCAAAGTTTTTCTTTAGTACTTCTTAAGATAAACTTAAGATCAACTTAACTATGCTATTTTTAGACACACTGAGCCTGCCAATAAACGTTTGCATGTTATTTCAGCCATATTGAGGTCTAGAGAGAAAGCCATTTTACCTGGCCCTCTTTAGCTGGAATAAAGTCCTGCTCGGATGTATTACAGTGGCTGCTTCTATCTAAGCAAAAGAAAGATTAAAGTATAATTTCTGCAATAATGTGTTTTATTACCCACCAAATTGGTATCAAAAAATGAAGATTATGCACTGGGGAAAATATTTAGACCTACCTTGCTTAATTTGAAATGTCCTAAACACATGGAAGTGCTAAAAAATATTAAATAAATGTCATAGAAAGGATAAAATTTTACTTTCCAACACATGTTGAGACATTGTTACAACATTATTTTTTTATCTCTAATGTTCAAATAATGTTTTGGCAGATAGAACCTTATAATTCTAAGAGAAAAGTGTTTTTTTTTTTTTTGGTTTTTTTTTTTTTTTACAATTAGAAGGTTCTACAGGATCTGCATTTGACCCATTCCAAAAATCCCCATTTACAAATTTGAGAAGATATTGATATTGTATGTTTAGATTACATTTAGGGTCCCTGTTATTTTCACGTTTGAATGAAACTTGTTCCCCATATAAATTTTCCTATAAATGCAAAAACTTTGAGGCTCAATATCTCAAAACTGCTCAGAACGCAAATAGAACCGTATAATTCCAAGGGGACGAAGTGTTGTTGATGTTTGGATTGTGAAATGAGAAATCTTGTGGAGGACGTGATAAGAAGATCCCTAACATAATCACGTGTGTGGATTTGTGTGAGTTACAGTGGAACACGAGTGGAAGTGTAATGCAGTGACATTGGGGAAGCGGTCTTGGCTGTGGAGACACCGTCCGCATCTCATTGGATGGAGGCCGATGGAGGAAGTCATCTAGTAGTGAAATTCTCCTTTTCTACTCTTTAATCACTACGTGGAATTGTGAAGTATCAGTCTACTGTTGAATTCTCATCTTGTCTCTCGGCCTGCCTGAGCTCGGAAAAGAGGGCCAGCTTCGCTTGTCGATTCCTTACTCCTCTCCGTCTATCTGAATCCTGTGAGTAGAGCCAGTTATAGAATCCTTACCTTTGCTCTCTGTCTGCCTGAGCCCTGAGAAGAGAGCCAGCCTGCTGTTGGTTCCTTTCTCCTCTCCGTCTATCCGAATCTTGTGAGTAGAGCCAGTTACACAGTGGAATCCGCACATTTGTTCTCTGTCTGCCTGAGTCCTGAGAAGAGAGCCAGCCTTGCTGTTGATTCCAAACCTTGTGAGAAAAGCCAGTATACAGTTGAATCCTCACATTTTCTCTCTGTCTGCTAGAACCCTGAAAAGAGAGCCAATCATACAGTTGAATCCGCACCTTTGTTCTCTGTCTGCCTGAGTCTTGAGAAGAGAGCCAGCTTTGCTGTGGATTCCGTACTCCTCTCCGTCCATCCGGACCCTGTGAAGAGAACCAGTTCCGCTGCGAATCCTCATCTGCTCTCGGTCTGCCTGAGTACTGAGAAGAGAGCCAGCTTCACTGCTGATTCCTTAGTCCTCTCTGTCCATCCGAATCCTGTGAAGAGAGAAACAGTTCCGCTGTGAGTCCTCACCTGTTCTGTGTCTGCCTGAGTCCTGAGAAGAGAGGCAGCTATACTGTTTAATTCTCACCTTTGCTCTCTGACTGCCTGATTTCTGAGAAGAGAGCCCGTTATTCTGTTGAAACTTCACCTTCCTTTGGCCTGCTGGAGGTTGTTTTAACATAATTTATTCAATTAAGATTCTGTGTTTTTCTAAATTACTGTTGCCTCTGTCCTCTGTGGTTTTGGCTCCTCGCGGTTGTACGTGAGTCGGGGGGTTGGAACGGCCGGTCATCTGGCGTTCATGCTCCCCGATCCGTGACAGGAGCACCTTAGTGCTTACAGATTAGGAGACATTAGTATGTGTTCGCTGTATTTGTAATGTTACACTTTTAGAATAGGTCAACATTTGGGTATCTCTCCACTGGAACGTGTTAAAGCAAACGTGTAAGTTTGACGTTTGAGGGGGTTAAACCGTGACCTCTACACGTTTTCCAAAGTGGACCAACGTGATTATTTCACGTCTTGTCGTGATACCGGGTTGTGCAGGCAGGAGCTTTGTTATTTTATTTCTCAGCCTTTTTCCTGGTTGCTTTTATAAACAGACAATCATTTATTTTTACAGTGCCTTTTTAAAATAGACTAGTAGGCCTATTAGGCCTAGTAAAATTACCATTAAGTAGAATTTTTTTTGTACTTCACTTTCACCATGTCTATTATTATAGTGTGATTACTCTGACATTACAATGAACAAAGTAATTATGAAATTATGAAAATAAAATAATAATAATAAGTAGGGCTGGGCAAAAGTTAATTGTGATTAATCACATCCAAAATAAAAGTCTGTGTTTATATAATATATTTGTGTGTGCTGTGTATAATTATTTTGTATATATAAATACCTATGCATGCATGTATATATTTAAGAATTATTTGCACTTAAATTCTGTATATATATATATATATATATATATATATATATATATATATTATATATGAATAACACATTTTCTTAAATATATACATGCATTTGTGTGTATTTATATATACAAAATAATTATATACAGCACACACAAATATATTATGTAAACACAGACTTATATTTTGGATGCGATTAATCGCAATTAACTTTTGCACAGCCCTAATAATAAGTTATTAAAACATCTAACATGGCCACCACAAACGCGTTTAATTTGTCTTCTACTTTTGCCAGCACTCTCTCCTGGCTTTTGCACACTTTGAGGTGTTCCCTGGCGTTTTAATTAAAGACTGAAATTCGGCATAACCTTCCATTAAAAGCTCCTGTTCTGCTTGGGAGAAAAACTGGGCGTGTTCTTTGGCCATGTTGAACAGCCAATAGCAGCGCTGCTGATCAATGTTTCTTCCATCGATACATGTCCCCTTATAAACCAACGCAAGAATGCGCAGTTGTCTCAGATAACTCAATCCAGCTATACTAATCTAATCATAATCATAAAGGAGTGTTCGAAGAACCAAATTATCCGCATCATGATTAGCACAATGATATCATCTTAGATGTCTCATTTGATCTCGAATGTTTTAAGCAACGTACGAAGAACGAGCCCCAGGGTGGAGATGGTGTTTGGGAATCAGGGGGTGGAGATGGGTAGGTTTAGGTAAATGTAAGGTGGGAGGAGTTGGATCTGGATCCACCTCCTCCCCCTGAATTTCATGTTCTGCAGTGAGGACAATCTCTAATAATTACATTTAACAAGGGCAAAATATTCCCTAAAGAAAAACAAAACACACACACACACAAAAGATGTTTTATATTATAAAATAATTGACTCTGTGGTTGTCATATCATCGGATCATAAGTTGTGTGTTCAACTACATTTACAGCTACTCTAACAAACAACCACTAAAATACAACAATTCTTTATTTGATTGATTATCTAGACTGATCTCATGAAGTAGCGTGTGTATGATACGCCAATTCGTATTTCCATTTTTGGCGTGCTATCAAGCGTGTTTATGAACGCCGTTGACTTAACGTTATTACTGTATATAGAAATATATGACTTACCCCAACCCCTTCCCTAAATCTAACCGTCACTGGGGTTAAGACTTACCTCAACCCCATTCCTAAACTTATCCGTCACTGGGGTTAATGGCATTTATGACTGGATATTTGACGGCGTGTACAGACATACGGAATCACTCGGATGTTAACGGCGTAGACATACACGCGGATAGCTCAAAATGCGTAGAGATAACACGCCACTTGACTCGAAAGTGGCATGTATGTTTACGCAAAATTCATGATGTCATGTTGGATTATCAAACTTTTGGCAGTCCTAATTCATTTACTACAATGATTCCAAAAACTCGAGAAAAACATGAAGCATTTAAGAAGAACTTCCTAAGTATGGTTTAAAATCTCATTTTAATGAAGGAGAAAGGATCAAATTACACAAAGTATACAAGCACTGTAAGGACAAGTTCAGTATGCAGAACAAGTAGGATGCTTTTAAAAGAAAATTAAAGGAGGGATAATGGTTCATCAATTGAAGACTCCTATCTCTTGGGCCAGTTGTGGCGAAACCCTCTGCAAACAAAAATAAACAGAACACATAAATGCCTTTTTAACCCAGTAATCCCGGTTATCGTGAGAGCGTTACAGTACCTGTCGGATTTGGCGGGCAAGTAAGACATGCTCCTTCCTCCCCCAGTGTTTTTCTTCTGTCCTTTTTTTTTCTGAGAATCAAAATTGGTTAAAGATTAGATCAGAGATCAAGCAAAGCTAAGAGATTTGTAGAGAGGCGAAAGCTTGTAGATTCCAAACCTTCTGCTTGGGTCCTCGTGCTTGTCCGTTCGGATCGAACTGTGAACTCTCTTTCAATTTACCTGCGTGTTTAAATCACAAACAAATGAAGACAACAACACTGAAGACACAGACAGGAAAACTAAATGACAGAACCGAGGCAGATCTCTTACCATCGAACATTTTGAAATTCGATTGGTTGTAGTCGTAAGGCTGGAAGTCTTGAGAAACTTCAGGCTCTGGAATGATTTTCTGTTTGGTTTTTTTCTGCGTGGGTTTTGTGGACGGATCAGCCACTGATGTCATAATTTCAGTCTTGGAGTCTTTAAGACTATCTTCAGCAACATCACTGGCAGCTCTCTCTCTTTTCTGTCCAGCCTGCTTTGCTTCCTAAAAACACAAGATGTTAGTGTAAAATGAAACAAGAAGCCGCTTGTTAAATTTGTGAGCTGAAGCGTCCTCACCATTACTTGCTGCCTGACAGTGTGAACCTTTTTCAGCGACTCCTGGTAACTCAGTTTGGCTTTCTTTCGTTCCTCTGAAAGACAAATACAAGCATTTACGCACATATATAATGGCTTTAGACTACACAGAGCTTCTTGTGTTGTTTGTACCTTGAGCTTTCTTGGCCTGTTCTCTAGCTTGCTGCTTGGCCTGAGCCTCCTTCTGCTGCTGCTCAATACTCAGTAATTTCCACCGGTTATGAATCTGTTTCAAACCGTACAATGAAAATAGTCAATATAAGCCAGTAGTCAATACAACCTGAGCTCCTTCACTGTATCTAGATTCATTTTGGGATTTCTGTGATTCGCTGAATCTAAACTAAATCATATACACACACACACTCACCTAAAGGATTATTAGGAACACTAAACTAATACAGAGTTTGACCCCCTCTCGCCTTCAGAACTGCCTTAATTCTACGTGGTATTGATTCAACAAGGTGCTGAAAGCATTCTTTAGAAATGTTGGCCCATATTGATAGCATCTTGCAGTTGATGGAGATTTGTGGGATGCACATCCAGGGCATGAAGCTCCCGTTCCACCACATCCCAAAGATGCTCTATTGGGTTGAGATCTGGTGACTCTGGGGGCCATTTTAGCACAGTGAACTCATTGTCATGTTCAAGAAACCAATTTGAAATGATTGGAGATTTGTGACATGGCGCATTATCCTGCTGGAAGTAGCCATCAGAGGATGGGTACATGGTGGCCATAAAGGGATGGACATGGTCAGAAACAATGCTCAGGTAGGCCGTGACATTTAAACGATGCCCAATTGGCACTAAGGGAGGAAAACATCCCCCACACCATTACACCACCACCACCAGCCTTTCAAAGTGGTAACAAGGCATGATGGATCCATGTTGTCGTTATGTTTACACCAAATTCTGACTCTACCATCTGAATGTCTCAACAGAAATCGAGACTCATCAGACCAGGCAACATTTTTCCAGTCTTCAACTGTCCAATTTTGGTGAGCTCTTGCTCTTTTTCCTATTTGTAGTGGAGATGAGTGGTACCCGGTGGGGTCTTCTGCTGTTGTAGCCCATCCGCCTCAAGGTTGTGTGTGTTGTGGCTTCACAAATGCTTTGCTTCATACCTCGGTTGTAACGAGTGGTTATTTCAGTCAAAGTTGCTCTTCTATCAGCTTGAATCAGTCGGCCCATTCTCCTCTGACCTCTAGCATCAACAAGGCATTTTCGCCCACAGGACTGCCGCATACTGGATGTATTTCCCTTTTCACACCATTCTTTGTAAACCCTAGAAATGGTTGTGGATGAAAACCCCAGTAACTGAGCAGATTGTGAAATACTCAGACCGGCCCGTCTGGCACGAACAACCATGCCACGCTCAAAATTGCTTAAATCCCCTTTCTTTCCCATTCTGACATTCAGTTTGGAGTTCAGGAGATTCTCTTGACCAGGACCACACCCTAAATGCATTGAAGCAACTGCCATGTGATTGGTTGATTAGATAATGCATTAATGAGAAATTGAACAGGTGTTCCTAATAATCCTTTAGGCGAGTATATATATATGTATATATATATAGTGTGTGTGTGTGTGTGTGTTTGGGAGGGGGATGAGATTTACCTCATAAATCTTTGTTGATGGGTCATATTTGGCCTTCGTTGATATGTGAATGTCCTTTGATGGTAAATACTGAAAACAAGCATTGAAATATCAGTGCACAAAATACTTAAGTGTACTTTAGACAAAACCCCTCAGCTAGACTGAAGTGTTGTACCATTCGGAAGGGGTTGTCAAACGAGTCCATGATGCTGCGTGCTTTCTGCTGTGCCACTGTCAGATGAGCAGGAGCTGCTGCCTCCTCATCCTCATCCTCAAAAACACATGACAAACAACATCAACTCACAAACACTCCCAACTCAATACAAAGACCATTACAACACGTTTTGACAAAATCAAATTCTAACTTCTGCTTGACACTATAACCAATTAAGACACATCCCGTTAAGGCCCCGATGCACTCACAGCGAAGTTCTTGTTCTTCATTTAGAGGTAAAAAATTTGGAAATACCTTTGCAGCATTACCATTAGACAACATCCCTTTGTTGATGAATATGTACATATGTGCTGCACACTCTCCTCACAATAACAAAACATAACAGTGTTGCAGTTAAATGTTAGCACAAGCTCTTTATTTATACAATAGATTGCTTTAAAGCAATCACCTTTATTGTATCATGCATGAAAAACAGCGAGTGTCTCTGTCAATTGGAATTACAACTACATTTTCTACTACTATAAGCAGCTCTTCAGTGTGTTCATGTACCTATGAAGGCATGTCACACCTACCTATGTAATCACCAAGGACCAATGGGAGTTCGAAAAGACTATCAGCCAGTGAACTTTTAATTTTAGAAAGTTAGTTTCAGCAAGAGGTTTCAAACTCCCGAAATGA
The DNA here is from genome assembly GCA_038021265.1 of Cyprinella venusta. Lineage (NCBI taxonomy): Eukaryota > Metazoa > Chordata > Actinopteri > Cypriniformes > Leuciscidae > Cyprinella > Cyprinella venusta. The sequence goes on along the minus strand of CM075883.1, from coordinate 10,390,843 downwards.
ACACCAAACAAACCTCATTTTCGCCTGATATTGTTCCAAATGATGTTAAAACGGCTCATTCTTTAATTCCGCAATGAAATATATAGGGGCCTTTAAAGGGATACTCCACTTTTTTTTGAAATAGGCTCAGTTTACCACTCCCCTAGAGTTAAACAGTTGAGTTTTACCGTTTTCGAATGTATTCAGCCGATTTTTTATATTTAGAAGAATATCAGTAACCAGACAGTTTCTGGTTTCACTGACTTCCATAGTATATTTTTTTTCCTGCTATGGAAGTCAATGAGACCAGAAACTGTCTGGTTACTGATATTCTTCTAAATATCAGAAAATCGTCTAAATGGATTCGAAAACAGTAAAACTCAACTGTTTAACTCTGGGGGAGTGGTAAAATGAGCCTATTTCCAAAAAAAAGTGGAGTATCCCTTTAACCACACTCCCTCTTTTACGTCAGCACAACCAAACATGCAAAACGAAGCACACTTTTCAAATGTCTTACCGCAAAAAGTTGGATTTTCGCTGAAGCCATCAGGCCATGCAAGGATTTTCCCTCTCGGTCCACGCTTTCATCCTCCTCTTCTGAAAACAACACTCCTGCTTTGGTTGGGCTTTCTAAAGACACATGGAGAAAACAATTTAGCGATTTTCACGTCTAAATAGAAAGGTAAATTAGGTATTGATAATAGATAGACCTACCAAAGGAAGAGAGGTCCAGGAAATCACTTTCAGACGAGCGGGAGGTGTCATGTGGTCCGAATAACGTAAACTGTGGCTAGAAGACAACAGCAAGAGCTACTCAATAATACAGCTTCCTATAGCAGTTAGTTTCACTCTCTCTCTCACACACACACACACCTTTCTTTTAGGGGTCGTTGATTTCTTCTTTACAGAAGGTACCTCTGCCTGAAGAGAGACAACATTATTAGTAGTAGCCATGATCTTCAATTTCATATTGAGATTGCAAATGATAGGACTACTACATTCATATAAGATTAGTGATAGTCGATCAGCTAAACAGTGTTTGTATGAGCTCACCTTGAGTAAAGGAATCTCTCGAGCTTCTTTGACCAGCTGATGAAGCTCATTGATCTGCTGGCGCACTTGAGGTGGAGTGGGGTTACAGCACGCGATGATGCCCTGAGGCTCCCTGTGGGAACACACATCCGTTTATACGGTTATACTTGCTTCAGTGTTTGTGTGGGGAAAATACCATTCAATCACACAGACACACGCAGGACATCCATGATTTATAATGAAATAGTCTTTATGCAGTTTAATATTCACAAACTAGTCTATTTCGTGACGTAATTTAGCTGGACTGACCCGCTCAGAAATTCCACGTGACTGTAAATTATCGCTATCTTTACAGTTGTGGTGTCAATTTAACTATTCTTTACTATTTATAACAATTTTTAGAACTATACTTTAAATGGTTTACTCCTTAATCCTTACAATTATGACAGAAAATGAAAATGGGCCCTTACTTTGGAAGCTCCTCTGCAATCTTCATCATCATGTGGTTTGGTAAGATATACCTGTGGAGAAACAACATTGTTCATGGATCACAAGAAATAGTAATGGGTCAACAGACACACGCATGGTGGTGGTTGGGGGCATCACCCAGTGCTCTCGTCCTCCTGTCGTGCCAGTTTATCTCTCCAGGCGTACAGCAGTCTGAACGCCGCCAGCTGCTGCGTGTTGAAGCTCTTCTTCTGCTTGCGGTACAGCTCCATGTACGAGTCCTCCGTAAAAATAGGCTTGATGTATTTCTAAAGAGAAAGTGTAAAAATATTAAACGACGAATCGCTATTTTAAACTGGTTCTTTGAATTGATTCAGCTTGAACTGATACACACAAAGTGTTTAAACGCATCCTTTCATATTTTCTGTGCATTTGGAGTGTGTGGCATGAAGTCTGAACACACCTTGAGCGAGAGGTCTCTGCTTTTAGCCCAGACCTGCTGAATGAGGGCGGGTTGCCCGTTGCCCATATCATACAGGTCGGCCCGGACTCGATCGTACACGTACAGCAGGTAGTGTGTGTCAGCCTGAGCGTAGTTCAACATCTCATCTGGCAACGGTCTACAGACACACCATATGAATTAACACAGTTTAATGAGTTAATTCATTTTTGGTATTTTAGCTTACCTCAAGGGCATCCAAGATGCAGGTGTCTTTGTTTCCACAGTAGTTTCAATTTTGTTATTTTTAGGTCAAGCCGGTTGTGTCTGTCAGTCATATAATGGAGGTCTATGGTCGAACGGTTTGTGTGAGAAAACGAACAGTATTTATATCATTTTTACCTCTTGTACCCACAGCCACAAAGCACTTGGGTTACATGGTTACAAGAGGTAAAACAATATAAATACTGTTCGTTTTCTCACACAAGCCGCTCGTTTCGTGTCTTAGGCCATCATTGTATACTTACATTTACGAGTCATTAAATCATGTTTAATTTGGACTTCTCTGTGCATGCTCTTTGAGGTGGTGACCATAGACCTCCATTATATGACTGACAGACAAGAACGGTTTGGCCTAAAAACATCAAAATTGAAACTACTGTGGAAACAAAGACACCTACATCTTGGATACCCTTAAGGTAAGCTAAAACATATCAAAAATTAATTTCAAAGTGAACTATCCCTTTAATGCTGCCCTCCATAATGAGTATTGTGCTGATGAAAATAAGCAGAGCGTGTTACCGTATCCTCCAGTCTGCCAGCTGGTAGCGTTTATCAGAGGTCACGTTGCAGTAGACTTTCAGGAGGTGGTCAAGGGAGTTTCGGCCGAGGTTTAGGCAGCGTGCGGCGTGATGGGTGTCAAACATGTTGACCACATAGAGACTGAAGTCCTTCTGTAGCCACTCAATGTCCGAGTCAGCACCGTGAAACACCTGCAGGAGCGTAACGTGCAACATGAAGACATTATATGACTTTGAACGTGCACAATTTGATGTTTTATGAATGAAACTGCTCATCGAACCAGATGGTGAATGTTCAGTTTCATGCAGATACGTCATAATATGGTAAAAAAAAAAAAAAAAAGATTGCAGCTGCGTTTCATGCCAAATTCAAGATATCATTACAGAACTACAGTGTTAAAGGGATAGTTCACTTTGAAAGGAATTTTTGTTGTCTTTTAGCTTACCTCAAGGGCATCCAAGATGTAGGTGTCTTTGTTTCCGCAGTAGTTTCAAATTTGATATTTTTAGGTCAAAGTGTTTGTGTCTATAAGTCATATAATGGAGGTCTATGGTCACCACCTCAAAGAGCATGCACAGAGAAGTCCAAATTAAACATGATTTAATGAACCCTAAATGTAAGTACACATTGATGGCCTAAGAAACGAAACAAGTGGTTTGTGTGAGAAAACGAACAGTATTTATATAGTTTTTACCTCTTGTAACCTGGCTGTGGCTGTGGTTAAGAGGTAAAAATGATCTAAATACTGTTCGTTTTCTCACACAAACCGCTCTTTCGTGTCTTAGGCCATCAATGTGTAATGTTTTACGAGTCATTAAATCATGTTTAATTTGGACTTCTGTGCATGCTCTTTGAGGTGGTGACCATAGACCTCCATTATATGAATGACAGACAAAAACGGTTTGACCGAAAAATATCAAAATACTGTGGAAACACCTACATCTTGGATGCAAAGAGGTAAGCAAAAACATACCAAAAATTCATTTCAAAATGAACTATCCCTTTAATTTACACCTTGCAGAAACACATCAAATCTAAGTGGGTAACTTTATTAGAAAAGCATCACCTTCACAATGGTGGGGTCGGTGAAAGTCTCGTTTAAGATGTACATTTCACTGCGCAGTTCCAGCGTGTCTATGATGAAGTCCTCCTCCCGCGTCGATATCTGCATCAAACACGTGATTCCCAAAAAGCTTCTGTAGGAATGATGCTGTAGACGGAGAACTGGTGTGAATTAAAAACATCCAAAAGATCCCCATGATAAGCAAGCATCATAAAAACTAAACACACTCATACCTCCAGGTCCACAGCGAACTCAGTCATCTTGGCCAACTTCTCATTCATAGCAACAAGATCATCTAAAGTATTGATGAACTGACAAGCGGACTCAGCAATAGGTGTATACATCTAAAACACACACACAATAATTGATGTTAAACCCAAATGAAAATAGTCACAGTTCCTGACAAGAAAACAGATGATGAATAAGACATCGACCTGGGCATCAGGTTTACACTTCAGACTCTCGGGCATGACCAGATGGTCCAGTTCATACTGATAGGGGTGAGAAAACCTGGAGAGCAGCATTAACAACAAGACTAGCATTAAACGCTGATGGAGAATGACTAGCATAAATGCACTAGATGGCTTTACACCAGATAAATGACAGAAAAGCCTCATACATGTCATCCACGTGCTCTTTTGTTCTCTGCTGATGGATAAAGTCCGCCAGTGCAGCAGGAACATCCAAATCCTCCGGTCTCTCCTTACGGATGTGTTTGTCGGCAAAATCTAAATCACACATTTGGTTACATTGCTGGCTTCAAAGGCAGAGAAATATATATATATTTTTTTTTTTTTAATTGTCATTCTTAAAGGTCCCCCTCACATGAAATTTTCACTTTCTGAGGTTTTTCAACATTAATACGAGTTCCCCTAGCCTGTATGGCTAGAAATTTCAATCGGTGTAAACAGAGCTTGAAAAAGGCTAGGAAAATTGCCTTTCATTTCTACATTATGACTATTTTTGATCTAAAAAAAAACATCCTAACATTATAAGGGCAACCCAGGAAACATTATAAAATAATAAAATAATCCCATGTCATTTAAGACCTTTAAGGCTTTAACACACTCACATGATGGCAGAGGTTTCTCTGCATTGGGTTTGATGAAGATTTTAGAGACAAAAGGAGTGTTGCTGTTGTCCACTTTGTCCTTGAACTTGAGTTGTGGCCGCTGGATGTTCTTAGCATGTAGAAGGCGAAAGGTCTCGGTGCTGCGCTCTCCTCCCTGGAAAGAGAAGAAAAGCCGCCATCATGCCTGAACCTGCTCCTCTACACGTTCTCAAGTAATGTCACCTGATCGAAAATGTTGCCAGGTCAAGAGGATGAGAAAGTAACCTTGCGATTCCAGCTGGACACGACGATCTTGGGCGGCTGATATCCAGTGGGCATCACCGGCTGCTGCGAACGACTCACGCCAGAGGCCTCGTCCAGGAGAATACCCTGAACACAGGTCACAAACGGGACAAAAGACAGATTTGAAGCACTAGACTAAAAGCATGGAAAGCATAAAAGGATGGATTCTGATTGGTTGTCAATTTTCTATTGTTTAGCAGCTGGAAATAAAAAGTTCTGAGGAGTGATTCCTCTGTGTGTTGTCATGATATTCAAAGGATTATTATGGTTATTGTTCTAGGTGTGAACGGGTTAGGGTTATGGACAGAAACAATTAGACCTGAATCTTGAATCATAATCTTGTTAAGAGTAACACACGCACCACTTTCTCAAGGATGACATCATTTGAGTCCACCAGCAGGTCAAACCGGTCCTCCTGTCCGGTCAGTTTGTTCCGGTCTCTCATGTGAGATCTACAGCCATGATGCTGCATGATCCTGCTCATACTGTCAGAGAAACACACAGATATTAGGACTATATGACGTGTCCGGATATAACAATGAATTTCAAGTGAATTTCACGTTTCATGCTAATGCTGAATGTAGTAATTAGAGCTGCACGATTAATTTGATATTTTCTAAATAGACTGCAGCAGTTCATATTTTGCCATAACCTCAAGTAAATTACATGTTTTGTTTACTTGTCCCTTCAGAATCATAGGAGAATCATGACCTTAATTAAAAAAATAATAAAAATAAATCATGATTCTTAATTTTATCCATCACCATGCAGCTCTAGTAATAACAATAATTTAAAAAAAAGATGTTTTACAAATGAAATCTGAGAGCCCAAACAGAAGAAATGTTTTTCTTGAAACACTTTGGAGACACTTAAGGCTTAACTTTTATTTATATAAGGCCTAAAAAAGTAAAAGAAAAAAAAAATGAAAAAAAAAATGGCAAAAATGAAAGAAATTTCAATTTATCCAGTAGGATATATAAGACATAATAATTTGCTACTGTACAATTAAAGGGTTAGTTCACCCGTCCATCTATCATAAAAGTAATACATTTAATAAAGGCCTTCTAAGTTGAAGTGTTTGTGTAAGAATAATATCCATATTTATAGCTTATTAAAACAGAATCAGTGGTTTCTGCACGCGAGTCTAGATCCGGTGGAAGAGTGACCTGACCTCTGACCCGACCAATGATGTATTGACGACCGTGGAAGCGCAGAGGACAGAGCAAAACAAAACACCAGTCATGAATTAGAAGTGTTTTAACCCTTATGCTACTCCCACATCATGCGTCAGGTCAGAGGTCAATCTTCCACCACTTTATTACCCCCTGAAACTGTATGGGTTACTTTTATGATGGATGGATGAGCTTTTTGGGCTTCAAAATCAGTTACTATTCACTCCCATTAAAGCTTGGAAGACTATTTTTTATATAAATCTGAGTGTGTTTGGTCAAAAGAAGAAAGTCATAGGCACCTAGGATGGCTTGAGGGTGAGTACATTTATTTATTTTTTGGGTGAACTATGCCTTTAATATAGTAGTCTTCAAATACAATCTGATGGCTCAATCTGATCAAGATATGGATTTTTCTGAAACGAAAATCTATCTAAAAACTACTGTGCGATATGTCAGTTCATAAAAAAAGTACCAAAACATTATGGTATTTCTGTTGTATGACATCGCTCTCATGGCATTCTTCCAAGTAACCTAACATTGACTTTGATACAAAAGCCAAGGGTACATGAGCCCTGAGTGCCCCCTGTCCCAGTGCTCGAGTAGGGGTGTTTTACCAGTGTAAGAGTCGGTCCCCCTGTGAGGCGCAGAAGTGCTGGAAGGCGGGGAAGCTGCGGTACAGGTCAAACTCATCTCCGGCTGCGGGAAGAGCTGCGGACGCCTTCGTGGAGGACACCACCACTCCCAGGCCATGCTGTGGAAACATACAAACACTCCAATACACTCACTGCAGCTTCACATTTCTAAAATATAAATCTCAAACGTCACTGCGTATGCACGCATGGCCACTCTTCCACGTTGCGCTTGTGTTTACAGTTAGTTACAGCTCTGACAGCGGGATTCACGCACTGAAAAGACCAACCCACCTTGACAAATGCATCGACATCCTTGAATCCGGGACAAAACTCTGTTTCTGCCTCTGGTTCTTCGGCTAAAGAGGAATGATCACTCTGAGTAACAGTGGCAGCACTGCTCGAGGAGGCAGCCATATTGAAACATTACATCGCGAGAAAATCTCTCCTTCTATGACAATCGTGTGTGTCTACTTTAGCCGATATCGACATCTGCAGGACAGGGCTGGTTACTGGCAGAACTTACATTTTTACTAGTCGTGGCGTTCAGAAGGCTGATAAAAAACGATTCAGTTTTAAATCTGCACTGAAGACATGATGGGGCAAATGTTGACATGAAAAAGAAGAGCATACTGATAATCAAATAAAGCCATATTCTTGCATAGGCCGATCTATCGATTCATAGAAGAGCGACAGGTGAAAATTATAGCAAAGCTATTTGTGTAGCCTATTTTAGAAATATTATTTGATAGTTCTTCTAAATAGGCCTATGTTTAATAACATACTGATCTATTATTTTAAACTCGATATAGCATTTGCTCTAAATTATCGTATAGACTACAGTTTCATCTATCATCTGTCTCTATCCATCCATAGCCATCCGAAGACATTCTTTCTTCCATCCATCCGTCCGTCTGTCTGTCTGTGTGTCTGTCTGTCTGTATGTGGGTGATTTTTTAACTATGGTACTTTGGGAGAAATATAATATTAATGCACAAAGATCTTAATTGGTTGTTGGTCGAAGATAGATTGTTGTATTCATTGTTCATTTTTATAAGACATATTTCTAATTCAAAATTTCCTTCTGTCTTGTTCAAGAAGCATCGTTCTTTTAGTGTAGAAAATCACCAGTACAGTACTAGACATGCAACTAAAGGTAATTTCACTTTACCCATAGTATGAACAAATGCCATAAAAAATACTGTTGTGTGTGTTTAGAGGTACGAAAGAATGGAATTCTCTCTGCCAAAACATATCCTGCTTAGTAATGATGTCAATAAATTCAAATTATATGTAAAACAACATCTGTCAAAATGATATAACTGAATGTTTATATTTATTTATATATGTGTGCAATTATGTATGCGTGTAGGTATGTTTATAGGTGTAAGTGTATAATGTGTTTTTATATTTGTGTGTATTTTATGCCTTTATGAGGGTACATATGTATGTTGATATGTGTTTATATTGTATATGTATTTGTATATGTGTTTGTGTATTTTCTTTTCTTTTCAATTTTTTGTTGTATTCTTTGTTTTTGCTTTTAATGTACATATTTTTCAGGACCCCAGGAAGAATAGCTGCAGCATAGCTGCAGCTAATGGGGATCCTTTCAAAAAAAAAAAAAAAAACAACTTTAATAAAATCTAAAAAACGTTTCTTCTTTTTTTTTGTCAGACTTACTTCATCCTAAGGGGAACTTATAAAAAAAAAATTATCATGGCTCAATCATTCTTTTTATTATATACGCAATATGAGGCCTTTTATGATTTTTACTGTTTTCCCCCTGTTCGTAAGCCAGACTTTGTACCTTCAACCTCGCTTAATTCTAAATTAAATATTTAAATAATTTAGTATTTAAATAATAATTTTAAGTACAAATTATAAAATAATGTCTATTTCAATTATACATATTATATATTGCAATATTTATTCACATTTTCTAATATTTTTCATAAGTAGAACCCTTGTCCCTTGGGTTCACTGTCATTTCCACCACAAAATAGAATCCTGGGATCACTGTTTTAGGTTTGTAGTAACCATAGCAATAGAAACACCACAATGAACACATGGCTGGGTGAAAGGGTGACCTGTTTAGGGGGTGATGAAAAAAAGAAAAATCAAGGTAAATATGATTAAAACTGAGAATATGTTTATTGGCCGTCATTTCCAAATGGCTCATATTTCACATGGACAAAAAAAATAACTGGAAAAAATTCATTTAATAATGCGTAATTTGTGTATATTTAATGCTAACTGTAAAACTAATATTAACAGGCTAACATAGCACAATATTTTAGAGGAAAAGGGGGGAAATGTCATTTCCACCACGGTGTTCATTGTGGTGGTAAAGACAGCTTGTGGTGGAAATTACATTGTTCGTGCTAAACAGCAAATTAATTTGGGCTACAATACTAAAACCTTAATGTAAAAACAAAAAAACAAAACGTATAAGAAATATTTTATTATTTATTATTGCTACAATATACAATATTGTTGGTAAATACTGTAAGAGAACTTGGGTGTCTTCTTGGAATGTCAGAAATATATATATATATATATATATATATATATATATATATATATATATATATATAAAATTCAATACAAATCAGCGCAGCCAACTTAAGGGAATGTTTCTAGACAGACTGAGAAACCAACTAATACTAAAATACTGTTTGTAGAAAAGCTTTTATTTTCTGAAACTGTCTAGCTCAAAGAGTACCATAGTTGAAGAATCACCCTTGTACGTATGTATGTATCTATGTATGAATGTATGTATGTATGTATGTTTGTATGAATGTATGTACCTATGTATGAATGTATGCATGTATGTATGTATGTATCTATGAATGTATGTATGTATGTATGAATTAGTGTTGTCACGGTACCAAAATTCAGTATACGGTACCAATACCAGTAAAAATTCACAATTCTCGGTACCAATTTCGGTACCAAAGCTTAGTTTAAATTTACATATATTTAAGTGTTTATCACGGTTACAAGTATGGAAACTGTACATTTGTATTATAAACACTTTAGAAAAAAGTTAAAATTACCTAAAAATAAACAATAGTATACATTAACACATTTTTAAATTTGTTTGTAAAGTTTTAATCCGTTAACATTTATTTAATGCACAATGAATGAAGTGAACAAACATGAACAATCAAGTGTTTGTATTAAATAACATTCACAAACATTAATTAATGTTGTAAAAATATACTGTTCACTCAATGTGTTGATGCGAATTAAGTAGCTAATGTTGATGAATGATATCTTATTGTAGCGTTACCAAACTATACAGGCGATAAAACATGTTTTATTTGACTTGACTGTACTTTTATTTAATCTAAAACTGCATTCATATTTAATTTTAAAAAGGCTTTTTAAACCTGCTGAGTTATAAAGGCAAGAATACGCCTACAATTGGCACTGACATTAAATGACGTAAAGCGCTTGCTCTCACGCGGCGTCTGTCGTTGCTAAGCAACGAGTTTTTGTTGTGAGCGCGCTTGCCTCGCGCCTATATTTGAAATTACGAGTTTGCATGTAATACATTAGCCTAATCCAAAATATCTCCATATGTGGCTCTTTCCTACTTTCGTGTCAACAAGTGGATTCAGAGAGAGAGCCATATCAGCGTTATGAAGAGGACGCAACTGTGAACCTCTCAGACAGCGCGTCTAGAACTGGATTAATCAGGTATTCGGTACCTAGAAAAGCTGGTACCGTGATATTTTTTTTAGTACAGACTTGGTACCGAAGTACCGAGTTTTTTGACAACACTAGCTCCTTTTGCTTGAAGATTGGAAAAGATTGCACTTAGGTAAAAGAGTAAAACTCGAGAGCATGTAGATGTGAATTTGACAGATTGTACTGCGAATGTGAATGAACGAATACAACTTTGTGTCTGTCGTTGTATTTCTGTGAGAGGCATTTTACACATTTGTGATTACTTGTCTCCAGCTTCAAATTCAAAATACAGGTTTGTGACTATTGTCTGTGAGTGAAAATCTCAACATTGATGAGGTTTTCAAGTACAAATATTTATTGAACAAGTTCTTAAATTCACATCTATGTTCTCCAGTTTTGCTCCTCATTTAGCTACTATAAGATCACGCCAGCGTTGGTGGGATGGGGAGTTAAAGCTGGCTGTTGGGTCTGTGTGGTGGACTGGTCTGTTCTGACCCGATGACAGTATGTGCCGAGGACTGTAGTGTCCTGATACCAGCACTGTGGTGTCGTTTGGATACTATAGTGTGCCCATGTACCCGTAAAACTACCCCGAGAGCACTTTAGAGGCCGTTCACATATCGCGCGTGTTTTTTATTATATTTTTGCGCGTGTTTATTCTTTCCAAAGCGCTTGCTTTCACGCGGCGTCTGTGGTTGCTAAGCAACGAGTTTTTGTTATGAACGCGCTTGCCTCGCGCTTATATTTGAAATTGCGAATTTGCATGTAATCGGCCTCTTATGGCAACGTGACATTAGCCTAATCCAAAATATCTCCACATGGGGCTCTTTCCTCCTTTCCTGTCAACAAGGTATTCAGAGAGAGAGACATATCAGCGTTATTAAGAGGACGCAACTGTGAACCTTTCAGACAGCGCGTCTAGAACTGGATTAATCTGGTTTTCGGTACCTAGAAAAGCTGGTACCGTAACATTTTTTTAGTACAGACTTGGTACCGAAATACCGAGTTTTTTGACAACACATATTGCTTGAAGATTGGAAAAGATTGCACTAAGGTAAAAGAGTAAAACTCGAGAGCATGTAGATGTGAATTTGACAGATTTGAATGGCAGATTTGAAAAGTTGCAAATGCCTAATTAAGGTTGTAGGCTACTGCGAATGTGAATGAACGAATACAACTTTGTGTCTCTCGTTGTATTTCTGTGAGATGCATTTATTTGTGACTAAACTTGTCTCCAGCTTCAAATTCAAAATACAGGTTTGAGACTATTGTCTGTGAGTGAAAATCTCAACATTAAAGAGGTTTTCAAGTACAAATGAAGAGTTCAGATGCAAAAGCCTCTAAGTGCAATTTGAAATTTTCTTCTAAAATGATCATTTTTATCAAGCTTGTATATTTAAGTTCAGTAATTTCACTTAAATGGCAATGAAGGTTACCTATTAATTGTCATTTAAGTGAAATTACTGAACTTAAATATACAAGCTTGATAAAAATGGTCATTTTAGAAGAAAATTTCAAATGGCATTTAGAGGCTTTTGCATCTGAACTCTTCAAATATTCATTGTACAAGTTCTTAAATTCACATCTATGTTCTCCAATTTTGCTCCTCCTTTACCTTCATAAGATCCTGCTGGCGTCGGTGGGAGGGGAGTTAAAGCTGGCTGTTGGGTCTGTGTGGTGGACTGGTCTGTTTCCCTGGATCTGATCCGATGACTGTGCCGAGGACTGTTGTGTCAACGAGGTCTTCACAGGTGTTTGTTTCTAGATCTTGTGTAGTTGTGATGTTCTCGTCTGGCATTCAGGTTGCTGTGGTCATCTTAGGATGCAGGTCCACCATCTGATCTGGATGCAGACTAGATCCGGATGACTACAGTAGCCTAACCTTGGGATCAGAATGAGACAAAGAGACTAACATTAGCAAAGTACATTTGGTGTAAGCTACCTTTAATGGAAGTGAATTATAGAAATGTGGGAGTGTGTTATGTTTATGCAAGGTTAAGGAATTGTGTTTTTAATATAGATTTAAACTTGCAGTATCTTGTGTCTGCCCCTCGATCTGCTGCCAGTTCATGGATCCCTCAATCTCCATTTCAGCAACATTAGCCATGAGGGTTTCTCTGAACTGCATCTTTTAAATAATAGTCCAGTCATTTTAATCCAAAATGGGGGTCAACCTTGAACAAATTGCAACAGAAGCAAACTCAATTGATTTTGTATCCTCAATATGTCCTGAGTAAGGAAAAAAAGCCCTGAAGAATCCCATTAGGGCAAAGTTTAGAAAAGGACCCAAATATATCCCATTCATTCACCTATGCATTCTTTTTCTCACGTGAATAGGGTAAAAAAATTAACCTTTATATCATCATGAAAATCACTGAGTTGATTACTTACATCAAGACAAACAAAAAATGTATTACAAGTTTTTTTTGCAATTGTTTGTTAACATGCAAGATGTTTTTTTTTTAATCTTGTTGACATATAACAGTAAAAGACTTAATGTTAAGGTCTGAATGGAACCCATTTAGGCTACCCATGAACATTAATGCAGGAAGAAGTACTTAAGAAACCAGCCTTTATTAATTATTATGGCAGAGATTGTTGGCTATACCCAATGTTTAGATCTGTTTGGGTAATTATGCAAATTAGCTAATATGTAATTATATTATGCACTGTTTATCCATGTTAACAAAAAAATTAGAAAAACTTGTAATACATTTTTTGTTTGTCTTGATGTAAGTAATCAACTCAGTGATTTTCATGATGATATCTAAAGGTTAAAATTTTACAAAAAAAAATTTCAAAAAATTTTACTTTTTTTTTTTTTTTTACAAAATCAGTTGAGTTTGCTTCTGTTGCAATTTGTTCAACCTTTTTTCATAAAATGACTGGACTATAAAGGAATACATATTGTGAGGTCAATATTAAATCTTAAGCATAGTTTAAGCACACCTGTTTGACAAATTTTGTTGCCTGAGTTCATGCAGCAGTTTAAAATATTGGTGACACTTTATAATAAGGTCTCATTTGTTAAAATTAGGCTAGTTAATGTAACTAGTAATACCAACATTGATCAATACATTTGTATTTATTCATCTTTGCTAACATTAGTTAATAAAAATCCAACTGTTCACTTTTGATTTAATATTGTATCAAAATGAACTAAGATGAATACCATGCTTAAGTATTGTGCATTCTTAATCCATGTTAACCAATGTAGTTAAATTATATTAACGAATGAAACCTTATTGTAGTAGTTTAAAATAATATATTTGTAAAAAGTGTCGGTGTCAGATTCCAAACAGTGCATTCAGATGAAACTTCAGTTTAGCCTATGTTCGGTAATATATAGTCATAGTTAGTTAACGTCGTTCTCATCCCCACTGCAGTAAAAAGGTTAAGAGAACTACAATTTTAATAATAACATTAATAACATTATACAGAGATATACGCTTTAATATTTTTATTTCACGCTAAAGTGCTGCTTTAAATGCAGATTACGTTACATTCAAAAACACAAGACGTGCCAATCAATGAATTAAAAAGCTGCACTCGTTGCAGCTTCTCTTAACGCTTTTCCGTTTCGGAGTTCCCCACAGCAGTGTTAAAACCAAATAAATCATATTTTTAATTTCACATTGTACACGTTGTCTCCGCGGGTGTAACGTTGCAGCAACAGTGGTGGTCAGTGTAGTTTGATTCGATTCACAAATAAATGATTTTTTTGAAATATTAGTGAATCAAATCAGAAATGGTGCCGAAAGCATAGCTAGTCTGACCTCTATGATTCTATAACTAATCACTCGTTGAAAAAAACAAATTGACAGATTAATTTTAGCAAACAAAATGGAACATAACTCAATATCATTTCATTAGCCATTAAATATGACTAAAACTGATAATATGTTTATTGGCTGTCATTTCCAAATGGCTCATATTTCACATGGACATAAAAATAACTGGGTAAAATCAATTTAATAATGTGTAATTTGTGTATATTTAATACTAACTGTAAAACTAATATTAACAGGCTAATATAGCACAATATTTTAGAGGAAAAGGGGGGAAATGTCATTTCCAGAACAGTCATTTCCACCACGGTGTTCATTGTGGTGGTAAAGACAGGTTGTGGTGGAAATGACATTGTTCGTGCTAAACAGCAAATTATTTTGGGCTATAATACAAAAACCTTAATGTAAAAACAAAAACAAAAAAACATACAATTAAGTTAAGGTAGTAAGAAATATTTTATTTTTTATCATTGCTACAATATTGTTGGTAAATACTGTAAAAGAACTTGGGTGTCTTCTTGGAACGTCAGAAATATATATATATATATATATATATATATATATATATATATATATATATATATATATATATATATATATATATATATAATTCAATACAAATCAGCGTAGCCAACTTAAGGGAAGGTTTCTAGACAGACTGAGAAACCAACTAATACTAAAATACTGTTTGTAGAAATGTTTTTATTTTCTGAAACTGTCTAGCTCAAAGAGTACCATAGTTGAAGAATCACCCTTGTATGTATGAATGTATGTATGTATGAATGTATTTATGTATGTATGTATGTATGTATGTATGAATGTATGTATGTATGTATCTATGTATTATGAATGTATGTATGTATCTTTGTATGAATGTATTTACCTATGAATGTATGTATGCATGCATGTATGTATGTATGTATGTATGTATGTATGTATGTATGTATGTATGTATGTATGTATGTATCTATGTATTATGAATGTATGTATGTATGTTTGTATGAATGTATTTACCTATGAATGTATGTATGTATGTATGTATGTATGTATCTATGAATGTATGTATGTATGTATGTATGTATGTATGTATGTATGTATGTATGTATGTATGTATATGTATGTGTGTATGTATCTATGAATGTATGTATGTATTAGTGTTGTCACGGTACCAAAATTTCAGTATACCAATACCAGTAAAAATTCAGAAATAAGAAATATTTTATTTTTTATTATTGCTACAATATTGTTGGTAAATACTGTAAAAGAACTTGGGTGTCTTCTTGGAATGTCAGAAATATATATATATATATATATATATATATATATATAATTCAATACAAATCAGCGTAGCCAACTTAAGGGAAGGTTTCTAGACAGACTGAGAAACCAACTAATACTAAAATACTGTTTGTAGAAATGTTTTTATTTTCTGAAACTGTCTAGCTCAAAGAGTACCATAGTTGAAGAATCACCCTTGTATGTATGAATGTATGTATGTATGAATGTATTTATGTATGTATGTATGTATGTATGAATGTATGTATGTATGTATCTATGTATTATGAATGTATGTATGTATGTTTGTATGAATGTATTTACCTATGAATGTATGTATGCATGCATGTATGTATGTATGTATGTATGTATGTATCTATGTATGTATGTATGTATGTATGTATGAATGTATGTATGTATGTATCTATGTATTATGAATGTATGTATGTATGTTTGTATGAATGTATTTACCTATGAATGTATGTATGTATGTATGTATGTATGTATGTATGTATGTATGTATCTATGAATGTATGTATGTATGTATGTATGTATGTATATGTATGTATGTATGTATCTATGAATGTATGTATGTATTAGTGTTAAAAATTTCAGTATACCAATACCAGTAAAAATTCACGGTTCTCGGTACCAATTTCGGTACCAAAGCTTAGTTTAAATTTACATATATTTAAGTGTTTATCACGGTTAAAAGTATGGAAACTGTACATTTGTATTATAAACACTTTAGAAAAAAGTTTAGATAAAATGACCTAAAAATAAACAATAGTATACATTAACACATTTTTAAAATTGTTTGTAAAGTTTTAATCCGTTAACATTTATTTAATGCACAATGAATGAAGTGAACAAATATGAACAATCAAGTGTTTGTATTAAATAACATTTACAAACATTAATTAATGTTGTAAAAATATATTGTTCACTCAATGTGTTGATGCGAATTAAGTAGCTAATGTTGATGAATGATATCTTATTGTAGCGTTACCAAACTATACAGGAGATAAAACATGTTTTATTTGACTTGACTGTACTTTTATTTAACCTAAAACTGCATTCATATTTAATTTTAAAAAGGCTTTTTAAACCTGCTGAGTTATAAAGGCAAGAATACGCCTACAATTGGCACTGACATTAAATGACGTAAAGCGCTTGCTCTCACGCGGCGTCTGTCGTTGCTAAGCAACGAGTTTTTGTTGTGAGCGCGCTTGCCTCGCGCCTATATTTGAAATTGCGAGTTTGCATGTAATGTGACATTAGCCTAATCCAAAATATCTCCATATGTGGCTCTTTCCTACTTTCGTGTCAACAAGTGGATTCAGAGAGAGAGCCATATCAGCGTTATGAAGAGGACGCAACTGTGAACCTCTCAGACAGCGCGTCTAGAACTGGATTAATCAGGTATTCGGTACCTAGAAAAGCTGGTACCGTAACATTTTTTAGTACAGACTTGGCACCGAAGTACCGAGTTTTTTGACAACACTAGCTCCTTTTGCTTGAAGATTGGAAAAGATTGCACTTAGGTAAAAGAGTAAAACTCGAGAGCATGTAGATGTGAATTTGACAGATTTGAATTGGCACATTTGAAAAGTTGCAAATGCCTAATTAAGGTTGTACTACGAATGTGAAAGAACGGATACAACTTTGTGTCTGTCGTTGTATTTCTGTGAGAGGCATTTTACACATTTGTGACTACTTGTCTCCAGCTTCAAATTCAAAATACAGGTTTGTGACTATTGTCTGTGAGTGAAAATCTCAACATTGAAGAGGTTTTCAAGTACAAATATTTATTGAACAAGTTCTTAAATTCACATCTATGTTCTCCAGTTTTGCTCGTCATTTAGCTACTATAAGATCACGCCAGCGTTGGTGGGATGGGGAGTTAAAGCTGGCTGTTAGGTCTGTGTGGTGGACTGGCTGTTCTGACCCGATGACAGTATGTGCCGAGGACTGTAGTGTCCTGATACCAGCACTGTGGTGTCGTTTGGATACTATAGTGTGCCCATGTACCCGTAAAACTACCCCGAGAGTACTTAAGTATGGAAAGCCTTTAGGGCCAAATACACGCGAATTTTAACGCGTATTTCACGCGTATTTTACGTGTATTTTACGCGTATTTTACGCGTGAAATACGCGTTGATTATGTCACGCGTATTTCACGCGTAAAATACACGTAAAATACACGTGAAATACGCGTGAAATACGCGTTAAAAATTAGTATGAACGGGTCGGTGTCATTGGCTGCTGAAGACTTAGGTCTAACCATTTCTGTGAGCTTAGAGGGGTGTACCTTTCATAGACTAGTCTACCACCAGTTTACATTCTATATTCAGTTTTTTTTTTTGTGTGTAACCTATATGAATAATAGGCTATATTTAAATAGCAGTTTTATGACAATTTAGATAAAAATAAAATTAACTTGTTTTTCTCCTCTCATGCCTTTTTGTAAATAAGCACATTATTGGAGATTTTAGCTTTAACATCAAAGCATTAACGTGTGTGGGGAATTCAGTTACAGTGGAGGTAACCAATGCAGGTTTATGATCACTGCAGGTTTAAGATACAGACCACTGTTATCAATATCTGTCTTTGGAAAACAACGTAAGCTTTTGTTGTGCTTACACTGACAGCTATAGCAAGCAGGGGGCGCTTATTCAAACCTTTTTATTCTGAAATTGGGCACTCAGACAAATTGTAATTAGGTATACAGGTGATATTATCAAGGAATTTAATGACTTAATGTATTTAAATATGTTATTTAAGGCTTTTAGGATTAGAATGGGAGCTTGTGCTCAGGTCAGGTATGGACAATTACCTAACTGTAATTAGGTATACACGTGATATTATCAATTTAAAGAAATTTAATGGCTTAACATATATTTAAGGCTTTCAGGATTAGAATGGGAGCTTGTGCTCAGGTCAGGACAGGTGTAAGAACTTGATTTGGCTTTCCTGACAGCAGAAGTATTTTACTGCTACCACAATTAAATATCCTCCTATTTCCTTTTCTTGTAGCCCAAAGAAAATAGATAGATTATACATTATACATTATAGGGGACTTTATCTCATTAAACGACAAATTAAACCCCATGTAGCCTACTATTTAAATCGATTGCTGGACGTCGTAATGTTATTGTGGCCTACATAAATCTGATTTAGCATTTTATTAGCAACCCCCACCCCACCTGTCCCACCCACTTTTTAAAAAGAAAGTTACATCACTGATTTTTATGTTTATATGTTTACTTAAATGTTATATGGTGTTTTACCAAAGTGTCTAATAATTTTTACAGATAAATTGCTTTAATACCAATACCAAGGTGACATACCAAGGTTCTTACACCTGTCCTGACCTGAGCACAAGCTCCCATTCTAATCCTCAAAGCCTTAAATATATGTTAAGCCATTAAATTTCTTTAAATTGATAATAGTGTATACCTACACACGTGTATACCTAATTACAGTTTGTCTGAGTGCCTTGTTTCAGAACAAAAAGGTTTGAATAAGCGCCCCCTGCTTGCTTTAGCTGTAAATGTAAGCACAACAAAAGCTCACGTTGTTTTCCAAAGACAGATATTGATAACAGTGGTCTGTATCTTAAACCTGCAGTGATCATAAACCTGCATTGGTTACCTCCACTGTAACTGAATTCCCCACACACGTTAATGCTTTGATGTTAAAGCTAAAATCTTCAATAATGTGCTTATTTACAAAAAGGCATGAGAGGAGAAAAAACAAGTTAATTTTATTTTTATCTAAATTGTCATAAAACCGCTATTTAAATATAGCCTATTATTCATATAGGTTATTCTCACACACACACACACACAAAACCGGAATAAACTGATCTATAGAATGTAATCTGGTGGTAGCCTAGTCACCCCTCTAAGCTCACAGAAATGGTTAGACCTAAGTCTTCAGCAGCCAATGACACCGACCCGTTCATACTGATTATGTCACGCGTATTTCACGCGTATTTTACGTGTATTTTACGCGTATTTTACGTGTATTTTACGCGTGAAATACGCGTGACATAATCAACGCGTATTTCACGCGTAAAATACACGTAAAATACGCGTAAAATACACGTGAAATACGCGTGAAATACGCGTGACATAATCAACGCGTATTTCACGTGTATTTCACGTGTATTTTACGCGTGAAATACGCGTGAAATACGCGTTAAAATTCGCGTGTATTTGGCCCTAAAGGCTTTCCATACTTAAGAGGCCGTTCACATATCGCGCGTGTTTTTTATTATATTTTTGCGCGTGTTTATTCTTTCCAAAGCGCTTGCTTTCACGCGGCGTCTGTGGTTGCTAAGCAACGAGTTTTTGTTATGAACGCGCTTGCCTCGCGCTTATATTTGAAATTGCGAATTTGCATGTAATCGGCCTCTTATGGCAACGTGACATTAGCCTAATCCAAAATATCTCCACATGGGGCTCTTTCCTCCTTTCCTGTCAACAAGTGTATTCAGAGAGAGAGAGCCATATCAGCGTTATTAAGAGGACGCAACTGTGAACCTTTCAGACAGCGCGTCTAGAACTGGATTAATCTGGTTTTCGGTACCTAGAAAAGCTGGTACCGTAACATTTTTTTTAGTACAGACTTGGTACCGAAATACCGAGTTTTTTGACAACACATATTGCTTGAAGATTGGAAAAGATTGCACTAAGGTAAAAGAGTAAAACTGATTTGAATGGCAGATTTGAAAAGTTGCAAATGCCTAATTAAGGTTGTAGGCTACTGCGAATGTGAATGAACGAATACAACTTTGTGTCTCTCGTTGTATTTCTGTGAGATGCATTTATTTGTGACTAAACTTGTCTCCAGCTTCAAATTCAAAATACAGGTTTGAGACTATTGTCTGTGAGTGAAAATCTCAACATTAAAGAGGTTTTCAAGTACAAATGAAGAGTTCAGATGCAAAAGCCTCTAAGTGCAATTTGAAATTTTCTTCTAAAATGATCATTTTTATCAAGCTTGTATATTTAAGTTCAGTAATTTCACTTAAATGGCAATGAAGGTTACCTATTAATTGTCATTTAAGTGAAATTACTGAACTTAAATATACAAGCTTGATAAAAATGGTCATTTTAGAAGAAAATTTCAAATGGCATTTAGAGGCTTTTGCATCTGAACTCTTCAAATATTCATTGTACAAGTTCTTAAATTCACATCTATGTTCTCCAATTTTGCTCCTCCTTTACCTTCATAAGATCCTGCCCGGCGTCGGTGGGAGGGGAGTTAAAGCTGGCTGTTGGGTCTGTGTGGTGGACTGGTCTGTTTCCCTGGATCTGATCCGATGACTGTGCCGAGGACTGTTGTGTCAACGAGGTCTTCACAGGTGTTTGTTTCTAGATCTTGTCTAGTTGTGATGTTCTCGTCTGGCATTCAGGTTGCTGTGGTCATCTTAGGATGCAGGTCCACCATCTGATCTGGATGCAGACTAGATCCGGATGACTACAGTAGCCTAACCTTGGGATCAGAATGAGACAAAGAGACTAACATTAGCAAAGTACATTTGGTGTAAGCTACCTTTAATGGAAGTGAATTATAGAAATGTGGGAGTGTGTTATGTTTATGCAAGGTTAAGGAATTGTGTTTTTAATATAGATTTAAACTTGCAGTATCTTGTGTCTGCCCCTCGATCTGCTGCCAGTTCATGGATCCCTCAATCTCCATTTCAGCAACATTAGCCATGAGGGTTTCTCTGAACTGCATCTATTAAATAATAGTCCAGTCATTTTAATCCAAAATGGGGGTCAACCTTGAACAAATTGCAACAGAAGCAAACTCAATTGATTTTGTATCCTCAATATGTCCTGAGTAAAGAAAAAAGCCCTGAAGAATCCCATTAGGGCAAAGTTTAGAAAAAGACCCAAATATATCCCATTCATTCACCTGCATTCTTTTTCTCACGTGAATAGGGTAAAAAATTTAACCTTTATATCATCATGAAAATCACTGAGTTGATTACTTACATCAAGACAAACAAAAAATGTATTACAAGTTTTTTTTTGCAATTGTTTGTTAACATGCAAGATGTTTTTTTTTTTTTAATCTTGTTGACATATAACAGTAAAAGACTTAATGTTAAGGTCTGAATGGAACCCATTTAGGCTACCCATGAACATTAATGCAGGAAGAAGTACTTAAGAAACCAGCCTTTATTAATTATTATGGCAGAGATTGTTGGCTATACCCAATGTTTAGATTTGTTTGGGTAATTATGCAAATTAGCTAATATGTAATTATATTATGCACTGTTTATCCATGTTAACAAAAAAATTTAGAAAAACTTGTAATACATTTTTTGTTTGTCTTGATGTAAGTAATCAACTCAGTGATTTTCATGATGATATCTAAAGGTTAAAATTTTACAAAAAAAAATTCAAAAAAATGTACAATTTTTTTTTTCAAAATCAGTTGAGTTTGCTTCTGTTGCAATTTGTTCAACCTTTTTTCATAAAATGACTGGACTATAAAGGAATACATATTGTGAGGTCAATATTAAATCTTAAGCATAGTTTAAGCACACCTGTTTGACAAATTTTGTTGCCAGAGTTCATGCAGCAGTTTAAAATATTGGTGACACTTTATAATAAGGTCTCATTTGTTAAAATTAGGCTAGTTAATGTAACTACACTGCCCTACAAAGGCAAAGCGCAGTAACTACACATTTGGTCAGAAATGTGTTAAGACCTGTAATGGGCTTTATGACATGTGTTCTGTTCTGAAAAAATATCTGGGTTAAATTATGTCCCATTTTGGAGATGCATTACCACATAATCTACCTATAACATGTTTTACTGGCTGGTATAAAAACTTTAAAGGCCTTTTTTCTCTCTGTGTCTTTGTTTGTGTAGTTACTGCACTTTGCCTTTGTAGGGCAGTACAGTAATACCAACATTGATCAATACATTTGTATTTATTCATCTTTGCTAACATTAGTTAATAAAAATCCAACTGTTCACTTTTGATTTAATATTGTATCAAAATGAACTAAGATGAATACCATGCTTAAGTATTGTGCATTCTTAATCCATGTTAACCAATGTAGTTAAATTATATTAACGAATGAAACCTTATTGTAGTAGTTTAAAAAAATATATTTGTAAAAAGTGTCGGTGTCAGATTCCAAACAGTGCATTCAGATGAAACTTCAGTTTAGCCTATGTTCGGTAATATATAGTCATAGTTAGTTAACGTCGTTCTCATCCCCACTGCAGTAAAAAGGTTAAGAGAACTACAATTTTAATAATAACATTAATAACATTATACAGAGATATACGCTTTAATATTTTTATTTCACGCTAAAGTGCTGCTTTAAATGCAGATTACGTTACATTCAAAAACACAAGACGTGCCAATCAATGAATTAAAAAGCTGCACTCGTTGCAGCTTCTCTTAACGCTTTTCCGTTTCGGAGTTCCCCACAGCAGTGTTAAAACCAAATAAATCATATTTTTAATTTCACATTGTACACGTTGTCTCCGCGGGTGTAACGTTGCAGCAACAGTGGTGGTCAGTGTAGTTTGATTCGATTCACAAATAAATGATTTTTTTGAAATATTAGTGAATCAAATCAGAAATGGCGCCGAAAGCGTAGCTAGTCCGACCTCTATGATTCTATAACTAATCACTCGTTGAAAAAAAACAAATTGACAGATTAATTTTAGCAAACAAAATGGAACATAACTCAATATCATTTCATTAGCCAACAGTGCACTGATAGAGCGCAGCAGTTTTTCTAATAAAAAAAATACACAACTATCCTAATAAGGGACCGTAACGTTAGGCCTTCTCATCAACACTCCCTCCGGGACTGAATGGGTATTCTGAAGTTATTTTAATTAATTTTCATCGCAAACATCTATGTTAAACATAGTCAGCCAGAAGTGTTATGATGATTTCATTTAATCAACCAAGATTTTAGTGTATATTTGATGGTTTCTGGAATACTCCTCTTGTCTCATGACTCATGTGGTAAGTACTAAACTAAGTTTTCTTTCACATATCATTGGCCTTAACTGTCAATACATACAATGTTAAACCACACAAGTCGACAATTCAGTCGATTATCTTTGAATGTAAACCACTGGCAACAAATTCATCTGTATTATAACTGTGTATTACAGCGACAGCAGCTTAATGTACAGAACCTGCTGCTGTCTATTCTGTTAATGAGCATACAACAGAAAATCACTCACTGCTCTTGCCAGGATAACTTTAGTAGCTTTGAAAATAAACAATTTCTTAGCCAAATATGCACTAGCGAGGAGATAAACATGGCAGAGTTCCACGCGCTCAGCAGTAGAATGTCTATTGTTTAATTCTGAATGGATCATATTCAGAAGTGTTTAAAACTGACGTTTTATTCGCAGATTTCTCCAGTAGCACCTCAATGCAGTACATGAGATCCACGGGGAGGAGTCGGATCAAGATCCAAGCGGTGGACATGGGAGGATTTGGGTTGGGTTTAGGGATCAGGGGACGCACAAAAAAAGGAAAATCATAAGAGTCATCACCAACAAAACTAGCAGGCGTGAGGACAGATGCCAGAAGAGTCACCAACAGCAACACGACAAGCAGGCATGAGTCTACAACAGATGCCAAGAAGTCACCAACGAGTAAGATGTGACATTACTAATTATTATAAGTTAAAGGTTTGTTTAAGGTATACTATGTAACATTTTTGTTCAGAATTTGCAATATTTATCCAAATCATGTTTTTGTCTTATCCTGAATCACTGCAATAGTATTTGCACAGGTGGAAAAAAATGCTACCCCTCTTATAATTGCTTAATTACCAGTAATGTATTGTAAAAAATATACATGAAAATGATGTTTTTACATTCTGTGTTAGTTACATACTGTAGAACACATTTAAATACCTTCATATTTATTTATTTAAATATATAAAGGAATAAGTATGTCCTTTGGCATTACAGTAAAATGAGCAACATTGCTCATTACTGAAAGAAATGACCATTTATTATTACCATTATTATACTTCTCTTATGTAGATTACAGTTGCAGCAGGAATAATATGAAATTAGTGTTTTAAATGTAAAACTTTAAGTATAGAAAATATTAGTGTGACTCGCATAAACAGAGAGAAGCCACTATGTTCTTCCACAAGACACATGTGATTTTGTTTAATAACCACTAGAGTAGCATTGGTGTTACATGGTGTACCTTTACATTTGAAAAGCACACATTTATAGACCATTTTGCAAGATGTAAACAACACTGGTCCAGAAACACTTCCTGTTTCAGTTTGTAACCGTTTTCTTTATTTCACATTTAAAGAAAAATCTTAAAGATGTTTGTTTTAACTTTTTGATTCAGTTTTATATGTTCTGTTGGTTGTATTTTATCCCAGCTTTTATGTTGTGTCAAAAAACTGAAACAGGAAGTGCTTCTGGACCAGTTTTGTTCACATCTTGCAAAATGGTCTTTATGTAATTATAATGTAAACAACAATACATTGAACACTCATAAACAATTTTGTTGCTGGACTAACATATCTACATCATTCGGAAAGTATAAGTTGATTTCACGCAGTCGTCATTTTGAAATCGAAAGCGAGGCTCCGGTGGGAAGAACCCCGGAAGTACAGATAGACAACAATGCCTTGGACTACCAATCCAAGCCTTGGATGTTAATATCCAATATAGGATATGTATATAGTTTGTTCTTGCTTCTTTTTTATGTTCTGAATTATATATATATATATATATATATATATATATATATATATATAAATTAATTCACTGTATACTGTATAGTCTAAAAAGTATGAAAGAAATGTATGTACATTTTTAAAATAACTCATTTCTACATTGAACAACAATGCGCCATCGTATTCGCGACTCTCCTATGATTAAAGGCGGCACTTATGGTTTTCTTCCCACCAGAGCCATTTCAAAATGGCGGCTGCGTGAAATCAGCATATAGAGCTAAGGTTAGAAACCCTTATGTCCATTAAAGGGCACCTATTATGGAAAATTCACTTTTACATGGTGTTTGAACATAAATGTGTGTTGGCCGTGTGAGCAGGGGTTTGATCGACAGTGTGGTTGTGGTATAGACCCCACCCTCAGTGATCTGTACAGCATCCTACATTGTTTCAACGACAGTCGGTAATGTCTCCTAGAATCATAAGAGTTATGTTGTGAGATGGGATGTAATAATGACATACATAGTTGTTTTCACTTATTTCCGACATCAGGGCCAATGAAAACATAGTGGATGCATTGTATTTTGGAAGTTTAAGTGGCGCCTTTCATTAATTTTCCTTTCCTTGGTGCCTCTCCGTAAATAAGTTCATGTTTGAGCGAATCATTTTCTGACTGACTGTTTTGTGAACGAGGGTCAAATGAAAGAAGGTCTTGCTTCAAAGTTGATCCTTAACTGTGGATCATGGTCTTCTGTTTGCGATCCAACAACACCTCCAGTAACAGTAAGTGTATTTTAAGATTTTTGAGCAAATAGTCATTTCAGTCGATGTCAGCCAATTCAAAGACAAATGCAAGTTGTTGTCGTCGTCAATTTAGGATGTCTGTGTAATTTAAATCATGTTTGTATAGTGTGTAACCACACGTTCATAAATATATATATATATATTTTAAAGATATTGTATTAAAAACTGCATATATGTTCTTGTTCTGTAAGTTAGCCATCTTCTCACATTTGCCACAGAAGCACCTGTATGACAACTAAACATGACGCAATAGGCTCCTCGCATAAATGTAATTTCGCTTGTACGTAGCAAACTTTATCACAGTATGTGTATGTAGTTTAAAAAAAAATTGCGCTGTTAGAGTTTGTGTGTGTCTGTGTGTGTGTCTCAAGTAAACACTTGACGTTAGGACTACGGTGTGTCCTGTAAGGTCGTGGTGGGTGGGACACAGGCCACACCCTAGATTGCCAAAAACGACAAACAATTGTTTACAAAAAACTGTGAAATAAAAGTCGTCATAGAGTTACGTTTGTAATTAAAGTCAAACACATTTTCAAATGACAAAGCACAACTAATACCTACATATAATTATTTCATATATGGGCAGAGCTGGCAGCTCACCCCATGTCAACACTTGGCGTTAGGTCTAGGGTGTGTCCTGTAAGGTCGTGGTGGGTGGGACACAGGCCACACCCTAGATTGCCAAAAACAACAAAAAATTGTTTACAATATAATTATTTCATATATGGGCAGAGCTGGCAGTTCACCCCAAGTCAACACTTGGCGTTAGGTCTAGGGTGTGTCCTGTAAGGTCGTGGTGGTTGGGACACAGGCCACACCCTAGATTGCCAAAAACGACAAACAATAGTTTACAATATAATTATTTCATATATGGGGAGAGCTGAAAGTTCACCCCATGTCAACAATTGCCGTTACGTCTAGGGTGTGTCCTGTAAGGTCGTGGTGGGTGGGACACAGGCCACACCCTAGATTGCCAAAAATGACAAACAATTGTTTACAAAAAACTGTGAAATAAAAGTCGTCATATAGTTACGTTTGTAATTAAAGTCAAACACATTTTCAAATGACAAAGCGCAACTAATACCTATATATTATTATTTCATATATGGGCAGAGCTGGCAGTTCACCCCATGTCAACACTTGGCGTTAGGTCTAGGGTGTGTCCTGTAAGGTCGTGGTGGGTGGGACACAGGCCACACCCTAGATTGCCATAAACGACAAACAATGGTTTACAAAAAAACTGTGATATAAAAGTCGTCATATAGTTACGTTTGTATTTAAAGTCAAACACATTTTCAAATGACAAAGCGCAACTAATACCTACATTTAATTATTTCATATATGGGCAGAGCTGGCAGTTCACCCCATGCAAACACTTGGCGTTATGTCTAGGGTGTGTCCTGTAAGGTCGTGGTGGGTGGGACACAGGCCACACCCTAGATTGCCAAAAACGACAATCAATTGTTTACAAAAAACGGTGAAATAAAAGTCGTCATTTAGTTACGTTTGTAATTAAAGTCAAACACATTTTCAAATGACAAAGCGCAACTAATACCTACATATAATTATTTCATATATGGGCAGAGCTGGCAGTTCACCCCATGTCAACACTTGGCGTTACGTCTAGGGTGTGTCCTGTAAGGTCGTGGTGGGTGGGACACAGGCCACACCCTAGATTGCCAAAAACGACAAACAATTGTTTACAAAAAACTGTGAAATAAAAGTCGTCATATAGTTACGTTTGTAATTAAAGTCAAACACATTTTCAAATGACAAAGCGCAAATAAGACCTATATATAATTATTTCATATATGGGCAGAGCTGGCAGTTCACTCCATGTCAACACTTGGCGTTACGTCTAGGGTGTGTCCTGTAAGGTTGTGGTGGGTGGGACACAGGCCACACCCTAGATTGCCAAAAATGACAAACAGTTGTTTACATTATAATTATTTCATATATGGGAAGAGCTGGCAGTACATCCCATGTCAACACTTGGCGTTAGGTCTGGGGTGTGTCCTGTAAAGTTACGGTGGGTGGGAAACAGGCCACACCCTAGACTGCCAAAAACGACGAACAATAGTTTACAATATAGTTATTTCATATATGGGCAGAGCTGGCAGTTCACCCCAAGTCAACAATTGGCGTTAGGTCTAGGGTGTGTCCTGTAAGGTCGTGGTGGGTGGGACACAGGCAACACCCTAGATTGCCAAAAACGACAAACAATTGTTTACAAAAAACTGTGAAATAAAAGTCGTCATATAGTTACGTTTGTAATTAAAGTCAAACACATTTTCAAATGACAAAGCGCAACTAATACCTACATATAATTATCTCATATATGGGCAGAGCTGGCAGTTCACCCCATGTCAACACTTGGCGTTACGTCTAGGGTGTGTCCTGTAAGGTCGTGGTGGGTGGGACACAGGCCACACCCTAGATTGCCAAAAATGACAAGCAGTTGTTTACATTATAATTATTTCATATATGGGGAGAGCTGGCAGTACATCCCATGTCAACACTGGGCGTTAGGTCTGGGGTGTGTCCTGTAAGGTCGCGGTGGGTGGGAAACAGGCCACACCCTAGATTGCCAAAAACGACGAACAATAGTTTACAATATAATTATTTCATATATGGGCAGATTTGGCAGTTCACCCCAAGTCGACACTTGGCGTTAGGTCTAGGGTGTGTTCTGTAAGGTCGTGGTGGGTGGGACACAGGCCACACCCTAGATTGCCAAAAACGACAAACCGTTGTTTACATTATAATTATTTCATATATGGGGAGAGCTGGCAGTTCACCCCATGTCAACACTTGGCGCTACGTCTAGGGTGTGCCCTGTAAGGTCGTGGTGGGTGGGACACAGGCAACACCCTAGATTGCCAAAAACGACAAACAATTGTTTACAAAAAACTGTGAAATAAAAGTCGTCATATAGTTACGTTTGTTATTAAAGTCAAACACATTTTCAAATGACAAAGCGCAACTAATACCTACATATAATTATTTCATATATGGGCAGAGCTGGCAGTTCACCCCATGTCAACACTTGGCGTTAGGTCTAGGGTGTGTCCTGTAAGGTCGTGGTGGGTGGGAAACAGGCCAAATATTAAGTACCTGGGTCAGGCAGCTGCTTTGGGTGCTGTTGGTGTGTGCGACTGGCACGTCCTGTCGACGTGGTCGGTAGTAGTATCCCCACACCCCCAATCCCTTTCCGCCATGCACATAAATAGAGTGGTCGGATATCTGAGCTGGATGTGGTGTAACTGGCTAGAGAGCTAGCCGGTGCACACCAGGGTCTAAGCGGCAGATTACCAAAAGAAAGAACAAAAGAAAACAAACAACCGAACTGGACTTATGTACTGTCAGGTCGCGACCAGACTAGGGGAGCTTGGTCTGGTGGTGCCTGGCATGGAGCCTCATCTTACTCTACGGAGGAAGACTGAGCGAAACAAGAAGTCGCAACTACTGAGGCTCGGTGTTGCTGGCGGTCTATGTGGGGGGTGGGGGGGGGGGTCTGTTATTATGTAGTATGGTGGTAGGCATGGTGGTATCGATGATATTATAAAACCATTTATATTCCTTGTAAATATTAAGTACCTGGGTCAGGCAGCTGCTTTGGGTGCTGTTGGTGTGTGCGACTGGCACGTCCTGTTGACGTGGTCGGTAGTAGCATCCCCACACCCCCAATCCCTTTCCGCCATGCACATAAATAGAGTGGTCGGATATCTGAGCTGGATGTGGTGTAACTGGCTAGAGAGCTAGCCGGTGCACACCAGGGTCTAAGCGGCAGATTACCAAAAGAAAGAACAAAAGAAAACAAACAACCGAACTGGACTTATGTACTGTCAGGTCGCGACCAGACTAGGGGAGCTTGGTCTGGTGGTGCCTGGCATGGAGCCTCATCTTACTCTATGGAGGAAGACTGAGCGAAACAAGAAGTCGCAACTACTGAGGCTCAGTGTTGCTGGCGGTCTATGTGGGGGGCGGGGGGGGGGGGGGGGTGGGGATCTGTTATTATGTAGTATGGTGGTAGGCATGGTGGTATCGATGATATTATAAAACCATTTATATTCCTTGTAAATATTAAGTACCTGGGTCAGGCAGCTGCTTTGGGTGCTGTTGGTGTGTGCGACTGGCACGTCCTGTCGACGTGGTCGGTAGTAGCATCCCCACACCCCCAATCCCTTTCCGCCATGCACATAAATAGAGTGGTCGGATATCTGAGCTGGATGTGGTGTAACTGGCTAGAGAGCTAGCCGGTGCACACCAGGGTCTAAGCGGCAGATTACCAAAAGAAAGAACAAAAGAAAACAAACAACCAAACTGGACTTATGTACTGTCAGGTCGCGACCAGACTAGGGGAGCTTGGTCTGGTGGTGCCTGGCATGGAGCCTCATCTTACTCTACGGAGGAAGACTGAGCGAAACAAGAAGTCGCAACTACTGAGGCTCGGTGTTGCTGGCGGTCTATGTGGGGGGCGGGGTGGGGGGGGGGGATCTGTTGGTCGTGTTCACCGGCAGCGGTAGAGTGGCTCCCAGGCCTAGAGAATAGAATAGTGTATAGGCTACTCACAATAATTTTATTTACTAATCTCTATGTATTATTATAATTACTTATAATCTGTATTACCAATTGTAACATGTATTATTATAATTACTATTATCATTATCACAACTATACTACCACTCTTACAACATCTACTTTTATCATGAATGCTGTTGGTTGCCACTGTTACCACTACTATCGCTACTATTCTTATCTGTTACAATTATTATTATTAATACGAATACTGCCTCTACTTCTACTACAATTCTATCACAACTACCAGGAATATCTCAATATTGCTTCAATCTAAATCTCTTAAATATCCCATTGCTTAAAACATAACAATATACTTGCATACATGTTTTTGTCTTTGCTTTTCTTTTCTTTTTCTTCTTTTTTTTTTCTTTTTTTTTCTTTTGCTTACTTTTGTCCTGTCTACCTTGTATGTATTCCATGTACGTCCTTCTCTCTTTTGTATGTATACATAATTCACTGATCTCTTATTTTTGTAATGCTTTGTTAACTTGCAATAAAAGTATATATATATATATAAAAAGTCAAACACATTTTCAAATGACAAAGCGCAACTAATACCTACATTTAATTATTTCATATATGGGCAGAGCTGGCAGTTCACCCCATGCAAACACTTGGCGTTATGTCTAGGGTGTGTCCTGTAAGGTCTTGGTGGGTGGGACACAGGCCACACCCTAGATTGCCAAAAATGACAAACAGTTGTTTACATTATAATTATTTCATATATGGGGAGAGCTGGCAGTACATCCCATGTCAACACTTGGCGTTAGGTCTGGGGTGTGTCCTGTAAGGTCGCGGTGGGTGGGAAACAGGCCACACCCTAGATTGCCAAAAACGACAATAAATTGTTTACAAAAAACGGTGAAATAAAAGTCGTCATTTAGTTACGTTTGTAATTAAAGTCAAACACATTTTCAAATGACAAAGCGCAACTAATACCCAGATATAATTATTTCATATATGGGTGGAGCTGGCAGTTCACCCCAAGTCAACACTTGGCGTTAGGTCTAGGGTGTGTCCTGTAAGGTCGCGGTGGGTGGGACACAGGCCACACCCTAGATTGCCAAAAACGACAAAAAATTGTTTACAATATAATTATTTCATATATGGGCAGAGCTGGCAGTTCACCCCAAGTCAACACTTGGCGTTACGTCTAGGGTGTGTCCTGTAAGGTCGCGGTGGGTGGGACACAGGCCACACCCTAGATTGCCAAAAACGACGAACAATAGTTTACAATATAATTATTTCATATATGGGCAGATTTGGCAGTTCACCCCAAGTCGACACTTGGCGTTAGGTCTAGGGTGTGTCCTGTAAGGTCGTGGTGGGTGGGACACAGGCCACACCTTAGATTGCCAAAAACGACAAACAATTGTTTACAAAAAACTGTGAAATAAAAGTCATCATATAGTTACGTTTGTAATTAAAGTCAAACACATTTTCAAATGACAAAGTGCAACTAATACCTACATATAATTATTTCATATATGGGCAGAGCTGGCATTTCACCCCATGTCAACACTTGGCGTTATGTCTAGGGTGTGTCCTGTAAGGTCGCGGTGGGTGGGAAACAGGCCACACCCTAGACTGTCAAAAACCACAATCAATTGTTTACAAAAAACGGTCAAATAAAAGTCGTCATTTAGTTACGTTTGTAATTAAAGTCAAACACATTTTCAAATGACAAAGCGCAACTAATACCTACATATAATTATTTCACATATGGGCAGAGCTGGCAGTTCACCCCAAGTCAACACTTGGCGTTAGGTCTAGGGTGTGTCCTGTAAGGTCGCGGTGGGTGGGACACAGGCCACACCCTAGATTGTAAAAAATGACAAACAGTTGTTTACATTATATTTATTTCATATATGGGGAGAGCTGGCAGTTCACCCCAAGTCAACACTTGGCGTTAGGTCTAGGGTGTGTCCTGTAAGGTCGTGGTGGGTGGGACACAGGCCACACCCTAGATTGCCAAAAACGACGAACATTCGTTTACAATATAATTATTTCATATATGGGCAGATTTGGCAGTTCACCCCAAGTCGACACTTGGCGTTAGGTCTGGGGTGTGTCCTGTAAGGTTGCGGTGGGTGGAAAACAGGCCACACCCTAGATTGCCAAAAACAACAATCAATTGTTTACAAAAAATGGTGAAATAAAAGTCGTCTTTTAGTTACGTTTGTAATTAAAGTCAAACACATTTTCAAATGACAAAGCGCAACTAATACCCAGATATAATTATTTTATATATGGGCAGAGCTGGCAGTTCACCCCAAGTCGACACTTGGCGTTAGGTCTAGGGTGTGTCCTGTAAGGTCGTGGTGGGTGGGACACAGGCCACACCCTAGATTGCCAAAAACGACGAACATTCGTTTACAATATAATTATTTCATATATGGGCAGATTTGGCAGTTCACCCCAAGTCGACACTTGGCGTTAGGTCTGGGGTGTGTCCTGTAAGGTTGCGGTGGGTGGAAAACAGGCCACACCCTAGATTGCCAAAAACAACAATCAATTGTTTACAAAAAATGGTGAAATAAAAGTCGTCTTTTAGTTACGTTTGTAATTAAAGTCAAACACATTTTCAAATGACAAAGCGCAACTAATACCCAGATATAATTATTTTATATATGGGCAGAGCTGGCAGTTCACCCCAAGTCGACACTTGGCGTTAGGTCTAGGGTGTGTCCTGTAAGGTCGTGGTGGGTGGGACACAGGCCACACCCTAGATTGCCAAAAACGACGAACAATAGTTTACAATATAATTATTTCATATATGGGCAGATTTGGCAGTTCACCCCAAGTCGACACTTGGCGTTAGGTCTAGGGTGTGTCTTGTAAGGTCATGGTGGGTGGGACACAGGCCACAACCTCGATTGCCAAAAACGACGAACAATAGTTTACAACATAATTATTTCATATATGGGGTGAGCTGGCAGTTCACCCCAAGTCAACACATGGCGTTAGGTCTAGGGTGTGTCCTGTAAGGTCGTGGTGGGTGGGACACAGGCCACACCCTAGATTGCCAAAAACGACAAACAATAGTTTACAATATAATTATTTCATATATGGGGAGAGCTGGCAGTTCACCCCATGTCAACACTTGGCGTTACGTCTAGGGTGTGTCCTGTAAGGTCGTGGTGGGTGGGACACAGGCCACACCCTAGATTGTGTTATGGCCTTTAGTATTTTTTCCACCAGATGGCGGTGTTTCATATTCTGGAGGAGCATCGGGAACAAGTGTGGAACATCTCCGGTGATCAGGTGTGGAGGATTTTTGGATGACTGCGCGTTGTCACGAGATGGGATTACAAAGGGATTGACGGAGTTGGACTGGTGGCTTCTTTTCCTCTTCAGTTCCAGTATGATTTATTTTTCTTTTTTGATTTATGTTATTGTCTAGTTTACAATATAATTATTTCATATATGGGCAGAGCTGGCAGTTCCCCCCAAGTCAACACTTGGCGTTAGGTCTAGGGTGTGTCCTGTAAGGTCGTGGTGGGTGGGACACAGGCCACACCCTAGATTGCCAAAAACGACAAACATTTGTTAACAATATAATTATTTCTTATATGGGCAGAGCTGGCAGTTCACCCCATGTCAACACTTGGCGTTACGTCTAGGGTGTGTCCTGTAAGGTCGTGGTGGGTGGGACACAGGCCACACCCTAGATTGCCAAAAACGACAAACATTTGTTAACAATATAATTATTTCTTATATGGGCAGAGCTGGCAGTTCCTCCCAAGTCAACACTTGGCGTTAGGTCTTGGGTGTGTCCTGTAAGGTCGTGGTGGGTGGGACACAGGCCACACCCTAGATTGCCAAAAACGACAAACATTTGTTTACAATATAATTATTTCTTATATGGGCAGAGCTGGCTGTTCCTCCCAAGTCAACACTTGGCATTAGGTCTAGGGTGTGTCCTGTAAGGTCGTGGTGGGTGGGACACAGGCCACACCCTAGATTGCCAAAAACGACAATAAATTGTTTACAAAAAACGGTGAAATAAAAGTCGTCATTTAGTTACATTTGTAATTAAAGTCAAACACATTTTCAAACGACAAAGCGCAACTAATACCCAGATATAATTATTTCATATATGGGTGGAGCTGGCAGTTCACCCCAAGTCAACACTTGGCGTTAGGTCTAGGGTGTGTCCTGTAAGGTCGCGGTGGGTGGGACACAGGCCACACCCTAGATTGTAAAAAATGATAAACAGTTTTTTACATTATAATTATTTCATATATGGGGAGAGCTGGCAGTTCACCCCAAGTCAACACTTGGCGTTAGGTCTAGGGTGTGTCCTGTAAGGTCGTGGTGGGTGGGACACAGGCCACACCCTAGATTGCCAAAAACGACGAACAATAGTTTACAATGTAATTATTTCATATATGGGCAGATTTGGCAGTTCACCCCAAGTCGACACTTGGCGTTACGTCTAGAGTGTGTCCTGTAAGGTCGTGGTGGGTGGGACACAGGCCACACCCTAGATTGCCAAAAACGACAAACATTTGTTTACAATATAATTATTTCTTATATGGGCAGAGCTGGCAGTTCCCCCCAAGTCAACACTTGGCGTTACGTCTAGGGTGTGTCTTGTAAGGTCGTGGTGGGTGGGACACAGGCCACACCCTAGATTGCCAAAAACGAAAAACATTTGTTTACAATATAAGTATTTCTTATATGGGCAGAGCTGGCAGTTCCCCCCAAGTCAACACTTGGCGTTAGGTCTAGGGTGTGTCCTGTAAGGTCGTGGTGGGTGGGACACAGGCCACACCCTAGATTGCCAAAAACGACAAACATTCGTTTACAATATAATTATTTCTTATATGGGCAGAGCTGGCAGTTCACCCCATGTCAACACTTGGCGTTATGTCTAGGGTGTGTCCTGTAAGGTCGTGGTGGGTGGGACACAGGCCACACCCTAGATTGCCAAAAACGACAAACATTTGTTTACAATATAATTATTTCTTATATGGGCAGAGCTGGCAGGTCCCCCCAAGTCAACTCTTGGCGTTAGGTCTAGGGTGTGTCCTGTAAGGTCGTGGTGGGTGGGACACAGGCCACACCCTAGATTGCCATAAACGACAAACAATTGTTTACAAAAAACTGTGATATAAAAGTTGTCATATAGTTATGTTTGTAATTAAAGTCAAACACATTTTCAAATGACAAAGCGCAACTAATACCTACATTTAATTATTTCATATATGGGCAGAGCTGGCAGTTCACCCCATGCAAACACTTGGCGTTACGTCTAGGGTGTGTCCTGTAAGGTCGTGGTGGGTGGGACACAGGCCACACCCTAGATTGCCAAAAACGACAATAAATTGTTTACAAAAAACGGTGAAATAAAAGTCGTCATTTAGTTACGTTTGTAATTAAAGTCAAACACATTTTCAAATGACAAAGCGCAACTAATACCCAGATATAATTATTTCATATATGGGTGGAGCTGGCAGTTCACCCCAAGTCAACCCTTGGCGTTAGGTCTAGGGTGTGTCCTGTAAGGTCGCGGTGGGTTGGACACAGGCCACACCCTAGATTGTGTTATGGCCTTTAGTATTTTTTCCACCAGATGGCGGTGTTTCATATTCTGGAGGAGCATCGGGAACAGGTGTGGAACATCTCCGGTGATCAGGTGTGGAGGATTTTTGGATGACTGCGCGTTGTCACGAGATGGGATTACAAAGGGATTGACGGAGTTGGACTGGTGGCTTCTTTTCCTCTTCAGTTCCAGTATGATTTATTTTTCTTTTTTGATTTATGTTATTGTCTAGTTTACAATATAATTATTTCATATATGGGCAGAGCTGGCAGTTCCCCCCAAGTCAACACTTGGCGTTAGGTCTAGGGTGTGTCCTGTAAGGTCGTGGTGGGTGGGACACAGGCCACACCCTAGATTGCCAAAAATTACAAACAGTTGTTTACATTATAATTATTTCATATATGGGGAGAGCTGGCAGTTCACCCCATGCCAACACTTGGCGTTACGTCTAGGGTGTGTCCTGTAAGGTCGTGGTGGGTGGGACACAGGCCACACCCTAGATTGCCAAAAACGACGAACAATAGTTTACAATATAATTATTTCATATATGGGCAGATTTGGCAGTTCACCCCAAGTCGACACTTGGCGTTACGTCTAGGGTGTGTCCTGTAAGGTCGTGGTGGGTGGGACACAGGCCACACCCTAGATTGCCAAAAACGACAAACATTTGTTTACAATATAATTATTTCTTATATGGGCAGAGCTGGCAGTTCCCCCCAAGGCAACCCTTGGCGTTAGGTCTAGGGTGTGTCCTGTAAGGTCGTGGTGGGTGGGACACAGGCCACACCCTAGATTGCCAAAAACGACAAACATTTGTTTACAATATAATTATTTCTTATATGGGCAGAGCTGGCAAGTCCCCCCAAGTCAACTCTTGGCGTTAGGTCTAGGGTGTGTCCTGTAAGGTCGTGGTGGGTGGGACACAGGCCACACCCTAGATTGCCATAAACGACAAACAATTGTTTACAAAAAACTGTGATATAAAAGTTGTCATATAGTTATGTTTGTAATTAAAGTCAAACACATTTTCAAATGACAAAGCACAACTAATACCTACATTTAATTATTTCATTTATGGGCAGAGCTGGCAGTTCACCCCATGCAAACACTTGGCGTTACGTCTAGGGTGTGTCCTGTAAGGTCGTGGTGGGTGGGACACAGGCCACACCCTAGATTGTAAAAAACGACGAACAATAGTTTACAATATAATTATTTCATATATGGGCAGATTTGGCAGTTCACCCCAAGTCGACCCTTGGCGTTAGGTCTAGGGTGTGTCCTGTAAGGTCGCGGTGGGTGGGACACAGGCCACACCCTAGATTGTAAAAAACGACGAACAATAGTTTACAATATAATTATTTCATATATGGGCAGATTTGGCAGTTCACCCCAAGTCGACCCTTGGCGTTAGGTCTAGGGTGTGTCCTGTAAGGTCGCGGTGGGTGGGACACAGGCCACACCCTAGATTGTAAAAAACGACGAACAATAGTTTACAATATAATTATTTCATATATGGGCAGATTTGGCAGTTCACCCCAAGTCGACCCTTGGCGTTAGGTCTAGGGTGTGTCCTGTAAGGTCGTGGTGGGTGGGACACAGGCCACACCCTAGATTGTGTTATGGCCTTTAGTATTTTTTCCACCAGATGGCGGTGTTTCATATTCTGGAGGAGCATCGGGAACAGGTGTGGAACAACTCCGGTGATCAGGTGTGGAGGATTTTTGGATGACTGCGCGTTGTCACGAGATGGGATTACAAAGGGATTGACGGAGTTGGACTGGTGGCTTCTTTTCCTCTTCAGTTCCAGTATGATTTATTTTTCTTTTTTGATTTATGTTATTGTCTAGTTTACAATATAATTATTTCATATATGGGCAGAGCTGGCAGTTCCCCCCAAGTCAACACTTGGCGTTAGGTCTAGGGTGTGTCCTGTAAGGTCGTGGTGGGTGGGACACAGGCCACACCCTAGATTGCCAAAAACGACAAACATTTGTTAACAATATAATTATTTCTTATATGGGCAGAGCTGGCAGTTCCTCCCAAGTCAACACTTGGCGTTAGGTCTAGGGTGTGTCCTGTAAGGTCGTGGTGGGTGGGACACAGGCCACACCCTAGATTGCCAAAAACGACAAACATTTGTTTACAATATAATTATTTCTTATATGGGCAGAGCTGGCTGTTCCTCCCAAGTCAACACTTGGCGTTAGGTCTAGGGTGTGTCCTGTAAGGTCGTGGTGGGTGGGACACAGGCCACACCCTAGATTGCCAAAAACGACAATAAATTGTTTACAAAAAACGATGAAATAAAAGTCGTCATTTAGTTACGTTTGTAATTAAAGTCAAACACATTTTCAAATGACAAAGCGCAACTAATACCCAGATATAATTATTTCATATATGGGTGGAGCTGGCAGTTCACCCCAAGTCAACACTTGGCGTTAGGTCTAGGGTGTGTCCTGTAAGGTCGTGGTGGGTGGGACACAGGTCACACCCTAGATTGCCAAAAACGACGAACAATAGTTTACAATATAATTATTTCATATATGGGCAGAGCTGGCAGTTACCCCCAAGTCAACACTTGGCGTTACGTCTAGGGTGTGTCCTGTAAGGTCGTGGTGGGTGGGACACAGGCCACACCCTAGATTGCCAAAAACGACAAACATTTGTTTACAATATAATTATTTCTTATATGGGCAGAGCTGGCAGGTCCCCCCAAGTCAACTCTTGGCGTTAGGTCTAGGGTGTGTCCTGTAAGGTCGTGGTGGGTGGGACACAGGCCACACCCTAGATTGCCATAAACGACAAACAATTGTTTACAAAAAACTGTGATATAAAAGTTGTCATATAGTTATGTTTGTAATTAAAGTCAAACACATTTTCAAATGACAAAGCGCAACTAATACCTACATTTAATTATTTCATATATGGGCAGAGCTGGCAGTTCACCCCATGCAAACACTTGGCGTTACGTCTAGGGTGTGTCCTGTAAGGTCGTGGTGGGTGGGACACAGGCCACACCCTAGATTGCCAAAAACGACAAACATTTGTTTACAATATAATTATTTCTTATATGGGCAGAGCTGGCTGTTCCTCCCAAGTCAACACTTGGCGTTAGGTCTAGGGTGTGTCCTGTAAGGTCGTGGTGGGTGGGACACAGGCCACACCCTAGATTGCCAAAAACGACAATAAATTGTTTACAAAAAACGATGAAATAAAAGTCGTCATTTAGTTACGTTTGTAATTAAAGTCAAACACATTTTCAAATGACAAAGCGCAACTAATACCCAGATATAATTATTTCATATATGGGTGGAGCTGGCAGTTCACCCCAAGTCAACACTTGGCGTTAGGTCTAGGGTGTGTCCTGTAAGGTCGTGGTGGGTGGGACACAGGTCACACCCTAGATTGCCAAAAACGACGAACAATAGTTTACAATATAATTATTTCATATATGGGCAGATTTGGCAGTTCACCCCAAGTCGACACTTGGCGTTAGGTCTAGGGTGTGTCCTGTAAGGTCGTGGTGGGTGGGACACAGGCCACACCCTAGATTGCCAAAAACGACGAACAATAGTTTACAATATAATTATTTCTTATATGGGCAGAGCTGGCAGTTACCCCCAAGTCAACACTTGGCGTTAGGTCTAGGGTGTGTCCTGTAAGGTCGTGGTGGGTGGGACACAGGCCACACCCTAGATTGCCAAAAACGACAAACATTTGTTTACAATATAATTATTTCTTATATGGGCAGAGCTGGCTGTTCCTCCCAAGTCAACACTTGGCGTTAGGTCTAGGGTGTGTCCTGTAAGGTCGTGGTGGGTGGGACACAGGCCACACCCTAGATTGCCAAAAACGACAATAAATTGTTTACAAAAAACGATGAAATAAAAGTCGTCATTTAGTTACGTTTGTAATTAAAGTCAAACACATTTTCAAATGACAAAGCGCAACTAATACCCAGATATAATTATTTCATATATGGGTGGAGCTGGCAGTTCACCCCAAGTCAACACTTGGCGTTAGGTCTAGGGTGTGTCCTGTAAGGTCGTGGTGGGTGGGACACAGGTCACACCCTAGATTGCCAAAAACGACGAACAATAGTTTACAATATAATTATTTCATATATGGGCAGAGCTGGCAGTTACCCCCAAGTCAACACTTGGCGTTACGTCTAGGGTGTGTCCTGTAAGGTCGTGGTGGGTGGGACACAGGCCACACCCTAGATTGCCAAAAACGACAAACATTTGTTTACAATATAATTATTTCTTATATGGGCAGAGCTGGCAGGTCCCCCCAAGTCAACTCTTGGCGTTAGGTCTAGGGTGTGTCCTGTAAGGTCGTGGTGGGTGGGACACAGGCCACACCCTAGATTGCCATAAACGACAAACAATTGTTTACAAAAAACTGTGATATAAAAGTTGTCATATAGTTATGTTTGTAATTAAAGTCAAACACATTTTCAAATGACAAAGCGCAACTAATACCTACATTTAATTATTTCATATATGGGCAGAGCTGGCAGTTCACCCCATGCAAACACTTGGCGTTACGTCTAGGGTGTGTCCTGTAAGGTCGTGGTGGGTGGGACACAGGCCACACCCTAGATTGCCAAAAACGACAAACATTTGTTTACAATATAATTATTTCTTATATGGGCAGAGCTGGCTGTTCCTCCCAAGTCAACACTTGGCGTTAGGTCTAGGGTGTGTCCTGTAAGGTCGTGGTGGGTGGGACACAGGCCACACCCTAGATTGCCAAAAACGACAATAAATTGTTTACAAAAAACGATGAAATAAAAGTCGTCATTTAGTTACGTTTGTAATTAAAGTCAAACACATTTTCAAATGACAAAGCGCAACTAATACCCAGATATAATTATTTCATATATGGGTGGAGCTGGCAGTTCACCCCAAGTCAACACTTGGCGTTAGGTCTAGGGTGTGTCCTGTAAGGTCGTGGTGGGTGGGACACAGGTCACACCCTAGATTGCCAAAAACGACGAACAATAGTTTACAATATAATTATTTCATATATGGGCAGATTTGGCAGTTCACCCCAAGTCGACACTTGGCGTTAGGTCTAGGGTGTGTCCTGTAAGGTCGTGGTGGGTGGGACACAGGCCACACCCTAGATTGCCAAAAACGACGAACAATAGTTTACAATATAATTATTTCTTATATGGGCAGAGCTGGCAGTTACCCCCAAGTCAACACTTGGCGTTACGTCTAGGGTGTGTCCTGTAAGGTCGTGGTGGGTGGGACACAGGCCACACCCTAGATTGCCAAAAACGACAATAAATTGTTTACAAAAAACGGTGAAATAAAAGTCGTCATTTAGTTACGTTTGTAATTAAAGTCAAACACATTTTCAAATGACAAAGCGCAACTAATACCCAGATATAATTATTTCATATAGCCTATGGGTGGAGCTGGCAGTTCACC
Organism: Cyprinella venusta; assembly: GCA_038021265.1. Classification (NCBI taxonomy): domain Eukaryota; kingdom Metazoa; phylum Chordata; class Actinopteri; order Cypriniformes; family Leuciscidae; genus Cyprinella; species Cyprinella venusta. The sequence goes on along the minus strand of CM075883.1, from coordinate 10,349,085 downwards.
CCAAGTCAACACTTGGCGTTAGGTCTAGGGTGTGTCCTGTAAGGTCGCGGTGGGTGGGACACAGGCCACACCCTAGATTGTAAAAAATGATAAACAGTTTTTTACATTATAATTATTTCATATATGGGGAGAGCTGGCAGTTCACCCCAAGTCAACACTTGGCGTTAGGTCTAGGGTGTGTCCTGTAAGGTCGCGGTGGGTGGGACACAGGCCACACCCTAGATTGTAAAAAATGATAAACAGTTTTTTACATTATAATTATTTCATATATGGGCAGATTTGGCAGTTCACCCCAAGTCGACACTTGGCGTTAGGTCTAGGGTGTGTCCTGTAAGGTCGCGGTGGGTGGGACACAGGCCACACCCTAGATTGTAAAAAATGATAAACAGTTTTTTACATTATAATTATTTCATATATGGGGAGAGCTGGCAGTTCACCCCAAGTCAACACTTGGCGTTAGGTCTAGGGTGTGTCCTGTAAGGTCGTGGTGGGTGGGACACAGGCCACACCCTAGATTGCCAAAAACGACAATAAATTGTTTACAAAAAACGGTGAAATAAAAGTCGTCATTTAGTTACGTTTGTAATTAAAGTCAAACACATTTTCAAATGACAAAGCGCAACTAATACCCAGATATAATTATTTCATATATGGGTGGAGCTGGCAGTTCACCCCAAGTCAACACTTGGCGTTAGGTCTAGGGTGTGTCCTGTAAGGTCGCGGTGGGTGGGACACAGGCCACACCCTAGATTGCCAAAAACGACGAACAATAGTTTACAATTTCATATATGAGCAGATTTGGCAGTTCACCCCAAGTCGACACTTGGCGTTAGGTCTAGGGTGTGTCCTGTAAGGTCGTGGTGGGTGGGACACAGGCCACACCCTAGATTGTGTTATGGCCTTTAGTATTTTTTCCACCAGATGGCGGTGTTTCATATTCTGGAGGAGCATCGGGAACAGGTGTGGAACAACTCCGGTGATCAGGTGTGGAGGATTTTTGGATGACTGCGCGTTGTCACGAGATGGGATTACAAAGGGATTGACGGAGTTGGACTGGTGGCTTCTTTTCCTCTTCAGTTCCAGTATGATTTATTTTTCTTTTTTGATTTATGTTATTGTCTAGTTTACAATATAATTATTTCATATATGGGCAGAGCTGGCAGTTCCCCCCAAGTCAACACTTGGCGTTAGGTCTAGGGTGTGTCCTGTAAGGTCGTGGTGGGTGGGACACAGGCCACACCCTAGATTGCCAAAAACGACAAACATTTGTTAACAATATAATTATTTCTTATATGGGCAGAGCTGGCAGTTCCTCCCAAGTCAACACTTGGCGTTAGGTCTAGGGTGTGTCCTGTAAGGTCGTGGTGGGTGGGACACAGGCCACACCCTAGATTGCCAAAAACGACAAACATTTGTTTACAATATAATTATTTCTTATATGGGCAGAGCTGGCTGTTCCTCCCAAGTCAACACTTGGCGTTAGGTCTAGGGTGTGTCCTGTAAGGTCGTGGTGGGTGGGACACAGGCCACACCCTAGATTGCCAAAAACGACAATAAATTGTTTACAAAAAACGATGAAATAAAAGTCGTCATTTAGTTACGTTTGTAATTAAAGTCAAACACATTTTCAAATGACAAAGCGCAACTAATACCCAGATATAATTATTTCATATATGGGTGGAGCTGGCAGTTCACCCCAAGTCAACACTTGGCGTTAGGTCTAGGGTGTGTCCTGTAAGGTCGTGGTGGGTGGGACACAGGTCACACCCTAGATTGCCAAAAACGACGAACAATAGTTTACAATATAATTATTTCATATATGGGCAGAGCTGGCAGTTACCCCCAAGTCAACACTTGGCGTTACGTCTAGGGTGTGTCCTGTAAGGTCGTGGTGGGTGGGACACAGGCCACACCCTAGATTGCCAAAAACGACAAACATTTGTTTACAATATAATTATTTCTTATATGGGCAGAGCTGGCAGGTCCCCCCAAGTCAACTCTTGGCGTTAGGTCTAGGGTGTGTCCTGTAAGGTCGTGGTGGGTGGGACACAGGCCACACCCTAGATTGCCATAAACGACAAACAATTGTTTACAAAAAACTGTGATATAAAAGTTGTCATATAGTTATGTTTGTAATTAAAGTCAAACACATTTTCAAATGACAAAGCGCAACTAATACCTACATTTAATTATTTCATATATGGGCAGAGCTGGCAGTTCACCCCATGCAAACACTTGGCGTTACGTCTAGGGTGTGTCCTGTAAGGTCGTGGTGGGTGGGACACAGGCCACACCCTAGATTGCCAAAAACGACAAACATTTGTTTACAATATAATTATTTCTTATATGGGCAGAGCTGGCTGTTCCTCCCAAGTCAACACTTGGCGTTAGGTCTAGGGTGTGTCCTGTAAGGTCGTGGTGGGTGGGACACAGGCCACACCCTAGATTGCCAAAAACGACAATAAATTGTTTACAAAAAACGATGAAATAAAAGTCGTCATTTAGTTACGTTTGTAATTAAAGTCAAACACATTTTCAAATGACAAAGCGCAACTAATACCCAGATATAATTATTTCATATATGGGTGGAGCTGGCAGTTCACCCCAAGTCAACACTTGGCGTTAGGTCTAGGGTGTGTCCTGTAAGGTCGTGGTGGGTGGGACACAGGTCACACCCTAGATTGCCAAAAACGACGAACAATAGTTTACAATATAATTATTTCATATATGGGCAGATTTGGCAGTTCACCCCAAGTCGACACTTGGCGTTAGGTCTAGGGTGTGTCCTGTAAGGTCGTGGTGGGTGGGACACAGGCCACACCCTAGATTGCCAAAAACGACGAACAATAGTTTACAATATAATTATTTCTTATATGGGCAGAGCTGGCAGTTACCCCCAAGTCAACACTTGGCGTTACGTCTAGGGTGTGTCCTGTAAGGTCGTGGTGGGTGGGACACAGGCCACACCCTAGATTGCCAAAAACGACAATAAATTGTTTACAAAAAACGGTGAAATAAAAGTCGTCATTTAGTTACGTTTGTAATTAAAGTCAAACACATTTTCAAATGACAAAGCGCAACTAATACCCAGATATAATTATTTCATATAGCCTATGGGTGGAGCTGGCAGTTCACCCCAAGTCAACACTTGGCGTTAGGTCTAGGGTGTGTCCTGTAAGGTCGCGGTGGGTGGGACACAGGCCACACCCTAGATTGTAAAAAATGATAAACAGTTTTTTACATAATAATTATTTCATATATGGGGAGAGCTGGCAGTTCACCCCAAGTCAACACTTGGCGTTAGGTCTAGGGTGTGTCCTGTAAGGTCGCGGTGGGTGGGACACAGGCCACACCCTAGATTGTAAAAAATGATAAACAGTTTTTTACATTATAATTATTTCATATATGGGCAGATTTGGCAGTTCACCCCAAGTCGACACTTGGCGTTAGGTCTAGGGTGTGTCCTGTAAGGTCGCGGTGGGTGGGACACAGGCCACACCCTAGATTGTAAAAAATGATAAACAGTTTTTTACATTATAATTATTTCATATATGGGGAGAGCTGGCAGTTCACCCCAAGTCAACACTTGGCGTTAGGTCTAGGGTGTGTCCTGTAAGGTCGTGGTGGGTGGGACACAGGCCACACCCTAGATTGCCAAAAACGACAATAAATTGTTTACAAAAAACGGTGAAATAAAAGTCGTCATTTAGTTACGTTTGTAATTAAAGTCAAACACATTTTCAAATGACAAAGCGCAACTAATACCCAGATATAATTATTTCATATATGGGTGGAGCTGGCAGTTCACCCCAAGTCAACACTTGGCGTTAGGTCTAGGGTGTGTCCTGTAAGGTCGCGGTGGGTGGGACACAGGCCACACCCTAGATTGCCAAAAACGACGAACAATAGTTTACAATTTCATATATGAGCAGATTTGGCAGTTCACCCCAAGTCGACACTTGGCGTTAGGTCTAGGGTGTGTCCTGTAAGGTCGTGGTGGGTGGGACACAGGCCACACCCTAGATTGTGTTATGGCCTTTAGTATTTTTTCCACCAGATGGCGGTGTTTCATATTCTGGAGGAGCATCGGGAACAGGTGTGGAACAACTCCGGTGATCAGGTGTGGAGGATTTTTGGATGACTGCGCGTTGTCACGAGATGGGATTACAAAGGGATTGACGGAGTTGGACTGGTGGCTTCTTTTCCTCTTCAGTTCCAGTATGATTTATTTTTCTTTTTTGATTTATGTTATTGTCTAGTTTACAATATAATTATTTCATATATGGGCAGAGCTGGCAGTTCCCCCCAAGTCAACACTTGGCGTTAGGTCTAGGGTGTGTCCTGTAAGGTCGTGGTGGGTGGGACACAGGCCACACCCTAGATTGCCAAAAACGACAAACATTTGTTAACAATATAATTATTTCTTATATGGGCAGAGCTGGCAGTTCCTCCCAAGTCAACACTTGGCGTTAGGTCTAGGGTGTGTCCTGTAAGGTCGTGGTGGGTGGGACACAGGCCACACCCTAGATTGCCAAAAACGACAAACATTTGTTTACAATATAATTATTTCTTATATGGGCAGAGCTGGCTGTTCCTCCCAAGTCAACACTTGGCGTTAGGTCTAGGGTGTGTCCTGTAAGGTCGTGGTGGGTGGGACACAGGCCACACCCTAGATTGCCAAAAACGACAATAAATTGTTTACAAAAAACGATGAAATAAAAGTCGTCATTTAGTTACGTTTGTAATTAAAGTCAAACACATTTTCAAATGACAAAGCGCAACTAATACCCAGATATAATTATTTCATATATGGGTGGAGCTGGCAGTTCACCCCAAGTCAACACTTGGCGTTAGGTCTAGGGTGTGTCCTGTAAGGTCGTGGTGGGTGGGACACAGGTCACACCCTAGATTGCCAAAAACGACGAACAATAGTTTACAATATAATTATTTCATATATGGGCAGAGCTGGCAGTTACCCCCAAGTCAACACTTGGCGTTACGTCTAGGGTGTGTCCTGTAAGGTCGTGGTGGGTGGGACACAGGCCACACCCTAGATTGCCAAAAACGACAAACATTTGTTTACAATATAATTATTTCTTATATGGGCAGAGCTGGCAGGTCCCCCCAAGTCAACTCTTGGCGTTAGGTCTAGGGTGTGTCCTGTAAGGTCGTGGTGGGTGGGACACAGGCCACACCCTAGATTGCCATAAACGACAAACAATTGTTTACAAAAAACTGTGATATAAAAGTTGTCATATAGTTATGTTTGTAATTAAAGTCAAACACATTTTCAAATGACAAAGCGCAACTAATACCTACATTTAATTATTTCATATATGGGCAGAGCTGGCAGTTCACCCCATGCAAACACTTGGCGTTACGTCTAGGGTGTGTCCTGTAAGGTCGTGGTGGGTGGGACACAGGCCACACCCTGGATTGCCAAAAACGACAAACATTTGTTTACAATATAATTATTTCTTATATGGGCAGAGCTGGCTGTTCCTCCCAAGTCAACACTTGGCGTTAGGTCTAGGGTGTGTCCTGTAAGGTCGTGGTGGGTGGGACACAGGCCACACCCTAGATTGCCAAAAACGACAATAAATTGTTTACAAAAAACGATGAAATAAAAGTCGTCATTTAGTTACGTTTGTAATTAAAGTCAAACACATTTTCAAATGACAAAGCGCAACTAATACCCAGATATAATTATTTCATATATGGGTGGAGCTGGCAGTTCACCCCAAGTCAACACTTGGCGTTAGGTCTAGGGTGTGTCCTGTAAGGTCGTGGTGGGTGGGACACAGGTCACACCCTAGATTGCCAAAAACGACGAACAATAGTTTACAATATAATTATTTCATATATGGGCAGATTTGGCAGTTCACCCCAAGTCGACACTTGGCGTTAGGTCTAGGGTGTGTCCTGTAAGGTCGTGGTGGGTGGGACACAGGCCACACCCTAGATTGCCAAAAACGACGAACAATAGTTTACAATATAATTATTTCTTATATGGGCAGAGCTGGCAGTTACCCCCAAGTCAACACTTGGCGTTACGTCTAGGGTGTGTCCTGTAAGGTCGTGGTGGGTGGGACACAGGCCACACCCTAGATTGCCAAAAACGACAATAAATTGTTTACAAAAAACGGTGAAATAAAAGTCGTCATTTAGTTACGTTTGTAATTAAAGTCAAACACATTTTCAAATGACAAAGCGCAACTAATACCCAGATATAATTATTTCATATAGCCTATGGGTGGAGCTGGCAGTTCACCCCAAGTCAACACTTGGCGTTAGGTCTAGGGTGTGTCCTGTAAGGTCGCGGTGGGTGGGACACAGGCCACACCCTAGATTGTAAAAAATGATAAACAGTTTTTTACATTATAATTATTTCATATATGGGCAGATTTGGCAGTTCACCCCAAGTCGACACTTGGCGTTAGGTCTAGGGTGTGTCCTGTAAGGTCGCGGTGGGTGGGACACAGGCCACACCCTAGATTGTAAAAAATGATAAACAGTTTTTTACATTATAATTATTTCATATATGGGGAGAGCTGGCAGTTCACCCCAAGTCAACACTTGGCGTTAGGTCTAGGGTGTGTCCTGTAAGGTCGTGGTGGGTGGGACACAGGCCACACCCTAGATTGCCAAAAACGACAATAAATTGTTTACAAAAAACGGTGAAATAAAAGTCGTCATTTAGTTACGTTTGTAATTAAAGTCAAACACATTTTCAAATGACAAAGCGCAACTAATACCCAGATATAATTATTTCATATATGGGTGGAGCTGGCAGTTCACCCCAAGTCAACACTTGGCGTTAGGTCTAGGGTGTGTCCTGTAAGGTCGCGGTGGGTGGGACACAGGCCACACCCTAGATTGCCAAAAACGACGAACAGTAGTTTACAATTTCATATATGGGCAGATTTGGCAGTTCACCCCAAGTCGACACTTGGCGTTAGGTCTAGGGTGTGTCCTGTAAGGTCGTGGTGGGTGGGACACAGGCCACACCCTAGATTGTGTTATGGCCTTTAGTATTTTTTCCACCAGATGGCGGTGTTTCATATTCTGGAGGAGCATCGGGAACAGGTGTGGAACATCTCCGGTGATCAGGTGTGGAGGATTTTTGGATGACTGCGCGTTGTCACGAGATGGGATTACAAAGGGATTGACGGAGTTGGACTGGTGGCTTCTTTTCCTCTTCAGTTCCAGTATGATTTATTTTTCTTTTTTGATTTATGTTATTGTCTAGTTTACAATATAATTATTTCATATATGGGCAGAGCTGGCAGTTCCCCCCAAGTCAACACTTGGCGTTAGGTCTAGGGTGTGTCCTGTAAGGTCGTGGTGGGTGGGACACAGGCCACACCCTAGATTGCCAAAAATTACAAACAGTTGTTTACATTATAATTATTTCATATATGGGGAGAGCTGGCAGTTCACCCCATGTCAACACTTGGCGTTACGTCTAGGGTGTGTCCTGTAAGGTCGTGGTGGGTGGGACACAGGCCACACCCTAGATTGCCAAAAACGACAAACATTTGTTAACAGTATAATTATTTCTTATATGGGCAGAGCTGGCAGTTCCTCCCAAGTCAACACTTGGCGTTAGGTCTAGGGTGTGTCCTGTAAGGTCGTGGTGGGTGGGACACAGGCCACACCCTAGATTGCCAAAAACGACAATAAATTGTTTACAAAAAACGGTGAAATAAAAGTCGTCATTTAGTTAGGTTTGTAATTAAAGTCAAACAAATTTTCAAATGACAAAGCGCAACTAATACCCAGATATAATTATTTCATATATGGGTGGAGCTGGCAGTTCACCCCAAGTCAACACTTGGCGTTAGGTCTAGGGTGTGTCCTGTAAGGTCGTGGTGGGTGGGACACAGGCCACACCCTAGATTGTAAAAAATGACAAACAGTTTTTTACATTATAATTATTTCATATATGGGGAGAGCTGGCAGTTCACCCCAAGTCAACACTTGGCGTTAGGTCTAGGGTGTGTCCTGTAAGGTCGTGGTGGGTGGGACACAGGCCACACCCTAGATTGCCAAAAACGACAATAAATTGTTTACAAAAAACGGTGAAATAAAAGTCGTCATTTAGTTACGTTTGTAATTAAAGTCAAACACATTTTCAAATGACAAAGCGCAACTAATACCTACATTTAATTATTTCATTTATGGGCAGAGCTGGCAGTTCACCCCATGCAAACACTTGGCGTTACGTCTAGGGTGTGTCCTGTAAGGTCGTGGTGGGTGGGACACAGGTCACACCCTAGATTGCCAAAAACGACGAACAATAGTTTACAATATAATTATTTCATATATGGGCAGATTTGGCAGTTCACCCCAAGTCGACACTTGGCGTTAGGTCTAGGGTGTGTCCTGTAAGGTCGTGGTGGGTGGGACACAGGCCACACCCTAGATTGCCAAAAACGACGAACAATAGTTTACAATATAATTATTTAAAATATGGGCAGATTTGGCAGTTCACCCCAAGTCGACACTTGGCGTTACGTCTAGGGTGTGTCCTGTAAGGTCGTGGTGGGTGGGACACAGGCCACACCCTAGATTGCCAAAAACGACAAACATTTGTTTACAATATAATTATTTCTTATATGGGCAGAGCTGGCAGTTCCCCCCAAGTCAACACTTGGCGTTAGGTCTAGGGTGTGTCCTGTAAGGTCGTGGTGGGTGGGACACAGGCCACACCCTAGATTGCCAAAAACGACAATAAATTGTTTACAAAAAACGGTGAAATAAAAGTCGTCATTTAGTTACGTTTGTAATTAAAGTCAAACACATTTTCAAATGACAAAGCGCAACTAATACCCAGATATAATTATTTCATATATGGGTGGAGCTGGCAGTTCACCCCAAGTCAACACTTGGCGTTAGGTCTAGGGTGTGTCCTGTAAGGTCGCGGTGGGTGGGACACAGGCCACACCCTAGATTGCCAAAAATGACGAACAGTAGTTTACAATTTCATATATGGGCAGATTTGGCAGTTCACCCCAAGTCGACACTTGGCGTTAGGTCTAGGGTGTGTCCTGTAAGGTCGTGGTGGGTGGGACACAGGCCACACCCTAGATTGTGTTATGGCCTTTAGTATTTTTTCCACCAGATGGCGGTGTTTCATATTCTGGAGGAGCATCGGGAACAGGTGTGGAACATCTCCGGTGATCAGGTGTGGAGGATTTTTGGATGACTGCGCGTTGTCACGAGATGGGATTACAAAGGGATTGACGGAGTTGGACTGGTGGCTTCTTTTCCTCTTCAGTTCCAGTATGATTTATTTTTCTTTTTTGATTTATGTTATTGTCTAGTTTACAATATAATTATTTCATATATGGGCAGAGCTGGCAGTTCCCCCCAAGTCAACACTTGGCGTTAGGTCTAGGGTGTGTCCTGTAAGGTCGTGGTGGGTGGGACACAGGCCACACCCTAGATTGCCAAAAATTACAAACAGTTGTTTACATTATAATTATTTCATATATGGGGAGAGCTGGCAGTTCACCCCATGTCAACACTTGGTGTTACGTCTAGGGTGTGTCCTGTAAGGTCGTGGTGGGTGGGACACAGGCCACACCCTAGATTGCCAAAAACGACAAACATTTGTTTACAATATAATTATTTCTTATATGGGCAGAGCTGGCAGTTCCCCCCAAGTCAACACTTGGCGTTAGGTCTAGGGTGTGTCCTGTAAGGTCGTGGTGGGTGGGACACAGGCCACACCCTAGATTGCCAAAAACGACGAACAATAGTTTACAATATAATTATTTCTTATATGGGCAGAGCTGGCAGTTACCCCCAAGTCAACACTTGGCGTTACGTCTAGGGTGTGTCCTGTAAGGTCGTGGTGGGTGGGACACAGGCCACACCCTAGATTGCCAAAAACGACAATAAATTGTTTACAAAAAACGGTGAAATAAAAGTCGTCATTTAGTTACGTTTGTAATTAAAGTCAAACACATTTTCAAATGACAAAGCGCAACTAATACCCAGATATAATTATTTCATATAGCCTATGGGTGGAGCTGGCAGTTCACCCCAAGTCAACACTTGGCGTTAGGTCTAGGGTGTGTCCTGTAAGGTCGCGGTGGGTGGGACACAGGCCACACCCTAGATTGTAAAAAATGATAAACAGTTTTTTACATTATAATTATTTCATATATGGGGAGAGCTGGCAGTTCACCCCAAGTCAACACTTGGCGTTAGGTCTAGGGTGTGTCCTGTAAGGTCGTGGTGGGTGGGACACAGGCCACACCCTAGATTGCCAAAAACGACAATAAATTGTTTACAAAAAACGGTGAAATAAAAGTCGTCATTTAGTTACGTTTGTAATTAAAGTCAAACACATTTTCAAATGACAAAGCGCAACTAATACCCAGATATAATTATTTCATATATGGGTGGAGCTGGCAGTTCACCCCAAGTCAACACTTGGCGTTAGGTCTAGGGTGTGTCCTGTAAGGTCGCGGTGGGTGGGACACAGGCCACACCCTAGATTGCCAAAAACGACGAACAGTAGTTTACAATTTCATATATGGGCAGATTTGGCAGTTCACCCCAAGTCGACACTTGGCGTTAGGTCTAGGGTGTGTCCTGTAAGGTCGTGGTGGGTGGGACACAGGCCACACCCTAGATTGTGTTATGGCCTTTAGTATTTTTTCCACCAGATGGCGGTGTTTCATATTCTGGAGGAGCATCGGGAACAGGTGTGGAACATCTCCGGTGATCAGGTGTGGAGGATTTTTGGATGACTGCGCGTTGTCACGAGATGGGATTACAAAGGGATTGACGGAGTTGGACTGGTGGCTTCTTTTCCTCTTCAGTTCCAGTATGATTTATTTTTCTTTTTTGATTTATGTTATTGTCTAGTTTACAATATAATTATTTCATATATGGGCAGAGCTGGCAGTTCCCCCCAAGTCAACACTTGGCGTTAGGTCTAGGGTGTGTCCTGTAAGGTCGTGGTGGGTGGGACACAGGCCACACCCTAGATTGCCAAAAATTACAAACAGTTGTTTACATTATAATTATTTCATATATGGGGAGAGCTGGCAGTTCACCCCATGTCAACACTTGGCGTTACGTCTAGGGTGTGTCCTGTAAGGTCGTGGTGGGTGGGACACAGGCCACACCCTAGATTGCCAAAAACGACAAACATTTGTTAACAGTATAATTATTTCTTATATGGGCAGAGCTGGCAGTTCCTCCCAAGTCAACACTTGGCGTTAGGTCTAGGGTGTGTCCTGTAAGGTCGTGGTGGGTGGGACACAGGCCACACCCTAGATTGCCAAAAACGACAATAAATTGTTTACAAAAAACGGTGAAATAAAAGTCGTCATTTAGTTAGGTTTGTAATTAAAGTCAAACAAATTTTCAAATGACAAAGCGCAACTAATACCCAGATATAATTATTTCATATATGGGTGGAGCTGGCAGTTCACCCCAAGTCAACACTTGGCGTTAGGTCTAGGGTGTGTCCTGTAAGGTCGTGGTGGGTGGGACACAGGCCACACCCTAGATTGTAAAAAATGACAAACAGTTTTTTACATTATAATTATTTCATATATGGGGAGAGCTGGCAGTTCACCCCAAGTCAACACTTGGCGTTAGGTCTAGGGTGTGTCCTGTAAGGTCGTGGTGGGTGGGACACAGGCCACACCCTAGATTGCCAAAAACGACAATAAATTGTTTACAAAAAACGGTGAAATAAAAGTCGTCATTTAGTTACGTTTGTAATTAAAGTCAAACACATTTTCAAATGACAAAGCGCAACTAATACCTACATTTAATTATTTCATTTATGGGCAGAGCTGGCAGTTCACCCCATGCAAACACTTGGCGTTACGTCTAGGGTGTGTCCTGTAAGGTCGTGGTGGGTGGGACACAGGTCACACCCTAGATTGCCAAAAACGACGAACAATAGTTTACAATATAATTATTTCATATATGGGCAGATTTGGCAGTTCACCCCAAGTCGACACTTGGCGTTAGGTCTAGGGTGTGTCCTGTAAGGTCGTGGTGGGTGGGACACAGGCCACACCCTAGATTGCCAAAAACGACGAACAATAGTTTACAATATAATTATTTAAAATATGGGCAGATTTGGCAGTTCACCCCAAGTCGACACTTGGCGTTACGTCTAGGGTGTGTCCTGTAAGGTCGTGGTGGGTGGGACACAGGCCACACCCTAGATTGCCAAAAACGACAAACATTTGTTTACAATATAATTATTTCTTATATGGGCAGAGCTGGCAGTTCCCCCCAAGTCAACACTTGGCGTTAGGTCTAGGGTGTGTCCTGTAAGGTCGTGGTGGGTGGGACACAGGCCACACCCTAGATTGCCAAAAACGACAATAAATTGTTTACAAAAAACGGTGAAATAAAAGTCGTCATTTAGTTACGTTTGTAATTAAAGTCAAACACATTTTCAAATGACAAAGCGCAACTAATACCCAGATATAATTATTTCATATATGGGTGGAGCTGGCAGTTCACCCCAAGTCAACACTTGGCGTTAGGTCTAGGGTGTGTCCTGTAAGGTCGCGGTGGGTGGGACACAGGCCACACCCTAGATTGCCAAAAATGACGAACAGTAGTTTACAATTTCATATATGGGCAGATTTGGCAGTTCACCCCAAGTCGACACTTGGCGTTAGGTCTAGGGTGTGTCCTGTAAGGTCGTGGTGGGTGGGACACAGGCCACACCCTAGATTGTGTTATGGCCTTTAGTATTTTTTCCACCAGATGGCGGTGTTTCATATTCTGGAGGAGCATCGGGAACAGGTGTGGAACATCTCCGGTGATCAGGTGTGGAGGATTTTTGGATGACTGCGCGTTGTCACGAGATGGGATTACAAAGGGATTGACGGAGTTGGACTGGTGGCTTCTTTTCCTCTTCAGTTCCAGTATGATTTATTTTTCTTTTTTGATTTATGTTATTGTCTAGTTTACAATATAATTATTTCATATATGGGCAGAGCTGGCAGTTCCCCCCAAGTCAACACTTGGCGTTAGGTCTAGGGTGTGTCCTGTAAGGTCGTGGTGGGTGGGACACAGGCCACACCCTAGATTGCCAAAAATTACAAACAGTTGTTTACATTATAATTATTTCATATATGGGGAGAGCTGGCAGTTCACCCCATGTCAACACTTGGTGTTACGTCTAGGGTGTGTCCTGTAAGGTCGTGGTGGGTGGGACACAGGCCACACCCTAGATTGCCAAAAACGACAAACATTTGTTTACAATATAATTATTTCTTATATGGGCAGAGCTGGCAGTTCCCCCCAAGTCAACACTTGGCGTTAGGTCTAGGGTGTGTCCTGTAAGGTCGTGGTGGGTGGGACACAGGCCACACCCTAGATTGCCAAAAACGACGAACAATAGTTTACAATATAATTATTTCTTATATGGGCAGAGCTGGCAGTTACCCCCAAGTCAACACTTGGCGTTACGTCTAGGGTGTGTCCTGTAAGGTCGTGGTGGGTGGGACACAGGCCACACCCTAGATTGCCAAAAACGACAATAAATTGTTTACAAAAAACGGTGAAATAAAAGTCGTCATTTAGTTACGTTTGTAATTAAAGTCAAACACATTTTCAAATGACAAAGCGCAACTAATACCCAGATATAATTATTTCATATAGCCTATGGGTGGAGCTGGCAGTTCACCCCAAGTCAACACTTGGCGTTAGGTCTAGGGTGTGTCCTGTAAGGTCGCGGTGGGTGGGACACAGGCCACACCCTAGATTGTAAAAAATGATAAACAGTTTTTTACATTATAATTATTTCATATATGGGGAGAGCTGGCAGTTCACCCCAAGTCAACACTTGGCGTTAGGTCTAGGGTGTGTCCTGTAAGGTCGTGGTGGGTGGGACACAGGCCACACCCTAGATTGCCAAAAACGACAATAAATTGTTTACAAAAAACGGTGAAATAAAAGTCGTCATTTAGTTACGTTTGTAATTAAAGTCAAACACATTTTCAAATGACAAAGCGCAACTAATACCCAGATATAATTATTTCATATATGGGTGGAGCTGGCAGTTCACCCCAAGTCAACACTTGGCGTTAGGTCTAGGGTGTGTCCTGTAAGGTCGCGGTGGGTGGGACACAGGCCACACCCTAGATTGCCAAAAACGACGAACAGTAGTTTACAATTTCATATATGGGCAGATTTGGCAGTTCACCCCAAGTCGACACTTGGCGTTAGGTCTAGGGTGTGTCCTGTAAGGTCGTGGTGGGTGGGACACAGGCCACACCCTAGATTGTGTTATGGCCTTTAGTATTTTTTCCACCAGATGGCGGTGTTTCATATTCTGGAGGAGCATCGGGAACAGGTGTGGAACATCTCCGGTGATCAGGTGTGGAGGATTTTTGGATGACTGCGCGTTGTCACGAGATGGGATTACAAAGGGATTGACGGAGTTGGACTGGTGGCTTCTTTTCCTCTTCAGTTCCAGTATGATTTATTTTTCTTTTTTGATTTATGTTATTGTCTAGTTTACAATATAATTATTTCATATATGGGCAGAGCTGGCAGTTCCCCCCAAGTCAACACTTGGCGTTAGGTCTAGGGTGTGTCCTGTAAGGTCGTGGTGGGTGGGACACAGGCCACACCCTAGATTGCCAAAAATTACAAACAGTTGTTTACATTATAATTATTTCATATATGGGGAGAGCTGGCAGTTCACCCCATGTCAACACTTGGCGTTACGTCTAGGGTGTGTCCTGTAAGGTCGTGGTGGGTGGGACACAGGCCACACCCTAGATTGCCAAAAACGACAAACATTTGTTAACAGTATAATTATTTCTTATATGGGCAGAGCTGGCAGTTCCTCCCAAGTCAACACTTGGCGTTAGGTCTAGGGTGTGTCCTGTAAGGTCGTGGTGGGTGGGACACAGGCCACACCCTAGATTGCCAAAAACGACAAACATTTGTTTACAATATAATTATTTCTTATATGGGCAGAGCTGGCTGTTCCTCCCAAGTCAACACTTGGCGTTAGGTCTAGGGTGTGTCCTGTAAGGTCGTGGTGGGTGGGACACAGGCCACACCCTAGATTGCCAAAAACGACAATAAATTGTTTACAAAAAACGGTGAAATAAAAGTCGTCATTTAGTTAGGTTTGTAATTAAAGTCAAACAAATTTTCAAATGACAAAGCGCAACTAATACCCAGATATAATTATTTCATATATGGGCAGAGCTGGCAGTTCCCCCCAAGTCAACACTTGGCGTTAGGTCTAGGGTGTGTCCTGTAAGGTCGTGGTGGGTGGGACACAGGCCACACCCTAGATTGCCAAAAACGACAAACATTTGTTAACAGTATAATTATTTCTTATATGGGCAGAGCTGGCAGTTCCTCCCAAGTCAACACTTGGCGTTAGGTCTAGGGTGTGTCCTGTAAGGTCGCGGTGGGTGGGACACAGGCCACACCCTAGATTGTAAAAAATGACAGTTTTTTACATTATAATTATTTCATATATGGGGAGAGCTGGCAGTTCACCCCAAGTCAACACTTGGCGTTAGGTCTAGGGTGTGTCCTGTAAGGTCGTGGTGGGTGGGACACAGGTCACACCCTAGATTGCCAAAAACGACGAACAATAGTTTACAATATAATTATTTCATATATGGGCAGATTTGGCAGTTCACCCCAAGTCGACACTTGGCGTTAGGTCTAGGGTGTGTCCTGTAAGGTCGTGGTGGGTGGGACACAGGCCACACCCTAGATTGCCAAAAACGACAATAAATTGTTTACAAAAAACGGTGAAATAAAAGTCGTCATTTAGTTACGTTTGTAATTAAAGTCAAACACATTTTCAAATGACAAAGCGCAACTAATACCCAGATATAATTATTTCATATATGGGTGGAGCTGGCAGTTCACCCCAAGTCAACACTTGGCGTTAGGTCTAGGGTGTGTCCTGTAAGGTCGCGGTGGGTGGGACACAGGCCACACCCTAGATTGCCAAAAATGACGAACAGTAGTTTACAATTTCATATATGGGCAGATTTGGCAGTTCACCCCAAGTCGACACTTGGCGTTAGGTCTAGGGTGTGTCCTGTAAGGTCGTGGTGGGTGGGACACAGGCCACACCCTAGATTGTGTTATGGCCTTTAGTATTTTTTCCACCAGATGGCGGTGTTTCATATTCTGGAGGAGCATCGGGAACAGGTGTGGAACATCTCCGGTGATCAGGTGTGGAGGATTTTTGGATGACTGCGCGTTGTCACGAGATGGGATTACAAAGGGATTGACGGAGTTGGACTGGTGGCTTCTTTTCCTCTTCAGTTCCAGTATGATTTATTTTTCTTTTTTGATTTAGGTTTTGTCTAGTTTACAATATAATTATTTCATATATGGGCAGAGCTGGCAGTTCCCCCCAAGTCAACACTTGGCGTTAGGTCTAGGGTGTGTCCTGTAAGGTCGTGGTGGGTGGGACACAGGCCACACCCTAGATTGCCAAAAATTACAAACAGTTGTTTACATTATAATTATTTCATATATGGGGAGAGCTGGCAGTTCACCCCATGTCAACACTTGGTGTTACGTCTAGGGTGTGTCCTGTAAGGTCGTGGTGGGTGGGACACAGGCCACACCCTAGATTGCCAAAAATTACAAACAGTTGTTTACATTATAATTATTTCATATATGGGGAGAGCTGGCAGTTCACCCCATGTCAACACTTGGCGTTACGTCTAGGGTGTGTCCTGTAAGGTCGTGGTGGGTGGGACACAGGCCACACCCTAGATTGCCAAAAACGACAAACATTTGTTAACAGTATAATTATTTCTTATATGGGCAGAGCTGGCAGTTCCTCCCAAGTCAACACTTGGCGTTAGGTCTAGGGTGTGTCCTGTAAGGTCGTGGTGGGTGGGACACAGGCCACACCCTAGATTGCCAAAAACGACAAACATTTGTTTACAATATAATTATTTCTTATATGGGCAGAGCTGGCTGTTCCTCCCAAGTCAACACTTGGCGTTAGGTCTAGGGTGTGTCCTGTAAGGTCGTGGTGGGTGGGACACAGGCCACACCCTAGATTGCCAAAAACGACAATAAATTGTTTACAAAAAACGGTGAAATAAAAGTCGTCATTTAGTTACGTTTGTAATTAAAGTCAAACAAATTTTCAAATGACAAAGCGCAACTAATACCCAGATATAATTATTTCATATATGGGTGGAGCTGGCAGTTCACCCCAAGTCAACACTTGGCGTTAGGTCTAGGGTGTGTCCTGTAAGGTCGCGGTGGGTGGGACACAGGCCACACCCTAGATTGTAAAAAATGACAGTTTTTTACATTATAATTATTTCATATATGGGGAGAGCTGGCAGTTCACCCCAAGTCAACACTTGGCGTTAGGTCTAGGGTGTGTCCTGTAAGGTCGTGGTGGGTGGGACACAGGCCACACCCTAGATTGCCAAAAACGACAATAAATTGTTTACAAAAAACGGTGAAATAAAAGTCGTCATTTAGTTACGTTTGTAATTAAAGTCAAACAAATTTTCAAATGACAAAGCGCAACTAATACCCAGATATAATTATTTCATATATGGGTGGAGCTGGCAGTTCACCCCAAGTCAACACTTGGCGTTAGGTCTAGGGTGTGTCCTGTAAGGTCGCGGTGGGTGGGACACAGGCCACACCCTAGATTGTAAAAAATGACAGTTTTTTACATTATAATTATTTCATATATGGGGAGAGCTGGCAGTTCACCCCAAGTCAACACTTGGCGTTAGGTCTAGGGTGTGTCCTGTAAGGTCGTGGTGGGTGGGACACAGGCCACACCCTAGATTGCCAAAAACGACGAAATATAGTTTACAATATAATTATTTAAAATATGGGCAGATTTGGCAGTTCACCCCAAGTCGACACTTGGCGTTACGTCTAGGGTGTGTCCTGTAAGGTCGTGGTGGGTGGGACACAGGCCACACCCTAGATTGCCAAAAACGACAAAAATTTGTTTACAATATAATTATTTCTTATATGGGCAGAGCTGGCAGTTCACCCCATGTCAACATTTGGCGTTACGTCTAGGGTGTGTCCTGTAAGGTCGTGGTGGGTGGGACACAGGCCACACCCTAGATTGCCAAAAACGACGAACAGTAGTTTACAATTTCATATATGGGCAGATTTGGCAGTTCACCCCAAGTCGACACTTGGCGTTAGGTCTAGGGTGTGTCCTGTAAGGTCGTGGTGGGTGGGACACAGGCCACACCCTAGATTGTGTTATGGCCTTTAGTATTTTTTCCACCAGATGGCGGTGTTTCATATTCTGGAGGAGCATCGGGAACAGGTGTGGAACATCTCCGGTGATCAGGTGTGGAGGATTTTTTGATGACTGCGCGTTGTCACGAGATGGGATTACAAAGGGATTGACGGAGTTGGACTGGTGGCTTCTTTTCCTCTTCAGTTCCAGTATGATTTATTTTTCTTTTTTGATTTATGTTATTGTCTAGTTTACAATATAATTATTTCATATATGGGCAGAGCTGGCAGTTCCCCCCAAGTCAACACTTGGCGTTAGGTCTAGGGTGTGTCCTGTAAGGTCGTGGTGGGTGGGACACAGGCCACACCCTAGATTGCCAAAAATTACAAACAGTTGTTTACATTATAATTATTTCATATATGGGGAGAGCTGGCAGTTCACCCCATGTCAACACTTGGTGTTACGTCTAGGGTGTGTCCTGTAAGGTCGTGGTGGGTGGGACACAGGCCACACCCTAGATTGCCAAAAACGACAAACATTTGTTTACAATATAATTATTTCTTATATGGGCAGAGCTGGCAGTTCCTCCCAAGTCAACACTTGGCGTTAGGTCTAGGGTGTGTCCTGTAAGGTCGTGGTGGGTGGGACACAGGCCACACCCTAGATTGCCAAAAACGACAATAAATTGTTTACAAAAAACGATGAAATAAAAGTCGTCATTTAGTTACGTTTGTAATTAAAGTCAAACACATTTTCAAATGACAAAGCGCAACTAATACCCAGATATAATTATTTCATATATGGGTGGAGCTGGCAGTTCACCCCAAGTCAACACTTGGCGTTAGATCTAGGGTGTGTCCTGTAAGGTCGTGGTGGGTGGGACACAGGTCACACCCTAGATTGCCAAAAACGACGAACAATAGTTTACAATATAATTATTTCATATATGGGCAGATTTGGCAGTTCACCCCAAGTCGACACTTGGCGTTAGGTCTAGGGTGTGTCCTGTAAGGTCGTGGTGGGTGGGACACAGGCCACACCCTAGATTGCCAAAAACGACGAACAATAGTTTACAATATAATTATTTCTTATATGGGCAGAGCTGGCAGTTACCCCCAAGTCAACACTTGGCGTTACGTCTAGGGTGTGTCCTGTAAGGTCGTGGTGGGTGGGACACAGGCCACACCCTAGATTGCCAAAAACGACAATAAATTGTTTACAAAAAACGGTGAAATAAAAGTCGTCATTTAGTTACGTTTGTAATTAAAGTCAAACACATTTTCAAATGACAAAGCGCAACTAATACCCAGATATAATTATTTCATATAGCCTATGGGTGGAGCTGGCAGTTCACCCCAAGTCAACACTTGGCGTTAGGTCTAGGGTGTGTCCTGTAAGGTCGCGGTGGGTGGGACACAGGCCACACCCTAGATTGTAAAAAATGATAAACAGTTTTTTACATTATAATTATTTCATATATGGGGAGAGCTGGCAGTTCACCCCAAGTCAACACTTGGCGTTAGGTCTAGGGTGTGTCCTGTAAGGTCGTGGTGGGTGGGACACAGGCCACACCCTAGATTGCCAAAAACGACAATAAATTGTTTACAAAAAACGGTGAAATAAAAGTCGTCATTTAGTTACGTTTGTAATTAAAGTCAAACACATTTTCAAATGACAAAGCGCAACTAATACCCAGATATAATTATTTCATATATGGGTGGAGCTGGCAGTTCACCCCAAGTCAACACTTGGCGTTAGGTCTAGGGTGTGTCCTGTAAGGTCGCGGTGTGTGGGACACAGGCCACACCCTAGATTGCCAAAAACGACGAACAGTAGTTTACAATTTCATATATGGGCAGATTTGGCAGTTCACCCCAAGTCGACACTTGGCGTTAGGTCTAGGGTGTGTCCTGTAAGGTCGTGGTGGGTGGGACACAGGCCACACCCTAGATTGTGTTATGGCCTTTAGTATTTTTTCCACCAGATGGCGGTGTTTCATATTCTGGAGGAGCATCGGGAACAGGTGTGGAACATCTCCGGTGATCAGGTGTGGAGGATTTTTGGATGACTGCGCGTTGTCACGAGATGGGATTACAAAGGGATTGACGGAGTTGGACTGGTGGCTTCTTTTCCTCTTCAGTTCCAGTATGATTTATTTTTCTTTTTTGATTTATGTTATTGTCTAGTTTACAATATAATTATTTCATATATGGGCAGAGCTGGCAGTTCCCCCCAAGTCAACACTTGGCGTTAGGTCTAGGGTGTGTCCTGTAAGGTCGTGGTGGGTGGGACACAGGCCACACCCTAGATTGCCAAAAATTACAAACAGTTGTTTACATTATAATTATTTCATATATGGGGAGAGCTGGCAGTTCACCCCATGTCAACACTTGGCGTTACGTCTAGGGTGTGTCCTGTAAGGTCGTGGTGGGTGGGACACAGGCCACACCCTAGATTGCCAAAAACGACAAACATTTGTTAACAGTATAATTATTTCTTATATGGGCAGAGCTGGCAGTTCCTCCCAAGTCAACACTTGGCGTTAGGTCTAGGGTGTGTCCTGTAAGGTCGTGGTGGGTGGGACACAGGCCACACCCTAGATTGCCAAAAACGACAAACATTTGTTTACAATATAATTATTTCTTATATGGGCAGAGCTGGCTGTTCCTCCCAAGTCAACACTTGGCGTTAGGTCTAGGGTGTGTCCTGTAAGGTCGTGGTGGGTGGGACACAGGCCACACCCTAGATTGCCAAAAACGACAATAAATTGTTTACAAAAAACGGTGAAATAAAAGTCGTCATTTAGTTAGGTTTGTAATTAAAGTCAAACAAATTTTCAAATGACAAAGCGCAACTAATACCCAGATATAATTATTTCATATATGGGTGGAGCTGGCAGTTCACCCCAAGTCAACACTTGGCGTTAGGTCTAGGGTGTGTCCTGTAAGGTCGCGGTGGGTGGGACACAGGCCACACCCTAGATTGTAAAAAATGACAAACAGTTTTTTACATTATAATTATTTCATATATGGGGAGAGCTGGCAGTTCACCCCAAGTCAACACTTGGCGTTAGGTCTAGGGTGTGTCCTGTAAGGTCGTGGTGGGTGGGACACAGGCCACACCCTAGATTGCCAAAAACGACAATAAATTGTTTACAAAAAACGGTGAAATAAAAGTCGTCATTTAGTTACGTTTGTAATTAAAGTCAAACACATTTTCAAATGACAAAGCGCAACTAATACCCAGATATAATTATTTCATATATGGGTGGAGCTGGCAGTTCACCCCAAGTCAACACTTGGCGTTAGGTCTAGGGTGTGTCCTGTAAGGTCGCGGTGGGTGGGACACAGGCCACACCCTAGATTGCCAAAAACGACGAACAATAGTTTACAATATAATTATTTCATATATGGGCAGATTTGGCAGTTCACCCCAAGTCGACACTTGGCGTTAGGTCTAGGGTGTGTCCTGTAAGGTCGTGGTGGGTGGGACACAGGCCACACCCTAGATTGCCAAAAACGACGAACAATAGTTTACAATATAATTATTTAAAATATGGGCAGATTTGGCAGTTCACCCCAAGTCGACACTTGGCGTTACGTCTAGGGTGTGTCCTGTAAGGTCGTGGTGGGTGGGACACAGGCCACACCCTAGATTGCCAAAAACGACAAACATTTGTTTACAATATAATTATTTCTTATATGGGCAGAGCTGGCAGTTCCCCCCAAATCAACACTTGGCGTTAGGTCTAGGGTGTGTCCTGTAAGGTCGTGGTGGGTGGGACACAGGCCACACCCTAGATTGCCAAAAACGACAATAAATTGTTTACAAAAAACGGTGAAATAAAAGTCGTCATTTAGTTACGTTTGTAATTAAAGTCAAACACATTTTCAAATGACAAAGCGCAACTAATACCCAGATATAATTATTTCATATATGGGTGGAGCTGGCAGTTCACCCCAAGTCAACACTTGGCGTTAGGTCTAGGGTGTGTCCTGTAAGGTCGCGGTGGGTGGGACACAGGCCACACCCTAGATTGCCAAAAATGACGAACAGTAGTTTACAATTTCATATATGGGCAGATTTGGCAGTTCACCCCAAGTCGACACTTGGCGTTAGGTCTAGGGTGTGTCCTGTAAGGTCGTGGTGGGTGGGACACAGGCCACACCCTAGATTGTGTTATGGCCTTTAGTATTTTTTCCACCAGATGGCGGTGTTTCATATTCTGGAGGAGCATCGGGAACAGGTGTGGAACATCTCCGGTGATCAGGTGTGGAGGATTTTTGGATGACTGCGCGTTGTCACGAGATGGGATTACAAAGGGATTGACGGAGTTGGACTGGTGGCTTCTTTTCCTCTTCAGTTCCAGTATGATTTATTTTTCTTTTTTGATTTATGTTATTGTCTAGTTTACAATATAATTATTTCATATATGGGCAGAGCTGGCAGTTCCCCCCAAGTCAACACTTGGCGTTAGGTCTAGGGTGTGTCCTGTAAGGTCGTGGTGGGTGGGACACAGGCCACACCCTAGATTGCCAAAAATTACAAACAGTTGTTTACATTATAATTATTTCATATATGGGGAGAGCTGGCAGTTCACCCCATGTCAACACTTGGCGTTAGGTCTAGGGTGTGTCCTGTAAGGTCATGGTGGGTGGGACACAGGCCACACCCTAGATTGCCAAAAACGACAAACATTTGTTAACAATATAATTATTTCTTATATGGGCAGAGCTGGCAGTTCCTCCCAAGTCAACACTTGGCGTTAGGTCTAGGGTGTGTCCTGTAAGGTCGTGGTGGGTGGGACACAGGCCACACCCTAGATTGCCAAAAACGACAAACATTTGTTTACAATATAATTATTTCTTATATGGGCAGAGCTGGCTGTTCCTCCCAAGTCAACACTTGGCGTTAGGTCTAGGGTGTGTCCTGTAAGGTCGTGGTGGGTGGGACACAGGCCACACCCTAGATTGCCAAAAACGACAATAAATTGTTTACAAAAAACGATGAAATAAAAGTCGTCATTTAGTTACGTTTGTAATTAAAGTCAAACACATTTTCAAATGACAAAGCGCAACTAATACCCAGATATAATTATTTCATATATGGGTGGAGCTGGCAGTTCACCCCAAGTCAACACTTGGCGTTAGATCTAGGGTGTGTCCTGTAAGGTCGTGGTGGGTGGGACACAGGTCACACCCTAGATTGCCAAAAACGACGAACAATAGTTTACAATATAATTATTTCATATATGGGCAGATTTGGCAGTTCACCCCAAGTCGACACTTGGCGTTAGGTCTAGGGTGTGTCCTGTAAGGTCGTGGTGGGTGGGACACAGGCCACACCCTAGATTGCCAAAAACGACGAACAATAGTTTACAATATAATTATTTCTTATATGGGCAGAGCTGGCAGTTACCCCCAAGTCAACACTTGGCGTTACGTCTAGGGTGTGTCCTGTAAGGTCGTGGTGGGTGGGACACAGGCCACACCCTAGATTGCCAAAAACGACAATAAATTGTTTACAAAAAACGGTGAAATAAAAGTCGTCATTTAGTTACGTTTGTAATTAAAGTCAAACACATTTTCAAATGACAAAGCGCAACTAATACCCAGATATAATTATTTCATATAGCCTATGGGTCGAGCTGGCAGTTCACCCCAAGTCAACACTTGGCGTTAGGTCTAGGGTGTGTCCTGTAAGGTCGCGGTGGGTGGGACACAGGCCACACCCTAGATTGTAAAAAATGATAAACAGTTTTTTACATTATAATTATTTCATATATGGGGAGAGCTGGCAGTTCACCCCAAGTCAACACTTGGCGTTAGGTCTAGGGTGTGTCCTGTAAGGTCGTGGTGGGTGGGACACAGGCCACACCCTAGATTGCCAAAAACGACAATAAATTGTTTACAAAAAACGGTGAAATAAAAGTCGTCATTTAGTTACGTTTGTAATTAAAGTCAAACACATTTTCAAATGACAAAGCGCAACTAATACCCAGATATAATTATTTCATATATGGGTGGAGCTGGCAGTTCACCCCAAGTCAACACTTGGCGTTAGGTCTAGGGTGTGTCCTGTAAGGTCGCGGTGGGTGGGACACAGGCCACACCCTAGATTGCCAAAAACGACGAACAGTAGTTTACAATTTCATATATGGGCAGATTTGGCAGTTCACCCCAAGTCGACACTTGGCGTTAGGTCTAGGGTGTGTCCTGTAAGGTCGTGGTGGGTGGGACACAGGCCACACCCTAGATTGTGTTATGGCCTTTAGTATTTTTTCCACCAGATGGCGGTGTTTCATATTCTGGAGGAGCATCGGGAACAGGTGTGGAACATCTCCGGTGATCAGGTGTGGAGGATTTTTGGATGACTGCGCGTTGTCACGAGATGGGATTACAAAGGGATTGACGGAGTTGGACTGGTGGCTTCTTTTCCTCTTCAGTTCCAGTATGATTTATTTTTCTTTTTTGATTTATGTTATTGTCTAGTTTACAATATAATTATTTCATATATGGGCAGAGCTGGCAGTTCCCCCCAAGTCAACACTTGGCGTTAGGTCTAGGGTGTGTCCTGTAAGGTCGTGGTGGGTGGGACACAGGCCACACCCTAGATTGCCAAAAATTACAAACAGTTGTTTACATTATAATTATTTCATATATGGGGAGAGCTGGCAGTTCACCCCATGTCAACACTTGGCGTTACGTCTAGGGTGTGTCCTGTAAGGTCGTGGTGGGTGGGACACAGGCCACACCCTAGATTGCCAAAAACGACAAACATTTGTTAACAGTATAATTATTTCTTATATGGGCAGAGCTGGCAGTTCCTCCCAAGTCAACACTTGGCGTTAGGTCTAGGGTGTGTCCTGTAAGGTCGTGGTGGGTGGGACACAGGCCACACCCTAGATTGCCAAAAACGACAAACATTTGTTTACAATATAATTATTTCTTATATGGGCAGAGCTGGCTGTTCCTCCCAAGTCAACACTTGGCGTTAGGTCTAGGGTGTGTCCTGTAAGGTCGTGGTGGGTGGGACACAGGCCACACCCTAGATTGCCAAAAACGACAATAAATTGTTTACAAAAAACGGTGAAATAAAAGTCGTCATTTAGTTAGGTTTGTAATTAAAGTCAAACAAATTTTCAAATGACAAAGCGCAACTAATACCCAGATATAATTATTTCATATATGGGTGGAGCTGGCAGTTCACCCCAAGTCAACACTTGGCGTTAGGTCTAGGGTGTGTCCTGTAAGGTCGCGGTGGGTGGGACACAGGCCACACCCTAGATTGTAAAAAATGACAAACAGTTTTTTACATTATAATTATTTCATATATGGGGAGAGCTGGCAGTTCACCCCAAGTCAACACTTGGCGTTAGGTCTAGGGTGTGTCCTGTAAGGTCGTGGTGGGTGGGACACAGGCCACACCCTAGATTGCCAAAAACGACAATAAATTGTTTACAAAAAACGGTGAAATAAAAGTCGTCATTTAGTTACGTTTGTAATTAAAGTCAAACACATTTTCAAATGACAAAGCGCAACTAATACCCAGATATAATTATTTCATATATGGGTGGAGCTGGCAGTTCACCCCAAGTCAACACTTGGCGTTAGGTCTAGGGTGTGTCCTGTAAGGTCGCGGTGGGTGGGACACAGGCCACACCCTAGATTGTAAAAAATGACAGTTTTTTACATTATAATTATTTCATATATGGGGAGAGCTGGCAGTTCACCCCAAGTCAACACTTGGCGTTAGGTCTAGGGTGTGTCCTGTAAGGTCGTGGTGGGTGGGACACAGGTCACACCCTAGATTGCCAAAAACGACGAACAATAGTTTACAATATAATTATTTCATATATGGGCAGATTTGGCAGTTCACCCCAAGTCGACACTTGGCGTTAGGTCTAGGGTGTGTCCTGTAAGGTCGTGGTGGGTGGGACACAGGCCACACCCTAGATTGCCAAAAACGACAAACATTTGTTTACAATATAATTATTTCTTATATGGGCAGAGCTGGCAGTTCCCCCCAAGTCAACACTTGGCGTTAGGTCTAGGGTGTGTCCTGTAAGGTCGTGGTGGGTGGGACACAGGCCACACCCTAGATTGCCAAAAACGACAATAAATTGTTTACAAAAAACGGTGAAATAAAAGTCGTCATTTAGTTACGTTTGTAATTAAAGTCAAACACATTTTCAAATGACAAAGCGCAACTAATACCCAGATATAATTATTTCATATATGGGTGGAGCTGGCAGTTCACCCCAAGTCAACACTTGGCGTTAGGTCTAGGGTGTGTCCTGTAAGGTCGCGGTGGGTGGGACACAGGCCACACCCTAGATTGCCAAAAATGACGAACAGTAGTTTACAATTTCATATATGGGCAGATTTGGCAGTTCACCCCAAGTCGACACTTGGCGTTAGGTCTAGGGTGTGTCCTGTAAGGTCGTGGTGGGTGGGACACAGGCCACACCCTAGATTGTGTTATGGCCTTTAGTATTTTTTCCACCAGATGGCGGTGTTTCATATTCTGGAGGAGCATCGGGAACAGGTGTGGAACATCTCCGGTGATCAGGTGTGGAGGATTTTTGGATGACTGCGCGTTGTCACGAGATGGGATTACAAAGGGATTGACGGAGTTGGACTGGTGGCTTCTTTTCCTCTTCAGTTCCAGTATGATTTATTTTTCTTTTTTGATTTAGGTTTTGTCTAGTTTACAATATAATTATTTCATATATGGGCAGAGCTGGCAGTTCCCCCCAAGTCAACACTTGGCGTTAGGTCTAGGGTGTGTCCTGTAAGGTCGTGGTGGGTGGGACACAGGCCACACCCTAGATTGCCAAAAATTACAAACAGTTGTTTACATTATAATTATTTCATATATGGGGAGAGCTGGCAGTTCACCCCATGTCAACACTTGGTGTTACGTCTAGGGTGTGTCCTGTAAGGTCGTGGTGGGTGGGACACAGGCCACACCCTAGATTGCCAAAAACGACAAACATTTGTTAACAGTATAATTATTTCTTATATGGGCAGAGCTGGCAGTTCCTCCCAAGTCAACACTTGGCGTTAGGTCTAGGGTGTGTCCTGTAAGGTCGTGGTGGGTGGGACACAGGCCACACCCTAGATTGCCAAAAACGACAAACATTTGTTTACAATATAATTATTTCTTATATGGGCAGAGCTGGCTGTTCCTCCCAAGTCAACACTTGGCGTTAGGTCTAGGGTGTGTCCTGTAAGGTCGTGGTGGGTGGGACACAGGCCACACCCTAGATTGCCAAAAACGACAATAAATTGTTTACAAAAAACGGTGAAATAAAAGTCGTCATTTAGTTAGGTTTGTAATTAAAGTCAAACAAATTTTCAAATGACAAAGCGCAACTAATACCCAGATATAATTATTTCATATATGGGTGGAGCTGGCAGTTCACCCCAAGTCAACACTTGGCGTTAGGTCTAGGGTGTGTCCTGTAAGGTCGTGGTGGGTGGGACACAGGTCACACCCTAGATTGCCAAAAACGACGAACAATAGTTTACAATATAATTATTTCATATATGGGCAGATTTGGCAGTTCACCCCAAGTCGACACTTGGCGTTAGGTCTAGGGTGTGTCCTGTAAGGTCGTGGTGGGTGGGACACAGGCCACACCCTAGATTGCCAAAAACGACGAACAATAGTTTACAATATAATTATTTAAAATATGGGCAGATTTGGCAGTTCACCCCAAGTCGACACTTGGCGTTACGTCTAGGGTGTGTCCTGTAAGGTCGTGGTGGGTGGGACACAGGCCACACCCTAGATTGCCAAAAACGACAAACATTTGTTTACAATATAATTATTTCTTATATGGGCAGAGCTGGCAGTTCCCCCCAAGTCAACACTTGGCGTTAGGTCTAGGGTGTGTCCTGTAAGGTCGTGGTGGGTGGGACACAGGCCACACCCTAGATTGCCAAAAACGACAATAAATTGTTTACAAAAAACGGTGAAATAAAAGTCGTCATTTAGTTACGTTTGTAATTAAAGTCAAACACATTTTCAAATGACAAAGCGCAACTAATACCCAGATATAATTATTTCATATATGGGTGGAGCTGGCAGTTCACCCCAAGTCAACACTTGGCGTTAGGTCTAGGGTGTGTCCTGTAAGGTCGCGGTGGGTGGGACACAGGCCACACCCTAGATTGTAAAAAATGACAAACAGTTTTTTACATTATAATTATTTCATATATGGGGAGAGCTGGCAGTTCACCCCAAGTCAACACTTGGCGTTAGGTCTAGGGTGTGTCCTGTAAGGTCGTGGTGGGTGGGACACAGGCCACACCCTAGATTGCCAAAAACGACAATAAATTGTTTACAAAAAACGGTGAAATAAAAGTCGTCATTTAGTTACGTTTGTAATTAAAGTCAAACACATTTTCAAATGACAAAGCGCAACTAATACCCAGATATAATTATTTCATATATGGGTGGAGCTGGCAGTTCACCCCAAGTCAACACTTGGCGTTAGGTCTAGGGTGTGTCCTGTAAGGTCGCGGTGGGTGGGACACAGGCCACACCCTAGATTGTAAAAAATGACAGTTTTTTACATTATAATTATTTCATATATGGGGAGAGCTGGCAGTTCACCCCAAGTCAACACTTGGCGTTAGGTCTAGGGTGTGTCCTGTAAGGTCGTGGTGGGTGGGACACAGGTCACACCCTAGATTGCCAAAAACGACGAACAATAGTTTACAATATAATTATTTCATATATGGGCAGATTTGGCAGTTCACCCCAAGTCGACACTTGGCGTTAGGTCTAGGGTGTGTCCTGTAAGGTCGTGGTGGGTGGGACACAGGCCACACCCTAGATTGCCAAAAACGACGAACAATAGTTTACAATATAATTATTTAAAATATGGGCAGATTTGGCAGTTCACCCCAAGTCGACACTTGGCGTTACGTCTAGGGTGTGTCCTGTAAGGTCGTGGTGGGTGGGACACAGGCCACACCCTAGATTGCCAAAAACGACAAACATTTGTTTACAATATAATTATTTCTTATATGGGCAGAGCTGGCAGTTCCCCCCAAATCAACACTTGGCGTTAGGTCTAGGGTGTGTCCTGTAAGGTCGCGGTGGGTGGGACACAGGCCACACCCTAGATTGCCAAAAACGACAATAAATTGTTTACAAAAAACGGTGAAATAAAAGTCGTCATTTAGTTACGTTTGTAATTAAAGTCAAACACATTTTCAAATGACAAAGCGCAACTAATACCCAGATATAATTATTTCATATATGGGTGGAGCTGGCAGTTCACCCCAAGTCAACACTTGGCGTTAGGTCTAGGGTGTGTCCTGTAAGGTCGCGGTGGGTGGGACACAGGCCACACCCTAGATTGCCAAAAATGACGAACAGTAGTTTACAATTTCATATATGGGCAGATTTGGCAGTTCACCCCAAGTCGACACTTGGCGTTAGGTCTAGGGTGTGTCCTGTAAGGTCGTGGTGGGTGGGACACAGGCCACACCCTAGATTGTGTTATGGCCTTTAGTATTTTTTCCACCAGATGGCGGTGTTTCATATTCTGGAGGAGCATCGGGAACAGGTGTGGAACATCTCCGGTGATCAGGTGTGGAGGATTTTTGGATGACTGCGCGTTGTCACGAGATGGGATTACAAAGGGATTGACGGAGTTGGACTGGTGGCTTCTTTTCCTCTTCAGTTCCAGTATGATTTATTTTTCTTTTTTGATTTATGTTATTGTCTAGTTTACAATATAATTATTTCATATATGGGCAGAGCTGGCAGTTCCCCCCAAGTCAACACTTGGCGTTAGGTCTAGGGTGTGTCCTGTAAGGTCGTGGTGGGTGGGACACAGGCCACACCCTAGATTGCCAAAAATTACAAACAGTTGTTTACATTATAATTATTTCATATATGGGGAGAGCTGGCAGTTCACCCCATGTCAACACTTGGCGTTAGGTCTAGGGTGTGTCCTGTAAGGTCATGGTGGGTGGGACACAGGCCACACCCTAGATTGCCAAAAACGACAAACATTTGTTAACAATATAATTATTTCTTATATGGGCAGAGCTGGCAGTTCCTCCCAAGTCAACACTTGGCGTTAGGTCTAGGGTGTGTCCTGTAAGGTCGTGGTGGGTGGGACACAGGCCACACCCTAGATTGCCAAAAACGACAATAAATTGTTTACAAAAAACGATGAAATAAAAGTCGTCATTTAGTTACGTTTGTAATTAAAGTCAAACACATTTTCAAATGACAAAGCGCAACTAATACCCAGATATAATTATTTCATATATGGGTGGAGCTGGCAGTTCACCCCAAGTCAACACTTGGCGTTAGATCTAGGGTGTGTCCTGTAAGGTCGTGGTGGGTGGGACACAGGTCACACCCTAGATTGCCAAAAACGACGAACAATAGTTTACAATATAATTATTTCATATATGGGCAGATTTGGCAGTTCACCCCAAGTCGACACTTGGCGTTAGGTCTAGGGTGTGTCCTGTAAGGTCGTGGTGGGTGGGACACAGGCCACACCCTAGATTGCCAAAAACGACGAACAATAGTTTACAATATAATTATTTCTTATATGGGCAGAGCTGGCAGTTACCCCCAAGTCAACACTTGGCGTTACGTCTAGGGTGTGTCCTGTAAGGTCGTGGTGGGTGGGACACAGGCCACACCCTAGATTGCCAAAAACGACAATAAATTGTTTACAAAAAACGGTGAAATAAAAGTCGTCATTTAGTTACGTTTGTAATTAAAGTCAAACACATTTTCAAATGACAAAGCGCAACTAATACCCAGATATAATTATTTCATATAGCCTATGGGTGGAGCTGGCAGTTCACCCCAAGTCAACACTTGGCGTTAGGTCTAGGGTGTGTCCTGTAAGGTCGCGGTGGGTGGGACACAGGCCACACCCTAGATTGTAAAAAATGATAAACAGTTTTTTACATTATAATTATTTCATATATGGGGAGAGCTGGCAGTTCACCCCAAGTCAACACTTGGCGTTAGGTCTAGGGTGTGTCCTGTAAGGTCGTGGTGGGTGGGACACAGGCCACACCCTAGATTGCCAAAAACGACAATAAATTGTTTACAAAAAACGGTGAAATAAAAGTCGTCATTTAGTTACGTTTGTAATTAAAGTCAAACACATTTTCAAATGACAAAGCGCAACTAATACCCAGATATAATTATTTCATATATGGGTGGAGCTGGCAGTTCACCCCAAGTCAACACTTGGCGTTAGGTCTAGGGTGTGTCCTGTAAGGTCGCGGTGGGTGGGACACAGGCCACACCCTAGATTGCCAAAAACGACGAACAGTAGTTTACAATTTCATATATGGGCAGATTTGGCAGTTCACCCCAAGTCGACACTTGGCGTTAGGTCTAGGGTGTGTCCTGTAAGGTCGTGGTGGGTGGGACACAGGCCACACCCTAGATTGTGTTATGGCCTTTAGTATTTTTTCCACCAGATGGCGGTGTTTCATATTCTGGAGGAGCATCGGGAACAGGTGTGGAACATCTCCGGTGATCAGGTGTGGAGGATTTTTGGATGACTGCGCGTTGTCACGAGATGGGATTACAAAGGGATTGACGGAGTTGGACTGGTGGCTTCTTTTCCTCTTCAGTTCCAGTATGATTTATTTTTCTTTTTTGATTTATGTTATTGTCTAGTTTACAATATAATTATTTCATATATGGGCAGAGCTGGCAGTTCCCCCCAAGTCAACACTTGGCGTTAGGTCTAGGGTGTGTCCTGTAAGGTCGTGGTGGGTGGGACACAGGCCACACCCTAGATTGCCAAAAATTACAAACAGTTGTTTACATTATAATTATTTCATATATGGGGAGAGCTGGCAGTTCACCCCATGTCAACACTTGGCGTTACGTCTAGGGTGTGTCCTGTAAGGTCGTGGTGGGTGGGACACAGGCCACACCCTAGATTGCCAAAAACGACAAACATTTGTTAACAGTATAATTATTTCTTATATGGGCAGAGCTGGCAGTTCCTCCCAAGTCAACACTTGGCGTTAGGTCTAGGGTGTGTCCTGTAAGGTCGTGGTGGGTGGGACACAGGCCACACCCTAGATTGCCAAAAACGACAAACATTTGTTTACAATATAATTATTTCTTATATGGGCAGAGCTGGCTGTTCCTCCCAAGTCAACACTTGGCGTTAGGTCTAGGGTGTGTCCTGTAAGGTCGTGGTGGGTGGGACACAGGCCACACCCTAGATTGCCAAAAACGACAATAAATTGTTTACAAAAAACGGTGAAATAAAAGTCGTCATTTAGTTAGGTTTGTAATTAAAGTCAAACAAATTTTCAAATGACAAAGCGCAACTAATACCCAGATATAATTATTTCATATATGGGTGGAGCTGGCAGTTCACCCCAAGTCAACACTTGGCGTTAGGTCTAGGGTGTGTCCTGTAAGGTCGCGGTGGGTGGGACACAGGCCACACCCTAGATTGTAAAAAATGACAAACAGTTTTTTACATTATAATTATTTCATATATGGGGAGAGCTGGCAGTTCACCCCAAGTCAACACTTGGCGTTAGGTCTAGGGTGTGTCCTGTAAGGTCGTGGTGGGTGGGACACAGGCCACACCCTAGATTGCCAAAAACGACAATAAATTGTTTACAAAAAACGGTGAAATAAAAGTCGTCATTTAGTTACGTTTGTAATTAAAGTCAAACACATTTTCAAATGACAAAGCGCAACTAATACCCAGATATAATTATTTCATATATGGGTGGAGCTGGCAGTTCACCCCAAGTCAACACTTGGCGTTAGGTCTAGGGTGTGTCCTGTAAGGTCGTGGTGGGTGGGACACAGGTCACACCCTAGATTGCCAAAAACGACGAACAATAGTTTACAATATAATTATTTCATATATGGGCAGATTTGGCAGTTCACCCCAAGTCGACACTTGGCGTTAGGTCTAGGGTGTGTCCTGTAAGGTCGTGGTGGGTGGGACACAGGCCACACCCTAGATTGCCAAAAACGACAAACATTTGTTTACAATATAATTATTTCTTATATGGGCAGAGCTGGCAGTTCCCCCCAAGTCAACACTTGGCGTTAGGTCTAGGGTGTGTCCTGTAAGGTCGTGGTGGGTGGGACACAGGCCACACCCTAGATTGCCAAAAACGACAATAAATTGTTTACAAAAAACGGTGAAATAAAAGTCGTCATTTAGTTACGTTTGTAATTAAAGTCAAACACATTTTCAAATGACAAAGCGCAACTAATACCCAGATATAATTATTTCATATATGGGTGGAGCTGGCAGTTCACCCCAAGTCAACACTTGGCGTTAGGTCTAGGGTGTGTCCTGTAAGGTCGCGGTGGGTGGGACACAGGCCACACCCTAGATTGCCAAAAATGACGAACAGTAGTTTACAATTTCATATATGGGCAGATTTGGCAGTTCACCCCAAGTCGACACTTGGCGTTAGGTCTAGGGTGTGTCCTGTAAGGTCGTGGTGGGTGGGACACAGGCCACACCCTAGATTGTGTTATGGCCTTTAGTATTTTTTCCACCAGATGGCGGTGTTTCATATTCTGGAGGAGCATCGGGAACAGGTGTGGAACATCTCCGGTGATCAGGTGTGGAGGATTTTTGGATGACTGCGCGTTGTCACGAGATGGGATTACAAAGGGATTGACGGAGTTGGACTGGTGGCTTCTTTTCCTCTTCAGTTCCAGTATGATTTATTTTTCTTTTTTGATTTAGGTTTTGTCTAGTTTACAATATAATTATTTCATATATGGGCAGAGCTGGCAGTTCCCCCCAAGTCAACACTTGGCGTTAGGTCTAGGGTGTGTCCTGTAAGGTCGTGGTGGGTGGGACACAGGCCACACCCTAGATTGCCAAAAATTACAAACAGTTGTTTACATTATAATTATTTCATATATGGGGAGAGCTGGCAGTTCACCCCATGTCAACACTTGGTGTTACGTCTAGGGTGTGTCCTGTAAGGTCGTGGTGGGTGGGACACAGGCCACACCCTAGATTGCCAAAAACGACAAACATTTGTTAACAGTATAATTATTTCTTATATGGGCAGAGCTGGCAGTTCCTCCCAAGTCAACACTTGGCGTTAGGTCTAGGGTGTGTCCTGTAAGGTCGTGGTGGGTGGGACACAGGCCACACCCTAGATTGCCAAAAACGACAAACATTTGTTTACAATATAATTATTTCTTATATGGGCAGAGCTGGCTGTTCCTCCCAAGTCAACACTTGGCGTTAGGTCTAGGGTGTGTCCTGTAAGGTCGTGGTGGGTGGGACACAGGCCACACCCTAGATTGCCAAAAACGACAATAAATTGTTTACAAAAAACGGTGAAATAAAAGTCGTCATTTAGTTAGGTTTGTAATTAAAGTCAAACAAATTTTCAAATGACAAAGCGCAACTAATACCCAGATATAATTATTTCATATATGGGTGGAGCTGGCAGTTCACCCCAAGTCAACACTTGGCGTTAGGTCTAGGGTGTGTCCTGTAAGGTCGTGGTGGGTGGGACACAGGTCACACCCTAGATTGCCAAAAACGACGAACAATAGTTTACAACATAATTATTTCATATATGGGCAGATTTGGCAGTTCACCCCAAGTCGACACTTGGCGTTAGGTCTAGGGTGTGTCCTGTAAGGTCGTGGTGGGTGGGACACAGGCCACACCCTAGATTGCCAAAAACGACGAACAATAGTTTACAATATAATTATTTAAAATATGGGCAGATTTGGCAGTTCACCCCAAGTCGACACTTGGCGTTACGTCTAGGGTGTGTCCTGTAAGGTCGTGGTGGGTGGGACACAGGCCACACCCTAGATTGCCAAAAACGACAAACATTTGTTTACAATATAATTATTTCTTATATGGGCAGAGCTGGCAGTTCCCCCCAAGTCAACACTTGGCGTTAGGTCTAGGGTGTGTCCTGTAAGGTCGTGGTGGGTGGGACACAGGCCACACCCTAGATTGCCAAAAACGACAATAAATTGTTTACAAAAAACGGTGAAATAAAAGTCGTCATTTAGTTACGTTTGTAATTAAAGTCAAACACATTTTCAAATGACAAAGCGCAACTAATACCCAGATATAATTATTTCATATATGGGTGGAGCTGGCAGTTCACCCCAAGTCAACACTTGGCGTTAGGTCTAGGGTGTGTCCTGTAAGGTCGCGGTGGGTGGGACACAGGCCACACCCTAGATTGTAAAAAATGACAAACAGTTTTTTACATTATAATTATTTCATATATGGGGAGAGCTGGCAGTTCACCCCAAGTCAACACTTGGCGTTAGGTCTAGGGTGTGTCCTGTAAGGTCGTGGTGGGTGGGACACAGGCCACACCCTAGATTGCCAAAAACGACAATAAATTGTTTACAAAAAACGGTGAAATAAAAGTCGTCATTTAGTTACGTTTGTAATTAAAGTCAAACAAATTTTCAAATGACAAAGCGCAACTAATACCCAGATATAATTATTTCATATATGGGTGGAGCTGGCAGTTCACCCC
The DNA here is from genome assembly GCA_038021265.1 of Cyprinella venusta. Lineage (NCBI taxonomy): Eukaryota > Metazoa > Chordata > Actinopteri > Cypriniformes > Leuciscidae > Cyprinella > Cyprinella venusta. Next base: position 10,313,325 of record CM075883.1, on the reverse strand, counting down.
AAGTCAACACTTGGCGTTAGGTCTAGGGTGTGTCCTGTAAGGTCGCGGTGGGTGGGACACAGGCCACACCCTAGATTGTAAAAAATGACAGTTTTTTACATTATAATTATTTCATATATGGGGAGAGCTGGCAGTTCACCCCAAGTCAACACTTGGCGTTAGGTCTAGGGTGTGTCCTGTAAGGTCGTGGTGGGTGGGACACAGGTCACACCCTAGATTGCCAAAAACGACGAACAATAGTTTACAATATAATTATTTCATATATGGGCAGATTTGGCAGTTCACCCCAAGTCGACACTTGGCGTTAGGTCTAGGGTGTGTCCTGTAAGGTCGTGGTGGGTGGGACACAGGCCACACCCTAGATTGCCAAAAACGACGAAATATAGTTTACAATATAATTATTTAAAATATGGGCAGATTTGGCAGTTCACCCCAAGTCGACACTTGGCGTTACGTCTAGGGTGTGTCCTGTAAGGTCGTGGTGGGTGGGACACAGGCCACACCCTAGATTGCCAAAAACGACAAACATTTGTTTACAATATAATTATTTCTTATATGGGCAGAGCTGGCAGTTCACCCCATGTCAACACTTGGCGTTACGTCTAGGGTGTGTCCTGTAAGGTCGTGGTGGGTGGGACACAGGCCACACCCTAGATTGCCAAAAACGACGAACAGTAGTTTACAATTTCATATATGGGCAGATTTGGCAGTTCACCCAAAGTCGACACTTGGCGTTAGGTCTAGGGTGTGTCCTGTAAGGTCGTGGTGGGTGGGACACAGGCCACACCCTAGATTGTGTTATGGCCTTTAGTATTTTTTCCACCAGATGGCGGTGTTTCATATTCTGGAGGAGCATCGGGAAAAGGTGTGGAACAACTCCGGTGATCAGGTGTGGAGGATTTTTGGATGACTGCGCGTTGTCACGAGATGGGATTACAAAGGGATTGACGGAGTTGGACTGGTGGCTTCTTTTCCTCTTCAGTTCCAGTATGATTTATTTTTCTTTTTTGATTTATGTTATTGTCTAGTTTACAATATAATTATTTCATATATGGGCAGAGCTGGCAGTTCCCCCCAAGTCAACACCTGGCGTTAGGTCTAGGGTGTGTCCTGTAAGGTCGTGGTGGGTGGGACACAGGCCACACCCTAGATTGCCAAAAACGACAAACATTTGTTTACAATATAATTATTTCTTATATGGGCAGAGCTGGCTGTTCCTCCCAAGTCAACACTTGGCGTTAGGTCTAGGGTGTGTCCTGTAAGGTCGTGGTGGGTGGGACACAGGCCACACCCTAGATTGCCAAAAACGACAATAAATTGTTTACAAAAAACGATGAAATAAAAGTCGTCATTTAGTTACGTTTGTAATTAAAGTCAAACACATTTTCAAATGACAAAGCGCAACTAATACCCAGATATAATTATTTCATATATGGGTGGAGCTGGCAGTTCACCCCAAGTCAACACTTGGCGTTAGGTCTAGGGTGTGTCCTGTAAGGTCGTGGTGGGTGGGACACAGGCCACACCCTAGATTGCCAAAAACGACGAACAATAGTTTACAATATAATTATTTCATATATGGGCAGATTTGGCAGTTCACCCCAAGTCGACACTTGGCGTTAGGTCTAGGGTGTGTCCTGTAAGGTCGTGGTGGGTGGGACACAGGTCACACCCTAGATTGCCAAAAACGACGAACAATAGTTTACAATATAATTATTTCATATATGGGCAGATTTGGCAGTTCACCCCAAGTCGACACTTGGCGTTAGGTCTAGGGTGTGTCCTGTAAGGTCGTGGTGGGTGGGACACAGGCCACACCCTAGATTGCCAAAAACGACGAACAATAGTTTACAATATAATTATTTCTTATATGGGCAGAGCTGGCAGTTACCCCCAAGTCAACACTTGGCGTTACGTCTAGGGTGTGTCCTGTAAGGTCGTGGTGGGTGGGACACAGGCCACACCCTAGATTGCCAAAAACGACAATAAATTGTTTACAAAAAACGGTGAAATAAAAGTCGTCATTTAGTTACGTTTGTAATTAAAGTCAAACACATTTTCAAATGACAAAGCGCAACTAATACCCAGATATAATTATTTCATATATGGGTGGAGCTGGCAGTTCACCCCAAGTCAACACTTGGCGTTAGGTCTAGGGTGTGTCCTGTAAGGTCGCGGTGGGTGGGACACAGGCCACACCCTAGATTGTAAAAAATGACAAACAGTTTTTTACATTATAATTATTTTATATATGGGGAGAGCTGGCAGTTCACCCCAAGTCAACACTTGGCGTTAGGTCTAGGGTGTGTCCTGTAAGGTCGTGGTGGGTGGGACACAGGCCACACCCTAGATTGCCAAAAACGACAATAAATTGTTTACAAAAAACGGTGAAATAAAAGTCGTCATTTAGTTACGTTTGTAATTAAAGTCAAACAAATTTTCAAATGACAAAGCGCAACTAATACCCAGATATAATTATTTCATATATGGGTGGAGCTGGCAGTTCACCCCAAGTCAACACTTGGCGTTAGGTCTAGGGTGTGTCCTGTAAGGTCGCGGTGGGTGGGACACAGGCCACACCCTAGATTGTAAAAAATGACAGTTTTTTACATTATAATTATTTCATATATGGGGAGAGCTGGCAGTTCACCCCAAGTCAACACTTGGCGTTAGGTCTAGGGTGTGTCCTGTAAGGTCGTGGTGGGTGGGACACAGGTCACACCCTAGATTGCCAAAAACGACGAACAATAGTTTACAATATAATTATTTCATATATGGGCAGATTTGGCAGTTCACCCCAAGTCGACACTTGGCGTTAGGTCTAGGGTGTGTCCTGTAAGGTCGTGGTGGGTGGGACACAGGCCACACCCTAGATTGCCAAAAACGACGAAATATAGTTTACAATATAATTATTTAAAATATGGGCAGATTTGGCAGTTCACCCCAAGTCGACACTTGGCGTTACGTCTAGGGTGTGTCCTGTAAGGTCGTGGTGGGTGGGACACAGGCCACACCCTAGATTGCCAAAAACGACAAACATTTGTTTACAATATAATTATTTCTTATATGGGCAGAGCTGGCAGTTCACCCCATGTCAACACTTGGCGTTACGTCTAGGGTGTGTCCTGTAAGGTCGTGGTGGGTGGGACACAGGTCACACCCTAGATTGCCAAAAACGACGAACAATAGTTTACAATATAATTATTTCATATATGGGCAGATTTGGCAGTTCACCCCAAGTCGACACTTGGCGTTAGGTCTAGGGTGTGTCCTGTAAGGTCGTGGTGGGTGGGACACAGGCCACACCCTAGATTGCCAAAAACGACGAACAATAGTTTACAATATAATTATTTCTTATATGGGCAGAGCTGGCAGTTACCCCCAAGTCAACACTTGGCGTTACGTCTAGGGTGTGTCCTGTAAGGTCGTGGTGGGTGGGACACAGGCCACACCCTAGATTGCCAAAAACGACAATAAATTGTTTACAAAAAACGGTGAAATAAAAGTCGTCATTTAGTTACGTTTGTAATTAAAGTCAAACACATTTTCAAATGACAAAGCGCAACTAATACCCAGATATAATTATTTCATATAGCCTATGGGTGGAGCTGGCAGTTCACCCCAAGTCAACACTTGGCGTTAGGTCTAGGGTGTGTCCTGTAAGGTCGCGGTGGGTGGGACACAGGCCACACCCTAGATTGTAAAAAATGATAAACAGTTTTTTACATTATAATTATTTCATATATGGGGAGAGCTGGCAGTTCACCCCAAGTCAACACTTGGCGTTAGGTCTAGGGTGTGTCCTGTAAGGTCGCGGTGGGTGGGACACAGGCCACACCCTAGATTGTAAAAAACGACGAACAATAGTTTACAATACAATTATTTCATATATGGGCAGATTTGGCAGTTCACCCCAAGTCGACCCTTGGCGTTAGGTCTAGGGTGTGTCCTGTAAGGTCGTGGTGGGTGGGACACAGGCCACACCCTAGATTGTGTTATGGCCTTTAGTATTTTTTCCACCAGATGGCGGTGTTTCATATTCTGGAGGAGCATCGGGAACAGGTGTGGAACATCTCCGGTGATCAGGTGTGGAGGATTTTTGGATGACTGCGCGTTGTCACGAGATGGGATTACAAAGGGATTGACGGAGTTGGACTGGTGGCTTCTTTTCCTCTTCAGTTCCAGTATGATTTATTTTTCTTTTTTGATTTATGTTATTGTCTAGTTTACAATATAATTATTTCATATATGGGCAGAGCTGGCAGTTCCCCCCAAGTCAACACTTGGCGTTAGGTCTAGGGTGTGTCCTGTAAGGTCGTGGTGGGTGGGACACAGGCCACACCCTAGATTGCCAAAAATTACAAACAGTTGTTTACATTATAATTATTTCATATATGGGGAGAGCTGGCAGTTCACCCCATGTCAACACTTGGTGTTACGTCTAGGGTGTGTCCTGTAAGGTCGTGGTGGGTGGGACACAGGCCACACCCTAGATTGCCAAAAACGACAAACATTTGTTAACAGTATAATTATTTCTTATATGGGCAGAGCTGGCAGTTCCTCCCAAGTCAACACTTGGCGTTAGGTCTAGGGTGTGTCCTGTAAGGTCGTGGTGGGTGGGACACAGGCCACCCCCTAGATTGCCAAAAACGACAAACATTTGTTTACAATATAATTATTTCTTATATGGGCAGAGCTGGCTGTTCCTCCCAAGTCAACACTTAGCGTTAGGTCTAGGGTGTGTCTTGTAAGGTCGTGGTGGGTGGGACACAGGCCACACCCTAGATTGCCAAAAACGACAATAAATTGTTTACAAAAAACGGTGAAATAAAAGTCGTCATTTAGTTACGTTTGTAATTAAAGTCAAACACATTTTCAAATGACAAAGCGCAACTAATACCCAGATATAATTATTTCATATATGGGTGGAGCTGGCAGTTCACCCCAAGTCAACACTTGGCGTTAGGTCTAGGGTGTGTCCTGTAAGGTCTCGGTGGGTGGGACACAGGCCACACCCTAGATTGTAAAAAATGACAAACAGTTTTTTACATTATAATTATTTCATATATGGGGAGAGCTGGCAGTTCACCCCATGCAAACACTTGGCGTTACGTCTAGGGTGTGTCCTGTAAGGTCGTGGTGGGTGGGACACAGGCCACACCCTAGATTGCCAAAAACGACAATAAATTGTTTACAAAAAACGGTGAAATAAAAGTCGTCATTTAGTTACGTTTGTAATTAAAGTCAAACACATTTTCAAATGACAAAGCGCAACTAATACCCAGATATAATTATTTCATATATGGGTAGAGCTGGCAGTTCACCCCAAGTCAACACTTGGCGTTAGGTCTAGGGTGTGTCCTGTAAGGTCGTGGTGGGTGGGACACAGGCCACACCCTAGATTGTAAAAAACGACGAACAATAGTTGACAATATAATTATTTCATATATGGGCAGATTTGGCAGTTCACCCCAAGTCGACCCTTGGCGTTAGGTCTAGGGTGTGTCCTGTAAGGTCGCGGTGGGTGGGACACAGGCCACACCCTAGATTGCCAAAAACGACGAACAGTAGTTTACAAAATCATATATGGGCAGATTTGGCAGTTCACCCCAAGTCGACACTTGGCGTTAGGTCTAGGGTGTGTCCTGTAAGGTCGTGGTGGGTGGGACACAGGCCACACCCTAGATTGTGTTATGGCCTTTAGTATTTTTTCCACCAGATGGCGGTGTTTCATATTCTGGAGGAGCATCGGGAACAGGTGTGGAACATCTCCGGTGATCAGGTGTGGAGGATTTTTGGATGACTGCGCGTTGTCACGAGATGGGATTACAAAGGGATTGACGGAGTTGGACTGGTGGCTTCTTTTCCTCTTCAGTTCCAGTATGATTTATTTTTCTTTTTTGATTTATGTTATTGTCTAGTTTACAATATAATTATTTCATATATGGGCAGAGCTGGCAGTTCCCCCCAAGTCAACACTTGGCGTTAGGTCTAGGGTGTGTCCTGTAAGGTCGTGGTGGGTGGGACACAGGTCACACCCTAGATTGCCAAAAACGACGAACAACAGTTTACAATATAATTATTTCATATATGGGCAGATTTGGCAGTTCACCCCAAGTCAACACTTGGCGTTAGGTCTAGGGTGTGTCCTGTAAGGTCGCGGTGGGTGGGACACAGGCCACACCCTAGATTGTAAAAAATGATAAACAGTTTTTTACATTATAATTATTTCATATATGGGGAGAGCTGGCAGTTCACCCCATGTCAACACTTGGGGTTACGTCTAGGGTGTGTCCTGTAAGGTCGTGGTGGGTGGGACACAGGCCACACCCTAGATTGCCAAAAACGACAAACATTTGTTTACAATATAATTATTTCTTATATGGGCAGAGCTGGCAGGTCCCCCCAAGTCAACTCTTGGCGTTAGGTCTAGGGTGTGTCTTGTAAGGTCGTGGTGGGTGGGACACAGGCCACACCCTAGATTGCCATAAACGACAAACAATTGTTTACAAAAAACTGTGATATAAAAGTTGTTATATAGTTATGTTTGGAATTAAATTCAAACACATTTTCAAATGACAAAGCGCAACTAATACCTACATTTAATTATTTCATATATGGGCAGAGCTGGCAGTGCACCCCATGCAAACACTTGGCGTTACGTCTAGGGTGTGTCCTGTAAGGTTGTGGTGGGTGGGACACAGGCCACACCCTAGATTGCCAAAAACGACAATAAATTGTTTACAAAAAACGGTGAAATAAAAGTCGTCATTTAGTTACGTTTGTAATTAAAGTCAAACACATTTTCAAATGACAAAGCGCAACTAATACCCAGATATAATTATTTCATTTATGGGTGGAGCTGGCAGTTCACCCCAAGTCAACACTTGGCGTTAGGTCTAGGGTGTGTCCTGTAAGGTCGCGGTGGGTGGGACACAGGCCACACCCTAGATTGCCAAAAACGACGAACAATAGTTTACAATATAATTATTTCATATATGGGCAGATTTGGCAGTTCACCCCAAGTCGACACTTGGCGTTAGGTCTAGGGTGTGTCCTGTAAGGTCGTGGTGGGACACAGGCCGCACCCTAGATTGCCAAAAACGACAAACAATTGTTTACAAAAAACTGTGAAATAAAAGTCGTCATATAGTTACGTTTGTAATTAAAGTCAAACACATTTTCAAATGACAAAGCGCAACTAATACCTACATTTAATTATTTCATATATGGGCAGAGCTGGCAGTTCACCCCATGCAAACACTTGGCGTTACATCTAGGGTGTGTCCTGTTAGGTCGTGGTGGGTGGGACACAGGCCACACCCTAGATTGCCAAAAATGACAAACAATTGTTTACATTATAATTATTTCATATATGGGGAGAGCTGGCAGTACATCCCATGTCAACACTTGGCGTTAGGTCTGGGGTGTGTCCTGTAAGGTCGTGGTGGGTGGGACACAGGCCACACCCTAGATTGCCAAAAACGACAATAAATTGTTTACAAAAAACGGTGAAATAAAAGTCGTCCTTTAGTTACGTTTGTAATTAAAGTCAAACACATTTTCAAATGACAAAGCGCAACTAATACCCAGATATAATTATTTCATATATGGGTGGAGCTGGCAGTTCACCCCAAGTCAACACTTGGCGTTAGGTCTAGGGTGTGTCCTGTAAGGTCGTGGTGGGTGCGACACAGGCCACACCCTAGATTGCCAAAAAGACAAACAATAGTTTACAATATAATTATTTCATATATGGGCAGATTTGGCAGTCCACCCCAAGTCAACACTTGGCGCTACGCATAGGGTGTGCCCTGTAAGGTCGTGGTGGGTGGGACACAGGCCACACCCTAGATTGACAAAAACGACAAACAATTTTTTACAAAAAACTGTGAAATAAAAGTCGTCATATAGTTACGTTTGTAATTAAAGTCAAACACATTTTCAAATGACAAAGCGCAACTAATACCTACATATAATTATTTCATAAATGGGCAGAGCTGGCAGCTCACCCCATGTCAACACTTGGCGTTAGGTCTAGGGTGTGTCCTGTAAGGTTGTGGTGGGTGGGACAAAGGCCACACCCTAGATTGCCAAAAACGACAAACAATAGTTTACAATATAATTATTTCATATATGGGTAGAGCTGGCAGTTCACCCCATGTCAACACTTGGCGTTACGTCTAGGGTGCGTCCTGTAAGGTCGTGGTGGGTGGGACACAGGCCGCACCCTAGATTGCCAAAAATGACAATCAATTGTTTACAAAAAACGCTGAAATAAAAGTCGTCCTTTAGTTACGTTTGTAATTAAAGTCAAACACATTTTCAAATGACAAAGCGCAACTAATACCTACATATAATTATTTCATATATGGGTGGAGCTGGCAGTTCACCCCAAGTCAACACTTGGCGTTAGGTCTAGGGTGTGTCCTGTAAGGTCGTGGTGGGTGGGACACAGGCCACACCCTAGATTGCCATAAACGACAAACAATTGTTTACAATATAATTATTTCTTATATGGGCAGAGCTGGCAGTTCACCCCATGTCAACACTTGGGGTTACGTCTAGGGTGTGTCCTGTAAGGTCGCGGTGGGTGGGACACAGGCCACACCCTAGATTGCCAAAAACGACAATAAATTGTTTACAAAAAACGGTGAAATAAAAGTCGTCCTTTAGTTACGTTTGTAATTAAAGTCAAACACATTTTCAAATGACAAAGCGCAACTAATACCCAGATATAATTATTTCATATATGGGCAGAGCTGGCAGTTCACCCCATGCAAACACTTGGCGTTACATCTAGGGTGTGTCCTGTAAGGTCGTGGTGGGTGGGACACAGGCCACACCCTAGATTGCCAAAAATGACAAACAGTTGTTTACATTATAATTATTTCATATATGGGGAGAGCTGGCAGTACATCCCATGTCAACACTTGGCGTTAGGTCTGGGGTGTGTCCTGTAAGGTCGCGGTGGGTGGGAAACAGGCCACACCCTAGATTGCCAAAAACGACAATAAATTGTTTACAAAAAACGGTGAAATAAAAGTCGTCATTTAGTTACGTTTGTAATTAAAGTCAAACACATTTTCAAATGACAAAGCGCAACTAATACCCAGATATAATTATTTCATATATGGGTGGAGCTGGCAGTTCACCCCAAGTCAACACTTGGCGTTAGGTCTAGGGTGTGTCCTGTAAGGTCGTGGTGGGTGCGACACAGGCCACACCCTAGATTGCCAAAAAAACGACAAAAATTTGTTTACAATATAATTATTTCATATATGGGCAGATTTGGCAGTCCACCCCAAGTCAACACTTGGCGCTACGCATAGGGTGTGCCCTGTAAGGTCGTGGTGGGTGGGACACAGGCCACACCCTAGATTGACAAAAACGACAAACAATTTTTTACAAAAAACTGTGAAATAAAAGTAGTCATATTGTTACGTTTGTAATTAAAGTCAAACACATTTTCAAATGACAAAGCGCAACTAATACCTACATATAATTATTTCATAAATGGGCAGAGCTGGCAGCTCACCCCATGTCAACACTTGGCGTTAGGTCTAGGGTGTGTCCTGTAAGGTTGTGGTGGGTGGGACAAAGGCCACACCCTAGATTGCCAAAAACGACAAACAATAGTTTACAATATAATTATTTCATATATGGGTAGAGCTGGCAGTTCACCCCATGTCAACACTTGGCGTTACGTCTAGGGTGTGTCCTGTAAGGTCGTGGTGGGTGGGACACAGGCCGCACCCTAGATTGCCAAAAATGACAATCAATTGTTTACAAAAAACGCTGAAATAAAAGTCGTCCTTTAGTTACGTTTGTAATTAAAGTCAAACACATTTTCAAATGACAAAGCGCAACTAATACCTACATATAATTATTTCATATATGGGTGGAGCTGGCAGTTCACCCCAAGTCAACACTTGCCGTTAGGTCTAGGGTGTGTCCTGTAAGGTCCTGGTGGGTGGGACACAGGCCACACCCTAGATTGCCATAAACGACAAACAATTGTTTACAATATAATTATTTCTTATATGGGCAGAGCTGGCAGTTCACCCCATGTCAACACTTGGCGTTACGTCTAGGGTGTGTCCTGTAAGGTCGTGGTGGGTGGGACACAGGCCGCACCCTAGATTGCCAAAAATGACAATCAATTGTTTACAAAAAACGCTGAAATAAAAGTCGTCCTTTAGTTACGTTTGTAATTAAAGTCAAACACATTTTCAAATGACAAAGCGCAACTAATACCTACATATAATTATTTCATATATGGGTGGAGCTGGCAGTTCACCCCAAGTCAACACTTGCCGTTAGGTCTAGGGTGTGTCCTGTAAGGTCCTGGTGGGTGGGACACAGGCCACACCCTAGATTGCCATAAACGACAAACAATTGTTTACAATATAATTATTTCTTATATGGGCAGAGCTGGCAGTTCACCCCATGTCAACACTTGGCGTTACGTCTAGGGTGTGTCCTGTAAGGTCGTGGTGGGTGGGACACAGGCCGCACCCTAGATTGCCAAAAATGACAATCAATTGTTTACAAAAAACGCTGAAATAAAAGTCGTCCTTTAGTTACGTTTGTAATTAAAGTCAAACACATTTTCAAATGACAAAGCGCAACTAATACCTACATATAATTATTTCATATATGGGGTGAGCTGGCAGTTCACCCCAAGTCAACACTTGCCGTTAGGTCTGGGGTGTGTCCTGTAAGGTCGTGGTGGGTGGGACACAGGCCACACCCTAGATTGCCAAAAACGACAAACAATAGTTTACAATATAATTATTTCATATATGGGTAGAGCTGGCAGTTCACCCCAAGTCAACACTTGGCGTTAGGTCTAGGGTGTGTCCTGTAAGGTCACGGACACAGGCCACACCCTAGATTGCCAAAAATGACAAACAGTTGTTAAAGGAGCTGTATGTAAGATTGTGGCCAAAACTGGTACTGCAATCAGTTTCAAATTACTGTAGAGCGGTGTATCCCCTCCCCCTCCCCCCTGACCCCAGGTTGCCAGATATGCTGCAGGATCCAACTTTTTTTTACCCCACACGTTTGTAGCTGCAGCTGTGGTAACTAGAGCAGAGCTGGCAACCCAAATGCTGCAACACTAATGACTTTGTGATTGGTAGATCGGTGGAGGGTGGAGCATCAGACCAAAACACAACATGACAGTTGAGGGCTGCAACAACACTTTTTAAATGATAATATCCTGGCCGGACTACTGTTGTCAGTGATAAAAGTATTTGAAATGAACATGTAAGGGTTAATGCCCGACGAGGTGTCCATTGTCAGTTTTTAATGGACGACGGCGAGGCGTAAACCGGCCGACGCGCAGCGGAGGATAAAAGTCGTCATATAGTTACGTAAATAAAAGTCGTCATAGCAAATAAAAGTCGTCATATAGTTACGTTTGTAATTAAAGTCAAACACATTTTCAAATGACAAAGCGCAACTAATACCTACATTTAATTATTTCATATATGGGCAGAGCTAGCAGGTTACCCCATGTCAACACTTGGCGCTACGTCTAGGGTGTGTCCTGTAAGGTCGTGGTGGGTGGGACACAGGCCACACCCTAGATTGCCAAAAACGACAAAAAATTGTTTACAATATAATTATTTCATATATGGGGAGAGCTGGCAGTACATCCCATGTCAACACTTGGCGCTACGTCTAGGGTGTGTCCTGTAAGGTCGTGGTGGGTGGGACACAGGCCACACCCTAGATTGCCAAAAACGACAAACAATTTTTTACAATATAATTATTTTATCTATCTATCTATCTATCTATCTATCTATCTATCTATCTATCTATCTATCTATCTATCTATCTATCTATCTATCTATCTATCTATCTATCTATCTATCTATCTACAGATTATAGTTAGGACAGACTCTTGTCTTTGGTGGAGTGTGTGTGGACACTCTTGAAGTGCCCCTCTCTACTCTTATGGACTAATGGTACTGTATGGCGTGGTGAGTGCCCATCTATTCGTTAGATTAGGACGAAAACAAGACGTGTGGTCAGTAGATGAAAAGCAGACTTTTATTAACAAACATCTATTTACACTGCGGTCAGCAAACACGTGTTGATGGACAGGCAGTCAATGTAGAACAATAGAGACCAAACACAGGGAAGAGATACAAAAAGGGCTTAAAAAACTCCTGTAAAAAGAGACAGAGCCATTAAGACGAGGGGAAAAATGTGTGATACAAATGTATATCATTCCTTTTCTCATTATAACACATATGCAGAAGACTATCATTGCTGGCTTATATATTCAATATCCTAAAATCTACTATTACAAATGTACATGGATATTTTCAGAGAGCGGTACAAAATGTTGAGATGTTGTGTACAGAAGGACATTGAACACTAGGGGGAAGGATAGCCTAACAGAAAACTGGCCACCATTACAGCAAGTCTGGAATTGTTACACACACTCATAAGAATAAAACTTCCGCTGAACCCTTGCCACGTTTAAAGGAGTAGTTCACCTTAAATAAAAACTGTCATGTTGTTACACTTTTGTTGTTACACACAAAAGATATTCTGCAGAATGTTTCCATGACTCTTTCCCATACGCAATCGTATAACTTCTTAGCACACACGTTTATGAAATCTGAAAATGTATTAATTAATCATGCGTAAAAGCGCAACGTGCGCATTCTTCAAAAGTTCTCTTACGGGACATACATTTAGAGCAATGGTGAACTTCTTCTTTAAGAGCGTGATGTGCCTGTCCTTTACCATCAGGCCAGTGCACAAATCTCATATGACACATTACAGGCTTGTTCATACTGATTTTTGGCCTTCACATCTCACTTTACAAAGAAATAGACAGCCCCTCTCTCATAAACATGTCACACACGCACACACACAGACACACTATTATACATTTAACGTTGCATGTCAGGTCAATCAGTTGTGCTTTGAGGTTAATGTTTCCAGTAAAAAGCTACAGTAGCTCTGCATCTACAGTGACAGACATTGACAGCCACTCAACCGTTTCCAAATTCATATAAACCACATGCTGACGATTTTTGTTCACTACTAGGTTGTACTAGGTTATGTAGTAGGTTGTACTAGGTTATGTAGTACTGCCCAAACTAGTTTCTGTTAGATCTAAAGGCTGATTATACAAACACACTGTGCAATAAACGATGATTTAATGACATTAAAAATACTGACGGCATGTACAGTGACCCCAGAATGTTTGAACACTTAAAATGGACACATTTCATTGCATTTGACACAACACATCAAAGCAAGAATCATCTGCTAATAAAAGTGGCAGGGCGAGTTTCAGTCACTCTTAGATTAAGGTTCTAGATAGAACCTGAACAGGTTCTGTCAATCAGACGCATCATATATAAAGCCTTTTAGGGGTTCCGTCATGGGATCATTTTCATTGTAATCAGCTGATTTTTGAATTAAACATCTTATTAGAACAGAAAATAATTAAATAACCCATTAAACATGAAAGTATTAGGCTATGCAGTCGTTGAAGACATTTCTCCTTAAACACTCCTAAAAAATAAAGGTTCCAGAAAATGTTATGATGCCATCCGTGTTGGTGAAAGTTACTTTTACAAGTAATGTCTTGAAATATTGCATATCTTCCTAAAAAAGTAACTAATTACATTACTTAGTTACTTTTTCTGTAAATGAATGTCACGTAAAAATGACTTTTTCTCACCTGGGCTTGCTTGTTTCACAAGAAAAGTGTTTGCTTATTATTAGGTGTTCAAGCACGAAGTGCTGAAAACCTGTTGTATTTGCTAGAAAGAAAAAAAATCCCCTAAAACGCATCGTGCAGCCCAAACCGTGAGGGCTGGAGCTCTGAAACTTTGTCAGATGGTGGGGCCTCAAATTGTGGAGAACCTATCAGAGTATGAGCCTGATTGGCCCATAGGTGGCGCTACAGCAACCAAAGTTTCTCCGCAAAGTTTCATGAGAATTACTTGCTGTACTTATTTGAAAAAGTAACTCTGATATTTTGTTGTAATTTTAAAAGTAATCTGTAACAAGTTACATGAAAAAGTAATGTGATTACATCACCCGCATTACTTGTAATGTGCTCCCCCCAACACTGGAATGCCATAAAATAACCATTTTTGTTTCCCCAAATGAACAGTTCCCAAATGAAAAAAACAAAACAAAAAACGTTTCCCACTTTTGTGCAATGGAAAGGTTCTTAAAAAAAAAGGTTCCCATAAACAACCTTTATTTTTTAAGAGTATTATAGAACCTTTGTGGCATCAAGTGTTCTTTAAAATAGAGTCAAGAACCCGACAGAGTGTGTATAACCCATATGTGATCTAACGTCATGACATTCATACACTGTTTAGTGTGATTTGTCCAAATACAGGGATCACTGCATAAATCTAAAACAAAAAACTGAATCTGAAAGTGAATCATGAAAATGGTACATCACACTAAATTTCAGAAAAGCTAATTCTGTCATGTATTGATTAGGGCTGCCAAACGATTAATCACGATCAATCGCATCCAAAATAAAAGTTTGTGTTAACATAATATATGTGGATGCACCGTGTATAATTATTTTAAATATATTTATGTAAATACACACACATGCTTGTATATACTTAAGAAATATTTTCATATATATATATATATATATATATATATATATATATATATATATATATTATATGTAAATATATATATGTATATATATATATATACAAAATAATTACACACAGTGCACCCACATACAAACTTTTAATAAATAAACACAAACTTTTATTTTGGATGTGATTAATCGTGATTAATCGCATCCAAAATAAAAGTTTGTGTTAACATAATATATGTGGATGCACCGTGTATAATTATTTTAAATATATTTATGTAAATACACACACATGCTTGTAAATACTTAAGAAATATTTTCATATATATATATATATATATATATATATATTATATGTAAATATATATATGTATATATATATATATACAAAATAATTACACACAGTGCACCCACATACAAACTTTTAATAAACACAAACTTTTATTTTGGATGTGATTAATCGTGATTAATCGTTTGGCAGGCCTAGTATTTAAATGTTATTTCTTTTCTTCTATTTTTGACTAGCACAGGAGTTGAGCTGGCTTTGTCCCGCGCCCCCTGTCCTCCTCTCGGCTCGCTCCTCTGTTTTACTGTGCTCATCCTGTGTGAAGGTAAACAGCACACACTGGCCCTCCTCACACACACCCAAGTGCACACACAACACCGCTCAGAACACAGCACCTTTTTTCTGTAGATATGCTTTACAGCCACTTGTAGAAGTGTCTAAATGAGGCGGTGTTTCGTCCAGAGCTGACACTCTTTAAACAGAGGAGAGGCGGGAGAGAGGAGGAACGGGCAGAACGGCTTCTCTTCAGGACACACTCTCATTTACGAAGACCTGGAAAACACACAGAGAAATGCTGTTAGAGTGAACCCATATTTCAGTTCGATAGATTGATGATTGCTGGTGGTTCTTTAATTCTGTATGTCACTTTTTATTTTACTTAATTTTCAGTTTACTTTATGTTTTTTTGGATAGTTTTGGTTCAATTTGAATGTATACACAACCATTCAGAACTTTAGACTTTAGGTCAGTAAGAAGACATTAAAGGGATAGTTCACTTTCAAATTAATTTTTGGTATGTTTTAGCTTACCTCAAGGGCATCCAGGATGTAGGTGTCTTTGTTTCTGTGGTAGTTTCAATTTTGATGTTTTTAGGTCAAACCGTTCTTGTCTATCGGTCATATAATGGAGGTCTATGGTCACCACCTCAAAGAGCATGCACAGAGAAGTCCAAATTAAACATGATTTAGTGACTCGTAAATGTAAGAACACATTGATGGCCCAAGACACGAAACGAGCGGTTTGTGTGAGAAAACGAAGAGTATTTACTGTATATCGTTTGTACCTCTTGTTACCACAGCCACATCCAAGTGATCTGAGGACACGGGGGCTTTGTGGTTACAAGAGGTAAAAACGATAGAAACACTGTTCGTTTTCTCACACAAACCGCTCGTTTCATGTCTTAGGCCATCGATGTGTACTTACATTTACGAGTCATTAAATCATGTTTAATTTGGACTTCTCTTTGCATGCTCTTTGAGGTGGTGACCATACGGTTTGACCTAAAACGGTTTGACCTAAAAATATCAAAATTGAAACTACTGCGGAAACAAAGACACCTACATCTCGGATGCCCTTGAGGTAAGCTAAAACATACCAAAAATTAATTTCAGAGTGAACTATCCCTTTAATATTTTACCCTACAAGGATGCATAAAATTAATCAAAAGTGATATTTACAATGTTACAAAAGATTTCCATCTCAAATAAATGCATTTTCTAAACTTTCATGGATTCCTAAAAAATACTAAGCAACTGTTTTTAACATTTATGATAATAATAAATGTTTTTTTGATCATCAATTCATCATGTTAGAATGATTTCTGTAGAATCATGTGACACTGATCTTCTTTCAAAAATATTACTGACCCTAATTTTTTAGGGCAGATATTTGATTTTATTTAAGAATCACAATATAATGCTGTGGTTAAGTTGTTATTGTTAAATGCATGGAGTTTAGAACTATTTTATTGTATTATTCACATTATTGACCGTCAAATAAACTATCAGCCGAATCATAGGATTACTGGCCTGTTTTCCCACCTTAAACATCTTTATCTGCAAAATCCACTTTCCATCAACCTCTAATTACAGTACTAGATGTTTAAACTTACTTCCCAACACACACACACACACACACCTGCTGGGTGATTTATTAAACTCCCTGAGACCGTGAAATGGTTGTGTATCTAAAGACGGGACAAGTGCTTCTCTCATTTGCAACTAGTCTGATTAAACTGTCATGAAAAATGTCCCCAGGGCAAATCTAATGTGTTTAGCCCCTCCATGTGCACATATTGAAAAGGCTTCTTTTGCAGATGCTCATTACGGATGCTGCATAATTTAAGGCTTATTGAAATGAGGCCAGACCCGGTCTCAGAGGGACCACTCCACTGATCCATATTCTCCATATGCTAAAGATAAAAGCACGTAAGACCGAGGCGAGGGTACAGCAGCAGGTAGAAAGGAGAAAACACACCGTACGACTCTACAATGAAAACATTCTCAAGTGTATCATTGAAACTAAACCACAAAAATAGCTAGCTCTGAACTTCGTGCATGACACACTTTTACACTTCCATTTTCAGCAGTCTGGCTGGCTTGTGAAGTAAAACAGATTTTTGTTTTTATTATCTCTTCAGAAGATGCTATTATTCCACTTGGCACATAACTAATGAGTTGGCCAAACAGTGTGCCGCTTCCGGCTGCCAGCATTTAAAACAAGATCTGACATTAACTAGTCTTGCAGCATATAAACTATAAAAGTCCTGGCGTAGTTCTCCTGTTAAAAAATGAAATGTAACTTGAAAGCACATGGCACTTTTCATGTTAAAGGAGTAGTTCACTTTAAGAAAAACTTTGGCTGATAATTTACTCACCCCCATGTCATCCAAGATATCCAGTCGAAAAGAAATTAAGGTTTTTGATGAAAACGTTCCAGCATTTTTCTCCATATAATGGACTTCATTGGGAACCAAACGGTTCAAGGTCCAAAAGAGAGTTTCAGTGCAAACTGTTCGAATCTTTTCCGGAATCAACTCGTTCATTTCGTTCGTTGAATGAACCAAATGACAAGAAAAAAGATTCGTTCATTTTGATTTTGAACGAGTTCGAACAGGAGAGTCACGAACGCTCATCACAGAACAGACCAAGGTGACCGTTTGAGCTTATAAAACTTAAACTTTGTTATTTATTTTTAAATGAGCGATCGTTTCGCTAGATAAGACCCTTATTCATCATCTGGAATCGTTTAAAGCCCTTTGAACAGTTTGCAGTTTGTACTGAAAGTGTCTTTTGGACCTTGAACCGTTTGGTTCCCATTGAAGTCTATTATATGGAGAAAAATGCTGGAATGCTTTCATCAAAAATTTCTTTTCGACTGAAGAATGAAAGACGTGGACATCTTAGATGACATGGGGGTGAGTAAATTATCAGCAAAAGTTTTTTTTTTTTTTTTTTTTTAAAGTGAACTACTCCTTTAAATTTATAGAGCTTATACTGATAGCACACATGTAATATTTGCCAACAACAACACATATTAGTTGATATAGAAGTTCTTTACTGTTCGATTTAGCTTCAGACATTTCACTAATCCCTCGCTGGACAAGATCAGAATGCTTATTGAATGGACTAATTAAGAACTTACACTAATTAAAAGAAAACTAAGTTTAATTAATGCTTTAGATAAGGGGCAAGCAGGGACATGTGTAAGAGGATCTGTCTGACCTTTTTCACACGCAGAGGATGTGACTGGATTCACAGACACACATTAAGGATGTTTACTGGCATTGATGGTTCCTTACAGAACTTTTAACATCCATTGGAAAATGTTCTTCAGATTATTGATCTTCACACTAAGAAAATTATGGTTATTTTAAGAACTCTCGGTAACATTTTACTTGAAGGGGTGTGCATAAGACTGACATGACACCTTCATAACCATGACATGACATATGTTATGAATATGAAGTAGGGTTTATGCATGTTTATGACAACTGTCATTAAGTGTCTTTCGCTCAATAATGACATTTTGAACGCAAAAATGACATTGTTTGAGATGTCTTTGTTATAACATCTTGAAATAAACCAATACATCATAACCTGTCAGTGTCTTTGTCATGACAACTTACTATACTATATAGTATAATATATTGTACAATTTTCAAACTGATGACATTATTAACTGTCCCCAAGAGGAAGTTTTATCAGATTTAGCTTGGACACTGTCAAGCACACACACACACACACACACACACACAGGTACTTACTGATGCACGGGCTTTAACAGAAGATGAGATGGTTTCTCATTGACATGGTAGAGTGGGAATGGGTCAAATCCACCAATAAAATCAACTGAAAACCAAACAAAAGATGAAATTAAAGAATGAAAGAAATCAAACAGGAAAATGAACCATGAAGAGAACAAATGAAACATGAAATGATAATCACTTAAATTAAAAAAACATGAGCAGACATAATGTTTGACAGAAGTATGAATCAATGTGAACATTAACACTGGAATATACGCCACACTACACAAATCAGACATAATCATCTCTCTCTCTCACACACACACACACCACGGCTTGACTGAAGTCAAGTTTTGTTCTCTGTATCTGAACAAGTCTCTACTCAATGTTACTCTCTCACACACACACACACACAGCAGAATGATTTGATTTTCATGATCTCATTCAGCCCAGAGTGATTCAGACTCCACACACACACACACACTCTCTCATTTCTAACTTCTATACAGCAAGAAAAGAGGGAGAGACTCTCCCTGCGTCCCAATTCCAATACCAGCTATTTTAAATATAAATAAGTGTGTGAGATTCAGACGAGCCCCAAAGCACAGTAGGTTGAACATCGTGTGTAAATGATGCATGATTTCTGCTGGGAGTTATATGCTTACCCACAACCCACTGCACTACAACGTTTATTCATTTCTTTCCTCTGTAAACAAAAACGGGTGTTCTTGTATATGTGTGTAATAATGAAGGTAATGGCTTTAGCTAGATGTTAACACCTTTTCAAAAGCACAGTACATGAAAAACATCTGTGGTATCAAGATCAATATGATGTTATTAAAGGCACACATTTACGTGTAGACTTGGTAGGTGCAATATGGTGCAAGTGACCGTGTTTCAGCTGTGACTGACGAGAGCTCAAGCAAACCTTTCAGTCGATCCATAAAACTGCAACAGAAGGCAATCTCAGGAGCAATTTCAGCTTCATGTTTACACACACTGAACATACAGCAGGACTGGAAATAGCAGGGCAGGTTTGTTTATCATAAACGACAGGCTTTGAGCTCGTAATGTGTCATTAGTGTTCGAGCTCCAGAGACCATGAGCTGCACTGCGATGTGTGGAATGCTGGGAAGGCAGAGGCAAATGGATGACTTCACTCATACTTATGAGTGTGTGGGATGGATGGATGGATGGATGGATGAATGGATGGATGGATGGATGGATGGATGGATGGATGGATGGATGGATGGATGAATGGATGGATGAGTTTGTGGGAAGGATGGATGGATGGATGGATGCATGAGTTTGTGGGATGGATGGATGAGTTTGTGGGATGGATGGATGGATGAATGAATGGATGGATGGATGAATGGATGGATGGATGAATGGATGGATGGATGGATGGATGGATGGATGGATGGATGGATGGATGGATGGATGAGTTTGTGGGAAGGATGGATGGATGGATGCATGAGTTTGTGGGATGGATGGATGGATGGATGCATGAGTTTGTGGGATGGATGGATGAGTGTGTGGGATGGATGGATGAGTTTGTGGGATGGATGGATGAGTTTGTGGGATGGATGGATGAGTGTGTGGGATGGATGGATGAGTTTGTGGGATGGATGGATGAGTGTGTGGGATGGATGGATGAGTTTGTGCGATGGATGGATGAGTGTGTGGGATGGATGGATGAGTTTGTGGGATGGATGGATGAGTTTGTGGGATGATGGATGGATGGATGGATGGATGGATGGATGGATGAATGAATGGATGGATGGATGGATGGATGGATGGATGAGTTTGTGGGAAGGATGGATGGATGGATGCATGAGTTTGTGGGATGGATGGATGAGTGTGTGGGATGGATGGATGGATGGATGAGTGTGTGGGATGGATGGATGAGTTTGTGGGATGGATGGATGAGTTTGTGGGATGATGGATGGATGGAAGGATGGATGAGTGTGTGGGATGGATGGATGAGTTTGTGGGATGGATGGATGAGTTTGTGAGATGGATGGATGGATGGATGCATGAGTTTGTGGGATGGATGGATGAGTATGTGGGATTGTTGGATGAGTTTGTGGGAAGGATGGATGAGTGTGTGGGATGGATGGATGAGTTTGTGGGAAGGATGGATGAGTGTGTGGGATGAATGGATGAGTGTGTGGGATGGATGGATGAGTTTGTGGGATGGATGGATGGATGGATGGATGGATGGATGGATGGATGGATGGATGGATGGATGAGTTTGTGGGATGGATGGATGGATGGATGGATGGATGAGTTTGTGGGATGGATGAGTGTGTGGGATGGATGAGTGTGTGGGATGGATGAGTGTGTGGGATGGATGGATGGATGGATGGATGGATGGATGAGTTTGTGGGATGGATGAGTGTGTGGGATGGATGAGTGTGTGGGATGGATGAGTGTGTGGGATGGATGGATGGATGGATGGATGGATGGATGAGTTTGTGGGATGGATGAGTGTGTGGGATGGATGAGTGTGTGGGATGGATGAGTGTGTGGGATGGATGGATGAGTGTGTGGGATGGATGAGTGTGTGGGATGGATGGATGAGTTTGTGGGATGGATGAGTGTGTGGGATGGATGGATGGATGAGTGTGTGGGATGGATGAGTGCAAATGTCTGCACTCAGACACTACAAATGTCTGTCCCCTCAAATAGTGCCCTACTTAAGGGTATAGGGGGCGATCTCACACTCAGCCTTGGTATCAGGATGGCTTTGCATCACAGGTAGAGATCAGACAATCAGACAAATCCAGCACTCTTTGACTCTACCGTGTGTGTGTCTCTGTCTGTCTGTCTGTCTTTCTTATGCCCGTCTCTCTGCCCTATGTCCTGATTTCACCGGTCTCTCTCTCTCTGGATAGTGTAACATATTTACATTGGGGAAGCGCTCACTAACGTTCAGCACTACACTATTCTGACCCACTTTCAGAAAAAGCAGCTGTTCTTCAGAGCATCTCTTTAGTCTGCACAGGAATCTGCTGAGCGCTGATAACCAACCAGACACTTGAGGTGCCACACACACTCTCTCTCTCTCCCATTCCCACTCTGATGTCAAGCCAGAATTGGGTTTCCTTTTGGTAAAGGCAGGTCTCGTCGAGAATCCAGGCTTAGATCAGTCCCCAGGAGCCCACGCGTCCCCGTAGCCGGCGCTGGGACGACCTGTCCGCTCTTATTAGATTAGATTCACACAAGTGACTGCTGCTGCTTTTAATGAGCCCACGATAACAGCGGGACCGAGACTACAAACTAATTATGGATGCAAGTCATTTAACACTGAAAGAAAACGAGCGAGAGAGACGAGAAGGACGAACAAGGTAGAAGAATAATCAAATGATAAAAATGAAGTCTGACACATTATTATTCAAATCACCTGTAGGGAGAGAGAGGGAGAGAAGGAAGAAGAGAGTAACAGAAAGAGGGAAACTTCAGAGGCGAGGAAGTGCCGTGGAGAAATTAAATCCTCCACTTCAAATGAGCGTGTAAATGAACCACACACAGCTTTGCATGAGAGAGAAAATACCAAATAGACATACTGGGCTGATCACACACACACACACACACACACACCACCAATGTAGCATAAGGAAAGGAAAAAGTTCTTTAGCCAAAAAAATTCAACCTTCCCCGCAACCACAAGTTAACATTCATAAATACATATTTAGTTGATGCTATAATGAAACAGTGGGACCTCCACTAGAAATCCCATGGTTTATAGGTTTTCTTTCCTGACATTTTTCCAGTGACATTTATATACATATAATTTCAATACCCCAAAAATCTGCAATTTACGTCACAGTCTCAGACCTGCAAAAGCCCACTTGACGGCTTGCTCCATGGATGAAAGCTATGAAGACACTTTCAAGACACTTCCTTCGTGCGGAATTGATGCTCTGAAAGCTATGAAATGGCAGCTTGTTCAACAGCTGCCTGAAAAATGATTTATACACTCTAAAAATGCTGGGTTGTTTTAACCCAACTTTGGGTCAAATATGGACAAACCCAAATGTTGGGTTAAAAATGCAATTAAAAAATCGAACCCGATGGCTGGGTTTGTCCATATTTGACCCAAAGTTGGGTTAAAACAACCCAGCACATTTTTAGAGTCTATAATGTATTATTATAAAATAAATAATATTATATAATTATACAGTAATAATGCATTCTATATATTCTGTGATGTGTATATTCACTATGTATGTACACTCTAAAAAATGCTGGGTTGTTTTAACCCAATTTTGGGTCAAATATGGACAAACTCGAAATGTTGGGTTAAAAATGTAATGTAAAAATTTAACCCAATGGCTGGGTTAGTCCATACTTGACCCAAAGTTGGGTTAAAACAACCCAGCATTTTTTAGAGTGTAGGCTATTACACTCTAAACAACGCTGGGTTGTTTCAACCCAAATTTGGGTAAAATATGGACAAACCCAAATGCTAGGTTAAAAATGTAATTAAGAAAATTACAGTTGAAAGTGAAAATTGGATTAAAATATTAAATTACATTTTCTTAACCCAACATTTGGGTTTGTCCATATTTGACCCAAATTTGGGTTAAAACAACCCAGCATTTTTTAGAGTGGGAGTGAATTCAATATGATTGGGACACGTTTTCCCAGTCGTCTCAATGGCAAAAAGTGTCCCAATCAACCTGAATTTATCTGTATTACTTGGTTTTTTATTAATCCTGTCTTTAACCAGGAAGATCCAATTGAGATATCCAATATTTTCTTCCAGTGCGACCATGTGATAAAATAAAGAGATAAAAACAGCATTTATCGTGGGTAGCGATAATATGTATTGTGTATAGTTCCCCCAAAATGAGTTTTAGTGTCAGTACTATATTAAACTATATACAGTAAATCCACTCTAAAAATGCTGGGTTGTTTTTAAACCCAACTTTGGGTGAAAAATGGACAAACCCCAACGTTGGGTTAAAAATGTAACTAAAAATTTAACCCAATGGCTGGGTTTGACCCAATGTTGGGTTAAAACAACCCAGCAATTTTTAGAGTACAATGTATAATAATGCAATGTGGGAATATTTATGGCTCCTGATAATGCCAAATATCTTATGTTACCAGTTAAAAGTGGACTACATTATTTTAAATATATCTAGTGAGTGACCGAGTGCAAGTATTCGTCTAAACTAACTCATGAATAATCATGAATATTTTTAATCAGTGTCAATACACTCTAAGCGATGCTGGGTTGTTTCAACCCAAATTCGGGTCAAATATGGACAAACCCAAATATGTTGGGTTATAACCCAACATTTGGGTTTGTCCATATTTGACCCAAATTTGGTTTCAAACAACCCAGCATTTCTTTAGAGTGTATTTTCCTGTGCATTGGGTTAGCAGGTCCATGTCCAAGCCTATTCATTTACACCCACAATGTAATACCAAATTTAGTCCAGTATGGTGATATGTATCGAATCGTGACATGTGACAAGCATTAGCACAGCGAACACACCCAACTAACTGTGATTTGCTACTTGCTATTACAAATCCTTTTCATTCTACACTCTAAACAATGCTGGATTGTTTGAACCCAAATTTGGGTCAAATATGGACAAACCCAAGTGTTGGGTTATAAATGTAATTTAAAATTTTAACCCAACTTTCACTTTCAACTACATTTTTTAAATGACATTTTTAACTCAACATTTGGGTGTGTCCATATTTGACCCAAATTTGGGTTGAAACCACCCAGCTTTTTTTAGAGTGTAGAGAGAATCTCATTGGACAAATTAGTATTTGCCCCTGTGAACAAGACTGTGCTTTTCTTTGGTCTGGACGAGGAAGATAGTCATTTCTATCCCCTCGCATGTACTAAAAGTTTATTTTGCAAACTTTTAGCAGCGCACTAACATACAGACGGCCTCAGAGCTAACAGGCATGCAAGCCATTTGGATTTCATGTGGTCTTCAAATCCCCATGGCTATGAATAAACCTCGAAGCAATAAAACGTTCCTCTGAGCACTTGCAAACACTTTACTGGTGGTACATTTGAACGGGGCATAAGTATAGAGTTCGCCCGAGCACATGTACGCTGCCTAGAAAACACAAAAAAGCTGTCCGCCTCCCGTTGAGTGATGACGCTCAAAGACCATCAGAAAACAAAGGCAAACAGGAAGTGGCTGTGACGGATAAAAGTCGACTATTTCAGCGCGGTCGAGTCCCTCTTGTCAGCGAGGTCCGGCTCTACGGGGAATGTTTAGTCATGGAAAGGCCGGTAACTCAGGGGAAAGCACTAATAATCAGAGGAAGGCTGGTGTTTAGCCCGTACAAACAGGGCAGTGGCTTATCGCACCCCGTGGGCTTCACTCAGGTCCTCTCCCACTCAGCCTATCCTGCCGAGAGCAAATATTCACTGTTCATGCACTGCAAACCTTTTTTTATTATTGACATGAAGTGCATTCCTATGGACCTCGTCAATCCAGGAGCGAAATTCCAAAACGGTACACTCTAAAAAAAAAAACGCTGGGTTGTTTCAACCCAAATTTAGGTCAAATATGGACACACCCAAATGTTGGGTTAAACATGTAATTTAAAAAATCTTGAAAACAGTTGAAATTACATTTATAACCCAACAATTGGATTTGTCCAGATTTGACCCAAATTTGGGTTGAAACAACCCAGCATTGTTTACAATCACTGATAACAGTTGGCACTGGAAAGCACTTTCTTGCAAACTGTAATCTGATTGGCTATCTTTGTCTGTACTGACATCTTCCAAGAATGTTACACACACATGTCTGGTTCAACTATCTTTGTGGGGACTCTCCATACACAGAATAAAAGTCCTAAAGCTGTCACTGGGGCTGTACCTTTTCAAAAGGTAAACTTTTGTCCATTTTAGGTGCTAATATGTACATTTTAAGTGTTAATATGTCCATTTTAGGTCCTAATATGTACATTGTAGTTGCTAACTTGTACATTTTAGGTGCTGATATGTACATTTTAGGTGTTAATATGTACATTGTTGGTGCTAATATGTTCATTTTTGGTAAGAATATGTACATTTTAAGTGCTCATATGTACCTTTTAGGTGTTTATATGTCCATTTTATGTCCTAATGTGTACATTGTAGATGCTAATATGTTGATTTTAGGTCCTAATATGTACATTGTAGGTGCTAATATGTATATTTTAGGCCCTAATATATCAATTTTAGGTCTTAATATGTACATTTTAGGTGTTAATATGTACATTTTAGGTCCCAATATGTACATTTTAGGTCCTAATATGTACAGTTTATGTGCTATTTACATCTTAGGTGCTAATATGTACATTTTAGGTGTTAATATGTCCATTTTAGTTGCTAATATGTACCTTTTAGGTTTTAATGTACATTTTAGGTCCTGATATATACATTTTAGGTGCTAATGTGTACCTTTTAGGTGTTAATATGTACCTTTTAGGTCCTAATGTGTACCTTTTAGGTCCTAATTGTACATTTTAGTTGTTAATATGTACATTTTAGGTGTTAAAATATACATTTTAGGTGTTAATATGTACTTTTTAAGTGCTAATACGTACCATTAAGGTACAAAAGTGTACCTTTTTCAGAGAGTGATACATGTAATGATTTTTATATTGTTCATATTCTCTCCCCTTACACTTAACCATACCCCTAAACAACCCATCACAGATTTGTACATTTTTCCAAAAAACAAAAAAAAAAAAAAAAAAAAAAAACTCATTCTGTATGATTTACAAGCTTGTTTCCATCATGGGACAAGTCCCCATGAGTCAGTGAGTCACACACACACACACACAACAAAGTGAGTTTAGTAATACAGTGTTTCTCACAAGTAGTGTGCTCCCCTTCCCATGGATCAAAAAATGGCTTTTTCCATCAATATTTTATATTCTTCAACATTGATAATTCATATGGTTTAGATATATTTCTCTCAAAACAACGCTATAAGAACAGAGAGCCATCATCTCCTCAATGTTTATGTTAGAGTACAATCAGACAGGCACATTTCTTTATAATAAAATGAAAAAAGGAACAGGTTTAGACACGTAAACAAGAAAGAAAGTGTAGGAGAAACTTACATTTTGTTCTCTTATCATCTCACACACACACACTAAAGATACTCACAGCTGTCCTCCTCCTCTGTGATGACACTGATGACGTAGCAGGCGTAGATGAAACCCAGAAGCTGAGGAGACAAACACAAACACGTCAGTGTACATCCAGAGAGAGGCGAGACACAGACAGTCACCTTCCCATAACATCTTTTCACATTCTACTATCAGTCCATGTCTTCACCTGATGTCAGTGTATCTTTTTTCTGTAACTAGATTTGTACATTTTCTCAGTTTGCCTGTGCCATCATAACCTCCATGACATTATTGGTCGAATAAGGAAATAAATGAAGTCGGGGAGATCATGTTTCTACAGGTTTATATTGTCCAACATGAAAAGAAACGACACTCTCCTCAAATTACTTGTGATGTTCCTTATATGTCAAAAGCATCTACTAAATATCGGTATAGGCATCATTCATTTCCATAAATGGTGAAGGAGTGTTACATAGCGAAGTGTAATGCTACTGTTAGGGGTTTACTGAAATCCCCGAGCATAAGTGTGTCAGCAGGAATGGCAGTCACATCTTATAAACCATTCATTATGAGAAACACATGGCCGATAATACATTACTCAAAGAGACATTAGAGACACTTTTACAAAGTCCTGTGCCAAGTGAACCGGGGACTGGTGTGTGTGTGTGTGTTATTGATGGCAATGGCAGTGCCACAGAGGCAGATGGCACAGCTCTGCATGAAAACACACACAGGGTAAACTCAACTCCCAAAGAGTGGCACTATTCCAAAGCAATTAATCCGTCACTGGGCAGACGGCCAGGCGTACACCTACCTTGAAGAAAGACATGAATGCTGTGTGTTTGCGTATGAACGAGAGAGTGAGAGAAACGCATGACAAAATGAGAGTCTATGAAGCCCGTGAGAGGCTGATAGTGCAGGTGTGGGATTGTGGTGGGACACACAGGTGCTGTGCTCTCTCTCTCTCTCTCTCTCTCTGTGTGTGGGGCAAAGTGGTTCAGACCTCCAATCAGCTTCTATTACACTGAAGGAGTGGCAAAATCCCAATTGCATCAGAGGAAATGCCCACAACCAGTCTGCCAACTGCAGTGGCATTGACCTTGGGGCCATTTGAGTTGATGCTAGTGTGGCGGCAGTTTTAAGACATTCATTTTTTACCTCAATCAGCCTATAGAGTGGCGAAGTTGCGACGTCACTCTGTAGGCCAAAACGCGGAAGTGGGTTAGCATTTTAGCACTCCCAGTTCCCTTGCTCTAAAGTCTATGGGATTTTTGAATGGGTTTTTGCTAAATCGCCTGAAATAAGGTTTGTAGTGAACAAAGCCTCTAAATATTTTCACGTTTTGATCTGTGACATAAAACACACCGGCTATAACCTGATTGTGGTTTTTTAAACTTTATTGTGTCAGCTTGTGTTTTTTAAAAACTTTATAGAGGCTTCAAAATGTATAAATTTTGGATTAACTTGTAACGATTATCTTGATAGACAAAACGCGTAAGGGTCACAACTCTGTTGAACACAGATCTTATTTTTTGCGATTTTCCAAAAGTCTATGGGGAAAATGCATAGCTTTTCGATCGAGCGAACCCATGCGCCGCTAGCTTCCGAGTTGTCCTACAAAGTGACGTCATCACTTCGGTACTCTATGAACCTGCATGTTATATTCATCATCATAATGTTTACAATAGATGTACTGTAAAAAATATATTTAATCATTTTTACTGTTTTTCTTAAGTCTCTTCTGGTCACCATGGCCGCATTAATTTGATCAACAATACAGTAAAAACCTGTAATATTGTGAAATATTTTTACAATTCAAAATAACATTTTTTTAATGTAAGGTATTTAGAAATATCATTTATTCCTGTGATCAAAGCTGATTTTTAAGCATCATTACTCCAGTCTTCAGAGTCACATGATTCTTCAGAAATCATTCAAAAATGCTGATTTGATGTTCAAGAAACATTTATTGGTAATGCTTCCTTTTACAGTACAGTACTTACAGGGTACTTACAGTGTACTTACCTAGAAAGTACTGGCAAATATAAGGTAAGTACATGGAACAGGGGTAGGTTTAGGGTTAGTACTAGTTATTACCCAGTAATTGTAGTTACTAAAATAAGTACATAGTATTTACATGGGTAACTGGACTGTAAAAGGAAGCGTTACCCATTTATTTTGTTGAAAACCGTTGTACTGAGTTATATTTTTGTGTAAAGTGACAACATTTTCTTTGATATTCATAAATGTCTTTTGACAATATACATGTCTCTACAATCAATATTGATCGATTTAATGCATCATTGCTGAATAAAAGCATCCATTTCTTTTCAAAAACATAAAATAAAATACAAATCAGTAAAAGGGTCCAATTCTTATTATTAACTAGTTGCTTATTAGCATGCACATTACTAGAATATTGGCTGTTTATTAGTACTTATAAAGTACATATTATTCTGTACGACCATATTCTACATCCATAAATCATTTTCCAATACTGTTACTTAACGACTACATTAATAACTAATAATAACTAGTAATTAAGAGTTAAGTGGCAAACGTCAAGCTATAGTTTAACGCAAGAATTAGACTCGAAACTAAAGTGTGACCAATTCCTACTGACCTTAAGTAATTGTATTTTTATAAATATATTTGTATTGCATTGTGTCAGTGGGGTCCTGATGATCAGCCTGTTCTATTTTTATTTTTATTAAATATATTTTATGATAATAACTGTCTGATTCTACATTAAATGTCTGATTAACAGTGCTAACCGTAGAACAGGCTATTTATTATTCAGATATACATATTAATCTTTTGGTTTAAGAACTTTAGACAAATGAAACCCAAATTGAATAAATTCAAAGCTAATTCTTGCTCGGGGGGAATCTCTGAAAAAGACAGAAAGAGCGGCTCTCCACATGAGACTTGACCGCTCTGAAGCCCAGATCTAGCGCACGACTCAATATCGTGTTAATTATGGTCATTAAAAACCATTAGCTATTTTAAAGTCACAGTCATAAAGCCAGGAGCCTCTGCTTCACTCGGTTTCTTTCTCCTCTCTGCTGAAAGTGCTGCAGATTTAACTAAGCATCAGTCCTGCGTTTCATCAACTGATCATTCAGGTCAAAGGGTAAAGTTGCTGTAGAGAGAAGAGGATTCTGGGTCATGGCCTTCAACTCCCTCAGGCTGTTTCTCATAACTCAACGTTCAATCTCTCAGTCTAGTCTTCATAATGCCTTTAATATGAATAGAATTTACTCAAAATTGTTTTTGCAATCATTGGGGAATTTACCTTGAGCTTAAAACTCATTAAAAATGCAATATAAAAGGAAAATCAAAATATATGTGGTTTCAAATTTCTAAGCTTAGGAATTCAGCCAGACTCAGAAAAGCAAAAGTCATCTCAAATGATGCCAACCAAAATGTGTTCAGCATTTTTATACCATTTACATAAATCCACTTTAGAAGTATTTCTATATAGAAATGTTTTTGAGAAATAATTGTAGATATTTTTCAAGAATCTTGATACTGGTTAAATCACCTTGAATTCTTTCATAGGATATCAACATACATTTAAATTCAGAAGCTGATTATAAAATTGTCTCCGATTAACAAGAAGTTGCTTGTTATGAATCTCCTCGAATTTAGCCATATAAATAGCAATGGATGGCAATCATTTACAACTTCATAACTAATTGCGTGATGCAGAAAGACCCATGAAAGAGAGCTGATGATTGACGGATCAAACGCCTCTTCTATGCACACGACCTGGTTCTGTCATGATCTCAACATGAGCTCTGGTGATACACACCTAAATAGTGCCGGATATAACATCTATGCAAGGACGAAATCACATCACAGGCCTCAGTTTCATGTTCACAGATAACACTTGCAAGAACTTCTATGCCATAAAAAACCCAAAGTGACTATCCTAATGAATCGCATTAATAATAGCACATCTCTCCTCAATAATCTGTATGATTTTAAATGTTCTATGTCTTGTAAATGTAAATGCAATTTTATGTTATGTCTGTAGAACAAACAAAAGTTTGATATTAAGCATTGTGCAATAGAGAAACATCACTAATTCACCTTTATGTTTATATCCCTTTATACAAAACAGTTTCAAATGAGCTTTACAGTAAACAGGAAAGAAGTCAAAGACACAAGACTGTGTAGTGTGCGCTTAAAGGGTTAGTTCACCCAAAAATGAAAATTCTGTCAGTATTTACTCACCCTCATGTTGTTCCAACCCCGTAAGACCTTCGTTCATCTTCAGAACACGAATTAAGATATTTAAGATATTAAGATCGCTCCTGTATACTAGTCCATAGGCTTCTTGAGGGAATGCCACTTGCTGGCATCGAAAAGTCATTAAAGACATCGTTAAAATAGTCCAAGTGACTACAGTGGCTCAATCTTAACTTTATCAAGCGACGAGAACACTTTTTGTGCGCAAAAACAAACAAAAATAACGACTTTATTTCAACTATTCACTTCCTATGGGCCTGTAGTCAGTTAACGTAGTGTGATTGCGTAAAGCTACGTCACACGTAGGCTCACTATTGGCCGACGCTGGTCATGTGTGTGATGCGTGTGATGTACATTAACAGAAGCTTATGCTATTAAACTAGTAATCTGACTCGGTGCAGAGGGAGAAATAAACGAATATAGTCGTTATTTTGTTGTTTTTGCGCACAAAAAGTATTCTCGTCGTTTGATAAACTTAAGATTGAGCCACTGTAGTCACTTGGACTATTTTAACGATGTCTTTAATGACTTTTCGAGGCCAGCAAGTGTCATTCCCTCAAGAAGCCTATGGACTAGTATACAGGAGCGATCTTAATATCTTAAATATCTTAATTTGTGTTCTGAAGATGAACGAAGGTCTTACGGGGTTGGAACAACATGAGGGTGAGTAAATACTGACAGAATTTTCATTTTTGGGTGAACTAACCCTTTAACAGCTTTAGTGAGAGAAAGAACTACAATCCCATGAAGCAAAATACCATAATAGAATTAAAAATGAAGGAATATAAATCTACAAGTGTTGATATATTTTAAGCTATTGCAAAATAGGCACATACTAATAATAGGGAGTGGGCGGAACTAAAGAGCTCTTTTGGAGCATGCTGGTTTTTGCGACTCTCTGATTGGTGTAATTTGTCAGTACAGCTGCATCATGGGTAATATAGTTTTTCCCCAGGAATTCCACCGTTAAACACAACTATTTCAAAAACAAGCTGAAACACTCTACATAATGCAGGGTTGTTTAAACCAAATATGGACAAACCCAACTGTAGGGTGTTTTTAAAATAACATGTTTAACTCAATGTTTGGGACCATCCATATTTAACCCACATTTGGGTTGAAACAACCCAGAAATCTAGGTGACACGGATACGCATCAATATGTTCCTGGGAGATCCGTAGTTGCACAGGATGTGGAAGCGTGCAAAAGTTCCAGAAATGAAGTGCCCCGGCCTTGAATGACAAGGTAAGGAAAATACGACAAAACCACACACAATTAAATAACCAAGACTTTTGGTATTTTTCTCAGGAGATGTTTTGAGCATTTATTTCAGACACCAGATTATCAGCAAACTGCCAAGAGAACTGCTAGGGAACCTTTCCACAAGGGATAGATTGACTTTATTTTTTTTTTTTAATTATTTTATAGCTAATGGAAATCAAATCCACCATTTATTTGAGTTAATCAGCACATGACTGATTAACAGTAATGTAAATACTAAATGCCCTAATACATGTTGATACTACAACAATGCAAAGTAGCCTATGTGCTCTTAACCGTGCTGTTTTTCACATATCATGTAAGACATTTTTCCATTTCTTTGCACTAAACTCTCCGGAAAGTGTCATTTAATGGTTTATTTTTTCAAAAAAAATTCACGGGGTGGGGTCCCCCGGACCCCCCTAGGTTTGAAAGGGTGGGATCTAGTGCTTGTCATCTTTCCAGAAATCGCCCCCTCTTGAATTCCTCCAACAATGACGTAAAAATACGATTTTTGCATCATTGTAGGAGGAAGTGAAAAAGGTAAATAGCGGATTTCTCTCGTCTCTGGGGAAAATGAGAGAGTGTTGCACTACCATTCAATAGTATGACTGGGTTTCTAACAATGGAAAGTTTAATGCAAATGGGTGGAGTGTCCCTTTAAAAGTTTTACTCATTTCAAATAATTGTTTTAATAATCTTCTGTCATGTTTTAAGTAAAAGTATGCTAAAGTGCACAAAGAATACCAAGAGTTGAGTAAAGAAAGCAGTCCTCTCACTTCCATTTATTATCTGCTCTCACATACTGTTTTCTGCCGCTGACTGAAGCTGAGAAAAAGAGAAAGAAAGCCCTGTGAATATGCTGGCCTGAAAGACGGACACACACACTAAAAAATGCTGGGATGTTTCAACCCAACTTTGGGTCAAATATGGACAATCCCAGGCATTGGGTTCAATTTTTAAATGACATTTTTAACCCAAAATTTGGTTTTGTCCATTTCTGACCCAAAATTGGGTTACAGCAACCCAACATTTTTTAGAGTGCACGTCACAACTCCTAATGCTGCCTTGACACACAACATGACAGGCTATTATTAATGAGCAACCGTGTCACCCTGCTGCGACAGAAACGAGTCCGGCTGAATGAGTGTGTGTGCTTCTCCACATATTGTATGCACACATATTTATAGCCGTTCTGATGCGTCAGATTTCACCGCCAGATCTCATCAGAATCAGAGCACTCTCAACATCACTTTACAAAAGTGCTCTCGGACACGCAAGCACTCTTACAGCAGGTTTGAGATTAAAACAACAGGCGAGAATACTCCACACGCCATGCTAAACAAACAGCTCTCAGAAGTTTGCAGACGGCCACGTCCAATCCAAAATCCACTTGTGTGCACATGGAAAGTGATTAAACCACCGCAGGGAAAGAGACGCTTTGAAGTGAGATTTTTCTTAATCATGTTCTCAGCCACAGTCTGAACGTGTGCTAAACAAGCTGAATTTGTGATACGTGATCGCTTTTATTTATTAATATTATCTTGGTAAATATAGCTATCAATTAAAGGAGTAGTTCACTTTTTTTAAAAAAAAAAAACTTTTGCTGATAATTTACTCACCCCCATGTCATCCAAGATGTCCACGTCTTTCTTTCTTTAGTCGAAAAGAAATTAAGGTTTTTGATGAAAACATTCTAGGATTTTCTCCATATAATAGACTTCAATGGGAACCAAACGGTTCAAGGTTTAAAAGACAGTTTCAATGCAAACTGCAAACTGTTCAAAGGGCTCTAAATGATTCCAGACGATGAATAAGGGTCTTATCAAGCGAAACGATCAGTCCTTTGAAAAATAAATAAAAAGGTTTCAGTTTTATAAGCTCAAATGCTTGCCTTGCTCTGTTCTGCGATGCATCAAAATTAACGAATCTTTTTCCGAGTCAATTCATTCGTTTCGTTCCTTTAATCTGAACCAAATAAATCGGAAAAACATTTGTTCATTTTGACGAACGAGTTCAAACAGGAGAGTCACAAAACTCGCATCACCAAACAGAGCAAGGTGACCATTTGCCCAAGGTGACCAATTTGAATTTGACCATTTGACCATTGAGGTGACCATCATAACACTTAAACTTTGTTATTTATTTATTAAATGAGCGATCGTTTCGCTTGATAAGACCCTTATTCATCGTCTGGAATCGTTTAAAGCCCTTTGAACAGTTTGCAGTTTGCACTGAAACTCTCTTTTGGACCTTGAACCGGTTGGTTCCCAATGAAGTCCATTATATGGAGAAAAATCCTGGAATGTTTTCATCAAAAACCTTAATTTCCTTTCGACTGAAGAAAGAAAGACATGGACATCTTGGATGACATGGGGGTGAGTAAATTATCAGCAAAAGCTTTTTTAAAGTGAACTACTCCTTTAATGCATTATATCTAAACAAAAACATATTTTTTCCAATGGAGCTTTTGGATGTTTCATCGATTTTCAGTGTGGACTTGAACGTCTAAATTTCGTGTACAATGTTCCACAGCTATCTATCGTCCTTCCCTGGGGCAGAGAGCATGATGGGAAAGAAAGTGATGAAATCCCATACCATCCTGACAAGACATTCTTCTCCGTCTGAAACAGCTGCCTTATCTCGACTTCGGTGTTTTACTGAAGAGAGAAGCAACTGAGATATGAGAGGAAAGATGTCAGACGAGAAAATAGCGAGATACAAAGATGGAGGAGGAATGAACTCATCCACACACTCATGCTGATAACATCCGAGTGAAATCTGAGACGCGTGCTAGGACAGCGGTACAGTTTTTTAAAGGCCAGTAAAAGAAGATCAAAATATGTTGATTGTCAACCTCAATAGGACTAATTAAATGTTATGCTTTGTGTTAGTGTTAGTTAGGCTGAAACACATTAGAACAGCATCTGAAGTTTCCACAGGTTCCTCCCTCACGGCTCACACTGATGGGAAAACAGACACTGGGAGGGATACATGAAGCTGATGACTATCGCAGTCATTCTGTGGTGTACGTCCTAAATTCTCTCTGACGGTCCTCTTGTGACTGCACATTCTCGGATGCTTATAACATGACTATTCACCATAAGTGTTTCTGATTGATTGTGACCCAGTTCTGAAGTCACACACACACAGAAACGTTTATGAAGTATCTGACTCAACTCTTGCTCTATCGCTTGCTCTCACAATCCCAAGCAACAGAATTTCTCACACAGGGCACAAATGTTTCTCTCCCTGTCTTGCCTGCCACCACAAACATGTCCTCCCGAGTGGTTGACGTTTCTTTTGTTGCATTGACAATGGGCCGATGATTTTGTGGTGTAATTTGACTTCTGTGAGAGATTCACTTGGCCCTTTCTCCATATTCCCATTCTTCTGAGCATTTTACTTCATTTGCCAATTTTTGTACGGAACCACGAGCTGTGTACTTTGGCCGATGCGGATAAAAATCTCTATTTTTCAAACTAATCTCTGCACTCCCACTGAAGAAGCCTGTATGAACTTTAACCATGTGCGCGTGTGTGTGTGTGTGTGTGACTCCCACTTCCCGAAGGCCACTTTGTTCAGCTCTCATCATGAAGTTAGCAGTTCATTGTTGGAGCATGAGAGGATAATCATCACTTTCTACAACCTTCCGGCACTCCCAACCTTTCAGACCATCAGACATGCAGGCTTTATTTCACAACAAGAATGAACAGAGACAGCTTGTGTGTGACACGTTTTGAGACAAAGATGATAAAAGTAAAAGCACACACAACATTTTATATATATATATATATATATATATATATATATATATATATATATATATATATATATATATATATATATTGATTATAAAATATAAAAATATATATTTCTTTAAAATAACATATATATAATATAATATCAATATATATATATATATATATTATTTAAAATAACCATTTTCTATTTGAATATATTTCAAAAATTAATTTATTCCTGAGCATCATTTCTCCAGTTTTCAGTGTCACATGATCCACCAGAAATCATTTTGACGTGAGGATTTGATGCTCAAGAAACAGTTATTATCATCATCATCATCAATGTTGACAACTTAATATATTTGTGGAAATTAATTCTTCCTCCAGGATTCTTTGATTAATAGAAAACATTCATCAAAAGAGCAATTAAAAAATGAAAATCTTCTTTAAAATTATTTATAAATGTCTCTACTCTCACTATTGATGAATTTAAAAAAAAATCTTTTAAAAAATTGTACTGACCACACAGTATATAATATAATATAATATAATATAATATAATATAATATAATATAATATAATATAATATAATATAATATAATATAATATAATATAATATAATATAATATAATATAATATAATATAATATTTAGGGCTGTCAATACGATTAATCGCGATTAATCGCATCCAAAATAAAAGTTTGTGTTTACATAATATATGTGGGGGCACTTTGTATAATTATTTTAGATATATAAATACACACACATGCTTGTATATATTTAAGAAATATTTTCATGTATATTCTGTATATAGATTTATATATAATTTATATTATATATAAATCTAAATATTTTAAATATAAATAATATTTTTTTTCTTAAATATACATGCATGTGTGTTTTTATATATATATAAAATAATTATACACAGTGCACCCACATATATTATGTAAATACAAACTTTTATTTTGGATGCGATTAATCGCTATTAATCGCTTTGACAGCCCTAATTATATTATATTATTATAAACAGCGTAACAAACTTGTTGGGTTTAGAGGTACGTGTTTGTAAATGTCACCTGGTGTAATATTTAGCTTTTTTATCTAATGCAATGACAAACCGATATTATAAGTCTGGCTTAAGTATTAAGTAGACCTCAGTAGGCAACTGTGCATGGCACATTTAAAGTCCCTGTTTAGTAAATAATTACATCCCTCAAAACTCCTCTTTGATCACTAAAATGAAATACTTAAATGTTTTTTCCTTGAAAAACATCTCCATGCCTTCAAATAGCTGTAACGTAACTCGACACCCTCGTCTCATTTAGTATATGCAGATCTATGAATATGCAAATTAGCCTGCCTCCACTCACTCACACCAGCTCAGAGATCCACTGGTTGATCTGATTGGTTACAAACTGCGTCTTTGAGACTGTCTTTGTTTCACTGCAGTTTTAAGCAGAAAATACTCAGCAATGGTGTTGACTTGTGTGAATTCGCACATGGTTTGTCTTAAAGCACATTAAAAACACCACAAAGACATATTAACAACATTAAACGCTGGATTTTCACCACAGGGGGACTTTAAGTCAACAAAACAGATCCCTTTGAGAAAATGCGCTCACAGTCCTTCTGTTTTGCTGCCTGCTGATTATAATCCACGGAGTTTGCCCAACCAGACCTGGAGCCGTGCCAGACCTCGACTCAAGAGGGCCACTTCAGCACAACACACATACAGCGCTGTATTCAGGGCACACTTTAAACTGGTGTGGTTGAGTGAAGAGAGACAGGCAATGTTTCCTCATACAGTCTTGTAAACTTGTATTATGAAAACCCTTTCAGTTATGCTATATACAAGCAACGACATGCACATAGTCAGTGTAAAAATAGTCCGTGGAGACCATAAACCATAGTAAAACTTTGTTTTTGGACTATTTAAGGAATGGTTATTGAGTGTTTTAGCTTTTCTACATGCCTTGGCATATGATTAGTGTGTGTGTGTGTTTTGGAGCGACTTACTGAGGTGAGGATCTGGAAGCCGCAGTGGAGGACTTCGATGTACTGGTACTCCAGCAGACAGCCCATGATTTGTATATAGGACTGTGTATCCGCAACGCGCTCTTCGCTGGAGACACATCCCGGGCCGTGCTCGCTCCACCAGGAGCGGTGTGCCGAGATGTTAAAGGTCAAGAGGTTGCTGTCCTGAAAGGAAAGAGGGGAGTTGTTGTCATTAGCCTAAATCTAACCGATAAGGGAGTGTGCGCTGTAAAGCATGCATGCATAATTTAACACAGGGCCGACAAAGAATCCGATCCATAAACATGAGATGGAGGAAAGCCAAGTATACTGTATATACAAAAATGCTGTGATTATATTAAAGGACAACTCCGGCGCAAAAAGAACCTTTGGTCTAATTACACATTGTTACCTAGTCAACCGTTATTTGAGATTTGTTTTCATGATTGCCGAATGTAAATAGTTTTATCTCTAAAAAAAGTTTAGCCTATAACGCTAGTATAATGCTAGTATATAGGGCATAGAGTAATGACAAATAAAAATCGCTTGTTATTACCACTAACAAGGCTCAAAAAAGCCCCACACTAACACGGTAGCATAATAAGGGTCCCTACATTCAAACCGAAGCATTGAGAACTTTGTCAGTGTCCATACAGTTTAATAAGAAGATATTTTATACACATAGTCAACTTCGCGAATACAGGAAGAAGCCATCTTTGAAAAATAGTCTCTACAAGTCGATCTACGAACGCCGATCCATGTGCGCTGGTGAGATGTCAATAAGGTGATAAGGTGAGCGCGAACAGTAGGCTACGTGTACATATTGAAGAGAAGAAAACGGTTCGTGTTTGTGTTTCTTCCGAAAACAACGGACCATATGAGATTCTGCACAGTTCAGCGCACTTGGATCGGCGTTCGTAGATCGACTGGTAGAGACTATTTTTTCAAAGATGGCTTCTTCCTGTATTCGCGAAGTTGACTGTGTGTCTAAGATATCTTCTTATTAAACTGTATGGACACTGACAAAGTTCTCAATGCTTCGGTTTGAATGTAGGGACCCTTATTATGCTGTTGTGTTACTGTGGGGCTATTTTGAGCCTTGTTAGTGGTAATAACAAGCGATTTTTATTTGTCATTACTCTATGCCCTATATACTAGCATTATACTAGCGTTATAGACTAAACTGTTTTTAGAGATAAAACTATTTACATTCGGCAATCATGAAAACAAATCTCAGAAAATGGTTGACTAGGTAGCAATGTGTAATTAGACCAAAGGTTCTTTTTGCGCCGGAGTTCTCCTTTAATAACTAGATTTAAACATGACACCTAAAATTGCAGTCTGTTATGAATCCGTTATTCACAACCGCAATTGCTTTCCCTGGTTATGTATTGTTACCATTCACACACCATCTACAATGTGCTGTTAAATCTCTCATATAATTTGTCCAGAAATCACTTTTATCCAGCTGTGGCAAAAAAAAAAAACAGCAGTCTACTACTAGTTAGGGCCAGACGACAGTGTACTTTTTGGCAATAAAAAATGACCTTCTTGAAGATGGCAATGAGTTCACTGTACTAAAATGGCCCCCACAGTCACCAGATCTCAACCCAATAGACCATCTTTGGGATGTGGTGGAACGAGAGCTTCGTGCCCTGGATGTGCATCCCACAAATCTCCATCAACTGCAAGATGCTGTCCTATCAATATGGGCCAACATTTCTAAAGAATGCTTTCAGCACCTTGTTGAATCAATGCCACGTAGAATTAAGGCAGTTCTGAAGGCGAAAGGGGGTCAAACACAGTATAAGTACGGTGTTCCTACGCTATCTCACGACCAAAACGAATTCGTACGAGTGATTAAAAAGTGGCTAATTCGTACTAATTCATACGACCTCACTCGTACGAATTCGTGCGATTTGTCCAAACCCACATGATGGGTAGGTTTAGGGGCGGGGTCAGGGGTAGGTCACTCGTACGAATTCATACGAATTGGCCAATTCGTAAAATATGTACGATTTAGCGAAAACTTACTAATTCGTACGAGTGAGGTCGTACGAATTGTTACGAATTAGCCACTTCGTAAAATCCGTACGAATTCTCGTGAGATCGGGTTGGGTGTTCACATAAATATCAAGAAATATATAAAATTTCATAAAATCAGTGAAAAATATGTTTAGCTATAGCATCCAGTGTTGTAGTCGAGACCAGCTCACTCGAGTCCGAGTCGAGACCGAGACCAAAGAGAGTCGAGTCCAACTCGAGACCGAGACCAGAGAGGTTAGATAACCTAAGGTTGGGTCTCAAACCAGACTTAAAGTTATCTTCAAGAATATGTAAAATATTTGGTGGTAACAATAAAATTGGCACCATACTCAAACAGTAAAGCAAATATACCATGGAATCATGTACACTTAATGGTAAAAAGGCCACATAGTGATGTAAAGGTAATTTTATTATATGACCTACAATTTTTACAATCAGTAAGTGCTCTTTCACAGAACATTACTGCACACGAATTCTGTGTGGCTCTTATATGCAAACTGAATTAGGGATGATAAGGCAGACATTTTCAATACAAAGTTGAGCTAGAGGCTCCACATCACATCTGACCTGGGTCCCGCTGCATTTGCGTGCTGCGAACGTTATAGTCTCAAGTCATGTGCAGTTGCGCACAAGAAAGTCAGCAATCATAGGATGTTTCAATCAAACAACAATTTAAAGAGATATTAACACACAGTAATAATCATGACATATTTTGAATGGGACTCGAGTGGACTCGGGAATAAGTCCGAGTCCCGACTCCCAATATGTTCGAGTACGAGTCAATTCCGAGTCAAAATGCACACGAGTCCATGACAAGACCGAGTCCATTAAAATATGGACTCGAGACCGAGTCCGAGACCGAGTCCGAGTGTCGAGCGCACAACACTGATAGCGTCCCAGCCCTACTATCATTTTAGGAAAAACGCACTACCAAAATCTATTCAACAATTCAACAACGCATCAAATTTAATCAATTATTTTGACTCCCAATTCACATGTTCCTGCAAATTAAGTGACCACGATGTGTGTGTCTGTGTCACATGGTCCTCAACGCTGCATGTTGCTGCAAAAGCTCCTCGTATCCTCAAGGATTAGTGTACATCAGATGTAATGGCTTCTGTCAATCCACACAGTTCTCAAGCTGCATGAGACGAATGACACTTGTCAAACCCAAAACCCATGGACTTCCTACGCTTATTAGAGAGTAACTCGTCCTTGACCTCTTTCTGGCTAATGGAGGCACAGAGGCGTTCGTCCCCTTCATCATCAGTGGGCATTATCATTATACGTGTGGCTATATGTCATAGAGAAGAGTGTGTGTTCGCGTAGGGGGGGTCGATACAGACCGTCCTGTCTCGTATTTAATCACAGTCACAGTGTGAGACTGACAGACACAGCCCGCAGCCATGCATGAGAGGACAACCCCACACAAACACCTCAATCAATGAGACCGAGAGAAAGTCCCAACCACTTAATATGCTTTCCCTCTTCAGTGTTCAGTGAGTTAATATGGTACTTCATTATCCGAATGAGATTTTTTTCACATTCATGTCATGTCAGAATGATTGTCACTCTGAAACTCGTTGGTCTGCGTTGGGTTAGCGTTCGCTGAACTTCTGTTTCTATGGCAGCAGTCGAAGCTAACGTAGATCTCTGCAGCTTTGCTCTTGATGAGAGCATAATACCTCATCACTAGGCCATCTCGATTTGCTCATGAAATATTAGAGATCTATGAAAGAGCACTGTGTGGTGGTCTTATGTAATGGACATTGACAAGAGTAAGAAAAAAAAGTATTTGGCTGAAACTATTGTTAATTAATTTGTTTTATTGTGTTATTCTAATCATTTTGATTCGTCGACTTGATTTTATTTGTTCTTTTGCATAAATTCGAAATAAAAAAAAGTAAAAATCTAAATCAAGTCTTATGAATCTGAATCATTATTAATAGTCACTTTTTTGGATCATTAGTCATTCAAACCCTCCTAAACACTGCCAGTGTATTGATTCTGACATGGAGGTGCATTTTTAAAGCTACACTGTGTGATTTTTACCCCCATCTAGCGGTGAAAAGGTATATGACCATCCAGTGAACATTTGTTTCTGTTCCTCTCAATTCCGATTTCGCTTTAACTCCTACGGTAGCCAATGTAGTCCAAGATTAACATGGCTTCCAGTTCGACCTCATCCGTGAGTGTTAACTCAAACGTAAACGCGAAAGGCGAAGCTTGAATTAACGGGTATGTCCCTCTTTGGCTAATGTACTTTCAAGATGGAGGGGCAACATGGCGACCGACTTTAGAACCCCTTACCCGTATGTATTATACACTCACGAGAATACTTTATTACTTGAACGAAGTAAATATACATTAATGAGCACATATATTTTTGAAAGAACTAAGTGTTTTTAGCTAAGAATAAACTAAAAGAGTTACACAGTGTAGCTTTAAATGTATCCACACAAAGAAAATGTATCGATTGAGACCAAAAGTGACAATGTCTGAGTGGTTTATGTAATTATTTAAACCGGTTTGACTCATTTGTTTTGATTTGCACGATGGCAATGCTTCATCTCACACTATTTTTTGCCTGTATTTCATACATAATTCATACAGAATACTGAAAGTTTAGAAAATTCGTGATTTTAACCATTATTTTTTCAAGGTTTTGAAATGTGCTTGAATGCTTTTCAAACATTTCAATCGGTGTATTTTGTACTACCTGGAATCCAAGGCTATTTATTTGATGACTGAATGAGCGCTTGATTAGGCAGGACTTTGCGATATGTGGCCAGTAATGAATAACCATTTTAATTTAATAAATGTATAGTTGTTATATTTTTTTACAAACACCTTTGAAAAGCACTGACTACCACTGCTGATAAACATTGTGATACAGAAAGAGAGAGATAGGCACAGACAGACTGGTATATTGTGTGTGAGAGAAAGACAGACAGATATGATAAACACTGAGACAGACAGACAGATAAATGAATTGAGAGACAGACAGAAAAACAAGCCGACAGAATCTACTGTAGTCACACTGTTTGCTAGTCTTCTCCTCACGGTCCAGCTGTAATCAATCTAACAGTAGGGGGTCCTCAAAGCAGGATGATATTATCATATTGTGTATCTTTCAGTACAGACAGCAGTGGGACAGTCATATTTGAAGGCGTTGTGGTGGGCCGTGTTAATGAAGCGGGCTGAATAATGGGGTGTTACGGGGAGCAGGTGGCAGAGGACCGGGCTCAGGCATTAACCCAACAGATGGACACACACAGCTCCCTCGTTGCTACATATGGACAGCAGGAGGACAAGCGGATAATGGAGAAAACACACACACACATATAAACACACACAGACAGAAAAGAAAGGATCAATGCGCTTCTACTCGCTGCTTTCTGGACAGCAGATTTGTCTGCAAAAGCTCATGAATATTCATGTAATCTGACTTTACAGAGGTTGGGGGGGTTGTTTGGGAGAAGGACGTCCCACCTGTGACAGCACAGGGAAAAAAGGGAGGGAGTGACGGAGCGTGACTGTGTGAGACAGAGGGAGAAGATGACGAGGATGAAAGGAAATACTAAAACAAAGGTGGGATGAATTGTAACAACAGTATACGCTTCCAATCTCTTTTGTTGTTCAAGTCCTTGTAAAGTCAAAATTAAGTAAATTAAAAATGTGTTATTAGCCAGCGAGCCAAAGTTGAATGATAAAAAAGCTGGCAAGTACATAAAATAAGTCAAAATCTTGAAAAAATGAGCATTATTCTCTGCTCTTTAACGCTGGGGGCGTGTCCGCTGAAACCACGCCCACTCGCGAGAAAGCTGCCGGTGGTGATATTAGGTGATCTTGTTTTCGGGACGGGAAGATGAAGTCTAAGGCGGGAGATAGTCGTTTCGGCCCGTTCACCAGTAACAGCGGATTATCACTGAATCCCAGTTGTCTCCGACGAAAGTTTATAAAACTATCCAGTGCAAAATTATCAGAGGCGGGTGTTGGCGGTGATCCTCAGCTATCAAGGTTGGCTCTACACAAAATTAGTCAACCTCTTCTTGATGTGATCGTTTTTAGGAAATTTAAATAAAGACACTGATCTGTTTTGTACTTGATCGCATCCAGGTAGTAGCCTACGCATTTCCGTGTCGAAGGCATAGCTAGCTAGAAAACTGTAGACTGTAGTTACTAATAGTACTGACAGTAACTTGCGATTGAACGGCGAACTGATGCGAATGTGCTCTATTGTTAGGGGAGTGGCCTCATGGGCTCAAGGTATCATCAAGTAGGGGCGTGTCCACGAGCTCAGGGGCTCCAGTGCGTCATCGAACCACGCCCACGTTTTACTGTACATTCACACCGCCGACGACTTGAGCGTCAAAGAAGCTCTGGCCGCTCTGTCAAGGACGCTTGTAAAAAAGTAAGGGGAAGCTTGTTGACGCTTTGGACGCTTTGAACGCTCTGACGTTGCAGGGAGAATAGAAGTTTCACAACATGAAATGTAATAAACAGAAAAAAAACAAGCGATACATTGAAGA
This sequence comes from Cyprinella venusta, assembly GCA_038021265.1. Taxonomy (NCBI): domain Eukaryota; kingdom Metazoa; phylum Chordata; class Actinopteri; order Cypriniformes; family Leuciscidae; genus Cyprinella; species Cyprinella venusta. The sequence continues at coordinate 10,268,445 of CM075883.1, read as the reverse complement.
AACCTTTAATAATGACAGCATTTTTAAAACCGTTTTGGTCACATTTGGTCAGGAAAAAAATAGTTAGCTATTATTATCATTTGCGGCCAAATCAGTGTCACCGTGAGCAAATTGGTTGCATTCCGGCTTTAAAACAAGCGTTCGTAAATATTTCAAATAAAAGTTGCGTTCATGCGGTCACTATAAGCACACAACGTCATGTCATAAATTATACGAAACAACCACAGCAACGGCGATGATTAGCTTCTCTTCCGTTTACTCAGAACTAATGTTTTGGTAGGAAGGAAAGTTTACATTGTATATTTCTCCGGAATCAGCCGGCGTGAAGGACGTCTAGATTCCGATTGGTTGCTGGCGTTTTGCGGCTGCTTGCCATTGAACCACATCACAGCTCATTACCATAAAGTTGAGCTTCTTTCAACTTTCTGATTGACGCTCAAAACGCCCAAAATGCGATGCCGATGGATTTGACACTGAGAGAAGCCGGCTTCCATTGAAAATGAATGACTTCTGGCCGCTTTGGAAGCTCGAGTCGGCGGCGATGTGAACGTACATTTAGCCCCGCCCAAAAAATCCGGAAAATAGCAATTGTAAAAAACCGTTTAAAGGTCTAAAGCCCCGTTCACACCGCCAGCGACTTTGTCGCTGTGTGTCGCTATATGTACTGTTATGTCACTTGTGGGCGTTTATAGTGCTGTCACTCTGATGTTATTGGTAGACTGTACGTCTAGCCATATCTATACAAAATACCATCACAAGTGATATATATTATATACAACTATATAATTTTAATTTGACTTGGAATAAATGACTTTAAGGCTAAAAAGAAACCGTATGCTGTTGGGAGAGTGTTTTTATATTACCATAGCAGTGTTCAGTGGATTAAATCCTTTATTAGATTAACGATCGATCAATGAACAAATTAAACTCACTCATACTGTCATGAATTATAAAAACGTCATTCGAATTCGACAAATAATCGATTTTCTTGTCCCTAATAGTCAACGTAATGCAGGGGAAATTGTAAAATGAACTGCAGCAGTGCTAACGTGCATCATAAGATTAAAACACTCGAACTATAATGTTAAATGTATGAATTAAACTCACTGAGACTGTCGACAGTTTCTTTTCCATGCATCATTTTATTATCCGTGTATGTGGTTAGGGTCAAATCATATAAAACAGTGAAATCGTCCTCGAACTCTTTCTTTCTGTCTTGCCTGCACTCGAGACAGCAACGCGTGAGCTCTACTGAAAGTCTTCTTTCCTATTGGTTGTCGCTTCTCATTTGCATAAAATTGAAATTTCTGAACTTTTGTCGCCTGTCTCGCCCACTGACACGCCCACATTCTGTCGCCAACGGTCACTGTTGCTCGTGTCGCCGGAAGTCGCCAGTGCTCAATTGAAATGAATGGGATCATGTCGCTTTGCGTTGCGTGTCGCTGGCTGTGTGAATGGGGCTTAACTCCACAATTCAGTACTTCACAGTCTTTGTAATATGTTTTAGCAATACATTTCTAGCATTTATTTTGTAGAATTGTCTTCACAGGGACTTTAAGAGTCCAAATAAACAGCCCTCTTCCTTATGAGCAATGAACAAACCAAACAGACTCCAATAAGTATGACCCAGGCATCAGTTTTTTTGGCCAATTATTCCCTTTGTCCTGGGATAATCTGCGCCATTTCGCCCCGTGACAACAGTGAACAAGAGTTCTGATCTAACAGCAGCTCATTACACATGCACCAGATTTACTCAGCATGCATCTATGAGACTTTAAGATGTTCTCATCCAGTCTCGCTCCAACTTCTGAAAGAGGATAAGTGCCTTTAGTTGTGGGAACAAGAAATCTGAGGCCAGGAAACTGGGCCAAGCAGGAGTCAAAAACAAGTACACACACACACACACCGAGAGTAGAATGTGTAAATTATACAGTAAGCTTGTTTCTCACTGCTTACACACTCGGGACTGAGTGTTTATGTCCATGACCTGTCAGCACATGTAGAGAGAAGTGTATCATGGGATGGGTTAGGGATAACACACAACGGCTTTTCCAAAACTCTCTCATCTGATTTCAAGACACTCACACAGCATGTGTCTGGAGATGTGTTACAAAGACACTTGGCAACCAAACACACAAAAGTTTTGGTAGTCAGACAATCTGTAAAACTAAACGGTGCCGTTTATCTGTAAAACAGCGTCATTAAAATGCCTGATACTCTTAAACATTGACAGCTGACCCATGTGTGACTTACCTTCGTCAGACCTCCAACCTCCAGGTAGAAGCAGATGATGAAGACGTTCCAGGCCACCCACACTGCGGTCCACACCGTATACTGCCGGAAAGATGGACAATTCATCACTCATTCAACACAACACACTCAAAACACAGCAACATACGTGAAAATACGGCACAATGTGCTATGTTAATATGACGGAACTGTCTGTATTTTCACAGGTGTGCTACCATACATATTTTGAATTAGCCATTGAGTTGAGTTGAAGGAAATGTCTGTAAAGTTAACATTATTCTATGGATTTTTGTTTCCACTACTGTTCAGAATCTTTGAATAATCCTTTTTTTGTATTTAATGATCACCAAGGGTGCATTTATTTAAACTTTAATATTGTGAAATATTATTACAATTCAAAATAACTGTTCTCTGTTGTAAGCAAATGCAAACGCAAAGGATTTTCAGCATCATTCATTACTCAAGTCAAAAGTGTCACATGATCCTTCAGAAATCATTATAATATGAAAATTTGGTGATTCGTTATCATGAATTATTTTTGGTGCTCAATTATGAATAAAGGTTCTTATTATTAATGACGTCGAAAAGGACGTTTTTTTCAGGATTCTTTGGTGAATAGAAAGCATTTATTTGAGATAGTAGTGTATCTTTGTTAACGTTTCCACAAAAATATTAATTGTTCAACGTTGCTTATAATAGGAAAAGCATCTCTGAAGACTGGTGTAATAATGCTGAAAATTCAGCTTCGATCACAGGAATACGTTACATTTTAAAAATATATTACAATAGAAAACCATTTTAAATTGTACTGTAATAATATTTTACAGTATTATTATTTTAGTGTGTTTTGATCAAATAAATACAGCCTTGATGAACAAGACGCTTTTTTAAATCATGTACTCCAAATTATTTATATCGTTTTTTCAAAAATATACATTTGCAGTGATACATAAAATACAGTTTTAAAGGTATAGTTCACAAAAAAAGTCATCATTTACCCATGGAATTACTTTCTTTTTTCCGCAGAGAGCAAAATATATTTTGGTGAACTTTTTCGGCAATACAATGAAAAAGCTCTAAAATAACACTGGACCCCATTGACTTTCATAGTATAAAAATAGTATTTATGTTCCACAGAGGAGTAAATGCTGACAATTTCCATGTTACATCACATTATGTCAATACAATTATTCAGTATAATATGGATCAAAGAACTGTTTAGTGTTTACCATCACCGAGCCTCTGTACCATCGCATATCAGAACTCTTATGCAATTCTCTATCTAGTTCAAACTTAACCTGTTCCAGTAAGTCACATCAGAGCTGTTTTCTCAGAGTATACGGGAGGCAAGTAGATGCTTGAAAACATCCGGAATGAGTGTGTTTGGATGTAACGCCCTTCTTTTAAACAGGCTCTTATCTTTTAACCCCAGATTTGTATCTTTCTTTGTTCTTCTTTTGTAGCAGTATAGCCTGGTCGTTTGTACTTTTGTTTACCACACACAAACACAATCAATTAGGATTTTACAAGCCTATAAATCCCATTGAAATGTTAATCTGAATCAGTGCCTCTTGTATATAAATCCTCAGAAAGAGAAAGTCACATTTGTGTTAATGTAACGAAGCAGATAGTGTTCATGTGGAGACGGAAATGTATGCTGCACAAGTGTAAAAATGGATCTCAGGTTTCCTGTCCAGCTCGAGACTGCTCTATAGAAACATTTCCACCAAAATGCAAAAGAGATATTTTTCTAAACGCCCTCCACTGGCAATTCCTCCTCTGATATACAAAGATCAGAGAAATAGTTTGTCTGAGGCTTTTTTTTTCCATTGTGGATAACTGAGCTTCTTGCAAAGTGTAAAATGGAGCGAACTTGCAAAACTCTATATGGAGCCAAACAATGCCATCCACTTATTAAAGAATAACAGGTAACACTTTACTTGAAGGGGTGTGCATAAGACTAACATGACACCTTCATAATCATGACATGACATTTGTTATGAATATGGAAGTTTTATGCATGTTTATGACAACTGTCATTAAGTGTCATTCGCTCAGTTATGACATTTGTAATGCAAATATGACATTGTTTGAGATGTCTTTGTTATGACACCTTGACATAATCCAATACATCATAACCTGTCAGTGTCTTTGTCATGACAACTTGACATTAATAAGACAACACAATCTGTCATAAACATGACATAGCAAATTAATTATTAAACTTAAGAAAGCACCTAGCTTTATTGGTTAACATTACATTAAAGTGTCACGTGGTTGGTTTTGACATTGGGTGTCATGAAGCCATTATAACTTTTTAATAACAAATTCAATTAGTACCACTGTAGTTGAGGTCATGAAAAATAGTCATGACTCAGTTATAATGCCTCATGATAGCCAATGTCAAAAAGTATAAAAGTAAAAGTATATATAAAAAGTATATGTCTGTTTTCTAATTGTTTGTAAAAAGTGTACAGGATCGCTAGTGACCCAAGGTATGTAATAGTGTAAGTACACTCAGAAGAAAAAGTTCAGTCCCACACTTTATATTAAGTGGCTTTACATACTATGTACTTACATTGAACAATACAATGTATTATTGTGTTCTTGTTGTATTGTAAAACACTTTTGCTGCTATTGAGGTGTGATACGGGTAAGGTTAGGGACAGGTGTGGTGGTATGGGTCGGTTTAAGGGTAGGTTAAGGTGTGAGGGGAGGGTCAACTGTAATTACAAATGTAATTACATAAAGTAATTATAGCTGTAATTACACGCTGGTATTTTTCAAATATAAGTACAATGTAAAAACATGTATGTACACAATAAGTCCATTTTATCAAATTATTAATTTCAATGTAAGTATATAGTACTTAAAGCCACTTAATATAAAGTGGGACCTAACTTTTTAATGACAAATTCAATTAGTACCACTGTAGTTGAGGTCACGAAAAATATTCATGACACAGTTATAATCCCTCATGACAGCCAATGTCAAAAAATATAAAAGTAAAAGTATATATAAGTATAAAAGTATATGTCTGTTTTCTAATTAATGTTAATTAAGGGTCGCTAGTGACCCAAGGTATGTAATAGTTTAACTACACTCTTAGAAGAAAATGTTCTATCTGGAACCTTAAAAGGTTCTACCAGCGCTATGTATTTGGAACCCCTAAAAGGTTCTATACAGAACCCTTTTTAAGTGTTCAATAATAAGAAAAGAATATAAAAATTTAGGGTTCTTTGTAACCAGGAAAATATGGAACCTTTTGGGTTCATTCATTATCATTTGTTTTGTCCTTTCTGGATTAAATATTTCATATCATTGACGAACATCAAGACCGTAAAATGTATTTATGAATGCATGTGAATGATCACAAAATTCAAGATATGGGGGTTAGATGATGTATATATTTATATCATTTTATGTAGTTAATCAATATCACACGAAGAGTGCCGTTTCAGTTTTTCTCCTCCAAAAATCAGCATGATTAAAATGTGACATTAAGTTTAATAAACAATAATTTAATTACAACTACAAAATGTTGCAGAATAATGTAATATATGAATGAATAATAAACTATAAAGAACCTTTGTGCCGAAAAGGTTCTTTCTTGACATTATAGAACCTTTTTTTTATCATAAAAGGTTCTTTGGAGTTGAGTAAAGAACCCTATTCTTCATATATAGAACCCCAATGAACCCTATTTTCTAAGAGTGTATATTTTTTTCAGCACAACAATATTGTTGTGTATTTACTTATATAGTATTACTGAGGTATCACTGAGGCTCTATGATACACCATCATTGTGTATCAGACATTGCCACTTTGAGGAATAAAGGTGAACCTATTGAGTCATCAGAGATTCAGAGTCGACTCTTACTTTTGAAAGACAATAACTCAATATATAACTTTGAGATTTAAAAATTTGCAGGATGTTTTCTTTCACTTGAAAGTGAAAGGTCATATCCATAATATGGATCCTTTAACTCTTTATTCTCCTTTAAACCCCTTTATTCTCTTGTTTGACAGGATACTGTATCTAATCATGACTCAGAGAGAAAGACAAACAGGTCAGCGAGACTGAGAAGACGAATGTCTTGAAGGGAAACTATACACCTCAGACAGCATGATTCACATGTCAGATCACTATTATACAGTGACTAGTGTAATTCTAACCTGATGTGAAGCAGAATGAGTCTCTATAACACATGACACGGACACAAGCCTGAGCAATGCTCCTCACCATTCCCAGGAGTCTCAGAACCGCAAGTCTTGCTTCCAGGCTCGTCTGTCATTTCTGTCTTCAACGCTTTCAATGCTTTGTTCTATTCGTGGCTTCTCGACTTTTTACAACATGACTTTGGTTAACTTGACATTTCTACTCACCATGTGAGAATTTTGTGCTCGAAATCAAATCATCACATTTTAGTGCAATCAAATGTATGAGAGCAACTCAGTGTTTTTAAAGGGATAGTTCACTTTGAAATTAATTTTTGGTATGTTTTAGCTTACCTCAAGGGCATCCAAGATGTAGGTGTCTTAGTTTCAACAGTAGTTTCAATTTTTATGTTTTTAGGTCAAACCGTTCTTGTCTGTCAGTCATATAATGGAGGTCTATGGTCACCACCTCAAAGAGCATGCACAGAGAAGTCCAAATTAAACATGATTTAATGACTCGTGAATGTAAGTACACATTGATGGCCTGAGACACGAAACGAGCGGTTTGTGTGAGAAAACGAACAGTGTTTATATCGTTTTTACCTCTTTTTACCACAGCCACAAAGCGCTTGTGCCCTCAAGATTACTTGAATTCAATTTTTTTCTCACACAAACCGCTCGTTTCGTGTCTTAGGTCATCAATGTGTATTTACATTTACGAGTCAATCATGTTTAGTTTGGATTTCTCTGTGCATGCTCTTTGAGGTGGTGACACACCAACACATTTTGGCAAATTTAGTAGGTCACACAGAAAATGTCTATACTTTGTAACCGATATTATTATTCATAAAAAATGTATGCAGCCATAACAAGAAATGGTATATTATGCTATTTCCAACAAAGCTGTGGTTTATATGTCAACTAAAGGCTATTGATGATTAAAGAGCTGTTTATTAAAATAAAGAACGGAATATTAAAATTCCTAAAATAGTTTTGATACCCGTCTCATCAGCAAAACCAAAGGCTCGATAATCCTGTTGAACTTGAAGTGAAGCTGCATCATGACCCAGCGAGGAACTGAAGGGAACTGGACTCTAATCGTTTAATTCATGGTAATTAGTTGCAGATTTAGGGGATTAAAATGCCATACAATGTGTCAAAGTATAAGGCCGGTCCAGGGTCTGCGGGGAGTCCATTATCAGCCGAAGCCTGCTGTCTGTGGTCAACAGTAAGCAGATTTGCATGTGCCGCACACATTATGTGCATATAAGCATTTCTAAAAACGGTCTGTCATAAAGTATTAGATATGAACTGACACCTTTTATTAAAAGGATCATTCACTTTGAACCGTTCTTGTCTGTCAGTCATATAATGGAGGTCTATGGTCACCACCTCAAAGAGCATGCACAGAGAAGTCCAAATTAAACATGATTTAATGACTCGTAAATGTAAGTACACATTGATGGCCTAAGACACGAAACGAGCGGTTTGTGTGAGAAAACGAACAGTATTTATATTGTTTGTAATCCCAGCCACGTCCAAGTGATCTGAGGGTTAGGGCACTTTTTGACTATGGTTACAAGAGGTAAAAACGATATAAACACTGTTCGTTTTCTCACACAAACTGCTCGTTTCGTGTCTTAGGCCATCAACGTGTACTTACAATTCACAAGTTATTGAATCATGTTTAATTTGGACTTCTCTGTGCATGCTCTTTGAGGTGGTGACCATAGACCTCCATTATATGACTGGTTTGACCTAAAAATATCAAAATTGAAACTACTGTGGAAACAAAGACACCTACATCTTGGATGCCCTTGAGGTAAGCTAAAACATATCAAAAATTAATTTAAAAAGTGAACTATCCCTTTAAATTGATTTTTAGCATGGTTTGGGGAATCTCACAAAACTTGTCAAGAACAAGATCAATATTAAATAATAATTTGATGAAAATGAAGTCTGGTTTTTGGACCACTAAGATTTTGGTGTGTATGTGTTTGTGTGTGCGCATTTCATGACAATTCCTATTCTCTTGATGGAATATGTAAGGGATAAATGTACAGTACATCCCCATTATCTTGCATCACCCTGAAGGGATTTAATCCGAGATAACATCCGCCTGCCTACATTATCCCGCTTATTTCACAGCTCTTGCCACATAAGTAAATAATTAGACATGAAATATTGATCTGAGACGAAATATTTTATTAGCCCTTTAAACGAAAAGCTTCCACAGAGAAAGCAGTTGCTAGCAAGTGGCTAGTTCAAACTAGACAGACATTAAGAGATACGGTACAGTCATACCACTTATCGCATGGCATTTCACCACATAAATAACTCTGGGGATAAAAGAAATTGATACAAGATTAAACTATTTTAAAGCAAAGTCTATAGAATTACACAAGGTGCGCCACTCGTATTGTTTGGAATGGGGAAAAGTGCAACTCTCAATAAGTCCCGCCTTCTGAATAAGAGCCAATCGCGGATTGGTAAAGTCATCGCATCACTGCAGCTGCCGTTAGAAGCGCTGGTTCCTATAGAAACGGTCAGATACATTTCCACTGCACATGCACATTAACTTGATCCAGCCTGAAAAATTTATTTTTCTGGCATGATTCAAGAGGTTGTCAGATTTCATTGGTGATTTGAAATTTTACCATAAACTTAGCAAACATTTTTGGAAAATTAGTTGTTTCCCCATTCAAAAAGATAGGAACTGTACTTCAAAGATGGCCGCCGAGTGAAATGACTTGTCTTAAAGGGACTTCGTAAGACTTTGTCTAACCTGTTTGTTATCTTATAATCTTATAGCAATCGTTGAAAATTGGAGCAGCTGCGTTTGTATGAAACGAGAAATAGTCTGCGAGTCTGCGTTACCCGCTTGACATAATTAAAAAAACTGTACACAAAATATTGCTTTGAGTGTTAATGTGTTATTAGCTCACTAAATGCAAAACTTCCACGAAGAAAAACGTTCCTAGCAAGCGACTTATCCGGATGAGCCTGTGCTATCAGTTTTTATTGGTTGTTATCAGGGGAATAACATAATGGTGCGTTCACACCAGACGCGAATAGCGGTGCGTCAGGCGTGAATGATTTCAATGTTAAGTCAATGTTACGTTACGTGCGTAAAAAAATCCTGCGGCGCGGTAGACGAGAATACGTCTCATTTGTGCTTCAATTTCGCAGGAACCTGCTGCTTGCTCACGTGGTGAAGTATCTGGATGCTTCAATAAATTATTTTGTAATATGACTAAATGCGTGTGAAATACAGAGCGGTGACTCGAATGCTCGGTCAACATAAAAAAATGGCCGACAATGGATTTCGATTCTGATGCGCGTAACGCGCATAAATTTCACTTCAAATTTTTGTTTTTATGTGCGTCAGTTGCACTCTTGACGTGCAAATTAACACAAAGTGGTCAAGCGTCAAACTAGCCGCAGCAGAAACGAATTTGATGCGCTATTCGCGTCCGGTGTGAACGCACAGTAACGCTAGATGGCGCGATTGGCAGAATCAAGTATTCCACAGAGCCGTGTAATAAAAACATTTACATTAGGGCTATTGTTGTTAATTAAAACTGCTGATATATTTCTATTAACTGAAATAAAGCTGAAATAAAACAAAATATAAATATTGGTTGAAAAACCTAACTAAACTATACTAAAAATGAGAAATGTTGAATGGCAATAAACTGAAATATATTTAAGCTGAAGCACTAAAACTGTTAACTTGAATTAAATAATAAAAGTAAAACTGAAATTAAAAAAAATAAAAAATCACATAAAAAAAAGCACATAAAATTACTAGAAATGAAACTAATATGTTAGTTTTTAGTTTTTATTCATGGCGATTTCTTTTACTTGTATCACAGTCAAATTTTGGTAAATGTGACCCAAACATTTTTTTGTGAGATTTACTTAGTTATGACTGATTAAAAGCAGCACTTACCACCACTATGTAGCGAGGTCTGTACTGAATGGTGCCAAACAAGCCCAGGATGACAACCAGGATGTGGAAGAAGTTAGCAAGGATAGGAGCCCACTGATAGCCCAAGAAATCAAACACCTGCCTCTCCAATGCCACCATCTGAGAGAAAGAGAGAGAGAGAGAGAGCATATATTTACATGAATGATTCATGTGAGGATTGATTTGAAATACAAGTTTAAAGAACGCTGGTACAACTAATTTGCATGATAATTTTTTTCCCCCATTTGGTCTTTGATCATTTTGGCTGCAGGACTATCAAAGTATGTTTTTGACACAAGAGACTTCTTTATGTGTCAAACTCTTAAACTGCAAATAGAAACTAGAACGACAGAACATCTCAGTAATGTTTCTTTCAAATTCATATGATCTGTGAAATAATAAATAATAATAAAAACACCTGGAGAGCAACATTAAACACCTTTGAGGTGCACAAAACCTGAACAGAACAATCTTTATCGCCACACATTTGGAGTCAGCGGGGAAATGCCTGATCATTTCAATAATGGCACACAGGCTATCATTTTTACCTGCATCTTACAGGCTTTTTAACCTACACTTAACATTTCAAAAAAGATGTTTACATACAAAAATAACCATTGGAGAATTTGTTTAAGGTTATCCCACGCATACACACACACCTTCCACCTTCCAAGTCCAAGAACATTAGTAATTGGTTTCCAAAGAAATAATCAAAGGGGAACATTCAGCATTTGACAGGCTGGAGTGATGAGACAGTCCCACAAATGGACAAGCAGTTCTAAAAACATCTGTGCTTTTCAATTAACATCATTAAGCTTATAAATATGCAGATACACATGTTATCTCAGAAATAACAAATATGCAGTCAGTGTGAAATCTCATCATAAAAGTGGTTTAGAAGAGAGATTTTGATTCAAAAACTTAAAACATAAGTTTGCATTAATGTAATGAGTATTTCTTCAAACGCTCTTCATCTGTTTCTAAAGAATCACCTCTGAATAAGAATCAAACATCTCAAAGTGGCTCTTAAAACCAACACATCAAACAACTTTACCCAAGAGTGTGTGGACAGTCCCCTAATAGAGGAACACAAGGGCGGTGAGCTAAAGCGCAGTCTAATGAGAATCCAGTGAGAGTGTGAGGTGTGTGTGTGTGTGTGTGCGAACTGGAGAAGATGAAAGAGGAAAAGAGGAAAAGAGGAAAAGAGGAGCAAACCTGCACTGCTTGCAAAAGAAAATGATGCTGTGATAGATGGTAATAAAATGGAAACCGTGTTGGTCTAATTAAATAACCCTTTTTTACATTTTTATTGAATTGCACTGAGATTTTTTCTGCAGTGTTAAATGCCAATTAAATGTCAAACAAGGAGATTAAAATAAGGCCTAATTCCTCATAGTGATGCACGTGGGCGAGTTAGAGATGACAGTAATTTCAGTAATTATTACTTTTTCAAAAGCTATATTTTTGGGGTTTAAAGTCAGCATGAAACAGTTTTCTATTGTGATGAACTGAGTGAAACCTTCCCAAACAAGGGGAAAAAAAATGTAGAATTTAGTTTAGTAATTAAGCTTTAAAAAGCAGGATGGATTGTGATAGGATTTTTCTCCATATAATGGCCTTCAATGGGATCCAAATGGTTCAAGGTCCAAAAGACAGTTTCAGTACAAACTCCAAACTGTTCAAAGGGCTTTAAACGATTCCAGACGATGAATAAGGGTCTTATCTAGGACCCTTCGAGTCATGACTCGCAAAAAGATTTGTTCATTTTGATGAACGAGTTTGAACAGGAGTCACGAACGCTCATCACAGAACCGAGCAAGGTGACCATTTGTGCTTATAAAACTTTAACTTTTTTATTTTTTTTTAAATGACTGATTGTTTTGCTAGATAAGACCCTTATTCATCGTCTGGTGCCCTTATTCATCGTTTAAAGCCCTTTGAAGCTGCACTGAAACTCTAATTTGCACCTTGAACCGTTTGGTTCCCATTGAAGTCCATTATATGGAGAAAAATCCTGGAATGTTTTCATCAAAAACCTTAATTTCTTTTCGACTGAAGAAAGAAAGACATGGACATCTTGGATGACACGGGGTGAGTAAATTATCAGCAAAAGTTTTTTTAAAGTGAACTACTCCTTTAAGATTGAGCCACTGTAGTCTCTCGGACTATTTTAACGATGTCTTTAACTTTTCTCGGCCGGCAAGTTTCGATCCCTGAAGAAGCCTGAGGAGTGATCCAGCTCTCAGATTTAATCAAAAATACCTTCATTTGTGTTCTGAAGATGAACAAAAGTCTTACGGGGTTGGAACAACATGAAGGCGAGTAATTACTGACAGAATTTTCATTTTGGGGTGAACTAACCCCTGTAGGAGACATGTATTGAAACCACACATAATGTTTGTTACCAGCAGGCCCAGAAAATAAAATCTCCATCAGGCAAAGTAACACAGAATGATCAAAACAGACTTTGTGTCTTGAGGCACCATTCTAAGCAATTCATTTAACAAATAAACTTGAAAGCTTGGAGTCTGCAATTAGAAACTAGTCCCCTTCTATTTACTTCCTGTCTGTCTTGCTGACATTTCAGAGCTTAATGCCAGGAAACGCATCATCCCGCCTGACAAAGACCAGCGCCCTATAGGAGTGCGAGTGCCAGGGGATTGTGGGACTGTCAGCACATCACAAACCTGGCAGACACAATTAAGCATCTGCCATGATGGCTTGATCAGAGAGGAACGTCTTGGAGAATGTGTGGAGCAGACAGCTGGAGGACACACACACACACACACACGAGTGGACGGGGCAGGAAGTGACAAAAAACAAAGGGAGTGGGTGACGGATGAGGAGAAAATGACTACAGATGAGAGTGGAGAAAAAGGATACAGTGAGGAAGATGAAGTGGTGGGGAAACAGACTGGTGGGACGTCAATGAAAATAAGTGACGAATGACTGAGAGGGAGAGAGAAAATAAAAAAGAAACTGACAGATAAAACAGTAGAGTCAGTGTCTGCATGAGGAAAGCGATGTGCCTTGCTAAATCAAAAGTTTGGACTCGTAGTATGTCTGGGAGAAAATGGAGAACCAATACTTACAATTAGAGCCCGACCGATAAAGGATTTTGAAGGCCGATACCGATACAAATATTTTTGGGTTTTAAAATCCGATATCCCAATACATCGGCCGATATTTTTTTTTTCTTAAATATTGTTGGATTTCACACACGTGTAAAAGAAAAGCTAACTTTTCTGCACAAGATACGTTTGATACTTTTTCTCTATGTCTAAATGTTCACTCCTCACATGTATAAATTACATTTTACAATGCAGGGACTGTAACTAGAGATATGCTAGTTATAAATACAGTAATCATTACTTTATTTAGGCAGAAAAAGTTCAATGTGGTTTCCAAGCTCATTAATGTTAACGTTAGCGCTCTTCCACTGATGATAGTGGCATTAGCTAGCTTTGTGGTTAGCTAGTCTATGATGAGCCATAATTTAGCAACAGATAACATCATACTGCAAATTGTAAAACATACATTTTCAATATAACAGGCCAAGGAGAGATGATTAAAGCGTGTTTTGTCCGTTTTTTAATTTTTAAATATTCATTTATCTGCCATTATGACTGCCGATACCGATATTTTGGAAAATGCCTAATATCGGCCGATAATATTGGTCGGCCGATATATCGGTCTGGCTCTACTTACAATAAAGAGTTTTGGAGTACATTTTGCAATAAAATACTATTTCAGTTTCGTCATGTTTAATTCAATGTGTTACTTGCGGTTTCTTTGTAATTATTTGTGAAATTTCGGAGTGAAAATAATTGCGAAATAAATTTGAATATCCAATTTTAATATATAAATCATTAAGCCTGTTTTAGGACCTCCTCCTATTTATTTGCATCTTAATAGAGGTGGTGTGGCAAAAAGAAATAAATAAAAGTACAGATATGCCATGTAATTTCTCAATCAAAGGTCCAATTTATTTTATATTAAGATATGGAGCAAGTTGTTATATTTTGCACAATAAAGGCCATTGCACACTGAGTCCGAAATTCGCATGCGAAATTTTCGCACGTTAAAAATAAAAAATACGCCCTCACGTTATGTCAATCACGCTTGCACACCGCCTTCGAAACTGTCGTCCGTCATAAAATTAATCGAATCGGGTTTGATTTTCTGCGTTTTTCGCATCCAGAGCCAGCATTTTGAGAGGTCTTTTGACAATTCAGGGCCGGGGGGAGCTCTTCCTCAAATCATTGCACATATGCGCCGTGCTTTCAGTTTCGGTTTTCAATTCGATCAAGTGTTTATGTTCTCTTCTCTATATTAGATTATGAAATTAATAAACCTCCCCTTTCAATCAGATTGAAATTTTGGATCGAATAAGGTGTGATTGATCAGCCAATTCCATAACTAATGTATTATTTGGGCACAATATATACACAATAACAGCCTACACAGCTTTTCTGTCTGCCCAGCGCTTCCACCGGGCCGCGCGCGGGTGTGTTTGTGTGTCCATACTCCATACCTTAGACACACTGCCAGTCTCCGTTCAGAATCGATTGGTTCACGGAAATTGGTGGTCTTGTTTTTAATATGTGGCTCCAGAATCGCTAGCAAAGCATCAAACTGTCCCACTGACATTCTGAAGTAAATTTTGAATCGCTCAGGATAAATTCGCAACTCCTTGATAAGGTGGAACTCTCCTTCCTCTCGGTGCAATTTCTGGATGGACGTAATATTTTCTCTTTCTTCTCTTTTCAATAAAAGAGAGGGCAACAAAATCATCCTCACTGCTTGACGAAACCATTTGGTATTTTTGCGTTTTTTCCCGCAAAGGTTTAATAAATACGCAACGGACTCGGTGTGCAAGGTTTCTGTGCGTGACGAATTTTTAGGCTGAAGAACACGAAAATACGCATACGAAAATTTCGTACTCAGTGTGCAATAGCCTTAAGACCAGGACCATGTACTAAGAAATCAATTAAAAAGCCTATTTTCCCCAAACCATTTTTCATTTCATGTTTACTTACAAATTCAGACTTACATTTAGCACAGATATTTAGCGGCCAGACTCTCACCCACCAGTAATAAACACTGAATGCTGACCACAATCCAACTGAACTCACAAGCTAATCTTGTCCTAAAGTTCCTAAAGTTCTCACCAAAGAAAAACAAATCACAACGAAACACGGGAGGAAAACACAACAGGACTACTGAGACCATCACTATTGGTTTGAGAAGCCAAAATCTGGGAAATGCTGTTATTAGTCAGTGCTGGAATTAGGTTGAAATTTGGCAGGTGGTGTGATTGTGGATGTAAAGTTTTGGAACGACTCAACCACTTTGAAGCAGTACTAACTGGAGTGGAAAAGCGAAGCGAGCTGAACCGTGCCGTGCCGTACCAAGCCGTACCAGCAGTGGAAAAGCGCCATTAGTCAGACGCTTCAAAAGAAAAACAATTTTTACACCCGCACTGGCCTGTAACAGACGTTAGCCAATGCTTACAAGTTACAAGAATCCTCTCTAGAAAGTGTGAGAAGTCAAGAGATGGCATGTTTAGTGTTTCGCACATGCAGTAAACAGCTAATGATGGAGGAGGAAATGCTCTCTTTGACTTGTGGGACTCATTAGCACGTGCAGGAATGGCGCAATGCTTTTAGGGGCTGAAAGATGAAGCAGACGTTCCTGGCAAAGCATTCCGATCTCCATGATATCAAATTCACTCCCGCTCCTTAAACCAGCCATTTCCCCTAGATTAGCTTCAGCTAGCCCACAAATCAACTTGCGTAATGCACCTTTTTGTCCCTGATCGATCGCCACGAAGCCATGCGCCGCTGCAGTAATCATCTGTTTAAATTGGAGCAAATCCCATAAAGTGTGTGTAATCCTTTCAAATCATTCTGGTAAGATTTTCACTGCTAGGGTGTGACAACAGAGGTATTTGGGAATAGTCCAATAAGAGAGGGAAAGAAGTTTTCCAAGTGCTAACAAAAGAGCTTTTGTTCACCGCTAATAAATCTGCACAGCTTTCTTAGTAAACAAGAAAACTCTTATACAACCTATTATATATTGGCCTACTTAATGCAATATGCAGCAAACATTTGAACCGTCCAATGCTACATTTATGTCACATACACTACCATTTAAAGCAAACATGCGTTGTGGGATACAGCGTTCCTGCAGATATAGCATAAAGCATTTGTATATGCTCACAAAGCTTTCGAGACACACCACCCTCTGTGTTTCTGAATGATAGCGAGGGTGTGATCTCCAGACCGTGACCCGTGACGGCATCCATCTATCCATCCCGTCCCCTCTCCCACCTCCTTCTGACCCACATCAGAGAGATCAGCCAAAACCTTGGGGAGGTCACCTCTTTTTCTGCCCCATCCTTCCTACTGATAAAGAGATGGCTGTTCTTCATCCTAGATAACAAGCCTGCTGTACAAACATCACACAGACACAATACAAAGTCTTTCCATGACCCTCCGTTTCTTTCCACTAGCTGGAAATCTATTCCCTCGAAGCCCTTTTTATTATTCTCAGCCTCAGACCGCACACGGTTTGTCCCACATGATGCATATTGCACATTAAAATCACCAGCTGAAATAACCAGCTTCACTCTGATTGGCTGGCTTTACACGTACGACTCCAGAGTCGGAAATCAAATGATTCTTGGGACAAAAAGCTTCTGGATGGAAGTGTAGTTTGTTGCTTTAGATCAGGGGTGTCCAACCCAGCTCCTGGAGGGCTATAGTAACTGTCCTGAAGAGTTTAGCTCCAACCCCTATTCATACTTTGCAGTCACGTGACTACCATGGATGCCTGGCGGGCAACAAAGGGGTATTTCCAACGTAGAGTCCGGTAGTTCCAGGTTTTTCAAGTAGTATCAAGTCTGTTAGCGAGCTAGCGGCATAACTGGATAAGGATTAATTCCAAGGTGAAGGTAGTTAAATTGTGTAAAGCAGACAAGGTTGTTTTTCTAACGCTGCCTTCACACTGGCAGATGAAATCAGCTCCGTAATACGCAATACGTTCCCAACGGACGTCGTACTACACAGTGAAAAGCGTCGGACGCGAGTAGAATAAAAATGGCGGAGAGATTAAAGTTTTATTCTGACAGTTTTGTATGATCTCTCTGATGAGAGGGTTATGCTGCGTAAGGAAAGTTGCTGAGGACGTTAACATGTCAGGTTGGCTAAAAATGTGATATAGTGGTCAATAGTTTAATATCTACCTTCAATTTAATTGTATTAACTGCCCTTATAAACGTTAGAAAGTCATGAAAATAAAAAATGACATGACAATTTATCGTTATAAAATCATTATTTATTTTATTAAAAGTTAATAATTCGGGTTTGTTTATCAGTACCATAGCAACGCTCAACTTCCGCTGGAATTGTCGGATAGGAACCGTCCGTAGCTTTTCGCAAGAGTTCAAATTTTTGAACGCATGCGGATGACCAACGGACACGATTTTCTTCGCACCGCACTCGGTCGGACCCGTTTCGGACCCTTTCGCATGCGGTCTGCGAATCTCCATAGGAAATGAATGACTTCCGGTCGTTTCGCAGCCGCATCGGAGATGATTTCAACTGCCAGTGTGAAGGCAGCGTTAGATAATCGATAATCTATACTGTTCTCATTGAAAACCATAGATATCACAAACCTCAAAACAACCTATCACACACTTTTGCTGTTGTTAGCAAAATACGACAGCTGCGTTTACACCGCCACCGGCGAGAGCGTCAAAGTGCCCAGAAGATTTTTGCCGCTCTCGCGGCGGCGGTGTGAACGTTGTTGAAAAGGCTCAGTAAGTTAATTCTTATTAGTGGGTTGTGAATTATTGACAGTCGTATCTTAAGTCCCGCCCCAGAGTTTGACGCAACTGGTTATGTTCACTTGAAAGCTGTGGAAGGTTCGCGTTTATTCAAGCCACATGAGTGTGCGTAACTTTGAAAGTAAGTTTAATTTCCACATATATCGTCTTTGATCGGGTTTATATTGCTATTTGTCGTATTATGTGTAGAAACGTTTTGAGGTTGAGTGTAATTCGTATCTCCGTGAAGCTAATGTTAGCGTTATGTCTGTGCATTATTTTGCACGTGTGATCCGATGTGCGCTGTATAACTTACGTGAAATAAGGATAACGAATAAGATGTTCCATATGTTTACTTCAGTGTTTACATTTTAGAGATGTAATTGAGTTGTATTTATGTAGATTGATGAAGATTACACTAGATTGATTTGAGATATGGTTATAAGACAATTCATTTAGCCTCATAACACAAACAGCTGACTCGTCGGACTGGCGTTGATTGACGAAACTACAGGTTAACTTACAGACACGATTAATTACTTGACCATACACCCACTGTATTCAAACAAATGTTGAAATTACCTTGAGTGACGGAAGGATCACTGCACAGACATGTAACTTTATAACTGTGAAGGTTGCTTATCTCATCTGGTTAGTGCAACCAATCGCACAACAACTATCTGGCGTGTCGTTTACATCTCGAAAAATCAACTTTTGTATAAAAACTGGCGACGTCCTGACAAGATCCTTGACTAGTTTACTGGGTTTCGTTGCTGGAGAACGGCGTTCTTGCCCGCCAGCCAGTACTTGTGATGTCACGTGCAAAGTATGAATTGACCGGTAAGCCCCGCCCCGCTTAGTTACTGTTGCTAACTCGGACAAACAGAGTTGGCTTGCTAACTGTCTTTTTGACAAATTTTGGACACAGAAGGACCACCTCTCATCGAGAAGCAATCAAGTGTGACTTAAACATGCAGATGGTACAGATGCAAATGGGAGAAGCCTCATGTTACGGTCGTCACGATCACAGATGAACAACATCAAGGATCAACACTGTTTATGCACTGCAGGGTGAGATTAAATGAATTTACATTTAACCAGTTTAATATGGAGAAGCACTGAAATGTAGACAGTCGTTTATTTGTTTTGTGCGATGTGTTAGCTATTTGTAATCTGTTATGGGTTTATATGTAAGAATGGACTCACAAATTTAATTGTAGCTTAAGCCTAGTTCACACTACATGATTTTAAAACGTCGGGCTGAATTCAGCAGTTCACACTACATTTCTCGCAGTGAAATCAGGAGTGTTCAAGTTGTTCACACCACACGACACAACATGATTGATCCGCAACAGGAGGTAACGCATTACAAGAGTTGACAACAACTCTGTCACCCAACGATTCTATCTTGTCTACAAACCACGTTTTGTCACAAAAAAAATCACGCGATAAAACTAACCGGAAACGATGTGAAACAGCACGCGCACCAATATCCAGCGAAGAAGACGAAGAACACAACACGCGAATATGGACGTCTGACAGAAACTAGTGATGCTAACTGTTTGCGTGATGATTTGCTCTGAGAGGAAAAAAAGACAAAATAAGATTTACCCGGTGACCTCAACCCATGCCTTGCTCTGATTGGCTGGAGCTCATGACATCACTGAGGTTGAGTCGTGCGACAGCTCTGGATATCTAGCATGCTAGATATTTTTCTGGGCTCTGCGACACGTCTGTGAGCTTTGGATCTCCCAATGTTTCTCTATAGAGCTGAAATCTAAAGGTGTTCGAGTTCCGGTCCCCGTGCAACTGATACTCAACTGCCATTGGTTCATCTGCGTTCGAGGGGAGGGGCTTACCGAGAGGTCAATTAAATACACCTGAACCAGCTAATCAAGGTCTTGGCAATGCATACTAGAAACTCCCAGGCAGGAGTTGAGGCAAGCTGGAGCTAAACTCTGCAGGACAGGTTTGGAAAGACCCTGCCCTGCTGCTTTAAATGCTGTTCAGATGGTCTCTGTGGGTGGTAGAGCATATCTTTTCATATCACAATGACAATTAGAACATTAGAAAATTGAGTACTTTCATTTTATACACAAGATCTGAGCTAGATCAGTGGGAATTACTTCAAACCCAATGTTAATTCAATGAAAACTGACAAAATTAATTTTTATTTCACAGACTTTGAGAACACTGGGAAAAAAAAACCCAGATTGTAATACATTCCCTTTGAAGCTAAACGCAGCGATTGCATTTTATTCCAAGCCGCAGCAAAACTGCAACAGCTGCCAGGATGTCTTTCATCAAAGTGTGTTGTAATTACGTCCCTGTGGCATTCATCATTGTAAAATCCATCATAATTCGCCTTTATTTGCAGTAATTAACTGCTCCAAATCACAGTCAGCTGTCCAGTTGATAAAGCCGTTAATTAGAACATCACAACATGCGATTACAGCTTGTACAACATAGTCAGCAGCTTTCAGCCGGCGAATGCTGTTCAGCCCCATGATATTTAATGGCATACTCACAAACGTCTCTGCACTGAAGAAGTTTGCATATGAAAGACTAACATATACATTCAGTAACAGAAACTCGGTGAGGGCCAAGTAAAGCCATCCACAATACACATAAACACGCACTCATCTCAAGCCAGGGCACGTGGGGGATTTACACTCAAGAGTTCAGAGACCTCGAGGTCAGCAGGAAATCAATGAAGAACTGAACCATTTGAAATGATAATGGACCTGCATCTGGAGGCCTGTAGATGTCCACAGGCTGTTTAGTCAGACCACATAGCCAGACCTTTGACTATCAGCACCACAGCTTATTCTGCCGTTAAACAGAAAGAAACCCATCTGACTGACATGTAAAGGCCCATTCACACCAAGAACTACATTGGCATCAACATGAATGTACAAAAATGTTCTGTTTATTTTAAGTGCAAGCTTAAAGTCTCATTTAATGCTCAAGTTCTTTAAATTAGGGGAATTCTGATTAGCTGTCAATGTGTTCATCATTCATCAACTGGGAAAAAATGTTCTGAAAGTGATACCAATGATAGCGTTCCTCTGTGTTGTTATCGTCTAGTTGTGGTGAGGGCACTGATTATTAAATCTTTATAGACAGAGTGATCATTATAGTTATGGTCCTTGGTTATTAAGTGACATTTACACAGTGGAAATAGTGACAGATCTTTTCTTTGGTATTGTGACGTACACGCGAAACACGCGAAAAAAAAAAAAGAAAGATTTAGGGCGGAGACTTTGTTCCTTGCATCGGTTGTTGATTGGATGGGGGCAGATTTGAATCGGAAGCTGCAATCTTTTTATAGACCATTTCGCAAGACGTTAACAACGCTGGTCCAGAAGCACTTCCTGTTTCAGTTTTTTAACACTACACAAAAGCTGGGATAAAATACAACCAACAGAACATGTAAAACTGAATCAAAAAGTTAAACAAACATCTTTAAGATGTTTTCTTTACATGCGAAATAAAGAAAACCGTTACAAACTGAAACAGGAAGTGTTTCTGGACCAGTGCTGTTTACATCTAGCAAAATGGTCTAGAAGTCCAGTGTAAATCACTAGAGCTAAAGTCTGTTGTCTTCACTGAAAAATCGAGTTTTGGTCAAAAAAATTCATAGATCAAAAAAAAAAAAAAAAAAAAGCATGGATGAATCATTCACAAGAGGGTCTTTCACACTAGTGACTGGAATAAAGTTTTCATAGTTCCTAACGATTGGTGAAAGTATCTGCTTTCTAGCATGTTCACAGTAGGTCTACAGGAATATTTAAGGCTATAGTTTTGGACTAAATTAGCTCCTACTTCCGAGTAACCCAGCACAATAGGAACCACTAGTGTTGCAAGCGTACGTTGATTGATTGACCAAACACAAAATGGCACTTGGGAAAAGTTTTGTTCTCAGGGGACCGCCCTCCCAAAGGTTCCAATAATTGAGTTCCTGTAACTACCCGGTGCTAAAGCCCCATATAAGATCAATAATATGCATATAGAAAATAGGTTGAATTTTTATTTCACGCCCACTTTAAAGAGGTGATGAGCTGAGAAATCAAATTTTCCTTGAGCTTTTGACATCTAAGAGGTCATCATATTATAAGAATATCCTGTAAGTTTCAGAACTGAAAACGTCCTTGTTAGTCCAATAAAAGCTTTTATTGACACCAGCCCCAGCAAACGACTCGTTTTTCAAAGTGGATAACTATGACGTCAAAGAGGATAAAACACCACCCCCACAGAAGAAGATCAACGCCTACTTCAACACGGCTGGTTTAGCCCCGCCCACCGATTCATAAATTACATGCATAGCTAAATAACATAGATGCCTACCTCGTGATGACAAACCAGATCGAGCTACCGAGCGATGCAAAATATTGTGCAGTGGCTAGTTATTGAAGAAGACAGTCGCTGCATAAGCTTCCTCTGGATTCCAATGGGACTGCATGGATAAACTTTATTTTTAATGACGTTCCAGCTGATGATGTAAAACATCGTCAGTCTGTTTGCTTCATTTCACTGAGGATTGTTTTGCAAACAAGACTGGATTTGTAGACCGAGTAAAGAACGGTGCTGTCTATATTGGATCTGACAGGAATTGTGCAACACACGGACTCTGGGTCGAACATGTATGGGCGAATCATTCCGGTTGCCATTTTACAACATTGGACGTTTTCAAAACAATTTCCCCCAAGTTCATCGACGGGTGAGTAGAAACTCATAATAATCTGCAAAACTGTTATCCACTCACAGCAGTGGGCGTTTACTTCCAAGTCTTCAGTGTGAGACGCCCATAAAAACCGAGCGTTTTTCAAGTAGGCTCAAAACTAGGGTACAAAATAGCCTATTACTTATTCATTTTGATGTTTTTGAATGCAAAAACCAAGCGAATGTCATAAGTTGACCTCAGACAACAATGTAATAAAATTTAAAAAGCCAGTTCATGACACACATTTGTACAGAAAACAGCTAAAAAAAACAATGGGAAATGTGTGTAGACTCAGTAAAAGTATTATGCAAAATCTAGCTATTTGCTCAGACACAACAGGTCTGCTCATGTATATCAACTTTTTTTGCTACTATGTGCCTCAGATAGAGTATTTCTCTAAGAAATAATTCAATAACACTTATTTTCTTTTTTCACTCACCACATCCAATCTCCTGCAAGGCATGCTGGGAATTAAAAATCCCTTTCCCAGTTTCAGCTATTTTATGTTAACAATATATAAATATATTGTAGTAGGCAAGCAACCCCAACACAAACTGATAAAGGTTCTAGTTCCCAAACTCAAGTAGATCGCACACAAAGAAATTAGCTTCTAGAATAAGCTTATTTTAATGAATCAATTTATCATATAAAAAAAAAACTTTTTATTATCACATCCTTTGATTTCTGATGCATAATTTTGGGAGGTTATGGGAGCCTGTCCACTAAACCGCTCATAGAAAGCACTGAAGAGAGAGCCCTCTGGTCTCAGATTTATAATGGTTTCTTCAACAGTGAAGGTGAGACGAGGAGGAGCCGAAAGTCAGCACACTCCACCCTCTGTCCGTCTCCAAGCACCGATAAATCACACTCTCCAATCAATAATTCACACATGTTCAAGGAGGAGGAGGAGGTCAAAGAGACAATTAGAGACAGACTGACAAAAAGAGAAGAGCATGCTGGGAGAGAACAGAGACTGAGGAGTCTCCTTTACATTTATTCTCATTTACACTCTCTCTCTCTCTCTCAGCCATTCTGAAGAACGTTCTACCAGCTACCCATTTAAAAAACCCAATCACATATTGCCTATTGTTTTTTACCTGTACTATATAGGCGGGTGGTATGCATATTAAGATACAGGGCAATATTACAACTGCCAGTCAGTTGCAGGTTGTATTGGAGTTTGATTGGACAGAAGTCTGTGTAATTATCAGTTTGGTCCTTGTATATGCAACAATGTTTCTAAGTACACTAGAATATAAGTGACCTTAAAGTAAATGGTAACACTTTACGATAAGGTTTCATTTAACATTAGTTAAAGTGTAATTTCACATATTTTCAACCCGCTTTGTATTGTTGATTGAGAAAGTCATGTTTATGTGTCAACCAAAGTATTTTGACAGCTCCAGGGCTTTTGTGAAAACTTCTTTTGTACAGATTATACTTTAGTAATTTGTATAAGACAGTATCTGATCAACAGAGGGTTATGAACAGAACAGTTATTGTGTAGGTTTATCACTGAAAATCATAATATGTCTACTCTTCAATCAGCATTCTGGTAGAAATTGAACAACAGCTTTAATCCAACACCTTAAATCCTTTAATTGAGGGCCTAAGACACGAAGCGAGCAGTTTATGAGAGAAAACGAACAGTATTGTTTTTACCTCTTGTAACCACAGCCACATCCAAGTGATCTATTGCGTGGTTGCGAAAAATCAACGTTGTCTGTTGATATATCGAAATCGTCTTCCATTGCGATTTCCTGGATATCTTACATTTACGAGTCATTAAATCATGTTTAATTTGGACTTCTCTGTGCATGCTCTTTGAGGTGGTGACCATAGACCTCCATTATATGACCGATAGACAAAAACAGTTTGACCTAAAAATATCAAAATTGAAACTACTGTGGAAACTAAGACACCTACATCTTGGATGCCCTTGAGGTAAGCTAAAACATATCAAAAAATAATTTCAACGTGAACTATCCCTTTAACAAAAGTTAATAAATTGCTAATGTTAGTTAAAAAATTTTAACAAATGAGTTGTTGCGGTAAAGTGTTCCCAAGTGAACATACAAACTAAAAGCTGTGAAAATAGTCTCTTTAAGAAAACATCCTAACAATCATTGATTCTCATACTTGACAGATTACAGTTAGCATGTTGCTAAGCTAACTACTTGATATTCAAAAACAGGCAGTCACACAAGTATTATGTTTTTAAACAGTAGACGTCGCCCACTGTGTGCTCCTTTCCCCCCCTTCACCTTCACTTATATAGAGTATCATATGATCAGTCACCTTTCCCCTCAGAAATATTGATCAGCACATGGGTGAATGACTGGCCTGCTGTTGCACTCAATACGGGGGCTTACATTTTTCAGACAGCGGTCAATATTCATACTCAAGGCATCGACCCCGTTCAGAAACATCTTGTTGTGGACTCAGCAAACAGGTGGTCCAAATCAGTAGTCATGGCTGGTTAATGATTCAAAAAGACAAAATGCAATATTTAGCTAAGCCAGCTAGCTTAGCCACAATGCATTATTGACAATGGGGACAAACTCTATTCAGACAGACAGATGCAGCGTTGCTGATATCATCAAGATAAAGCATGTGAATGACTTTCTGCTTGCATTTAATTTCACTTACATTTTATTCTAGGTGTGAACAGGCCATAAGATTTACTCGCGCTTCTGTTTTAGCTCGTTCTTGTTCTGAAGACGCTGTTTGTTGGAGTTACAATCAATGTCAATGTTCTCCGAGACGACACTCCTGTTTGTCAACTGGCCAATCTTCACAGTCAGAGGCCTGACACAATCAGTTTTCCACAGTCTGATGGGACTTCAGGATTGAGCGAGAGAGAGGTGCTGCTTCTCAAGCGTAAACATTCATCATAACTCAACACTGATGCTCAAAATGGGAGATCAGGATGTCAGTAAATGTAGATGGAAGTCAAAGGTCGAAGAGATCAGTTGGTTGTTTGCTTGCTGGTGGGGTGTTGATAAAGCACTGATTCATATGCAGTGACAGTGTTGACTGCGTGCTTGGGTAAGCACAGAAATGGAAACTCATATCCATTTTAGCATCATTTGGTTGTGGAGAATTTCTGGGATATGAGCAAAACATATCAAGCGCTTCCATTTCCATTTGCTCTTCATTTACATGTATTCATTTTGACAGAGATTTTTTTTTTTTTATCAAAAGTGACTTTCTAGATGCATTTAATGTATTTCAGGGCCTGGATTTCGTGTTTCTGTATTGCGCATGATTTTACTCATTCCCGCAGGTTTTGCACCAACATTCATTCACTAGGTTGTCATCTACACATATTATCAAATCAGTAAATTTGGAAACTTTCTCTTAGATGTAATTTCACGAATAGCATGAGTGATTAAGGGGATTCAGAATGTCTTCAATACAAGCGAGCTGCATGCTGTAAAACAAGACTTTCGCTCATGTTTCGGGACAGTTGACAGAAGTGTCAGTTGGCCATTCAGGCCAGAGTTGAATTGACACTATAGTTTATCATTTGCAAGTCCAATTTAACCCCTTAACTGTCACTTGCCCGTATACGGGCAATCTAAGTTTACTTCACTACATTACTATTAAATCCTAATCTAGTCATGACAAACTATATATCATTGGAAAGGTCTAAGACTCCTAAATAGATATTTTAGGTCTGTTTTTTTTTTTCTTACAAATTATGAATGAACAGTAATATATGAATTTATGACAAGAGTGCGCCTCAAAAATAAATCGGCGTCATTACAGGAGTTTTTGACCTTTGTCACAAAAAGTCGAAACACACACTTTTAATAATTGAAACTTTGGTTTTTAGTGCTAAAAGTTCATAATAAAACATAATCAGTATTTGTCAATAAAAAAAGATAAAATTATATTTTAAAAAGTAAGGTAAGAAGTCCTCTAAAAGTATAATATATTATATATATATTGAAATATAATTTTTTTTATTATTATTTTATCACGTATTTTAGTAGTTATCATAAATTAGGTATCATTTTAAAGCTTACGAACTCAGAATTCATCCTGTGAAAACCGATTTGAAATTGGACGTTGGTTGCGTTACCATAGAAACGGTATTTTTTATTAGGCCCCTCCCCTTTTGGGCATCATCTTTCATAATTTATTATGAAAACCTTTTCTAATCTTGACAAAACACATATTGTCAGAAAGGTATGAGTCTCAAGGTTCCGTATTTAGTGACAGAAGTGATATTTGGATAGAAATTTATTAATTTTTTATGGCAAAATTCTCACAATTAAATTCAATGGAATTCAATGGCACCCGATGGCTATTTTTGGTACTACGCCTAAACGAAATCTCATGGGAACTTCAATTTTAGTGATATCAAATTCAAATTTGGAACACAACTTGGTTAGATATATAGCTTTCATTTTATAGTAATTTTACAGTAAAACATATTTTGTAAACTATTTAATTCATATTAAAAGAATATATATTAATAAAGTATATTTAATTTACTGTAAATTATAACTTCCATAACTTTTTCATACTTTAATTTTTTTGAAATGCTTTCACTTTAGTAATAATCTGCTGATTGTTTTCTTTAAAACAAGACCAAACAAACAAGCATTTTAATGTCAATTATCAAAAAGGGGGGTAACAGGTAAAGGGTTAAACATTCAAGGGATTTTAAACCATTCAGATCTCTAAACGATCTCTAAACGACTAAACGACTGTGCTCATGCCCAAAGCGCACACATAAAGCAGCCTCTCAAACAGCTTGTGACTCGCAAGTACAAAATTAAGCCCCTTTTCAAGGCTTATTGTGCTTAAACAGTCAAATGAACACAAAATTATGCCAAAATGCCAATTTTGTTGAGAAAGAGACTGACAATACATAACAGTATATTGGATGCATATATCCATATTGCGTAACAAAATTACGCCATTGTAAACCAACACTGTCTGCAACACTCGTCTCAAAAAATAAAGATGGTGGTTTTGATGCCTGTATATTTCCTCGAGGCACTAGCATGACAGATTAAAAAATGAGTCTGACATGTTTGTCCACACACAAGAATATAGGAGTCAAAAATCATATACAATGAACACAATGAATGGGAATTCCCTCCTTATGCTGTGTTAGACTATGTGTCAATTTGAGTAGACACATTTTCCGAAATGTGGAAAGTCCCCCCCATCCCACCCCCTCTCCGTTCGAGTATCAAATAGTTAGCATAGCAACATGCTAAGATCAAACTTGACTGGAACCAGTTGTTTCCAATGCTGTGTTCCAAGTTCAGTCTCTTACAAAGTTGTACAGTAACTCGAACAGTAATGAATGTTGCCTTAAATTACACAGCTCACGACAGAGCTAGATTCGTAAAAAAAAATATTTTTCATCTCAATTGTTGTGGTTGTAATAAAAGTCTGAGGCACTATGGTGATTTTGTTTTGGTTTTTCTCTCTGCTGGATCCCTCATCAGGCATGTTATCCATCAACCCGAATCAGGCCTTCCCGAGTAACACAGAAGCATTAGAAACATGTGTATGTGTGTCTTTTTCTGCCGTCTCTCATTCCGATTCATTCCACAAATTACACTTAATAACAGCCTGAGTGCATTAATGAAAGTTGGTAATACAGAGTACATAGATGTGAGCGAGTGAGAGAGAAAAGAGAGGGTGGCACCCTTTGTTTTATAAATATTCATCTGCTTGTCTGGCTGGGAGATGCACATTGGGTGTTGGGCTGAATCATATGCAAATCAGCTGATAAACAGAGCCGCACATCTCTGCGCTCATGTGTCTGGGAGATAGAGGTCTCGTAAAACCGCCGGGCGTTTCTAACTCCCCTAGCTGTCGTGGAATAGCCAACAGGGGCAAATTAACCTTTACAGGAGGGCAAAAGGTTCCATCAACATAACCAATGAACCCCTGCAGCCCTGTAATGACACCTCCAGAGCAAATTAAACCACAAATTACCTCGTCCTCACATTTTTACTGCCCTCCCGCGAGAGTCTTTGACTTTGTGAAATCCACTGGTCCACAGTTTCTGCGGCTTCTCGTTTCCAAAGGGAACGCTGTTTGTTTAGATCATTTGCCTCTCAGTGGGGGGTTAAGAGTAAAAACACATGACATTGACATGTCAACTTAAAGTCTTTGGATCAAGAGGAAAGACCTTTATTATACATTTATTATACAGGACTGTTTCAACTCGGGTTCAATACAAGTTGAGCTCGTCACAGAATTGGTGACAAAATGTCAATTACCACAGAATTACTACAGTCAATTATTACTAGAACTGAATGGCGTTCGGTTCTGTTAACGATTCGTGCACATGCATTTCTCAACGGATTTGGATGAAACGCCATATTATACTTTGAAAGTGTCTCCTGCACTACTTTCAATAGAGATCTGTCCCCATCGCCGGCTTTTTAGCCAACTGAGCATGATGAAGTGGCAAATTTTTTTAGATTTCAAGATTCCCCCACTGAATTATAATAGGACTTTGTCTTGGATGCACAAAATTAGCTGCCCGCCCCGGGGAGGCAATGCTAATATGGCCGGCGAGGAAAATGCATCTAAAAATGAAGGCAGCTGACTTGTTGCTTTATCAAGATATGACTTTATAGGCAGCGTTTTGCGTACGAAGGTACCTCATGAAACTGTGAATGTGCAAGGAAGTGCAACGGTTTCATGATCTACAGCAAAATAGAGCAAGCTTTGGTGATAACTAAGCAAATATTGAGTACTAATACTAATTTCTTGCAAAAAATAATATCAAAAGTGGAAAACGTTTACACACAAACTGACCACCAACTGCAAAATCAGACGCCATCTTTATTAGGGCAGGGTATCGTAACAAAATGTTCGATACCGGTTCCTGAATGATACTTTTTTCGATACTAATTTTATGTAACCAGTTTTAAAGGGTTAGTTCACCCAAAAATGAAAATTCTGTCAGTATTTACTCACCCTCATGTTGTTCCAACCCCGTAAGACCTTCTTTCATCTTCGGAACACAAATTAAGATATTTAAGATATTAAGATCACTCCTGCATACTAGTCCATAGGTTTCTTGAGGGAATGACAATTGATGGCCTCGAAAAGTCATTAAAGACATCGTTAAAATAGTCCAAGTGACTACAGTGGCTCAATCTTAACTTTATCAAACGACGAGAACACTTTTTGTGCGCAAAAACAACAAAAATAACGACTTTATTTCAACTATTCGTTTATTTCTCTCTCTGCCTCGAGTCAGGTTACTAGTTTAATAGCGTAAGCTTCCGTTATTGTACGTCACACGCATCACACACATGACCAGCGTCGGCCAATAGTGAGCCTACGTGTGACATAGCTCTACGCTATCGCACTACGTTAACTGACTAGAGTCCCATAGAGAAGGAAGTAAATATTTGAAATGAAGTCGTTATTTTTGTTTGTTTTGGTGCACAAAAAGTATTCTCATCGTTTGATAAACTTAAGATTGAGCCACTGTAGTCACTTGGACTATTTTAACGATGTCTTTAATGACTTTTAGATGCTAGAAAGTGTCATTCCCTCAAGAAGCCTATGGACTAGTATGCAGGAGTGATCTTAATATCTTGAATATCTTAATTTGTGTTCCGAAGATGAACGAAGGTCTTACGGGGTTGGAACAACATGAGGGTGAGTAAATACTGACAGAATTTTCATTTTTGGGTGAACTAACCCTTTAACAATATAATATTACCTAAATTTTTATTTTTGTTTTAAGTTTGTTGACGTTTTCACACTCATATTTTGAGTACGTAAAAAAGCACCAATGCTAAAGTTTATGCGCGCGCCTATATGGATTAGGTAATCAAACTATTTATTTCTAATTGTTTCGTTTAAAAGTAGACATGTTTTGACCATCTATAGGCCTATTTCTCATGTCTATGAGGCAAGTATCCAATATGCAGAGTTTTGGTTCATTTGCGACGCGCTACAGTTCTTGCAATCGAAGACGGATAAACTTTCTGTACGCTAAAAAGTGTCTGTGCACTTATCAGATTTACCGTGTTACCGGTCTTGGTGGCAATTATCTTGTCGAAAATATTACATCACGTGCTTCTGGCATGGAGTCTGGCACATAGGTATACATACTTTCTATCTATCTGGGTTGGGACGCTTACACACACACTACAGACTCAAACTAGTGTTTTCCGCCACAGCCAATCATACTGCGTGCTTATTGTTTCTCTGACATTGACGAGATTAACCACTTAGCTCCTGAAATTTGGTACCGAAAAACAAGACGTTTTGATACTAAGTAGTACCGAGGCAATTCGGTCGGTACAATTCGATGAAGGTATCTTAGGAGAGTGGAAGTGAAACTAGCTTTGCATTCGGACCTACCTTGGAATGCGTCCTCCGAAAGCAGAGATGATCGATGAACAGGAGATCACTCTGATTGGGTGTTCAGCTTAGTGAACCATTGCCAAGAAGTAAAACACCAAGCAAAGAATGCAAGCAACAACAAAGATGAATGGAAAAATTAAGCGACAGCTGATCTTCTAGTTTCCCATTTAAAATTATGAATACAGGCTACTGCCCCCTGCTGGCGTGGAGAATGATTCCTCTCACGCTGGCACAGAGCGGATGCTATCTGGACGTCGGTTGTATAGTCTTTGCAGTGGGTGGAGGAGCAACTTTTCAGCCTAGATACAGATGACATGAGGCAACACACAAACAACATACAGCTTACAGCTAACTGGGAGATCCTACCACCTCTAATCTTTTGCAGGACCATTCATTATTGAACATCTCATCAATGGAACTGCTTTCATTTTTTTTTTCAAATATGAATTACTTAATAGTGATTTCTATCATTAGCCACAATACTTATTTACGCTGATCTGTGCAAAGTTATATTACATTTTTAAACTCCAATTATGACCTTGCGAAGCCGGCAAACTTTTGCATGATGGTTGCAAGTATTTCAGAAAGGGACTCATAAAGAAAAAAGCCAACTAAAAACACTTACGATGAAAATCCATTCAGTCACCAGATGTTGTCTACCAAGAACAATAGTGTCAGGATGGTTTAGAAGATATAAGGGTTTAGCAACCAAAAAAAGTACATATATTTGATTTATGCCTTGACACTTAGACTTCAATTGTACGTTCATTCATTAAATTTTCGGAGAAATGAAGATTATAATGCTTACGATGCAGAACATCCCTTGAATCTGAATGTAAGGATCTATTCAACATCCAGGCCTCGATTTGACGTGTGCGATCACGGGTCATACTCCTCCTGACCTCATTACCGTATCTCTCCACAAGCCTCTCTGCTCTGCCATAAAGAGGTCAAAGCCACTGCCATACATTACCCACAGTCCATCAGTCACTTTCTCTATTCACCATTAAGTGTGTCTTTTCCTCTCTAGTCACCAGTGTGTACAACACGCCAAGTACAACTCTCTTTCTTTGACTGATTAGCCCTCCTTTTCTGGCTCGCTTCAAAGCGTCTCTTGATTTCTGCCCTAGTTTGTTTCGTCTCAAGGAAATACTGTAGAGGAAATGCATTGCACAAGGCAGTGTTTTGTGTATGTGATTGCAATTTTAGACATAATATCCACCTCTGACATACTTAAAGGATTAGGTAAACAAAAAAAATGAAATTTACTCACACTCATGTCGTTCCAAATCCAAATGACTTCCATAAAAATAATGAAATAAACCAAATGCATTTCTCATTAATGCGTTATCTAATCAACCAATCACATAGCAGTTGCTTCAATGCATTTAGGGGTGTGGTCCTGGTCAAGAGAATCTCCTGAACTCCAAACTGAATGTCAGAATGGGAAAGAAAGGTGATTTAAGCAATTTTGAGCGTGGCATGGTTGTTGGTGTCGTATTTCACAATCTGCTCAGTTACTGGGGTTTTCACACACAACCATTTCTAGGGTTTACAAAGAACGGTGTGAAAAGAGAAAAGCTTCCAGTATGCGGCAGTCCTGTGGGCGAAAATGCCTTGTTGATGCTAGAGGTCAGAGGAGAATGGGCCGACTGATTCAAGCTGATAGAAGAGCAACTTTGACTGAAATAACCTCTCGTTACAACCGAGGTATGCAGCGAAGCATTTGTGAAGCCACAACACACACAACCTTGAGGCGGATGGGCTACAACAGCAGAAGACCCCACCGGGTACCACTCATATCCACTACAAATAGGAAAAAGAGGCTACAATTTGCAAGAGCTCACCAAAATTGGACAGTTGAAGACTGGAAAAATGTTGCCTGGTCTGATGAGTCTCGATTTCTGTTGAGACATTCAGATGGTAGAGTCAGAATTTGGCGTAAACAGAATGAGAACATGGATCCATCATGCCTTGTTACCACTGTGCAGGCTGGTGGTGGTGGTGTAATGGTGTGGGGGATGTTTTCTTGGCACACTTTAGGCCCTTTAATGCCAATTGGGCATTGTTTAAATGCCACGGCCTACCTGAGCATTGTTTCTGACCATGTCCATCCCTTTATAACCACCATGTACCCATCCTCTGATGGCTACTTCCAGCAGGATAACGCACCATGTCACAAATCTCCAATCAATTCAAATTGATTTCTTGAGCATGACAATGAGTTCACTGTACTAAAATGGCCCCCACAGTCACCAGATCTCAACCCAATAGAGCATCTTTGGGATGTGGTGGAACGGGAGCTTCGTGCCCTGGATGTGCATCCCACAAATCTCCATCAACTGCAAGATGCTATCCTATCAATATGGGTCAACATTTCTAAAGAATGCTTTCAGCACCTTGTTGAATCAATGCCACGTAGAATTAAGGCAGTTCTGAAGGTGAATACAGTATTAGCATGGTGTTCCTAATAATCCTTTAGGCGAGTGTATAAGCCCTGCTTCAAAATTTCTTCAGAAGAAAAGTCATACTGGTTTGGAACAAGAGTTTCATTCATTTGTGAAATTCTCCTTTGGGTCGAAGATAAAAATTCAAGCTGCTTGTTCACAAAAGAAAGAATTTTTAATCAAGAAAGCCTCATTATTAAAGCTTTGCCTGGATAAAGACTAAATTCCTCTCTGGTTAACCACAAGTCCTCACGCAGCCCAACCATGCGAGAGATGTGGTAATGAGAGATGGTTCGTGGAGAACAACCTCTCAGATGAACTCGATAACTGTCCAATTTACTCCAAACATAGTGATTACTAAGTCAGGTCCATGTGGAGAATGCCTGTAAAAAACAACCACCAGGGAGTCTTTAAACCAGCTGCTGACAGTTTCATGTGCTTTAAACAAACTCCCCATCTATTACTCTAAGAACAGAGAGGAGGAACCAAACCAGATGTTCCTCAAGAGCAACAAAGAGTAAAAATGACTGAGGAAGAGGATGTGGAATTGAGCAATGAAGAGCCTTAGCTAAACTTGTACATTCCAATCAAACGGCATAGCTATGTGGTTGGTAATGTTTTCAGGGTAGTTTGCTTATTGGACTCACTCCCATGTCTAGATGATATTCTGGTTAGGGATGCACTGATATTGCACTGATGACAGAGGTATCCGAGTCACAACGGATTACAAGTTGTTGATTGGATTTTGAGATGTGAACATTGCACTCAAAAATGAATACCAAATGTAATTCAATTGTGGAGAGACAGGGTTAAAGTCAGCATGAAATCAAATTTGACAAATCTTCTTTTTATTTGTAATATTGTAGTGTTTATTATAATTGATTTATCTGTGCACTTCATTATTATTTTAAAATTCATGTACCCTTATAATCTTTATAAGGTGCAATGCATTTTGTTTGCAATGCCCAACCTCCAACGAACCAATCAATTCCCGAAGGGTCTTATATAGGACCCTTCGAGTCATGACTCGAGAAAAGATTTGTTCATTTTGATGAACGAGTTTGAACAGGAGAGTCACGAACGCTCATCACAGAACAGAGCAAGGCGAGCATTTGTGCTTATAAAACTTAAACTTTTTTTGTTTAGTTTTTAAATGAGCGATCGTTTCGCTAGATAAGACCCTAAGACCCCGTTTACACCTGGTATTAAAATGCGATCTGTATCCAGATAAGTTATCCGGATAATAAGTGTTCTGATCTCACCTTTGCGTTTACACCTTGTATTTTTAATGCGTCCTCGTTATCCACATTGAGTTCGGATCTCTGTTCTCCAGAGTGACACCTGTGCGTGAGCACTGAGGTGACGGGATATCTGCTGTAGTTTGTCAACAAGGCAGGTAACGGACGCGAATAGCGCGTCAGGCGCGAGTGATTTCAATGTTAAGTCAATGCAAAGACGTGTTACATGTGTAAAAAATTCCTGCGGCGCGAATGAGAAGTTGTTCGACTATATCCGCGAGAAGTTGCGGCCTTTGCTGTCACGGAGAAATACTCTGTCGCCGGTGTCTGAGGAGAAGAGAGTTGCAGCTGCGCTTTATTATGCCACAGGGTCTGTATCTCTCGTCTTTGGGATAAATACAGAAACTGTATGCCACGGATTCTACCAGGATGACGTTTAGCAGGTAAGAATGCGATCACGTCGTACGGATTGCGTTTACACCTAGTAAAGATCCGAACACAATGCGAGCCAGACTACCTCCAGATGTGGTCAGGCAGATCCGATCGCAATCCGATCACAACGCGTTTACACCTTGCATTAACATGCGTTTTTTATTATCCGGATAACTTATCTGGATACAGATCGCATTTTAATACCAGGTGTAAACGGGGTCTTATTCATCGCCTGGAATCGTTTAAAGCCCTTTCAGGGTTTCTGCAGGTTTCAGTGACCCCGTTTACACCTGGTATTAAAATGCGATCTGTATCCAGATAAGTTATCCGGATA
Source organism: Cyprinella venusta (assembly GCA_038021265.1). NCBI lineage: Eukaryota > Metazoa > Chordata > Actinopteri > Cypriniformes > Leuciscidae > Cyprinella > Cyprinella venusta. The sequence goes on along the minus strand of CM075883.1, from coordinate 10,232,698 downwards.
ATAAAAAACGCATGTTAATGCAAGGTGTAAACGCGTTGTGATCGGATTGCGATCGGATCTGCCTGACCACATCTGGAGGTAGTCTGGCTCGCATTGTGTTCGGATCTTTACTAGGTGTAAACGCAATCCGTACGACGTGATCGCATTCTTACCTGCTAAACGTCATCCTGGTAGAATCCGTGGCATACAGTTGCTGTATTTATCCCAAAGACGAGAGATTGTCCAGACCCTGTGGCATAATAAAGCGCAGCTGCAACTCTCTTCAGACACCGGCGGCAAAGTATTTCTCCGTGACAGCAAAGGCCGCAACTTCTCGCGGATATAGTCGAACAACTTCTCATTCGCGCCGCAGGAATTTTTTACACGTGTAACGCGTCTTTGCATTGACTTAACATTGAAATCACTCGCGCCTGACGCGCTATTCGCGTCCGTTACCTGCCTTGTTGACAAACTACAGCAGATATCCCGTCACCTCAGTGCTCACGCATAGGTGTCACTCTGGAGAACAGAGATCCGAACTCAATGTGGATAACGAGGACGCATTAAAAATACAAGGTGTAAACGCAAAGGTGAGATCAGAACACTTATTATCCGGATAACTTATCTGGATACAGATCGCATTTTAATACCAGGTGTAAACGGGGTCTTTAAGACTATCAACACAGAAATTGACTAAATCAAATTTAAGACCTCAGATGAAAATCTAGCAGTTTTTAAGACTTATTAAGGCCTTAAATTTAAATTTCAGAATTTTAGACTTTTTAAGACCCCGCGGAAACCCTGCCTTTGAAGCTGCGCTGAAACTCTCTTTTGGACCTTGAACCGTTTGGTTCCCATTGAAGTCCATTATATGGAGAAAATCCTGGAATGTTTTCATCGGAAAACTTAATTTCTTTTCGACTGAAGAAAAAAAGACATGAACATCTTGGATGACATGGGGTGAGTAAATTATCAGCAAAAGTTTTTTTTAAAGTGAACTACTTTATTTTAATGAGTTAAAGCAATGTAAAAACACGTTGATCATATTTTATTGATCATATGAAAAGAAAAGCGTCATTCCACCAATTCTCCAGTAAATTACTAATATTCGACTGATATCATTCCAATGAGAACAGTACAAGTGGGAACAGTAGTAACTGCCGACTCGTTCGGTAAACTCTGTGACATCAAGATAATAAGATCTCATAGGAAGACAGAAAGCAGAACTACATCAAGGCTCAGGAATGTTTCCCCCCCGAGGTGCCTAAAATGAAAAGACGGACCCTGTCAAGCTCAGGAGCGCTGACAGTGGCCTAGTGTGTGTGACGTGAGGACCGAGGCGCATTACACATCTGTCTTCAGAGGGCAGGTGTCAATGGCTTTTTAAGGCTCCCGTCAGAGAGGATTGTGGGAAGAATGGACAACACCTCGACTGAGCATTACGCGAGCAGTGCCGTGTAGAAAACAAGAAGTGTCTACTTCACAGCATCAACAGCAGTTACATTTAAATAACATGCAATCAGCCACCTGCAGCTGTTTACCGGTGTAGGCGTACAACGCCCATTTGCATTGTCGTGGGATCGGTTCAGTTGTTGAGACTGGGATTGCGGATGGGGGGAGGTCGAGTGAAACAATGCAAAAAGCAGCTGCAAGACTTTCCGTATGGAAATTAGGACACCAGCCACTCGTAGCAGGATGATGATGGCGGACTTTGAAGTCAATATAACATTTCACTCACTGACAACTTCTATGAACACTTACGCTAGGATAGAGTATCCGATGAAGCGGAGCGGGCTGCAATAAAGATTAAGCGACAATTACAGTATAATAGCTTCTTGAGGAGAGACGAACATCTCTCTCTTTGACAGGAACATGGGTAGATCTAACTAATGACTAACCACTGAAAGCTCTTGCCAACTCTATCTAGAGTGTAAACAGATCAATTTAGTGCCGAGGTGCTCAGCGTAGAGTCCTTGCAATGAACTTTCACATACTAAACTATTGTTCGCAAGCATGTCAACATAATACCTTCTGTGTCAACACAGTCGGATATTTATAGACACTTCATCCTGGAGGTCCTCTTTCCATTTTTCACTTGTTACGAGTCCAACAAGCCTGCAAAAGCTCTGTAAGTTTGTTGTTGTACTAATTCTCTTAAACTGTAGTAAGAGAGCTTTATTCAACATTACATTTAAAGGGATAGTTCACTTTGAAATAAATTTTTGATATGTTTTAGCTTACCTCAAGGGCATCCAAGATGTAGGTGTCTTTGTTTCCACAGTATTTTCAATTTTGATATTTTTAGGTCAAACCGTTCGTGTCAGTTATATAATGGAGGTCTATGGTCACCACCTCAAAGAGCATGCACAGAGAAGTCCAAATTAAACATGATTTAATGACTCGTAAATGCAAGTGCACATTGATGGCCTGAGACACGAAACGAGCGGTTTTGTGTGAGAAAACGAACAGTATTTATATCGTTTTTATCTCTTTTGACCACAGCCACGTGCTTCTGTCTGCGCAAGCGCCGGAAGTGATCTCTCGCACGTTTACGGCACTCATTGTTTACACAATGAGATTTCGAAAGTGTTATCTGAAATCTATGATTATTATCCGTTATTAGTTGATTTTTTTTTCTGCAACCGCACAAGAGATCACTTCCGTCGCGTTCCGGCACTTGAGCAGAACAAAGCGCCCGTGCCTTCAGAGTACTTGGACGTGATTACAAGGGGTAAAAACTATATAAATACTGTTCGTTTTCTCACACAAACCGCTCGTTCCATGTCTTAGGCCATCAATGTGTACTTACATTCACGAGTCATTAAATCATGTTTAATTTGGACTTCTCTGTGCATGCTCTTTGAGGTGGTGACCATATACCTCCATTATATGATTGACAGACAAGAACGGTTTGACCTAAAAATATCAGAAATTGAAAATTGAAAGACATCTACATCTTGGATGCCCTTGAGGTAAGCTAAAACATATCAAAAATGTATTTCAAAGTGAACTATCCCTTAAACAGATTATCGCCACAATTTAGGGCAGGACTTTATGCATCAGTTGTTGATAGGATGGAGGTAGATCTGAAAGCAAGCTTATCATTTTTGGAGGGGCGGGGTCTAAACAGACTAAATGATTGGAGAAGTCCTGCACACATCACCAGAAAGACGTCTGTCCTTTCACTGGAAGTTATGATTTTTCTATTTTGGCTTCCAAATATTATCAAAACTAGACAATAGACGTAAAACGGGTATTGCGCCACTCCCAAAATGCATCCAACACACCTTCTTTTCTTTCATAGCATTGCGCTTTTGTTCCTTCCTAAGCCAAACTTAACATCCAAAGCAGCCGAATCAGTGAGGGACGTGCCTGCTAAACTGCGGGACGTGCCTGGTATTAAACAGTATCATCAGAAGCGCATTAAGCCGCGAAAGAGATACTGTTCCCTAGGCGGCTCTCTGCATGTGTGTGTGTGTGCACTCCGAGATCATAGACTGTAAAACCAAAAAGCTGAACGCGCTTAAGCATAGTATATAACTTTCGGCTTCAGATACAAGCCAACACACGTGTTGAAATGCCGTTTTCTCGTAAACACAGTCGGTTATGTCTTAAGTGAGAGAGAAAACACGTGTAACAGTATATGGGTAGCCTGGGAAAACCCAGACAACTTCCGGCAAATTTCGATTTGCTCTGAAAGTTAGTCTGGCAAAGAGCTCATTCAAGCCCATTTCCAATCCGTTGAAATCGAGGCACCAATCAGAAACGTTGGGGCGGGCTTTACACGATGACGACAGCGCTGGGATTTTGTACATTACAATGAATGCCGCCATCAAACATCACGGTTATACGTTAACGGTATACGGTAATATAACACTGATTTTAATAGTGTGACAATTCAACAGATGTATAGTTGAAAATCAGGTTGATTACAAGATTGAATACTAGATTTTTCTGTAACAATAATCAAAACGTTACATTATAAAATATTAAAATATATAAATTAGGGCTGTCAAAACGATTAATCGCGATTAATCGCATCCAAAATAAAAGTTTGTGTTTACATAATGTATGTGGGTGCACTGTGTATGATTATTTTGTATATATATAAAAACACACATGCATGTATATTTAAGAAAAAAATATTATTTATATATAAAATATTTATATTTATATATAATATAAATTATATATAAATACAGAATATACATGAAAATATTTCTTAAATATATACAAGCATGTGTGTGTGCTTATATATCTAAAATAATTATACACAGTGCACCCACATATATTATGTAAACACAAACTTTTATTTTGGATGTGATTAATCACGATTAATCGTTTTGACAGCCCTAATATAAATATAAGTGTATGGTTTACTATAACATGTAATATTTCAAATATATATATATATATATATATATATATATATATATATACATATATATATATATATATATATATATATATATATATATATATATAGGCTGTCAAACGATTAATTTCCAAAATAAAAGTTTGTCTTTACATAATATATGTGGGTGCACTGTGTATAATTGTTTTGTATATAAATACACACACATGCATACATATTTAAGAAGAAAAAATATTATTTATACATAACATATTTTTTATACAATAAAAATTATATATAAATCTATATACATGGGAATGTTTCTTAAATATTTACAAGCATATGAGTGTATTTATATATATATATATATATATATATATATATAAAATAATTATGCACAGTACACCCACATATATTATGTAAACACAAACTTTTATTTTGGATGCGATTAATCGTTTGACAGCCCTTGATGCATTGAATGATCAGCACTGAAACACATTTTGCCAGAAAAATAAACCCTCTTTTAACAGATTTATCCAAGACAATTCACAACTTTTGCAGTGATGTATCATGTGTCATCTCAGTACTCATACATTTGTGAGACACACAGTATTAGAAAAGTTCAATTGCGATGACTGAAGCTGCATTAGAGCAAGAGAGCACTCATTTGGTCATAAAAGTGTATTTTACCACACCGGGCTATTTTATGAAGGGTCCAACTACTTAAACACATGTTTAAGCTGAACTAAGACCAAAACAAGAGTTCAAGGCAAGCGCACACACAATGTTTAAATAATACTCAATGTGTATCCAGTGCAACAGCAGCATAACAACAACAAAGCAAAAGGCAGGCGTGTGTTACAAACTAAGCTCACATTGGCTACGGTGAACATCGGTGTGAAATGCACAATTTCTTTTCAGAAAACAAACTTACCAACTGAAACGTGCAGAGAAATATCAGGGTGCACCGTCCGCTGCAGCAGCCCATTGTGTAGTTAAAGCGAGATAATGGGATCCTGAATATGTGAGTCTATGAGCAGAAAGTCCTAAACAAACACAGAGAAGCGCGTCTGTCTCTGTCCGACACAAAGCGGCTCCGTTCCCATTGTTTCCTGCGGCGCTCAGTGAAACGCGCGTGGAGGTGTGAAAGCGCGTCGCGTCGCGTCGCGGGAGGAGTGTGTTTGACTCGGGTGTGAGTGAGTGAAGTGCGAAGAAAGAGGCAGCAGGAGAAGAAGAACAAGGGGTAGACGGGGTAAGAGGGCGGGGGAGTAGGCAGAGGGGGTGTATGTAAATCACAATGGGTATGGGAGGCCGTAGTATCTCTCTCTCTCTCTCTCTCTCTCTCTCTCTCTCTCTCTCTCTCCCTGTGAGAGCTGTAGGTTTGAAACCTAAAAATGTATAGGAATCATAAAACCTTAAACTAAACAAGAGCTGATGCCGGCACATAGGTTACTGTTGGATGCCACGGCTGCCAGCTGATATCTTTGCACGCCTGATCAGCTCAAAAGTGCTCAAACCCCTCTGAAACCAACATACCAGTTTGAGAGACAGCCTAAGATCAGTAAACTAAGTAAAAGAAAAGTTTAACCCTTAATAACCATTTACGGAGACCACGTCCTTGCTAAAAAGAAAGAAATAATAAACCAACCAGTCTTTTGGCGGTTTAGCTCCTTATTTAGGGGTCACCTAGCTGCTCCTCAAAAGGCCCATTTTTGCTCAATTTTACAAATCATACAGAATGAGGGTTTTTTTTTATTTGATAATATAAGAAAGCAGAAAGTTGTCTGTGATGGGTAGGCTAGCCTATAGAGGTATGGTTAGTGTAAGGGTATAGAATATACAGTTTGTACAGTATAAAAAACATTATGTCTATGCAAAGTCCCCATAAAACATGAAAACAACGGGTGTGTTTGTGTGTGTGTGTGTGTGTGTGTGTGTGTGTAAAAGTCACAATGTGAAGATAAAAAATAAATAAATAAATACATTTAAAAAAAACTTTTTCAGATAAAAGTGAACTCCCCGTTTAAACATGTTTTAAAGCATTGATAGTAGCAATAGGCTATTTGTTATTTGCGATTGAGAAAATATAGGCTACAACAAACATGTTTTTCGTGAAAATGTGCCATAATTATCTTTCTTTCTTTCTTTCTTTCTTTCTTTCTTTCTTTCTTTCTTTCTTTCTTTCTTTCTTTGTAACGTGTGTTTTTTTTTGTGGAGAAACACATGTCAGATCAGATCTATGGAAGCTTTAAGCTTGTTTCCACCACTGAATAAAAAAATAAAATAAATAATTGTGATTTTTTTATCTCACATTTCTGACTTTTTTTCTCACAATTGCGAGTTTATATCTCGCAATTCTGACTTTATTTCTCAGAATTGCGAGATAAAAAGTCAGAATTGTGAGATATAAAGTCGCAATTGCGAGTTATAAAGTCAATTGCGAGATATAAAGTCAGAATTGCGTGATATAAAGTCAGAATTGCGTGATATAAAGTCAGAATTGCGTGATATAAAGTCAGAATTGCGTGATATAAAGTCAGAATTGCGAGTTATAAAGTCAGAATTGCGAGATATAAAGTCAGAATTGCGAGTTATAAAGTCAGAATTGCGAGATATAAAGTCAGAATTGCGTGATATTTACAAGACAGTTTTGACTATAACTCGCAATTCTGACTTTATAACTCGCAATTGCGACTTTATATCACTCAATTCTGAGAAATAAAGTCAGAATTGCGAGATATAAGCTTGCAATTGTGAGGAAAAAAAGTCAGAATTGTGAGATAAAAAGTGACACAATTATTTATTTTATTTTTATATTATATACAAATAGGCTATGTTTAAAGTTTACTGTTTAAAGTCTACACTTTGCCTATGATTTTTAGATGGAGGGAATGTTATGTTCGCCTCTCGGAAGTTTATTACCAAATCCAAGGCGCCATCTGCCGGTCGGCTATCAAAACTACATCCTATAGTGTTTTTTTTTATGTATAATACATTGATGGTGTTATGTATCCCTTAATTGTTCATAATAAAATATGCAACACAATTATCATCATTCAACACCGTAACAATTTGTCAGCATAGTGTTTTCCTCACTGTTTTTAACCCATATGAGCCAGACAGCAAATAAATGAGGAAATGCAGTCAGTGCTGAGCATAAAGCATTTTTATCAAAACATAACTGAGTCTGTTCAGAGAGACACTTATTTTTGCTGTATTGATGGTCCATGCCTAATACATTCCCCTTTCTTTTCAGTTTCCCCTGCTCTACATATTCAGATCCATATTGACATATTAAACAAGTACTTTGCCAAACCACTGTAAATATCACACACATGCATGATGAAGTTAGTGTTATTAATATCACAGCCATGGCTCGGCCTGTACTGATCCATTATAGAAGCCTTTAAAAGCGGCTCGTTCCTCTGTGAGCGTGAAGCAGAGTGATGAATCTTTTACAGGTTCAGCCTGTATTGCCATGGAACACTTCACTTCTCATTACATCACTGTAGCCTCTGCTTCCCCTCTTAAAAGCTTCCCTCCTCCCCAACACACACACACAATGCTATTAATAGTGTTGAGATATTTTTGGATGAGAGAACAGACTGTTCTTTGAAGAATACTTAGTTATTTATATTACAAACATTATTTAACAATATTAGCAATTGTATCAGACAATTGTGCATTTTATATAATTTATATTTATTTTATTTGTTTTATTTGTTCACTTGTTTTGTTTGAAGAACATTGTTAATTTGTAAATGTTTAATTACAACATAGAAAATGGTTAATATTAACTTTATTTGTTTGTTTGTTTGTTATTTTTTATCTAACTCCATTTTATTTGTTTGTTTTCGTTTTTGTTTTGTATTGATAAAGAACATTATTGTTCTGTAAATATTTACATTTAATATACAAATATTATTTAATGATGTTACTGTAACAATGTCGTGCAAAAGGAAGAGACCATTTTAAAATTGTTTTTGCTTTAGTTTTTTTAAGTTTTTTTTGAAGAAGAATGTTAATTCATAAATATTTAATTCTGATGCACACACACATTCTTTAATAATATTATTAATGATTTTCACAATTTGACGAGATTTTTGCACTTTATTTATCTGTTGTAAATATTTTATTTGAATGTATAAAGATTTTTTAATATTAACAATGACTTGAAAAAATAAACATTTGTGCACTTTATATAATTTGTATTTATTTCATTTTTTTATTTGTTCACTTGTTTTGTTTGAAGAACATGATTATTTTGTAAATATTTAATTATAACATAGAAAACGATTTAATATTAGCAATGGCTAGCAAAATTTGATGAGACATTTGTGCACTTTACTTATTTGTTTGTTTATTATTTTATTTTATTCCATTTTACTTGTTTATTTTTGTTTCGCTTTGTATTGTTTAAAGAACAGTATTGTTCTGTAAATATTTACATTTAATATACAAATATTATTTAATGATGTTAACAACGACGTGCAAACGGGTGAGAGCATTTTTAAATGGTTTTTGCTTTAGTTTTTTTTAGTTTTTTTGAAGAACAATGTTATTTCGTAAATATTTAATTCTAATGCACACGACACATATTCTTTAATAATAATGATTTTCACAATTTGATGAGGGATTTTTGCACTTTATTTATTTACTATAAATATTTAATTTGAATGTATAAATATTATTCAATATTAACAATGACTTCACTGTACAATCTTGTAATCACAACATAATTTCTTTTGTCAAATCAACTTAAATAATTTATGTGGTTCAGATAACATAATTGCACATAATTGTAACTTTATTGTATTAACTCAATTTTTCCTTTTCAATGAACTTAAAAATTTAAGGCAACCAGGTTACTTCATTTTTTTTTAAGTTAAACCAACAATATTTTTTTACAGTGTTGAAAAATTTGGTTTTTTTTGTTATAATAACTGATTTATTTCAATTTTGTTTGATCCTTTCCATTTTTGTTTTGTTTTCGTTTCGTATTGTAAAAAATATTGTTGGTTTAACTTTAAAAAATAAGTAACCTGGCTCCCTTAAATTTTAAGTTCATTGAAACGGAAAAATTGAGTTAATACAATGAAGGAGATTACTTTAATCACCAGAAACTCAAAATATTATATTATCTGAACCTCATAAATTATCTAATTATCTTATTTGACCAAAAAAAAAAATCGATTACAAATCATGAAAATATTTTTTTTACATAATTTTTTTTTTATTTATTTCTTCAATTCCATTGTTGTTTGGTTTCGTCCAGATGTTCTATAACTTGTTAGCTTTACTTCCATCATTGTCTCTGCACAGCCTCTTTGCGTCGCTTGGTCAATGTGGGCAAAACCTGACCCACACAAACAACCAGCAACTGAAAGAAGGTCAAACTGGGTATACCTCAGAGTCTGATCTGATCTGAATCTGAATCATCACCTCTCTCCACTTAAAGTGTGTTGATGTGTGCTCCTCTAAAAGGAGGGTCAGGGCTTTGTATTGTGCACTTTTCAAACAGCAAGACCTAATGCAGACTGACAGGCCAGTTAGCAGGCGAGACCTGCTCTATACGCCAGACATGAATAAAGCCCACAGTGAGACTCCAACAAAGACAGAGGAGTATAAAACCCACCCACACACACACACAAGCACAAGAGCACTCAAAGAAAGTGAGCTCTCATTGATTATTTTGGCGAAGAAGACCCACAGCTGTGATACAGTAAGTGTTGCATATGGGCTATCTTTAAACACAGCCATGTCTATTTTAGTGGATGTTGCCCACATATGAAAAAGAATAAAAAAATCGACATCACGATAGCAAGCTGCTTCAGAAAACAAGCCCATTGCTCATCTTATCCAGTACTTACTTCAACTGAGTGTTCTGTAATTAGTTTGAAACATTTATGTCAAGTGTGACAGCTTTTATTTGATTAAAACTATTGAGTTGTACAGCGCGCATTACAAAAAAGACGTCGACAGTCTAATGGAGGCAGGACAATACAAAAGGCCTACTTTAATTGTATTAATCCCAGAGGGGCAATTTAGCGCAGGCAAACAGAAGCAGGCACTGAGACAGACGTGAAGACCTAAAAAGCATTTGGTAAATTAAAAGAGTAGTACATCTTATATAACAAGCTGTGGAATACACTGAGGTAATATTCAATGCAATCTTGAATCTACACTTCAGAATCTCGCCGGAAGTAGGTCATCAAGTTACTTTTTGCCTGGTTTTATGAGTGTGAATGACTTCTTTTGTTTTTAGGGAAGTATGCAATTTTGGATGCAGCCTAAACAATTTATATGAGTGAGTCATTGAATAATTCGTTCAACCACTTTGTTCAAAACGTGTCTTTGTTTGGAACTGTTTGACGAATGGTAATATTTTGTCTAAAATGTAAGCTATTCAGCATTAAGTTATTACTTTTATACTGTTGTGCTGCCTTCGCTGCCAGTAACTTCTTAGAAACAACACAAGCCATCGCTGCTCATTCTAATGTGACGTTTTAAAGGAGTAGTTCACTTTAAAAAAAAAACTTTTGCTAATAATTTACTCACCCCCGTGTCATCCAAGATGTCCATGTCATTCTTTCTTCAGTCGAAAAGAAATTAAGGTTTTTGATGAAAACATTCCAGGATTTTTCTCCATATAATGGACTTCAATGGGAACCAAACGGTTCAAGGTCCAAATGAGAGTTTCAGTGCAGCTTGAAAGGGCTTTAAACGACACCAGACGATGAATAAGGGTCTTATCAAGCGAAACGATCGCTCATTTAAAAAATAAATAAAAAAGTTGAAGTTTTATTAGCACAAATGCTTGCCTTGCTCTGTTCTGTGATGTGCGTTCGTGACTCTCCTGTTTGAACTCGTTCATCAAAATGAATGAATATTTTTTCAAGTCATGACTCGAAGGGTCCTAGATAAGACCCTTATTCATCGTCTGGACTCCTTTAAAGCCCTTTGAAGCTGCACTGAAACTCTCATTTGGACCTTGAACCGTTTGGTTCCCAATGAAGTCCATTATATGGAGAAAAATCTTGGAATGTTTTCATCAAAAACCTTAATTTCTTTATGAAGAAAGAATGACATGGACATCCAGGATGACATGGGGGTGAGTAAATTATCAGCAATTTTTTTTTAAAGTGAACTACTCCTTTAAGTATCCAATCTACAATTTAAGTAGCCTAAAGGAGACCAGCTTGCTTGCCTTATACATGTTTGAGGTATATAGGCTATATGGGGTAAGTTATCACAATGGGAACCATTTATGAAGCACCAAAAAAGGCATGATGCAACAAAAATGTGTAACGTAGGCCTACAAGTGCAAGAGTAACGTACAAAAAGTCAAACAATTGGTTTAAACAACAGAACAGATAGGCCTATTGTATAATGAATTTTATATGAGGCATATTACAAAATGAAAGAGGCTATGTGTGTGAGCAATCAAACGTTTAGCAAACAAAGTTCAGCCTTTAGGTTAAAATACCTTCATTAGTTGGATTGGATTTTGCCTATATATATATATATATATATATATATATGAAGAGTTCAGAAAGCCTCTAAGTGCCATTTGAAATTTTCTTCTAAAATGATCATTTTTATCAAGCTTGTATATTTAAGTTCAGTAATTTCACTTAAATGGCAATGAAGATTGTCTATTAATTGTCATTTAAGTGAAATTACTGAACTTAAATATACAAGCTTGATAAAAATTATAATTTTAGAAGAAAATTTCAAATGGCATTTAGAGGCTTTTGCATCTGAACTCTTCATATATATATATATATATATATATATATATATATATATATATATATATATCATAGCCTACTGTGATTTTAGTTTGGAAAGTAAAGTTATGGAATAAAAAAATATATAATTGCGACTTTTCATCTCAGAATTCTGACTTTTTTCCTTCAGAAAAATTTGAATTGCTAAAAAAGAGTCAGAATTGTGAGATATAAAATGACAATAGCCTTTTTTATTTTCTATTCCACACTGTAAAAATGAATACGCTATATCTAATCAATAAAACTTTGACAACAGATTACAAGCAATGTCATTAATTAAATTTAACAAATTAGAACCGAGTAATAATGAATCTAATTAATTCCTTTAAAGTTAACCATTTAAAATGAGCACAATTTACAAAAATTTACAAAATAAATAAAAAAATAAACAAAAATATCTGAATAACAGCTGAATGAAGAACTCTCTATTTTATATTGCCAATATTGAAGACTCACTAAATCACTAAATCACTAAAGGAGAAAAAAATCATTTAAGTCCCCATTATGGTGATCAATGCTTGTTTTAGTTGATCTCTTGACCCATAAATCATTCCTCTAAGTTTTGTTTTGGCTGATAAACCTGAATTATAACAGTCAGATGAACAAATATATAAGGTTATCTGATGGTATTTGTTGTGTTTTAACAATTTTTTCACCATGGTTAACTTTTACTCTAAATTAGAAGTAATTAATTAGATTAATCATCACTCAATTCTAATTTAAATTGAATTAATAATATTGCTTGTAATCTGTTGCCACAATTTTATTGCTTAGAGATATAGCATATTCATTTGGCAAAAACAAGCCTCCACAGAAACCAAAAACCACTGCGCAAGAGAAATGCCATTTCTGTTACAAGACTTTCAAAGCCAAAAGCCACTCCGCTCTCCCCATATAAAAGCATATATAAATCTAAATATAAATGGTAGGCTTCTTCAAATGATAAGGAATAAGGAAACCTGTTCAAATGGAGGAGGTGTGTTTCTCTCTCTCGCTAAATCTCTCAGTGCCGGTTAACTCTCCATTGGGCGGACCACGACGAACAGCGTGATGATGTCTCCATTGGGTGGCGCTGATCGGGCTCGCGCAGATGGAGGGATGAGTCTCATCATCACATGGTCCATCCATATGCCCGGAGAAAGTGAGCGATCATCGCAGTCTCTGCGCTCTCGAAACTCAATCAGAGAGTAGGCGGCAGTGCACAGCAGATGATCTGAGAGCCGAAGAGCAGCCATGATAGCGAGCCTGAGCCTGCAGCTGTGTGCGCTGGAGGAGAGCTGAGGAGCAGAAGTCTTTTCTCTTCTCTCTCTTCTCTTCTCTTCTCTTCTCGATGAGGATGGCAGGGATGCTGCGCGCCGCATCACTCTCTCCGGCTCTGTGAAACAAACGCACGGTAAGCGCGCTTCATCGTTCCCTCACGGACCCTGTCATTACACGGCGAACTTTGAGGGGGTTTTGTCCGTCGTTTGGACGCGTTTTAAGTGTTTGTTGAGCAGAAGTTTACGAGACTCTTATTATGTTTGTCACTTTATATAACTAACTGTCTAGCCTAGTTTGGGTTCATCATAGATATTTCACAGACTGTATGAGCCTCGGTCAGTCTAAAACGCGATTAAGGCTGATCTGAGGTCTGCTTCTGGAGACACGAGAGCATTGAATGAAATTTCTGAGCTCATATCGATGTTCTTATTGATTCTGAATTTTCTTGAGAGAGGGGTGGCGAAGGGGAAGAGACTGAGAGTAGGCTAAATGAATACGGTAAAGATGGTTTAAAGTGTGTCCTCTTGAATGAGTGTTCAGTGCGAAATTGTGCTCTTCTTTTGCTAATAAAAACTACCAAAAAGAACCATAAAACCTATTTTGTGTGGATATGATACCATGGTGGGACTAAACGGACTACCATCATTTATTGGATATGCCCCATTGATTTTTGGGGTGTACCATTTGTTTTCTGCGAATGTGTACCATGGTTATTCTATGTTTTTTGGACATTTTGGGGGAGTTTTATGTGTATTTACAATGGTAATGTTTACCATCCCTATTAAAAAGCACTGTGACGGCATGGTACAGCGATGATAATTGGCGACTATTGAAATATTGATATGAACTAGTAATATTTGATATGGTGCTCCATTGTAATTAGAATTCAAAACTTGTCCATGGTAGTGCCATATATTCAAAAACCGGTTACGCTTCCTTTTACAGTCCAGTTGCATGTAAATACTATGTACTTATTTTAGTAACTACAATTACTGCATAATAACTAGTACTAACCCTGAACCTACCCCTAAACCTACCCCTGTTCCATGTACTTACCTAATATTAGCCAGTACTTTCTAGATAAGTACACTGTAAGTACTGTATTGTAAAGGAAGCGTAACCAAAACCTTGTTTGGTACCATTATGTTTTTTTTTTGTAGGTATGATGTATTTTTTGACAATTATGATACAGTATCTACTGTATATTAGTATCTGATGGCATTACTACTGTCAAATGTTGTGGTTTATAGTTAGTATGATTACAGTGTGTTTTAGTTAATTTCTTTGCTCCTGTGATGAAGTTGCTCTTGTGTCTTCATTTTGAGAGCGAAATTAAGGGTGCGTGATCCTTAAGTGTTCAGTTATTCCAGACCCAGCGGGACAGACTTTATTTAAGCAAGAAAGTGACTTAACACCAAGAGCTTATGCCCCCCACCGCACCCCCACCCCCCTCCCAGCGCACGCTGACCGAGAAACTGCAAGAGTCTGTCCAATACAGTGAATATGGATGAATGAAATCCTCTTACACTGCAGCTCAAACTCAGTGTGTGAGTGTGTGAGAGAGATATGCTCTCTACTGAGGGTTTACTGACTGATGAACTGTCTTTTGCACCTTAAAGTGAAAATGAAAGCAGCAACATTTCAAGTCATCAGCAGAAAAAAATGTATTTGTGTCTGATAAAGAAGTTCTAATGTTGTTATTGGTTGAAAAAAAAAATGTTTGTCGAAAGCACTTGGACAGAAATCAACCGTTCACGTTCACAGTTTGGGCAGTTCATGAAGTCTATCAGTCGAAAATGTTATCATGTACCCACCCTCATGTCACTCAAAAAAAAAAAGGATTTATTATCAAAATGTCAAACCTGATGGCTTTGAAGTTCACCTGAAATTTTGCATAATTAAAGAAATAATAATTACTCATGAAATCTTAAGTGATATAATTAAATTAGGGCTGTCAAACGATTAATCGTGATTAATCGCATCCAAAATAAAAGTTTGCGTTTACATAATACATGTGGGTGCACTGTGTATAATTATTTTGTATATATATATATATAAATACACACACATGCCTGTATATTTTGGAAAAAAAATATTATATATATATATATAATATTTTTTCTTTATTTTTTCTATATTATATATAATATTTATATAAATATATATTAAATATATAAATAAAATTTTAATATATATTTAACATATATAACATAAATTATATATTTAAACCTATATAAATTATAAATTAAATTATAATATAAATTAAATTATAATATAAACCTATATACAGTATATACATGAGAAAATTTAAGAAATATAATATATATATATATATATATATAAACATTTAATATTATATAATATTTATATAACATATAATATTTATATATATATAAATATAAAAATATATTAAATATATAAAATTTTAATATATTTAACATATATAACATAAATTATATAAACACCTATATGCAGTATATACATGAGAATATTTCTTAAATATATAGAAGCATGCATGTGTATTATATATATATATATATATATATATATACACAGTGCATCCTTTTATTTTGGATGCGACTGATCGTGATTAATTGCTTGACAGCCCTAAATTAAATATGAATATATTTAACATGATTCAATATTATTATATTAATATTAGTATTAATATTTCACAAGATTTGTTTTATTGCAGTTCACTGTTTTTATTAACAGTTTACTGATTAATATTAATATTAATTTATATTATAATATTATATTAATATTATTGAATTAATATGACTGATTATTTATTTAGCATGATTAACTCGGTCAGGATTTTAACCCAGGCTACCTTGTTCTCCGATCAAAGATAAACATGTAAAAAAATATCAAGCTGTACATTATAAACACTTTTTTGTCCCCTTTGTTTAATTTTTTGCCGTGCACATGAACCAGCACTGCCACTCGCACATCATCCAAAAAATAAATAAATAAATAAATAAATAATAATAATATAATATAAATTTGAAAAAGGTGCGTGAAAGCCCCTGTACAAATCCAGACCCCTCTTTTGCACATATGCAATTAATCCCATGTGTAAAATAAACCGCAAACACCATGAAGAGATTCAAAATGGCCCTTTAAGGCCCACCAGCAGCTTTCTACAGTTCAGTTGCTTGACTCTTTATATATTAAACATGCCACATCCTTACAGACAGGCTTCAGTGCATGGCTGCATTTTTAACCACATGACCAACCTCGTCTGTGTTATGTGACGTGACTGACCGCACATGCAAAACCTGAAGGTGCACGAATGGGTCAGTTGGTACTCGCGTTCTGTGTAGGCGATGTGGGTTTAATATGCACGACAACGCCGTGCACTCTTGCCACTGCTGATGTCAAAGTAGATTCAGGATCAAGTAACACTCGTAAGCTTCTGTATCTTAAGACAGATATGAGCTGAAGTGAGCGAGAGAGAGAGACAGGGAGGGTAAAATGAACAGTCCCTATGGATTGGAGTGGAAATATGTGACGGTGGGTGGAGGGCACCAGACGCACTGAAAATCCCTTAATAATTAACACTACGCATTGCAAGAGGAGTGGCCCAAAGCGAATGGAAACCCGCTGTGTTTGTGACAGTTACGTAGAGTGGTCAACATGTTTTCTGGAATGGATGAACTGTACTGAGGTTGGGGGATCTCCCAAAATGAATGAAACATGAAGCTCTTCTTTAAGGTTCTTCAGTGTGTCACCTTAAAGGGATAGTTCGCCAAAAAATGAAAACCTCACGTCGTTCCAAACCTGTATGACAACATCAAAGTTCACTGTTTGGTTATGAATATTCTTCAACAACTCTTATTTTTGATCCACAGAATAGTTTTTTTTGGGTGAACTATTCCATTAACTAACCCTTATCTAAGACTTAAGTCTTAACTTTTGAGCTACGAAGGACCTTCAACATCTGAAGGCTTCTTGTAGTTTAAAAATATTGAGAACTGAAAACCGTACTTTTAAAGAATATGTCAATGTGAATGAGTCTGAAACAACACTGAGGCAATTTTAAAATATCTTCTTTTATAGAGGTTTGACATTACATGAGGGGCAGTTACTATTTAAGTACCATTGAGATACTATTATAGTTATATATATATATATATATATATATATATATATATATATATATATATATATATATATATATATATATATATATATATATATATATTAATTAGTTTTTTACACTTGTACTTTCCATTTTAATTTTACATTTAGATAACATTTTTGTCATTTTGTTGTTGTTTTTTGTCATTTTTATTTTGTTATAGTTTTTTTTTTAAATATGTCTGTAGTTTTTATGAATTATTAATTATTTAATTTTTTATTTAAGATATTTTAGTACATCATGTCAAATGAAAATGTGAATTGTTGCTTTGGCAACTATATATATATATATATATATATATATATATTTGGCAACTATATATAGTAAAATAAATAAATATTAGCTGAAAAAAAACATAAAAAAGCTATAGCTGATTTTTTTAAATGTTTTTTTTCAGCTAATATTTATTTATTTTACAATACACTGTAAAAAAAATTATGATTTGTAATCACAACATTTTTTTCTTTTGTCAAATCAACATAAATAATTTATGAGGTTCAGATAACATAATATTTTGAGTTTTGATGATTAAATCTCCTTTAATGTATTAACTCAAATTTTCCATTTCAATGAACTTAAAATTTTAGGGCAACAAGGTTACTTCTTTTTTTTAAGTTAAACGAACTATTTTTTTACAGTTTAGGCCTAGTAACTTTGTTGTTGTTTGTTTCGGTTTTGGTTTTATTGATAACCCTGGGGTGAATAAATTATGTCATAATTTTTAAACACTCTAAAAATAATTCAGGAGACCATAACCATAACTTAAATAAATGCATGGTTGCAATTTATTTATTTAATTAAACCTTTTAAGTTACAAACTTTTTGTTGTGCGCTGTTGACATAATAATGTTGATCATTACATTAACGTTATACGTATTGTGTGTAATTTAAACTCAAATTCTACTTCTACTTTAATTGAATTCTTTAAAAATTAAGTTGCAGTTACTTAATGAAATTGTCTTGATACCTTTGGAAACTGGTCAGATTGGATCTGGAGAATAAATGTTGAAGTGTTATTTTATGTGCTTTTCAGTGAAGGGAAAAACCTGCTAGTGTTTATTCCTGTTATGTTTGACATATAAAAGTGTTTCTGTCTAAGGCGGTTGTGCTATTAATAATTTAGAACCACATTAAAGCCCTTTTATGCTGAAATAGTTCTTTGTGTTTGGGTTTACTCAACATTAAATCAAATTTGACCATATTTACCTTCATGCACGCTTCTGGTGTTATAGGGAATAACTCATTATTCCATCGCTTGTCTTCATGAATGTAGTAAATGTGTTGAATGATGACAACTTACTCTTGTTTTCATAAAACCGAAAAGCAGGTTTCTAATCAGCACCAAAAAAAGGCTTCCACAAGCCAAATAACCCTTATTTGCTGCCATTTAGAATCCATTTTTCATAAGCGTCCATTGGTTTCTGGGTTTTTAGAGCACCAGCACACAGATGTTTTCTTTCTGAAACTTTCTGAAAACTTCTCCTGTGGTGTCAGGCTGCAAAACCCTTTCTGAACCTTTACTTTTAAAAGAGCAACCGTGTTATTATTCACACCTAAACAGGAGAATGACCTGCGTGCGTTTGGTTCACAGGCACCATCTTCCGTCTGAGAGTCGATGACCCGAGGAACAGCCCTCTCATTTCTCTCGTTCCACCGTTGGATGACAGAAAGTGAGATTCATGTTGCTATTCCTCTCATCCACGCAGACAGGAACCCCCTCGCTCTCTATTTCTCATCACTGGCTATCATATGGTCAGGAAATAGGAGTGGGCTGCACCAAACTCAATAGGCATTTAAGCACTTAGGAGTATTTCGGGGCCTGTTGTGATACGCATTAGACTAACAGGCTTCATCCATAACACTACACAATATTGATTCATTTCCTCAGGGCGAAGGGCATAATAGCCTTTATCTATTTTCACTCCTTATCACCCTTGTTGCCTAATCACTTTGACTGTTCGCTGCCATTAAAGTGCTTAAAATGCCAACCCCATTGCAAAAATCTGTCAATAACGGGATAAAGCATTCGTGTCAATAGAATGGCGTGAATTTGACATTGGTGTGATGTAACCGCGACATGGATTTAGTTTAGTAACTTTTCGTGGAAGAGGGCAACGCAGGCACTGATTTGCGATAAGCATTGATAGTTCCGACTGAAGTATGTGTGTTGTTGTGGTGCGCCGTAATATGAATATTAAAGGGGACATATCATGAAAATCTGACTTTGACCGTGTTTGAGTGATGTAATCGGGTTGCATCTACCAACCCAGAAAACGTGAAAAGTGGCAACCCAGTAACTTGAGATTGAGATTTGGTAAGCCTTTCTCTGCAAGCATGTCAAAAGCCGATCAGATTTCACTCCCCTTCTGATGTAGGAAGGGGATCTTATTATAATATTACCGCCCCTTAACCCCCTGGGGACCAAGGTGTATTTGGGGTCCTTGAGATGTTCTGACATGCCCTGACATCTGTGCTTTTTTAGTTGCTTATAAACATATTAATGGCACAGGTGAAATTACAGTATATTTAGCACAAACAGGGCTACCATAATATGTGAGCAACATGTATGTAAATGTTTGTATTGTTGAGAGAATATTGTTTATGCGTGGTTATTGAAAAAAATAAATATGAACGTTTCTGAAATAAGGCCACAAAACACATACGAAATATGCGTCCACAAGACTTTTGACTTATGGAGTTTTTTTCTTCACAATGATCTGAAAATCCTCCTCCTAATCGTTCACATAAAATAAAAATCGTTCAGCCCTCATCATGTATAATTAGGTGAGAAATATATATATATATATATATATATATATATATATATATATATATATATATAAGTCAAAAGCCCATTTTTAGTCATACCTGGAAAGAAATCCTGGTAAAATAGGTTATATGGGCAATTGTGTAGAATTGGTTCAAAGTTACAGTTGGAAATATCTTGAAAAGAAAATTCTATTTCCATATAAAGTATTATTTTTAAAGTCGGCCATTTACATTTCATAATACATATTGCAAAGTTAAGGATTCATTATTTTGTTATGTGCATTGCATTAGCTTGCATTGCATAACAGTTGATTATTTTATTTTTGACAAAACATACTATATATTTAATCTGCTCGTTTCCATCCACGGTGCCGCCATTTGGTTTTCAAGTGATAACAGTGTAACCAGATCTAACGCAAAGGCAAAAGTTGGAGCAAAGCATGCAAACTGTTCTGTCGTTCCGTCTGCTATATTACTGAGCTGAAACTTCACAGACACATTCTGTGGACACCATAGATGTATATTACATCTTGTGAAAAGGGACATAATATGTCACAAGAAGAGGAAACGGTAGAGCTGTGTGGAGAGAGACTGGACACGTACAGATGTTTTTCTCCAGTCCAAGTGAAGGAACTTTTGTATGTGGTCGCGGGCGGCTAATGCGTATTGACCTATTTTTTCTGAGGGTGGTCTGAGATCAGCTTTCCATGTCCTCCTTTGGCCTACGCTGAGTCCTGGTTTGTAGTCGGTGTAGCTCACTACAGTAGTGCACAACAGGAAAAGTGCAGCATGTGTGTGAGCTGCAGAGCATCCGTCTAGAAAACACAGCCACAGATCTCAGAGAGAGGTAAAACTGAGAGAGATGAAGAGATGTTGGTGGTTGTGGAACATGGGTGACAAGGCCACTGATTTTGCTTCAGGGCTGAGAATTATACTGGATATCAAGTACAAAATGTTACTTCAAAACGTTTGGCCAGTATATTGCAAAAGCCTGTTTTTGTATTGCTGTGGTGGCAACAAATCTCAACACTCTAGGGGGCGCTAGGGGACACTGACATTTAGGGTCGAGATTTACTAAACAAGGCGAATTAGCGTGAGAGCATAATCCCACAAAAGCGCCGATGGGAGTGGAAAGTTTTGCGCGTGATCTTCTGACGACACAAATTAAAGAACACAGACACTCCAGGATCATTTCCATAATGACCAACACAATCTACCAAGAGCAGCGCAAATTAGCGTCTGGTTTAAGACATGCTATTTAGGGCTTTAAATATGGCGCAAAAACCAGTAAATTGACAAGATCAAACCTTAGTAAATCAAATCACCTTTCATGATTCATTGAATACTCCCCTCCTGCAAATTTTGTGTCTGAAAGGGAAATAAGGCTTTGGCTTCGGCTTTGCGGATGAATATAATGCTTTACAATGAACTCTGTTAGAGAGCTACATATGGCAATTCATCTGTTCAATAATATACCTTACTCGCCTGTTGAGTTATACAAACGCATCTCGCATCACTTTCACAACTTTTCAAATCCCTCAGTTCTCGACATCACCAAAAAGTCAAGCCAATGTTGATTCTGGTTTTATTACGAGCTCTCTTTATACCAGCAGACTCTCCTCTGTTTAAAACGTTTGTTTAAAACAGATGATTCCCGGAGGTTGGAGATTTAGCTGATCCATGTCAATCTTTCTCGCTAATTGTGACAAATATCTAACCTCTGACACTCTCACACCATAGACGCGTCAAAGTAG
Source organism: Cyprinella venusta (assembly GCA_038021265.1). NCBI lineage: Eukaryota > Metazoa > Chordata > Actinopteri > Cypriniformes > Leuciscidae > Cyprinella > Cyprinella venusta. Next base: position 10,210,648 of record CM075883.1, on the reverse strand, counting down.
CCGGAGCAACTTTCCTCTATACGGATATGACGAGACATGCATAGGAGTGAATGACAGGTCTAAAATATAAACACTTAGAATAGGGTTACCATAGTGACTCAGGGTAAGACAAAACACGTTTTGGAAAAAGGATTGGTGAAAAAAAAGTTGCTACCTTAAAGGGATACTCTACTTTTTTTGGAAATAGGCTCATTTTACAACTCCCTCAGAGTTAAACAGTTGGGTTTTACCGTTTTCGAATCCATTCAGCCGATTTTCGGATATTTAGAAGAGTATCAGTAACCAGACAGTTTCTGGTCTCTTTGACTTCCATAGTATATATTTTTTCCTACAATGGAAGTAAATAAGACCAGAAACTGTCTGGTTACTGATATTCTTCTAAATATCAGAAAATCGACTGAATGCATTCGAAAATGGTTAAACTCAACTGTTCAACTCTGGGGAAGTTGTAAAATGAGCCTATTTCCAAAAAACGTGGAGTATCCCTTTAAATATTTAAGTACAATCAACTTGGATGTTTAAATCATTTCAACTTAAATTACATTAAACTGACTTTAATTTGTTGACTCTTATATAACTTATAAAAAAGTTGAAACTTGCTTTAACTTATTTTGATGAGTTAAAGCAATGTAAAAACATACCATATCATACATTTTTACAGTGTAAAACAATAATTTCATTCATTTTGAACAAATATACCATCATTACAGATGCTGTTTTTTCACTGTATGCCCCCAAAGACAATTTCCTACTGAGTTTCCTACTCATAATGACTTTGAATTGACGTTTATGTGTTGTGCAACTCATCAACCTAACTTTGATGTTTCCTTACACATGCGTCAGTTTCTGAAGACCCAACAGTCTATTACTCACCAATGTGTGCGAAAACAACAGGATGTATGAAAACAGACTATGAAATGCAGTTGAATGGAACCATGGAGACCGAGATCAAGACATTGCATTGTTTATTTATAGTTTATTTACAATCACATAATCTCTGTGCCGTCGCCCTGGCAAACCGTAACTGCATCCTTATCAAAACAACACCTACACGTTGTTGCGCGTCGCAACAGTCTGCAGTTTGCCAGGAGGTGAAAGAGTGAGACGGTGAGGTAGGAAATCAGTTGTGGTAGTTCAAAGAAGATGTGGTCTTACAAATGAAGAGCATGGAGGAACGCGCTCACACACACACACACACACACACACACACACACACACACACACCCTTGCTGCGCTGTCCCCTTTTACCAGTGTGTCATGTGAAGCAACTGCAGACACCAGTGCAAGTCTATTTTTAGCAAGCGCCTGCAAGACGCAAGCACATATGTTGAAATGCTGCTCAGCTGTGTAGCGCTGTTAGCTTTGCATAGCTATCTTTTGCTCAAGATTTTGAATGGTAATAGGAATATGTTGTTTGAAATGTGCCTATTTTTATCCACTTGCAGAATGTGCAGACTGGAGGGTCTATGTTAGTCCTTCTGCTACACTCTCAGAAAAAAGGTACAAAAGCTGTCACTGGGGCTGTACCTTTTCAAAAGGTAAACTTTTGTCCATTTTAGGTCCTGATATGTACATTTTAGGTGCTAATATGTTCATTTTAAGTGTTAATATGTACATTTCAAGAGCTAATATGCACATTTTAGTTCCTAATATGTACAAAGTTCTAATATGTAGTTTTTAGGTTCTAATATGTACATTTTAGTTAATATTTTAGGTGCTAATATGTACATTTTAGGTCCTAATATGTAGATTTTAGGTCCTAATATGTACATTTTAGGTTCTAATATGCACATTTTAGGAGTTAATGTGTACATTTTAGGTGCTAATATGTACATTTTAAGTGTTAATATGTACATTTTAGGTGCTAATATGTACATTTTAAGTGCTACTATGTACATTTTAGGTGCTAACATTTTAGGTCCTAATATGTACATTTTAGAAGTTAATATGTACATTTTAGGTGCTAATATGTACATTTTAGGTGCTAATATGTACAATTTAAGTGTTAATATGTGCATTTTATGTGCTAATATGTACATTTTAAGTGCTAATATGTACATTTTAGGTGCTAACATTTTAGGTCCTAATATGTACATTTTAGGAGTTAATATGTACATTTTAGGTGCTAATATGTACATTTTAGGTCCTAATATGTACATTTTAGGTGCTAATATGTACATTTTAGGTTCTAATATGTAAATTTTAGGAGTTAATATGTACTTTTTAGGTGCCAATATGTACATTTTAGGTGCTAATATGTACTTTTCAGGTCCTAATATGTGCATTTTAGGTGCTAATATGTACATTTTAGGTGCTAACATTTTAGGTCCTAATATGTACATTTTAGGAGTTAATATGTACATTTTAGGTGCTAATATGTACCACTAAGATATCAATATGCAGCCTTTGGGTACAAAAGTGTACCTTTTGAAAAGGTACAGTGGCAGCCTCAATGACAGCTTTTGTACCTTTTTTTCTGAGAGTGTGTGTGATGCTGAGGATTCTTTTCATACTGTACAGTTTGGTGTCCTGTTACTTTAAAGTAAAGCATTAAATACTATATATTGTTTTTTTAACTATTAAATATGGTAGGGTAGCTAGAGTGTAACACTGTAGTACACGTAAACTGTATGTATGTAATATTTGTATAAATAGTATTAGTATAAATATATGTATGTGTATATATATATATATATATATATATATATATATATATATATATATATGCTTATTAATAACTATAATTCAGCATTCTATCCCAAATTAGCTAGCCCCCTCTGAGTGACATGTTAATCGGCTAAATCGTCAACTCTGTTACGTACTCATCCTGATCCATTTCATTTTAATGCAGAGATTCAAATTGTATTCCAAGTCCCAAATTTTAGAAATGAATAGAAAATCAAACAGCTCATAAAATATTTAGCCTGACCTCCTAAAGTTGACAATCAGTGTCATTTTTTAAGCATCCTCTTTATCAGTTTTGAGTCATGTTTTACACCCTATTCACAGATTGAGCCTAATATATCAGCAAGGTATTAGACTCTCAAAGAAGCTCTTTCACATTCCCGAGTATAGCAGGTGAGGCTTTTACTAAAGTCATTGGAGGATGAGAGGGCTCTATTTCTGGAGTTTTCTTTGTTGAATTAATTGTGTTTATTTATGCATGTACCTCCACATGAAAGCATCCCGCGGTCCCTAGTGGAACTGATGAGTTGTGGAATGAGAGGCGTTTTAGCTCTCTCTCTCTCTGTCTGATTCACTTCTCTCACTTCTTCAGTTCTTTGGACCTGTTTTTCCTTCTGTCTTCCTTTGGCGATGAATGGAAAGGTCACTAAAGCGTTCATTCCCAGTGTGGTTGTGTTTTATTGAACGTGATGAATAGATTTGTGTCGTATCGATTCCTCTGATCAATAGGTAGAGTGTTCTGAGAACTACAGAGGACTCTAATGATTGTTAGTAACCCAATTAGCTGCAGAACAGATTATGAATTATTCATGCCGTTATGCTTGCCTGCCATATCAAAAATAAACTAAACACATTATTATCAAACTGATTAGTGGGGAGCAAGGTCAATGAATGTCAGTTTTCATTATTAGTTTCATGACTTGTGAATGTGGCTCGACCTTCATAGTTTTTTTGAGCTATACAGCAATTTCTGTCTGTCCAATTAGTGAGTTTACACCAAGTCCCTTTAAAGGGATAGTTCATCCAAAAATGAAAATTCTGTCATTGATTACTCACCCTCATTCGATTCCAAACCTGACTTTTTAGTCATCTTCAGAACACAAATGAAGATCTTTTTAATTTAATCTGAGAGCTTTTTGTCCCACTATTGACAGATACACAACTACCGCTTTCCAGGCCCAGAAAGGTAGTGAAGACATCGTTAAAGGGATAGTTCACTTTGAAATTAATTTTTGGAATGTTTTAGTTTACCTCAAGGGCATACAAGATGTAGTTGTCTTTGTTTCCGCTGTAGTTTCAATTTTGATATTTTTAGGTCAAACCGTTCTTGTCTATCAGTCATATAATGGAGGTTTAGAGGGTCCACCTCAAAGAGTCCAAATCACAGAAGTCCAAATTAAACATGACTTAATGACTCGTAAATGTAAGTACACATTGATGACCTAACACACGAAACGAGCGGTTCGTATTTATCGTTTTTACCTTAATTTCCAAAGAAATTAAGGTTTTTGATGAAAACTTTCCAGGATTTTTCTTCATGTAATGGACTTCATTAGGAACCAAACGGTTCAAGGTCCAAATGAGAGTTTCAGTGCAGCTTCAAAAGGCTTTAAACGACACCAGACGATGAAAAATAAATGAAAAAGTTTAAGTTTTATAAGCACAAATGCTCACCTTGCTCTGTTATGAGCGTTCGTGACTCTCCTGTTCAAACTCGTTCATCAAAATGAACAAATCTTCGTTGAATGAACCAAATGACTCGAAAAACGAATCAAATGTGCATCACGTGTCACTGTCTTTTCTCGTAATCAAAAAAAGCATTTTTGATTAAATGCAATACATTTTCTCATATTTCATCTGACTCCATTAATGAAAAGGTTTTTTAATGATATCTGTGCATCATTAAATATAAATGAATGTTTGAAAATTCCTTTTAATGACAATAATGTCAGAGTCCGTTGGAAAAAAAAATCAAATGTGTGTAATTTATTATGTGCGGTAATTTAATAATCAGTTTAAAAATGATCAGTACAAAACATCAAATGCTCTGGAATAAAGAGAAGAGATACGAACCCGACATTAGAAAGTACATGAAGGCGACTCACGGCTGATCTGAGATACAGAAAGGCCTTGCTACATTTCATAGTATAGACAGAAACTTCTTTCACACGGAAACATGTAACAATGGTAATTTGCAGTCAGAGATTACACCTTCTGAGAATTGGAGGGTTTAACCATCCCACCCTGCTTTGTGTGTATGTCATCTCTAAACTCTTAAAAACCTTAGTACCTTTTGTTTTACTGATTTGCAAATGAGACGTTTGTACCAGTCGCACTGAGACATTTCAAATGATACTAAGCATGTATAAAACTCGATGATAATCATTAGATACTTGGGTGAGTTTTGGGTGATATTCACATAAGCGAGAGGGAGAACAAGTGGGGGATGAGGGATGTAGGTTAGGTGAGACTTTTGTCTCTAATGGTGAGTTCAAATGGTAATTTTCAGAGTGGTCGTTCCTCAACCAGTTCCAGTTTCTGACATCTTTGAAAGAAAGATGCAATGATTACTGCATCCAAGGCCAGTATATAATTATAAAATATGACATGATTTTAAAAGTGAACTATAACATTGACTATGGAATACACTTTATATAATTTATTTAGTGCTAAAAAAATTATTGAGCCTATTTGGGGAGAGAGATGTTTATAATGTGATGTAATATGTCAGTCGTCGTGTGATAAGGAAAATATGACTAGGCCTAAACTTGTTGTTCTGAGCAGGTGTTGTCAGTGAACAGGCTTTAAAACTGTTGGCTAAGTTACGGACACTCAAGAAAAACTAATTATCTGGGAAAAATTCTCTAACAGCAGTCAAGTCGTCGTTGTTTGTGTCAAACAAGTTGAGAATTTGGTGTATTATTAAAACAGGTGATCATGACTTAGTCTGTGCTCAAAGTGATGCTCGAGCTCCGGTGGTTTCCTCAGTGGGTAAACGAAACTTTCGGAAGATGTTGTAGCTGAATCACGTTAACAATTCCAGGATGTGTTAAATCTTACCCAGATACAATAGTGCTAAATTCTGATTGGCTATTGTGTAGCACCTTTCTTTTTTTTGCTTAGCTGAGAAGTGACAAGCTCGACTAAGATTTCCAGGGGAGACACGCTTGATTCCTGCCGGTTCCATAGTGAGAGCAGCACGGCCGGAGACATTTAAGGTACTGTAGGCATATAAAAAAATTATAAATACTTTTTCTGCAAAAAAAAAACCAACAATGATTGGTGGGAGTGCGTAACAAAAGACCGAAATGAGTGACTGTCCCGCTCAATGCGTGACACTTGGGAGCCCTGTTGATGTGAGTAGATGTTGTTGTGTGAACGTGCGTTGGAGATTTATATTTTGTAAATAAAGTGGTCTATAATGTTTTTTTTGCGAAAAACAAACAAACACTTGTCTCGCTTCATAAAACTGAGGTTTAACCACTGGAGTCACATGGATTACTTTAATGATGTCTTTACTACATTTCTTAATTGGTAGGGCTTGAAAGTGGTAGTTGCGTAGACTGTCAATGGAGGGATAGAAAACTCTCAGATTTCATCACAAAGATCTTCATTTGTGTTCCGAAGATGAACGAAAGTCTTGCAGGTTTGAAACAACATCAGGTCGAGATAATTAAAGTAGAACTCTGGTGCAAAATGAATAATCTAATAACACATTGGTACCTAGTAGACCGTTCTCTGAGATTTCTTTTCATGATAATCGAATGTAAAGAGTTTTATCTCTAAAAACTGTTTAGTGTATAACACTAGTAATGGGGGCATATAATAAGTAAAAAGAAATTACTAGTTAATACCACTAACAAGGCTCAAAATAGCCCCACACTAACACAGTAACATAATGAGGGCCCTTAAATCAAAAACAAAGCATTGAGAACTTTGTAAGTGTACAGACCGTTTAATAAGATACTTTATAAAGACAGTTCACTTTGTGTATACAGGCGGAGCCATCTTTGGAAAACAGTCTCGACAAGTCGAACCACGAACGTTTCGTTTTGTATTTAGGGACCCTCATTATGTTACTGTGTTAGTGTGGGGCTATTTTGAGCCTTGTTAGTGGTATTAACTAGCAATTTCTTTTTACGTATTATATGCCCCCATATACTAACATTATACACTAAACAGTTTGTAGAGATTAAACTCTTTACATTCGATTATCATGAAAACAAATCTCGGAGAACGGTTGACTAGATACCAATGTTTTATTAGACCAAAGGTTCATTTTGCGCCGGATGAGTTCTCCTTTAATGACTGAATTTCTATTTTTGGGTGAACTATCCCTTTAAGGCAAGTCATTTCAGTTGGCGGCCATCTTTGAAATGCCTCTGTTATTTCAGTCATGCAAGTACAGCTCATACCTCTTCGAATAGGAAAACATCAGATTCTCCAAAACTGTTCACCACACTCACAAGTAAATTTCATTTTTGAAATCACCTATGAAATCTGACAACAACTTTCTCATAAATTTTGGTTCTAAATGCTCAAATCATGACAAAAAAACATATTTTTTTTGGCTGGAACAGCCAATTGCTCATGTGCAGTCCTATGCGCACGTCTCTCAAGCGGAGCTTCAAATGGCACGATGCTTGTACCGATTGGCTCTTTTATACAAAACTTAGAAGACTTATTCCAACATATTGTGCATTGCACTGACTAAAGTCTTTGGTTTACATCACTTGTAAGGCAAATACTATGTCAAATTAAACTTTTTTTCAAATAGTCCTGACTTTTAATCTGTAATGTACCTCATTAACATCGAAAAGGAGATTTGTTTGCACTGAACAAATAACAATGGCTCAATTTGCATATGTAAATTCCGTTCCATAAATTCTTATGTACAGTGAATAAGACGAAATGCCCCAGAGTGAGAAGAGAGCTTAAGGAAAGATGGATGGACAGATGAGCGGTTGGTCAAATTCAGCTGGGACTACATTTTTCATAACTCTGTCAGGCGTAAACCTGCCATGGCTTTCAAGCAGCATAAAATCAATGAGTGCACCATTAACCTGCGATTGCACCGGCTTACTCCACCGCTCCCGCCCATAGTTCATGACCGCATGTGAACACCTCACACAGCTGGGGCAAAGACAAATAGACGGAGAGCGGTTTATGTACAGTGACAAATAGAAGAACATCAGAGATACAGCTCCAGAAATGTTGTATTCTGCATACTTGTTAGTTCCAAACTGCTATGAGATTGAATAATATGTTTTTAAATTACACATTACAGTGAAAAAAGATCTTAAAGCTACAATATGTAAGATTTTTGTAATAAAATACCCAAAAATCACTTGCACAGTGTGATATATTTCCTGCAGTTGTGTACTTAAAATATCACAAAAGTTTTGAATTTTTTTTAAATTTGAGTTTGAAATAATGGCCCGTCCCCGTTCAGTTGTCGCCTGTCAATGACGTAATTTCCACGTTATCCCTGGTTTCCGCTCGTACTGCCATAGTAACCATGGCGACAGACGTGGACAACTGCGCTACGTCTAGCGGCGGCACATGGCAAGCAGACTTTGGGATAAAAGGAGAACTAAAACGAGGATCAATATTAGCGAGATGCCGAGAGCTCCACGTGACATGTCCGTGACTAACTTCGACTTGACGAGACACCGCTGTACTTTATTAGATAAGTTCCATAATTATGTTTATGCGTCATCAACCTATGCCTTTGTTATTGTAAGAGGTTAGCGACCCCTAATGGTGAAATAAATTACATATTGCAGCTTTAAAGGAATATTGTGGGTTATACATCTGAATATATAAAATATATTATAATATATATAAATATATATTTTTCTTTTATTTTTTAAATGGATTGGTTTATATAACCTTTTGAATTCAAAAAAAAAATGTATAAAATTTTAAAGTGTAAAATGTTTTAGGTTTTGTATCATATTTGATACATCATTTGGAGAAAAAAATAAGATGAAATTCTGATAACTTGTAAATCATTATATGTTTTAAAATCAAATTAAGCGACCTTGAGGTTGTAGAAAAGCTCTGTATAAAATAAACATGATTGTAATCATTGAGATACTAATACTAATATAGCAGACTTCTTGAAGAAAATGCATATAAATATCAATAAGTTGACCTTGCTCTCCACTAATCAGTTTGATAACAATGTGTTTAGTTAATTTTTGATATGGCAGGCAAGCATGACTTCATGAATAATTCATAATCTGTTTTTTTGCAGCTAATTGGGTTACATAAGTTGTCAATATCTCCTAAAATAATATCTCCTTATTAAGGAGATTTTTAAATGCTTAGTTTTATGATAAAAGCGCTGCAGTTTTGAGGTCAAAACGTGGAATTAGAGTCAGAAGTTAAAGTTAAAAAACTTTTGCTGATAATTTACTCACCCCCATGTCATCCAAGATGTCCATGTCATTCAGTCGAAAAGAAATTAAGGTTTTTGATGAAAACATTCCAGGAATTTTCTCCATATAATGGACTTTACTGGGAACCAAACGGTTCAAGGTCCAAATGACAGTTTCAGTGCAAACTGTTCAAAGGGCTTTAAATGATTTTGACGATGAATAAGGGTCTTATCAAGCGAAACGATCACTCATTTAAAAAAATAAATAAAAAGTTTACGTTTTTAAGCACAAATGCTCGCTTTGCTCTGTTCTGTGTGACTCTCCTGTTCAAACTCATTCATCAAAATGAACGAATCTTTTTTCGAGTCATTTCGTTCATTTTGTTGGTTGAATCAACCAAATGACTCGAAAAAAGATTCGTTCATTTTGATGAACGAGTTCGAGCAGTAGAGGACGAACACACATCACAGAACAGAGCAAGGCAAGCATAACGTTACATTAAACTGTCAGGTGGTTGGTTTTGACATTGACTGTTATGAAGCCATTATAACTTTTTAATGACAAATTCAATTAGTACCACTGTTAGTTGAGGTCACCAAAAATATTCATGACACCGTTATAATGCCTCATGACAGCCAATGTCAAAGCCAACCACATGACAGTTTAACTTCAATTTATGTCAAGTTATCATGACAAAGACACTGACAGGTTATGATGTATTGGTTTATGTCAGGATGTCATAACAAAGGCAAAAACCCTACTTCATATTCAAGACATATGTCATGTCATGGTTATGAGGGTGTCATGTCAGTCTTATGCACACCCCTTCAAGTCTTTATAAAGTATTGCACTTACAATTGAAGTCTATGGGGCAAGTAGCCTACAGTAAGTTTGGGGGTTTCAAACCAGAAATGTTTTTTGATCCATTGTCAAAATCATCCTTTCGCTCAAAGAAACTTCTAGACATATGCATAAAGATGAGGTGGAAAATCATCCGGAATATGCTTTTTCTAGAGCAAAAAATCAAAATCTCTTTGAGGGTTGAGGTTTGATGGAGTTTTAGTGGGGGTTATTAAAGACGCTCCCTTTGTCTTTTTGCTGCATATCGTACACTTCAAGCGTCTCACACGGCTGTTATATATTATTCATGTGAGAATTATGTAACGTGCTTTCGTTGTGAAGTGTCATGAAGATTGTGAGGAGTTTGTTCAGCATCAGGTTCACAGATCTGATCGCGGATGGAAAAGACAGTTGCACTTTATACTGCCGTAGACAATCACCCGTCGCTCTGCTTTGTTCTCCTGCTGGAAACAGCGCTGAAAGGCCCTCGTGTGTTTCATGTGTTTGATCACGATGTGTCCCGGTTGCAGTGGTGTGTGTGGGCGTGGGTTCGTGCGCTGATGTGGAGGCAGGGTGGAGGTTGCCTGCACCTTTGCAGAAGAAGGTGGAAAGTGGGTGAGTCATCCAAAATTAAACCACAAAGGCAAGAGTGGATTTGTGCGCTGTGGGGCTGCGTCTGCACACACACACACACACACACATACACTCCCGATGATGCAGGTTAATTAATGATTAACCTGCCATTTGATGGAATAATGAAATGCCGTTTGTCTAAATTAAGATTTTATTCACTTCTCAAAATCACAAAACAGGTCAGACGCCTGTCCGGTCCGATTTAAAACCAAGTAACTTTTTTAAATGCGGTTTTAAACTTTTTTTGAAATAGGATTTCTTAAAATACTGTGTATATTTTTTTATTAAATTGAAATGTATACATATTATTTATATTTGTTATGTTTATATTATGCCTATTTATTAAATGCTATATTATATGAATATATGCAAATATTTACATTTCTTTTTTAAATTGAATTGATTAAAAATTTTAAAAGTTACATAAATAATTCATTTGTATATTTTTTTTATTAATTGTGTTGTATTATAAATATAATATTAAATAATGATAATGTTTATTGTATTATATATAATACAATAATATAATTTTATTTGTATTATAAATAAATTATAGAATATATATATGGTTAAATTGATATGAAAAGCGCTATGTCTCATTCATTAATATGCTGTGTATATATTAGGGATGCACCGATATGAACATTTTGGCCGATACCGATAACCGATAATTCTTTATATTTGAAAGCCGATAACCGATATATCGGCCGATAAATCTAAATCCAATTTTTATATAATTTTGAAAGCCTGATTGCAAAACAAAAGTCTCACAATTAAAATCCATCCCCTAACACAATTATAATGTTCTCATTATAATTTCATGTTGCCAATATGAAAGCCAATATGAAGTGTCTCAGGTGTCAAGTGTTGAAGGAAATAATTCATTATTTATCAGCTTTAATATATCAGCCAAATTTTATTATCGGGCCGATAACGATAACATAAAAATGAGCAAATATCGTCCGATACCGATATGGTGGCCGATATATCATGCACCCCTAATATATATATATATATATATTATTCTTTTAAATACAAATTTATACTGTATATATATTTTTTACAATATATTCATATTAAAACATACAAAAGTAAATTTATATGCATGTGTATATATATATATATATATATATTAGGGCTGTGAAACGATTAAGCGTGATTAATCACATCCAAAATAAAACTTTGTGTTTACATAATATATGTGTGTTAACTGTATATAAGTATAAGCTTATATATTTGTATAAGCAAATATTTCTTAAATATATACATGCATGTGTGTGTATTTATATATATAAAATAATAATTATAAACTGTTCACACACATATATTATATATATATATATATATATATAGTTCATTTAAATATATTCATTAAATATTAATAAATATATAATATTCATTTATATAATATTTATATTTATTTATATAATATTCATGAATATATTATTATTTTTGTAAGTTTATATATATATATATATATATATATATATATATATATATAGTAGGGATACTCTGATCGATTGGCCGGAGATCGGTATCGGCTGATAATAACATTTTATGACTCGATCGGTACTCACTAACTTGGCCGATCTTACAAACCGATCGCGATTTGATGACGTCAACGCCTGAGAGGACGTATGATGCGTGGGGGCTTAAATTATTTGGCGCGCAGTCATGTCTTCGCCGGTGTGGAACTAGTACGATGTTTAGAAAAAAAAAAGAAAAAAAAAACGCTATTTGCTTTGTATTTTCCAAAGAAATCTCATTTGGAGGAGCATTGTCCAAAACATTTAATACAACGAACCTGATTCGTCACTTAAGAAGCAGCCACCGCGAGACGTATGGCGAATATGAAAAACTGGTAACTGCAAAAAAGGCAACGGTTACTAGTAATCCGACTCTCACTCAGCTTTATTTTGTCCTGCTCAGACTTGTATCGGACGATGTTTAAATTACATCAGACTTCTCCATTTTAGGACACTAAATGTTTATTTTGTCCTCCACAGGATTGGACAATGTTTAAATAAACCTTATGGGCTGCATTAAACTGTTCCATTTTGTTTATTTTTCTTATATTAAGTCAATTAAGCATCGGAATCGGTATCGGCCGATCACCATGACAAGAAAATGGTACTCTGTATCGGCTGCAAAAATCCTGATCGGGGCATCCCTAATATATATATATATATATATATATATATATATATATATATATATATATAAATTCGATTTTTTATTAAACATCCATTGACTAAAACATAAAGATTGATTATTTGTTGAAATAGCAGGATTTTTAATCCACTCTTGAGAAGTGAATGAATCGTTTCCCATCCTCAAGCTGTTGTTCCTCAGAGGTCATCTTATGGTCTGTCAGATCTCGAGGCTGAGGGCAGAGGAAGATGCGGTCAGCCTCTGAGGTGACCCTGTCAAAGTCCTCGACCGGACCAGGAGACGTGTGCGTGTCCACAGAGCGTGTGCTGGGCGAAGACACGTGTCGCCCAGCGCAAAAGAGCAAGGACACAAAAAACCCGATATAAAAATGAGTAAAAGAGTGTTTGTAGCAAAGGGATTGGTTATTGCCGCCTGCATGTATGACTGTTTTAGCACTCAAATTGCTTTCCGACGTCTGAGCTGTCCTCAGGGAAATATGGGACGCAGGATCGGCGTGTTAAGAGCGGACACTGAGCCGGCTGATGGATTGGATCGTGAGATGTGTCTCTGTCTCTTTTTTTTTTTGAAGGGGGGATGCAGTTTGTGTGTGTGTGAGTGTGACGACTAACGTTTATAAAGCGATATGAGTTTCTGAAACCTCAGAGGTGCTGTCAGGCCGTGAAAAATGTCGTTAAGTCTCAAGCACACCAGTGAGACCAGTAGGTTCTGGATGAGCATCTGACAGGTCTCTCAGGTTAAAGGATTCGTTCACTCACGGTTTGTCATTTACTTTTCCTGGTGTTTTTACTAACCCTCAAGACTTTCTTTCAGTCTTTGAAACACAAATGAAGATTTTAAAATGACCCTTTCTGACCCCCCATTGGTCATTTTCCACTATATCTTTCACATTGTAAAAGTATGGTCCATTTTTATACCATTTTGAATCCTCTTTGAAACGTGAAAGCTTCAGTACACATTCTTTGGAATTACATGGAAACAATTTTTCAAAATCCTCATGTTGCCAGCACTCCCGAGCTTTAGACTGCCAGGTTGTACCTTGGAGCAAAAAACTCCAAAATAGGATGAATTTCTCTTTAGATCCGGTAAACACATGGTTTAAGATCTGGGTTGCATGTCTAACCTCAAGAAGGAATCGCAGGAAAAGGATCACGACAGTTTTTATCACCCCTATTCCCTTGAGAAATGCAACCCAATCACAGGTTTTTCTAGGACATCTGTCTCTTAAGTCTCTCTGGATACCAGGGCTTTTCTCTTTGGAAAAGTATTTGCTAAATACTAGAACAAAGTAATAATTTGATTCAGGATGGATTCAATTCATTTCAAGACAAGACATTTCAAATGTTATAAATCTGTAAAGCAAAGCATCCTGAAAAAAAAGACGTTTCCACAAAAATTATGAAGCAACTTTTCAACATTGATTATAATCAGAAATTGTTCAGCATACCACGATTTCCAAAGGATCATGTGACACTAACTTAGTGTTGTTGTCAAGACCACCTAACCCGAGACCAAGACAAGACCAAGACCAGAGTTTATCGAGACCGAGACAAGACCAAGACTTTTAGGGGCCGAGACCAAGACAAGACCAAGACCAGAGTTTATCGAGACCGAGACAAGACCAAGACTTTTAGGGGCCGAGACTAAGACAAGACCAAGACCAGAGTTTATCGGGACCGAGACAAGACCAAGACTTTTAGGGGCCGAGACTAAGACAAGACCAAGACCAGAGTTTATCGAGACCGAGACAAGACCAAGACTTTTAGGGGCCGAGACCAAGACAAGACCAAGACCAGAGTTTATCGAGACCGAGACAAGACCAAGACTTTTAGGGGCCGAGACTAAGACAAGACCAAGACCAGAGTTTATCGGGACCGAGACAAGACCAAGACTTTTAGGGGCCGAGACTAAGACAAGACCAAGACCAGAGTTTATCGAGACCGAGACAAGACCAAGACTTTTAGGGGCCGAGACTAAGACAAGAAAAAGACCGAGGGAGGACGAGAGACCAAGACCAAGACCAAGACCAGCGCCCCACACTACATGACTCAATAAAATGTGAAACATGAACAAAAGAGATTGATCTGAAATCTTCTTAGATTGATCTGAAAGATCCACATTCTCATAAAAACACAGATATTTCACACTCAAAGCTAAAATAAACCATCTTTATTCAATACTCCTGGGTTACTTCCCTCATTTAGTACAGAATGTAAAACAAGTCTTCACTTTTCTCCGCCTTTTATTAACAATACATAGAAAAAAATATTTCCAAGATTTGTTATCACAACATATTTTCTTTTGTCAAATCAACTTAATTTATTTAGTTCAGATAACTTATTATTTTGAGTTTCTGATGATTAAATCAATCACCTTCATTTAGGGTTGTGTATCGTTTGAATTTGAACGATTCTGATTCCGATTACGATTCCTTGTTTCGATTCCGGTTCCCAACGATTCTCGATTCCGATTCTTTTAAGAGGCAGGGTCAAAAAAGTTTAGCTAACCTTGCTAACCAACGGTCTTTCTGAAGGAAATACTCTTTTCTAAAGGGAAATACTCTGCATTTTGCCGAGATTTTGATATTTTTAGAAAAGTGAAGCCACACTTTGGACCGCTGGTGTAAGCTACTCATGTTCGACTCGCGCGGTTATGCCAACACTTCCGGTAGACGCTTCTTCATTGGTGTTGTTCAGCGGTTTCTTCTTCTGGTCGGCGGACTGTGAACATCGTAACTAGGAATCGAAATTTTAACTTTTGAACGATTCCGGGAAAAGCGAAAAGTTAGTCCCGATTCCAATCGATACTCGATTCTCGATACCCAACCCTACCTTCATTGTATTAACTCACTTTTTCCATTTCAATCAACTTAAAATTTTAAGGTAACCAGGTTACTTATTTTTTTTTAAGTTAAACCAACAATATATTTTTTTTACAGTGTGTGACAGGCAGCGGTAACAAAAATAAATAATTAGCAATGACCAATGAGTCACATTTACCCCTTTTCCACCGAAAAAAGAACTGGTTCGGAACTGGTGCTGGTTCAAAGTTGGTTCAACTTGCGAACCCATTCAGAACCTGTTTGCTTTTCCACTGACTAGTACGCCCAGGGAACGACGTCGTTACGTCACTGTGTACGTCGCTTGCAAGTACATTGCTTTGGGATTATCTCTAACTCGTGTACCAAGAAAACTTTAAAAACAATTGAAATATGTAAGTCTTTTAATATTTTCGTTTAATGTGTAATCTTTTCTGATAAGTTATGTACCCCTGTCTTGTGTCTTTTTTCCCTCCATTTATTTGTTCTATATCGTGACTGTTTTCTTCTTTGCTTATGTTTCAAACAAAATAAATAAATAAATAAATAAAAATGCTTGCGTGTTTCTGCAGTTTCTCCTGGTTTTTCAATGGTCAGAAAATATGTTTAGAACGCATCTAAACCCGCCCCAGCCCCCGACGTAAACATGACGTGCTAAAAGAACGGTTACGGTTCTAGTCCAGCAAAGAGTTGGTGCCGCTTTGGAACCAGTTTTTCCGGCCGCGAACCGGTTCTTTGGCTGTCGAAACACAAAGAACTGGTTCGCGCGCAGGCACCGGCTCCGAACCCGTCTCTCAAAATGCTTTGGTGGAAAAGGGGCTTGTATTGCTTGGATTTGAATCAGTACGTTTTACATACAATAAAAGCAAGGATGTTAACAAAAAATTTGTCAATATTCTGGCAAATTGGTGATATTTTCACAGTTATGTCTCGTCTTGAAAAAAAATCCCGAGACCTCAATGTCCGAGACCGAGACCATAAAAAAGTGGTCTCGAGACCAAGACCGGTCTCGAGTACTACAACACTACACTTACGGTATAAAAAAATGTAAAAGAAAGTTGCTGATTTAAATTTTTAAGTAGAATCAACTTGTATGTTTAAGTCATTTCAACTTAAAAAGAAACGTTCTCATAACTTATGGATCATATGATTTTTACAGCGCTGAATGATGCTGAAAATTCAACTTTGATTAAATAGAATAGAAAACATAGTTATTTTAAATTAATAACATTACACAATATGACTCTGCTTTTGCTGTAGTTTTGATCAAATAAACGCAGGCTTGATTAGAATAGGCTTCTTTCAAAAATATTAAAAACCTCTTACTGACCCCAGAATAGTAGTTTAAAACTGTGCTTGCCTCATTTATTGGCTGTTAAGAGTCTCAAATAAAACTGGTTAGCCCTCGAATATTGTGCAAAGATTTGATGGGATGAACCTTGCAAACATTGCCAAATTCAGCGAAAATGTAGCAGCCTCCGCCGCCTTGTAAACAGAACTTTATTTCCCAGTGGACTGATAAAAACCCGTGAAGGCTGCCAGTGAAGGTCCGATATGGCATCATGTGTCTAATGTGACCAAATGCACTCCTTATTTTCCACATCTTACACAGCTTTTGTGTTATTAAACCCTTTGTGCATGTCGTGTGACGTGCTTCCGGCTTCTTTTAGCCATTTCCTGAGAGCTGGGTCTCTCTTGTCTCACTGCAGTTGTGTGTACAGAGGACAGGCAATGAATTATTAAATGTGCAGTGTTTGAGCAGAAATAGAAACCGGCCTTCAGAAGTGTGAAAATATTGCTCATCAACAGGGAAAGGGGATGGGATGCATCGTTTTGTGTTAAAGAAACTGTGCTGTTTATATACGGACCTTGACAATGATCTATTCATCAACTGACTGTATTGTGGTCTCAATAAGTTTAACGCATATCATCGAGTTTAACATACGCATATCATCAAATACTGGTTTCTTTTTTTAAGTTTTGAAAATTTATTTCGATCTATTTAATTTACTTTTTTAATTTTAAAATGTAATTTAAAAAGTCTTAAGTTTAACTGTATTTTTTTATTTCTGCATTTTAAATATAAACTTTTAACTTCAAATGAATTTATTTTTAGCTTTATAATTTTGCTGAGATATGGCTTTACATTTTAAAATAAAAAAATAAGTTGATTTTATTTTTTACTTTTATTAGAGAGATACTTTTAAAAGTGAACGTGAAACTATCTACCCTATCTCACGACCAATTCGTACGAATTCGTACGAGTGATTCAAAAGTGGCTAATTCGTACTAATTCATACGACCTCACTCGTACGAATTCGTACGAATTGCCTAAACCCACGTGACGGTTATGTTTAGGGGCGGGGTTAGGGGTAGGTCAATCGTATGAATTCATACGAATTGGCCAATTCGTAAAATATGTACGATTTCACAAAAATCGTACTAATTCGTACGAGTGAGGTCGTTCGAATTGTTACGAATTAACCACCTCGTAAAATTTGTTCGAATTCCCGTGAGATCGGGTTGGAAACTATTGCTTTTTTATTTTTATTTCCTTCTGTACATTTTAATTTTAGAATTCATATTTTCAGAATTTTAAGCTTAATATTATAATGTTTGTGTAAAATTTCATTTATTTTTGTTTTTATTTTAAGATATTTTTTAAGTAACTTAACCTTTATCAGACAAATACTTTTAAATGTGAACAGAATACTTATTTTTTAATTTTAAGTTAATTTAAGCTAAGCTTAAAATGTATTTTTGCTTTTCATTTTAAAATAAAAAAATTCTTGTCCACTTTTATTAGAGATAATTTTAAAATTTAATAATTTGTTTTTCCTTTTAGTTTTCAAACGTATTCATACATTTAATTTTGAACTAGCAAGACAAGTTTAGAATGTATTTTTGCTTTTCATTTTAAAATTAAAAATGTAAGTACATTTTCTTTTCTACTTTTATTAGACGATTTTAAAAGTGTTTTTTTTTTAAATTTCATTTATTTATTTTTTATACTTTTATTTTTTAACTTGCAAGACAAGTTTAAAATGTTTGTTTTTCTTTTAATATAAAAATTAAGTTGTTTTTCTTTTCTACTTTTATTACAGAGAGATAGATTTAAAAGTGTTTTTTTATTTTAATTTTTATTTAATTTCCAAATTAATTTATACTTTTTATTTTTACGGTCATGAGCTGAAGTTACAGACAAGCACAATGATGAAGACAGAAAATCTATATAGTCTTTATTTACAAAATCAAGAACCACAACGAGAAACTAAAGCACAAACGAGAACCGTCAAGCAGTAACTCGAACAAACAAAGTGACCGTTTAAAATGCCATTTTTTCCGTTTAAAATGCCATTTATTTTGGCTTTTTAATTTTAAAATTGATCATTTAGTTTAATTTATTTTCACTTTTGATTAGAGTTAAACTTATATGGATTGCAAGTGAGAGTGGCAAACAGGATGGGACTTGAACCTTTGTCTCCAACATCTCCAACTGATATTGTTTTTCTACTATAAAACACACTTGACACACAAAATATGCTGATGAATGGAATCTAAACTACAGATGGCAATTCACCGATTTTTCTTCTCATTGGTGTGTTGCAAAGTGGAAAAGCCCACTCCCTGTTGCTGTTACTCGGAGATGTTATGATGCCGAGTGGTCAGGATCCCAAACAGGACCGCTGGGACGGACAATCAGAGATTAGTCTCGGATCAAAGTGATTGCCACCCCTCACACGCTCGCTCGGCACTGACACTGAAGCATAGGGAAGGGATTTGTCAACGCGCTTCAAACGATGCCTGTGATGGAGAGAGAAGCAACATTTCCATGCTTTTGACTTTCCCCACAGCCTGGAATAGCATTATGGAGAAGTGTGCTGAAGCCTCGGTGAAGCAGCACGTCTGACTAGTTTGGAGTTAAGATGCTTTATGTGAAGTTAAGCACTGAAATCATTTTAATCTGCTTTGAACAGACGTACATTAGGACGTGTGGAAACAAATTCAGTCAGCATCGTAAAAATCCCATTGGGGTGTTTTTAGCGTGTACGTGAGGCTGTTATGAGAAGCACTCGAGTGTTTACTGATAAAGCCTGCAGTGACTGTAAACTTCTGAGAGCTGAAGACCTTAACAAAGGTCGTTTTACAGTATTAAAGAAGTTCTCAATGCTATAAAACTTACCGCCATGGGTGTTCGCTAGTGTTTGGGATGTGTTTACCAAGATACAGGTCCATTTTCCAAACCACTCATATTCCCATTCATAGGAATTTTGAAAAATTATTGTGAAGCAAGGCATATTGTACATCCAGCCGTTTGTCGCAGAATATATTTCGACTGGGTGATCAGGACCCCGACGCAAAGCCAGGATGTACTTTTTTTTTCTGTGATCAAAGCTGAATTTTCAGCATCTTTACTCATCATATTCAGAAATCATTCTAATATGATAATTTGATGCTCAAGAAACATTTACTATTGTTAGCAATGTTGAAAATGGTTGTGCTGCTTTATATTTTTGTGTAAATCTTTTACTTTTTTCAGTTTTTTGATGAATAGAAAGTTTAAAAGGTGGGTGGTGAT
Source organism: Cyprinella venusta (assembly GCA_038021265.1). Taxonomy (NCBI): domain Eukaryota; kingdom Metazoa; phylum Chordata; class Actinopteri; order Cypriniformes; family Leuciscidae; genus Cyprinella; species Cyprinella venusta. The sequence continues at coordinate 10,190,541 of CM075883.1, read as the reverse complement.
GGCGCAGTGGATAAGACACATGCCTTTGGTGTGAGAGACCCGGGTTCAAATCCACTGTGAGACACCAATGTGTCCCTGAGCAAGACACTTAACCCCTATAGTTGCTCCAGAGGCGTGCGACCTCTGACATATATACATATATTAACGACATATATTAACGATAACGGGTGCCATGTGCGTAGTATTTCGCCGTTTTGTCATATAGCGTCACCTATATGACGCTAAAGGATGAGAATGTGTAGTCGCTTCGGATAAAAGCATCAGCTAAATGAATAAATGGAAATGTAAAAGAACAGCATTTCTGTCTAGCACGCTGCGCGCAAACTACGTTTCACAACAAACACACGTGAGATGTGACAAGGAAACAACGCGACACCACACGTGCTCACCTCACGTGAGACTTTTTTCTTTGTCGACCCGGTTGTGGTACAGCTCAGATGCAGTAACATGACATCATGACTTTTGCGTAAACATACACGCCACTTTCGAGTCAAGTGTTATCTCTACGCATTTTGAGCTATCCACGTGTATGCGTGTATGTCGCCGTTAAACGTGCAATATGTAATTTTTTTTGGCCACCAGGGGTCACTCATTTCACATAATAACAAAGACGTACTTTGATGACGTCAGGAAAGAGCGTGGGCTCACGGGAGTTGTTGTCGCTGTCAATGACAACCAGCTCAGCTCATGACATGACATGATCGTTTTTTACAAAATATACGGATATACGGCATCTCTCTGTAGATTTAGCTTGTCAAGAAGCTTTAAATGCAACCCCAATGTTTACCTGTGTCATACTTCTCCTGCGCGGCTCGCTAACAGCAACAGTTGGCTGATTTGAATGAGACGACCGGAACGGGCAGCGCGCAGCACCGGGGGACAGTGCATCTCGTCTGAGTGAGCGCTCGTGAGCGGGCACGTGATTTACACGCATAAAAATACGTCTTACTTTTTTTTCTTCGTCATTTTCTATGCTTTCTTGGCGGTAGTCCAGTGTTCCCCTTTGTGTTTGGTGGTTTCGCCGGGTTCCGCAAGGAAGTTAGAGAAAATAGAGGAGTCAAAGGTTATATGACGCCATAGACGGACGACGAAACGGAAATAAAGAAACGGCCCGTGTCTTCGAATTAAACTATAAATTTCTCCGTATTTGAAAGTTGGTGGAAACTGTCAGGATAATGTAAGTACACATCTAATAGAAATATATAACATAGATACAGTTATTTTTGCTATTTTTAAAGCCGAAAAAGTACAGATTGTGTCTTTAAATGTCCGAGTGATTCTGCGTGTGTGTACACGCCGTCAAATGTCCGAGCGAAATGAAGCAAAATGTAGATCTACATCTGGGTAGCAATTTTTTTTCCCTAGGATGGTAGGGGAACACTCATAAATGCCATTAACCCCAGTGACGGGTAGGTTTAGGGAAGGGGTTGAGGTAGGTCATATATTTATATATACACTAATAACGTTAAGTCAACGGCGTTCATAAACACACTGAAAAGTGATTATGCGTGTTGATAGCACGCCAAAAATGGAAATACGAATTGGCGTGTCATACACACTTTCATGAGATCAGTCTGTCAGATGAAACACTCATCAAACAGACAAGAGTGCTCCTGCCAAATTTCTACAATTTTTTCTTCCATTTCTGAAACAATTCTATATTGGAATGTGAACTATAACTCCTCCCCGAACTCCCCGCTGCTCTGTATCTTGCTCTCTCATTGGCTGTCAGTAATCGCCGATGTAGTTTCACTCAGCAGGATTTTGAATCGTCGACAGGTCCGGATATTTAGCATGCCAAATATCTCACGGGCATCGGCGACTCGTCGGCGATTCTCTCAGATCGCGTCTTTGCTCATTCACACTGCGTGATTGTCACTCGCGTGAACGAACGCCAATTTGCCTGTGATTTCGGGCATTTGTCTGCGATTTCTCAAAACCTGTCGGCGAGCCAAAATCGTGGCTAAAATCGCGCAGTCTGAACTCGGCATAAGTCTGAAGGATCATGGAGTAAAATTCTGAAAATTCAGCTTTGATCACAGGAATATTTTACATTTTAAAATATATTTACCATTATAGTGCCAAAAGTTACGGACAGCTTTAACTCTACAATAAGTAAATCCACTCCACCAGATTTTTACACTTCGGCCACGTTTACACAAAGCCGGGTATTTTGCGAAACAAATATTTTCCCCCTCTCCGTTTTCAAAAATAACATCGTTCACACACCCACATAAATACGCCGTTGAGCGCCATCATAACTATGCTAAACCTATTGGCAGCAGTGTAGGGGGAAGGATAAAGCCATGCAAGCCAATCAGAATCCTCAGAACCGACAAGAGAGAACCTAAAATGCCGTTTCTTCCAGTTCACATGACAACACATAACCTGCGTTTTCAGAAATCTCCACTTTGGCCGGAGTTTTTAGAAATAATCGTTTTCTGTGATAAAAATGGGGTTTTCGTGTAAACGATAGACCAATCCGGAGGGAAATATCTGCATTTTCCCTTCGTGTAAACGGGGACTTCGACAGTCAGATCTATCGCAAAAACAGAAGTTCAAACACAGACTTCGAAAGTTGGCGCATTAGGTTTAAGAACATCATTTTTGTAGCGGTCTTTATTACTATATAGATAAAAATAAGTATCTTCTTAATAGAGTAGCCTATGCGATTTCAGACGTAACCTCTGCCTCAATGAAGCCCCCCTTCTTGCTAAGCGCACTATGCTCTGATTGGTCAGTTGGACCAGTGTGTTGCGATTGGTTAGCCGTTTCAGGTCTGTTTTAGAAATGTCACTTTTCTTATCATCATAGCTGTCAACATTTGGTTTTCAAAATCCGGGAGATTTGTGCGGGTTGAGCTTTGTGCGGTTGAGCTTTCCGCGCATACAGTAGGTTGCCAGGTTGAGATGACGAACGGGTTGAAATTGTAGGTGTGTGGATTGTGTGAATATAATGCATTTAATACAATATCTGGCAGCTGATCAACATTAGACAAACATATTGGTCCGATTATTCATAATGGAGTTTGGGCCATGCAAATTACGGGGGTTTCCTGGGAAAAATAACAAACCAGGAAGGGTTTGGGAGATAGGGCTAAAAAATGGGAGAAACCCGAAAAAAATGCAGGAATGCTTATCATAACCTGAGTTTCAACACAATATTAACTCAACTCAACTAGGCCTCACCACATTTGCGTATGTCTAGGGCATAAATGATTTAAAAGAGGAATATTGTCACATGTTCATTCCCAGAATAAAGCACTGAGTTTCAGGGATTTCAGAAACAATGCTACTGATATAGAGAATATCTCCTTTGCAGACCTTTTTCACACTCAAACAGCAACATTACACACAAAGAGAGTTGAACATGTAAAAAAAGCTCTACCCATACGGAAATGTAATATATGACATATATGTCCCTATATCGCAAGTGACGCTGTCATATATGCTAAATATATGACAATATATTGCTATGACATATATACCTATCTCTAGATATATGTTGATATAGGTTTATAACATATAAAAATTGTCCATATTAAATGAGTATATTGACATATATTAATACAACATATATGATTATTCTTTATATAATTTTGTATGTTATAACCATATATTTCACTGATATGTTAAATTTATATATGCCAATATATATTTAAAAAACATACATATAATTCACGTGCTTATGGTTTCCTTTTTATTTTATTCCTTTTCCTTATTTGAACATCTTGAACTTTTAAACAAGTCTACACAATCTACATTTATTGACATTAAATGACTTGCATTCCCGCTTTAAAACGAGTATACTTTTCAAATAAAAGTTGCATTCATGCGGTCCCTATAAGCAACAAAGTCATGTCATAAATTATAGGAAACCTGTAGGAAACCCAGCAACGGCGATTATTAGCTTCTCTTTCATTTTCTACTAATGTTTTGGTAGGAACAAAAATTTACTTTGTATGTTTCTCCGGAACAGCCAGCGCGAAGGACGTCTATATTCCGATTGGTTGCTGGCGTTACGTCATTACCTAGGCGCGCCAAAATTCAAACGTAATCAAAAAGACTTCGCGAATACGCGGCGCGCATTCAATACAGACCAACGGATGAAGAATGTTCGCTTGTCGAGTGGAAAGAAGAAGCAGCACTGTTCCAACATCACACATAAAAAACTTCAATATGAATGTTTTCTTAGACGGACTTGATGAGATCTGTAGGCTTTTAATTGAGTGGAGAGGTGGACTGAAGAAAAACTAAAGGCGGATATGGCCATACGAATCAACTGTGTTGCAGCCTTGTTGCAGGTAAGTTAATTTCTGAACTTTTATTATAATTCAAACATTGATATTGCACATTAATTAAAATAATCGCTGAATTGCATGAGCTATTTAAAATCTACTGATGATATCGAAACTAGTACAGATCTGATAATTGAGCAGATATTAAGTGTTTAACTGTTAAAGTTTTTATTTTTTTTATTTTATGTATTTTTTTACGCTAATATTATCGTTAACTGCTTTATTGTGTGCGTTGCATTTTCATGTTACTTTCGTGGTCATGTTTACAAGCTGTAAGCCCAGATTAAGTTCAATTTACACTGGCTGCAGTGCATCATTCTAAGATATTTAAATGTTTTTAATGTGAGAATAATATCTTTTAAAAAGTAACGTTAAGTTTTAGCTGTCAAACACATCATGTAAGTTAGTGGAGGAAAAAAAAATACACTATATGCCTTTAGAGTCTAGAACTACTAATACAATTATACTAAAGTAAAAATATCTCAAATGTTTGCCAATGTAAACTTGCATGATATTAAATTCCTGTCAGTATGTGTGCTAATATTTTGAACACTGTCCCCCATTATGACATCAATAATTTTGTGGGTGCATAAGCATTTACATTTGGTCAGCCTATGTTGTTGTCATTATCATAACCCTATTTGTATCTTTTGTTTTATATTCTACATTTTCTATTCCCCCTTTTTCCCCACAGAGAGACAGTCCACCCTAGGAAAATGAATGAGGACACATCAGTCCAGTCCAAAACTTCTGAGCAAAAGAAAATGCAGGCTAAACCCTAGGCTTGTTGAAGAGGAGACCAGTAATGACGGATCATCTAGCCACAAAAGGTCACAAGATTATTTTTTTTTTTACTGGAACCTAAAACTAGCATCTGCATTTCAAATGTAAAAAATAACTGGCTGCGCACTATAAAATTGTTGCTTCAGGATAAAATAAAACTAAATGATTATAACATATTACTTAAAAAAATCTTAACTACGTTTAGAAGTTAAATACTTTAAAAACTTTCCATAGATCTTGACAGTCATTTTTCACAGCCAAGTCCAGTGCATGCAGTCTGTCAGGTGTTTATGTTGCTTTGCCTGTTTCTCCTTATGTACAAGTCTATATCTGTTTATCTGTTTTAATGCCATCAACTAATCCATTCTGCTATTATTTCCGAGTTTTAGGCCAGCTGATCTTCATTTTCTGCTAAAGAAATTGAAAATACTGATTATCAAATTTTGTTTGTGTGTTTTGCTTCCTAGAAATGCCAAAACTCCTTAGTACAATGGGCAAGCTGGGAAAATGTCGTGAAGCGAAGGAACAGAGCTCACAGGAACAAATGGAATCACCTTCCAGCCTACACGAAACTGAGTATGCTGTTTTTCCAAACTACCGTAGTACAGCAAGTTACAACAGTAAAGACTTATTAAAAACAAATTCAATTTCCAATAAAACAATTTGTCTTTTTTTACAGATGCAGTGATCCAGAAATTTCCTGGAACCACGAGGGGCCAACTATTATTCAAAGTCACTGAGCTGTGGACATCCAAAAATCTCAACAAACTTAAAAAATGAACTGGTGGTATCATATACCTGTTGGGGGATTTTGCTTTTCTGGGTTTGTTTTATGTTTTGTTGTAATATTGTATTTGTATATAATAGTGATGAGAAATCTGGTTATTTTCCGCAAATCTGTTCTTTCAGACAGTTTCAATGAACCGGTTAAAAAAAAAAAAAAACGGTTCACCAGTTCTTTTACGTCCTCAAGTAATGATGTCAATTCTATCATCCTGGCCGAAAATACTTTCAGACAAAGGCATTAATTAGCCTAGAAATCAAAATCTAGTCAGGCCAATCACATAGTGTATAGAGTCGGTGGGCGGGCTTAATGATGGCAGAGTTACAATGGTTCTGCCTCCGTGTTCGGTTCAGAGATGGGGCTATCACGCATGCTCAGTATCTCCAGCTCACCAGTTCTCTGTATCCAACGTGTCCAAAACTAAAAGTTCTTGGTTCCGTCCTGGTGATCTCAGAACTGTTGTAGTAGTACGTGTGGCGTGCGCTGATCTGTGAACTGCTGAAACCTGAATATAGCCTATAGACCATTTCACAAGATGTAAACAACACTGGTCCAGAAACACTTCCTGTTTCATTTTGTAACCGTTTTCTTTATTTCACATGTAAAGAAAACATCTTAAAGATGTTGTTTAACTTTTTGATTCAGTTTTAAATGTTCTGTTGGTTGTATTTTATCCCAGCTTTTATGTAGTGTTAAAAAACTGAAACAGGAAGTGCTTTTGGACCAGTGTTGTTTACATCTTGTGAAATGGTCTATAGTCGACAAAACTAAAAAGTCGATGCATGTCTCCAGTATGTTTAATACGTTATGTTTTGATTAGCACATTATAAATATTTACTTTGTACTTTTAAAATCTTGGCTAGAGTTTACGTCAAATATCAACTTAGAAATTAAATGAGCTGTTCCTGAAAATAATGTTTTAGTATAATAACAGTTTAGTTTTAAAATCCATTCGTTTCCAATCTTTAAAATAATACAGTGAAAAGGCAGTAATTAAGTGATAAAGATGTTTACAATGTTTTATTTTGTTACACTTATTGGTCAAATAAATACTTAAGAAACATGCATTTCCTCCCTCTGAAAAAAATTGTACGCATGCTCAGCTCATCAGTTCGCAGTATGTCGAAACGTGTCTGAAAGTAACAGTTCTCGGTTCTGTACTGTTGATTGAGAACGGCTGTACCTGTGCGTTCGGTAGTATGTGTATGCTTAGTATCAGCTGCTCGTGCTCAGCACATGTCTCAGTTCAGTAAACTGTTGCTGGAGTAACATATACTCCAGGATATTGCTTTATTTCAAGTCAGATGTGTCTGAAAGTGAGTAGTTGTGGATGCGCCGACGCAAGACGCAAACTGTTTCACTCGATTCAGTCCGATTTGGTATACCGGTTCACTAAAAACAACCGGTTCAAAATAACAATTTGTTCCAGAACCGGACATCACTAGTATATATAATAAAGTTATGTGTACAGTAGTTTTCTAATTTTGCTCAGCTTAACAATTTTTCTTTTTTAAATTAAAACTGTTTTAATAAAGTTTTAATGTTTTAACTGTTTTACTGTATTACTTCTTTTTTGCTAACTGCACCGTTTGACATTTAAGATTTAGGCATGTCATGTGCATTGCATTCCAAGTGTGTAAGTACACGTCCATAACCTATATTTAAAACTGTAAGAAAATTAAATTTATATATATATATAAAGACAATATAAAAACGTAGTAGGGACATATATATGTCACATGTATGTGAGCATTGTATTATGCATATATGTGTAGTTTGTAGATTGAACATATATACAAATAATATATGTCATGTATATTGATAATTATATATGTGACATATATGTATATAAAATACTTTTATACATATATAAAATATATGGGCTAGTTTTATATGTCAATATATGAAATTGTTCCATTTTCGAATAGGTTTTATATATGGGCAGATATATATGTACATATATGTTTTCACTGTATATGTACATATATTTCATATATGCGTATTTCATATATGTTCATATATTACATTTCCGTATGGGTATTGATCCTCTTTAATGCATATTATGGGGTTTGTTTAAATAAACAGTGAAGCTTGCTGGCAGGAGAAACCATGACCTATAACTGCTGCCAGCTTGCTGAAATCTGTTGATACAGTAAGTGTAAACACACACTCACACACGTGGTCTTGGTGTACAAAACGGTCACACTGCACTGTTCAATCCTGTCCGACCGTCAACCACATTGTTATGAAAAAGTGTCCAGATGGTCGTCCTCAGTGTAAACCCACAGGCCACAGTGCAGGGGAGGTGTTAAACGGCTCTCCTGTCTGAGAAATACCCGACGGCGACGACTCACCCAGTTCTGAAATGTCGGGGTCGGTCGGGGACTTGTTCCGCAGTCTCTCTGAGGAAATGGATTGAGGGGTTTTCCACTCTCATAATGAGATTTATCCGCACGGTGAGCCGAAAGATGGAGAGAGAGAGGGATGAGGAAAGTGAGAGCAGCAGGAGGCTGAACTCCCTCATTGTCACGAGGGTCTGTTTCGATGGAGTTTAGCTGCTGCTGTCGTATTAGCATGACTAGCGAGTTGTTGAGTGCATGATGTGATGCAGTGCTCGTGATTCCTGAAGTAGGAAGAACTTCGAGACACTGGAATATTTACTGTCTGTCACACACTAAAGCCTCGTTTACACAGCCTCATAAGAGTCTTTACTGTCTATATAGGCCAGATATAATCTCTGAAGAAAGCTAACCGTTAGCATTGACAGTTGTTCCGCTGGTGCGGGATCAGCTCTATGGATGTAACCTGCTCTGTTGGCATTTGTTGTTTTTGAATGGAGCCACAGGAAAATAATTTCATAACAGCGCTGATTGGTTATTGACACCATGATAATAAACACTAGAAGTTTGAGCTAATCAGTGTTATTTGAGTATACTAGTATAGTTTAATTAATATGAATCTTTTACGGTTTCATATTAATTTTAGTTTATATATGAATTACTCTTTGCTCTTTTTAAATATTACTACTTATTTATTTGTTTTTATTTCACTTATAGTTTTGTTTTTTTATTTATTTCAAGTTAGTCATTTTAGAGCTTAGATTTATTTCACTTACCAAGGCAACATTTCTAATTTATTTCATCTATCATTTTAATTTAATTTTTAGCTTCATTTCAATTGACAAAAAATGTTTTTAATAGTTTTAGTTGTAAGTTTACCATAACAACCATGATGCTAATGTTTGCTATAAGTTCGGTGTGATAATTGTTATTATATTATAATTATTATATTATTGAAATTGTTATATATATATATATATATATATATATACACACACACGCACTGTATATATGTACTGAATCAGACATATGCTGTTATAAAAATAGTAACATGTTGATTTCAGTATCACACACATACGAACAGGTTCAATATAGTAGGCTATCATCTGGATCCAATAGGATCCAAAGTGTAATTGTGAAATTGCAACACTACTTTTTTATTTTACATTTTTACAGCAACTCTTTCCCCGGTCTGTCTCAATCGTGTTGTTAGTTCCTTTTTCGATGAAGCCACTCCATATGAAATGTGCTGTGATTGGTTAGTTGGGTCAGTGTGTCGTGATTGGCAGCGCTTAGTGCGTGTTTTGGAAATGTCCCGCCCCTCCACAACTCTAGTGTAAATATTAGGGAGTCAATTTCAAACCAATTCGAGCCCGATTCAGACCCTGACAATGTTAACAGACAAGAGGATCATGCAAATGAATTTCACAGGATGAATTTCAGAGTGGTGTGTTTTTTTGTAATTTTCTTATACATTATAGATAATATGTTATCCACATGTTTAATCGTGGTTTTTGTCGGAAAACTATGGTAATACAAACAGTAATCGATCATTTTAATTTTCCTAAGGAGCGTCTTACAAAAGCGAAAGCTTACAAAAACAACAGAAACAAGCTTTTCGCAATAAAATGTGCAGATAAACATTGGGGCCATAATCTTCAGGAATAGTGTTTGTCTAAGTTTGTCCGCCTGAAGGTAAAACAAATGAGTTTTGGAAACGTTGTGGGAAAAACATTGTCTCTTGGACATAGCGACAAGACAACACTGTGTTCTCTAATGCAGCTCAGCCGGGCCTCATCCCCTTTCTTTGTGTATTCTGTGGCGGGATTATTTAAATGAGTAACATTGTGACTTCATACGATCTGGAAAAATCATGTTATAGTCCAAGCGAGCCGTTTGCTGTAGTTCTTGAAAAGTGGATTCTGTTCAATAAAATATATTAATTCAGGTTATGCGAATTAAAACGAATAGAGCATCTATTTCTCCAGCTTATCGTGTGTAAAACCTGTTGTTCCAAAAATATGCACACAACTGAATGTTTTCAGTGTTGTGCGATTAGACTTGGGCTGGGGCAAACTCATCACATTCAGCTTGTGATTTCCTGGCCACAATTAAGCAAATTGTGGCAGGTTTATAATCCTGCGGTGAGAGTTGAAAGAAGCTTTGGGTCGTTCAACGGGGCGGGCCATTAGAGGATGATGGGAGGACAGGTTTGGGCAGGGAGGGAACAGCTCGTCTGCTGCAAAATTTGATTACAATGAGTATGTGTGTGCATATTTGTATGATGGGATTTAGATTGCATTCAAGGACTAACTACATTTTTGCAAAACTCCAAACATACCAGTACATACAATTCACTGCAGTTTCCAGCTGAAATAAACACTAGAGGCAGTAAAACTTTTATACCTTTTCACAAATTATTGATTGTTCGGTAACACTTTACAATACGGGTGCACTAATATGTATTAATTCATCCTTAACTAATGCACAGATAATCATGAGTTACTGTATAACTAATGAAGAACTAAACCTGCATCAGCAACTAATAAAGAGTCAATATGATTAATAGATTAAGTAATACATGAATTGCTATTACTTCAATGTGTCATTGTGTATTAATTCCTTAATAACATATTTTGTTTACTAATAGTGTAAATTAATGTGTTAATTACCACAATTAGTCAAAGCTATGCACTTAAACTTCCAGTTGTCTGCTTTAATTAATCATTACCTAATGATTTGGAAAGGTATCGTTATGTTATGACTTTACTTATTGGGGCACATCATTATTAACTAGTCATTTAGTAATTGTAGTAATTTGCACATGAATTTGCACTAACAATGAAATAATTAGTGATGTATTAATGCATATTAGTGTACCTGTCATATTATCTGGAAGTTGAAATACAAGGCTTTGGCTCATTCTGGTAATTAACATATTAATTATTGAGTTATTATTGAATTAATCCACAATTATTTAATTAATAACAATTCATGAATGAACTAATACATTAACCATACAGACTCTTAATTAGTTCCTAATGTGGTAATCATTAACGAATAGCTTAGATAATCATTAGTTACACATTAATTCAGTATTATCTGCGCATTAGTTAAAGGGATACTCCACTTTTTTTGGAAATAGGCTCATTTTACCACTCCCCTAGAGTTAAACAGTTGGGTTTTACCGTTTTCGAATGTATTCAGCTGATTTTCTGATATTTAGAAGAATATCAGTAACCAGACAGTTTCTGGTCTCATTGACTTCCATAGTATATATTTTTTTCCTACTATGGAAGTCAGTGAGACCAGAAACTGTCTGGTTACTGACATTCTTCTAATTATCAGAAAATCGGCTGAATGGAATCGAAAATGGTAAAACCCAACTGTTTAAACTCTGGGGAAGTTGTAAAATGAGCCTATTTCCAAAAAAAAGTGGAGTATCCCTTTAAGCATGAATTAATGCTTATTAGTGCACACGTGTTGTAAAGTGTTACCGATTATTTTCCGAGTCATTCCTTCCGCAATAAGTGTTTTGACCATAGTGCTTGATTTGTTTACTAATATATGTTGACATTTGCATGACATAACCAGCTCAATATGTGAGTCTTTTCTGTCGTAGTAAACTTGCTCAGTAGCTCATCTGGTACAGAACTGTACTTGAGATGGAGAGCGATAGTGTGCGACACGATAAAAGAGCTCAAAGACCCGTAGAATCAAGCTGACGGCATGGTTGCACCAGAAAACGTGTTTTTATCTCACATTTGCTTTTGCGGGAACCTTTTAGCACCACTCACCAAATGCAATACGCACAACAACTTCACGTTCATCTCTTTCGGATAAAACTGAACATGCTTTTAGCGCCACTCACTGGACATTTCAATTTGAAAGTGTTGAAGCAACGTAATATCGTTTTGCTGAAAAATCGCCACAGGCATGCTTTTCCAACGAGCCTGGGTGTACATGGCAATGCACATTTGCTGTAATGAGACTTGTCATTGAAAAATATTGGATTTGATTTCCATCTAAATAGAGTCATTCTTCATCGACAAACCCTTTTGTCTTTAAATGACGCATTTAAGCTGCTGAAAGTGCAGGTTGAAGCATAAAGAAAGCTTTGTTTTCTGTGGTAATGCACATTGCATTGCGACTCATTGCAGACTTGCCATTTCCTCTGTGCAGAGAAATGCTCTGCTACACGCGCTTAGATTAAAGTGTGTGTGCACGTATATGTGCGTTCATCAGCGCTGCCATGGTGAGAGGTGGAAACAGAGACGTATGAATTGTTGCTAGAGAAACCTTCCCATGGGGAAGCACTAAACAACACACTCCTCTAAATACTTGCCCTGTTTAAAGACTCGTCCGAAGCCTAATTCTATCTGTCGGGTTTCTACACCTCCATTTATTTCAGTAGCCGCTTTCTTTCCTTTCGTCGTTTGGCTGCAGATGTTCTCAGCCGCTCTCTGGATCCGGCGTAATATCTAGGAAATGTGCTGACAGCAGCATCAGACGGAGGAGAGAGGGAGGGAGGGATGATTTTTTGGGATGGTAGAAGGATGCAATAATATCTTTGAGAACAGCGTTTATCTCACACCGAGGCTTCTTTTCTAAACCAGGCACACACATGCACGCAATTCACATCCACCATTAAAAAAAATGGTGGCTTTTGGGTTTCCATGACCTGCTTTCCTTAGTCGGCCTTTTGTCATATCATATCTCTCTCTCTTTCTTTTCAGTTTAATCCTAAGCTTTGGCCACATTTCTCCTCTGGCTGCATGTGTGTTGTTTTGTGTGTGTGTGTTTAGAGGGGAAAGCTCAGGCCATCTTGAAAAATTGATATTTGATCCCGTGTGTAAAGGAGAGGAATGAGTCCAGCTCGCTTCACTCCGAACATCATCACTGCTCTCTTTAGTGCTGATGTATGCGCTCAACAACACACACGATGATGGATTTGAACACGTGCTGTTTGATAGAAAAATAGTGAAAACATTCTAGTAGTTCATCGTCTTGATGTTTTTTTGAGAGAGACTAAATTGAGAGACTAAAAACAACAGCATTTATTTGAAATAGAAATCTCTTGTAACATTATAAAAGCCTTTACTTTCACTTTTTATCAATTTAATGTGTCCTTGCTGAATAAAAGTGCTCATTTCTTTCAACTAGCCTCAAACTTTTGATCGGTATAGTGTATATAGCCTATTGTGATTCACTGTGGTTTTGTCAAACTGATTGTTGCTATCGAAGCTTGTTGCATTGCATCTGATAATATCACACTACCTAGAAACCACATAACTGAATGTTCATGTACCATGGTATTTACATGGTACATCAAAGAATACCATACCATAGTAGCTACTACACATTCAAAAAACATAGTATTTACATAGTAAGTGAACTCTCTTTACTCGTGTTGCATTAAATCATCACAGGAAGCTGGGCGAGAGCACCATGTATTACAGATTGACTTTATGCATTTATCTTCATGATGACTGAGACGTTAAAGCTTTGCAATGGTTAGCTTAGCTTTGCCTGTATGCCTCAGCAACTAATATTAAACTTCAGATTTAATCCGTGACATTACTGTACACAGAGACAGATTAAACTGCAGCCATGTCTGTCACTGATGTATCCAAGCAATACGGAGGAGTGTAAGTGATTCAAAACACATTTCGCCAGCATTTAACTGGCAGAGATAGGCTACTTTTTAAAAAAAAAAAAAAACTTTAATTTGAGTCAGAAATTTGCTGAATGGAAAAAAGTAAAGTTTTTTCAGTTTTCGTCTTGCTTTAGGTAGAGTATATTGGTCATAGTAGGAGCATGTGAGCTTCATGGGGTAAAATATATATAAATAAAACTACTGAATAATTAATACTTGCTTCAAACCATAAGCTTCCAAAGCTACAAAAACAGCATTATTCACACAATAACCCTGTTTATTTGTTAAATGTTTAGTTGTTGTTTACTAATGTTTAAACTAATGTTTATTAATGTAAATTTTCCTTTAAAGTGCATCTAGTATGCTTCTTTGTATATTACCTTTCATGTAGTGTGTAATATGGCTGTTTGTGACACAAGTGACTGGGCCATCTGACAAATTAGAGTAGATTAGACCAATCACAACAGACGGGGTCATCTGACCAATCAAAGTAGAGTAGGCCAATCAAACAGACTGGGTCATCTGACCAATTAGAGTAGAGTAGACCAATCAAACAGACTGGGTCATCTGACCAATTAGAGTAGAGTAGGCCAATCAAAACAGACTGGGTCATCTAACCAATCAGAGTAGAGTAGACCAATCAAACAGACTGGGTCATCTGACCAATTAGAGCAGATTAGACCAATCACAACAGACTGGGTCATCTGACCAATCAGATTAGAGTAGACCAATCACAACACACTGGGTCATCTGACCAATTACAGCAGATTAGACCAATCAAAACAGACTGGGTCATCTGACCAATCAGAGCAGAGTAGGCCAATCACAACAGACTGGGCCATCTGACCAATCAGATTAGACCAATCAATCACAACAGACTGGGCCATCTGACCAATCAGAGTAGAGTAGACTAATCACAACAGACTGGGCCACCTGACCAATCAGAGTAGAGTAGGCCAATCACAACAGACAGGGCCATCTGACCAATCAGAGCAGAGTAAGCTCTCAGAAAGGAGTGGACATTGAATAATCTGTTTCAGACACTGTTAAAGAGGTGATGCTGCTGTGCCTTTTATGAGAAAATTAAAGTGTTTTGACCTAGTAAACGTGTTGTTGGAAACCTTAAAAAAATGTAGGAACCTTTAAAATAGCATAATGGGGAACATTTCACAGTTTCACATTATGTGGGTCACCTTTATCAGGCAATGAGTTACCAGTCCATCGGCAAGATGTCAAAAAATACGTTTCTTGCTTTACTATAAAATATTGATATTAAACATCTTCACATGCCTTGACCCTGTTTAAAAAGTCTTTTTTTCTGTTATCTCTTTCTGTCTGCAGGTGCCCTGGACGAGCCGTACGGCAGGACCTGTGTGTGTGTGTGTGTCTGCAGCTCAGTGGAATGTTTTCAGATCTCCCCAAGGTGCTGATACTGGGGGCCATCGCAGCGGCCTCTGCCTTCGTGGTCACCATCCTTATCGTCTTGGTGTGTGTGGGGTGTCAGAGGTGAGTAAATGCTCACACACATTGCAAACACCTTTTACCTAGTATAGAGAACCAGTCGTTTATCATATTCCATATTGTAAAGGGGTCATGAACTACATTGTTTTATTGTTTTATAATGTTTCCTGGGGTGCACTTATAATGTTAGTATGAATTTGTAAATAAAAAGCATTTCTCCTATCACGATTGTATCCCTCTGGTTTGAAGGGGCGTGTCTACTGAGAGACTTCAGTGTAAACGCCCACTGATGTGATTGGATGACATCTTCGCATATGAAATATGGAACTCTCTCGAAAACTTTTAGCATGTTTTTACTATTATAGCTCTCAATGTTAACTAATCATGAAAAGTATTGATTATAGCATTGTATTTATATCTATGGTATTATAATTATATTGTGATGATCATTGTTGAGCGCATGAATGCAGTGATCTCATCTTTGCAACTCGATTTCTCCACACTAACGAATGATTTCATCATAGCTGTGCAAACGTAATGTAAATAAGAAATTTGTTGATTATAACATGAGGTTTGGCGAGTCCCGAACTCAGACGCTGAGAAACTCGCGTTACTTGATTGACAGCTCCAGCAATTGTTAAGGGAGAATTCTTTGATCGCTTTCTAAATATAATTGAATCAGTTTCAAAAACATTTTCATCCTACGAAGAGAAACAATGTGAAGTCACTGATTTAATTTACAGACACATTTCATATTTACTGATGTTTACATCTTTCCACTTGTAAATTTCAACTTTCCACTTCAAAGAAAGCGGAGCCTCAGAGTCACGCCTACCCATAGACAGTATAAGAAATGGACAGAGCGATCTCATTGGAACTCCATTGAGACGATTGAAGCCCGTTTTTGGCAATTTTTTAGCACTTCCGTCCCTGACGCGCAGACTCAAACAGAGCTTGACGACGTAGATGTGACGTGAGCGACCCGTTTGTCTTCTAGTGGCTGTGGCATGAGAAATCTGAATCATTCCCTTCCGAAACTTGCAGAGGCGGAGAGTGTGAGTATGAGCTGTCCATGAGCTAGGAGCTGGAGAAACTTTTGCTAGGTATTCTGATTCATTATTTTGTCGAGCTTCTCCTCCTGTCCATACGATAATCTCTCTATTGTGCGACAGAGAGTCGCGTGGGTATGACGCAATTCCGCTAAAACTGCTATATGGGGCCATAACATACAGTAAGCTACAAGGCAGTGGAGCGTTTTATACATTGTCGTGTTTCTTTAGAAATAAATAAAGGACAAATGGGGTCTTCAAACGCCTCAGATGTAATGTTATTCGCCGTCAAAGTGACGCCAAAATGAATGGGAGTCCATTCATTCAGACTGTCGCGAGTCCCACCCCAGAGTCACACCAGGTGGGCATATGACATCCAGATTACCCCCCTCTGGAAGTACAAGACCTCCAGGAAAAGACAGGCCGGTTTTCTGAAAAGCGCACCCCAGGCAGGGGTGCATCTTTCCCGGTGGGCACGAGCCCCAGCGCGAGGGGATGGTGGGTTGGGCGATTCTGGTGTCAAATTTGACTAAGTCCGAAAACGTGATGTGGGCTGAAAGCTCCATGCCCTCAGACCTCCTCGGCCAGCCCAGGGAGGGTGGCCCGTCCTGGGCCAGAGTCAGATTTCGCCGCCACCCCTGGAGCTCCGCCTGGAGCGAAGACGGTCCTAAAACGGGCCTTTGGGGATGTATGGAGGAGGGCAGGTGGGGTGGTGGCAAACACAGGGGGCCCCCACACCGGCCATCAGACCATCGTGAGTCCCACCCAGAGTCACTCCAGGTGGGCATATGAAATCCAGATTACCCTCTCTGGAAGTACGAGACCTCCAGGAAGAGACAGGCTGGTTTTCTGAAAAGCGCACCCCAGGCAGGGTGTGTCTTTCCCGGTGGGCACGAGCCCCAGCGCGAGGGGATGGTGGGTCGGGCGATTCTGGTGTCAAATTTGACTAAGTCCGAAAACGTGATGTGGGATGAAAGCTCCATGCCCTCAGACCCCAGCTGGCCATCCCAGGGAGGGTGGCCCGTCCTGGGCCAGAGTCAGATTTCGCCGCCACCCCTGGAGCTCCGGCCGGAGCGAAGACGGTCCTAAAACGAGAACAAGATGGCAGCTCCCGCGATGCTTCAACTTCCGGTCGATGGATTACCCCCTTGCGTCTACCTAGTACACATCGCCACGGACCAATGGCAGTTCAAAGATGTTTACCAGCCGGACAACTTTTCCAGAAAGTTTGCTTTAGCAGGTTGTTTCGAACATCGAAAACAAACTTTGGCCTGATTTCATTCGAAATGACATTCTTCGATTATGCTTCAATCAGGGCTGCGTCCAAATGATGTGTAAACGCACCTTACGCAAGACTTTAAATCGGATTTGTTATCTTTTCTGTTACAATCTGAAATATCATGTGGCAACAGCTGAGTAGGAGCAATAAGAACTGAATTTCTTATTTCCACATGTTCTTCCTCAAAAAGAACCATTAATTGAAGAATCGTTAAGGAACTGGAATTGTTAAGAGCGATCAGAAACCAAACCAGGATCCTTATGATTCCCATCCATAATGCTTCATTCCTGAGCTGTTTGTTCGTTTGCACTTAAAAGTGTTTCTGCACAGACGCACCCCACTCATGTGTCAAACGAATGCGTCGGCTTCTTAAAAACTCCCCCCCACTCTTGTGTCAGGGCACATCCTCCTCGTTCTCTTTAGTTCTATCTCTCTTACTGTCTCTATCTCTCCTTTCCTGCTGTGGAGCGACTTGATGAATGCTAATATCACTCCTTCAGCAGATTGCGTGCCCTCTGTAGGAGCCGTTTCGCTGGGAAGTTAAGCTCTGCGTCGGATGCTCGTTTGTGACAAAGACTTTTGCTGCGAGATATCACAAGGAACGAAACCCTCCAACAAATCAGTTTCACAGACTCTCAGGCATTGTTCTATTTCTGTTTTGCATAGCGTTTCACAGAAATGAAGAATGGGGACTAGACTCTTTTGTTGCATTTTCACCACAAAGTCATGTTTTTGCTTTACTGCAAAACAACTTGCTCTGAATTGTTAGAGCATGGGAATACAAGCTAACTGTACAGAAGCCAAGTGTGTTTGTTTTAGTGTCATTTTAACGGTAAAAATAGAGATACACTAAATATGGCTGGAAATTTGTGCTGGCATTGCAGCAAAGTCAACAGATGCGAAATGGAAAACACACTGAGCTCGTTGTTCGGAGATACACAAATTATGATTGAGTAAAACCCCTTTCTCAGAATTGATCTCATTTCCATTTCAGAGTTAAAGGGATAGTTCACCTAAAAAACGTGTCCTCATTTACTCACCCTCATGTTGTTCAAAACTATGTGACTTTCTTCTGTGGAACACAAAAGGAGATATTTTGAATAATGTTCAAGCTGCTCTTTTCTATACAATGAGCATATAGTGGCCGTATAATATAAAGTACCATAAAATATAATACTCAAACACTACATTCTGCAGCTCTTAAAGGGTTAGTTCACCCAAAATATGAAAATTAAGGCTCCACTATAAGTTTATCAAGTGACGAGAATACTTTTTGTGCAGAAAAACAAACAAAAATAACGACTTTATTCGACTATTCCTATTATTATAAAAATTTTCTTCAATGACTTTCTGGGCCGTCAAGTTTCGATCCCTTAGGAACCCTATTTAGCAGTGATCCACCTCTCAAATTTAATCAAAAATATCATCATTCGTTTTCCGAAGATGAACGAAAGTCTTACGGGGTTGGTACAGCATGGGGGTGAGTAATTGATTACTTAATTTTCATTTTTGGGTGAACTAACCCTTTAAATATAATCTCACCAGGTTTGATGTCAAAGACACCAAACGCCATTCAGTCTTGCATGTTTTTATCCAGTGCCAGGTTGGAAATGGAGGGGAATATTATTTTTTTTTAGCAAGTAATTATTTAAATTTAGCAAATAAATATGTAAATATGATTTGTTCACATCATATGACATCAGAACAGTGTTTTTTTATTATTGTTAACTAAAATTAAAAATAATTTTATAATAATTTATAATATTAAAAATAATTTCTGGCAAATAAATCTAAATTAAAATAAAATACAAATATTAGATTAACTTTAAAAAAAAAAACTTAGAGAAGAATAAGCATGTTGCCCTGGAAACGTAATGAAATAAGTTGAAGTACTAAAATTACTAAACTTAAAACTAAAATAAAAATGAATTAAAGGTTGCAATTTAGTTCATATAATGTGGGAGATTCATAAGAACACAAATTTACTAAAATGAAAATTAATGCTGAAAATATAAAATAAAAGCTAATTCAATATATTAATAGATAATATAATAGTATGTAAAAGATACTAAAACAACACTTCTTCTGAAGACTTGACTGCACCAGACATATGGACTACTTGGCACTTTTATATTGTAAATTTATCATTATTCAACGTGGAATAATGAAATATGCTAATACAAATTTACTTCATCTCACTTAATTAACCAATGTCTTTGCTGCTAACCTTCAATGATCCAATTCATCCAATTTATTTATACTTTCCGTAATTACTGTAGATATACCATCACTTTTGTGTTTAATGTTATTGTTTTTATTGCTGAAGTTAGAGAGTTATTATATTTGTTTGAGCTGCGTCCTCTACTGTACAGATGTGGATTCGCACGTCCTTCTTTTGTTAAAAAACAACCAAACAAGCCCATGCAGGTGAGGAAAAGTAAAGCAAAAGTAACGTAAATCATTACCTTCCATAAAACTAAGCAATGTAATTAGTTACTTTTTTTAGGGAGAACACATTACTTTTACAAGGAACTTTCCCCAACACTGAGGCCCTGTTTACACGAGAATGCTCGCGGGTGAAAACGTAAAAATATTTTATCGGATGTGCCTTTCGTTTACACAGCGACGGCGTTTTTGGAGCTTAAAAACGCAAAAAAGTGAAACCACCGTCCAAAGTGGAAATCTCAAAAACGCTCCACCGCCGCGTTCCCGGGTAAAGGCTAAAAACGCAAAAGTCTGCTAGACAGTGAAGGTTGTACGCAGGTGCTTGGACTTGTTGTTGTTGTGTGGTAGTGCTCCACATTGCCACCTAGCCGCCTGGAGTGCATACTACATCAAATTTCACACACTTTTGCGTCGCGGATTTCCCACCCATAACGCTTGTCTAAACGCAGAATAAAAAGTGATAACGCAACGCCACTTTTGCGTTTTCTCTTCAGATCGTTCCCGTGTAAACATAGCCTGATTGTTGGTGCTTCGATTATTTTTCTTTTTCGCTTTTTTGTGTCGACTCAAAACTAATTTTGTGAAAATCTACATTGTGCCTTTAAATTGAGCTTAACTTGTACAGAACCTGGAATGCTCCTTTAAAACATGGCAATGCTAATGCGGTATTCATGATTGCAAACGCAGAGTGCAGCTGTGATTTTGCTGCGTGCGGCTTTGCAGTGTGTACATTCTGCAAGTCATGTGTGTGTATACACAGGGTCTCTAAAACCGAGGTGCAAACGTGTCCCTCCGGCCTCCTGAGTTCTGACCTTCACAGGGGAATGGAGCGATACAGCCCTCGAAACTACAAACAAACGGCAAACACTGTCATTACGGCTGTGACTTATGGCATATGCATTACGCTATTCATCCATGTCTATTCATCCATAAACGCCTTCTTTCTTACCATAGTTTAAGGGTGTAAAACAGTGAGAGGAGAGAAAATCCTCTGTTTCACAGATTCCCGTAAGTGTGAGGGATGTGCGTAGCAGTGGTTAAAAATGGGGTGAGAGTGAGAAGAACCGAAAGGTGTGTGAAAAAAATGTGTGTATATCGCAGGCTGTTGGATTGGTGGAGTGAGAGAAGCTATAATTGATGTCACACCTGGTGTGTGTAGGGAATGAGAGGAGACGAAAGGCAAGGGAGGAGGG
This sequence comes from Cyprinella venusta, assembly GCA_038021265.1. NCBI lineage: Eukaryota > Metazoa > Chordata > Actinopteri > Cypriniformes > Leuciscidae > Cyprinella > Cyprinella venusta. The sequence continues at coordinate 10,169,255 of CM075883.1, read as the reverse complement.
ATCGTCAGGGTTACCTATCCATCCTCTCGCTCTCTCTTCCTCCATCCCACCTGCATCACATCTAGTCCCTCATGATTACATCATCCCAGCCCTGCCAACCCCACAGAGAGCCATTACAAACACTGTAGTGGAATTTTACTTCCTGGCATATTCAAGAGTGCACAATAGCTCAGTTACAAAAGCCAGCGAGCTGCATGTCTGTAGTCTACTAAAGAAGCAGCTCTCTAGAGGCCAATGCACACTTGACTCGACGATAGACGCCGACCAATGCAACCAATCACCATGTACATCACTTTCCAGACCAACAACGTTTGCCTAGCTAGCAAAAATTAAATTTAAGAATGTTTTGCTAATGTTCCTAATGTTTCATTATTTTCTATTATTCAACTATTAATTTGAAAAAAAATGTTTATAGTAAACATTTATGGAAAAAAACACTGGGACTAAGCCTGGAAAAAGTTGATAATCACAGTTGTGCTCTACAATTTCATTGAAGCCTGGCGCTGCAAAGCTTGTGCCACTCTGGAGGTCACAGAAGGTGCCTTAAAATACTAACTGGGTTGGCATCTCATTTGATTTGGGAGCAGAGCTAGTATTGCGAGATGCTCATAGGAATTTCCAATCATTAAAAACTTTCTTTGCATGCATGTTGTATCTTATGTTGTCCTCACAAAGAGTGTGTCTCATTTTGTCTGCAGAAAAAGCAAGAGCAAACATGGCCAAGCCAACGGAGGGGGTCAGAAATTGGAAACAGTGAGTGCAAATAATTATAAATGAACACACACACATATTTGCACAGTGTAATTATGGACATGGATGTACATACGTATACATGATAATGTTTTGTATCACAGGCTGCGCTGCGCCAGTCCAAGCTGAACTCAATGAGTAAATCTGACACCCGCCTGCATGACATGAACAGGCTGCCCTGCAACGCCAACGGTGAGAGAATTCACTGCTTTTTATGACACTTGTACACACAGACTCATTCCCCCACACACGCATATATGAACTGGCCGACGCACGTGTGTGCAAAGGCTGACGTCTCCATAGGCTTGTTGTGGTAATATGTTTACTAGTTCATGTTCCCACTTCCCACTGCCACAAATGTGTGATGTGCGAAGCTGAGAGAGACAGTCGTCAAGCTGTAGACAGAGAACACACACGCCTCAAAGCCTTATATACATCAGCTTCTGATCTTTAATATCCATACCAATGGATACTCAGCTCCATTCAGTATACACAAATACACATGGAAGAATAACAAAGTCCCAATTCTGTCAAGTTCAACATGAAATCAAGACTGACCCTATTTAATATCGCAATGTGTGCTTCTGGTTGCAATATGCTGGATTCATCAGTCCACATTATACCTGGTTGAGATTACACGATTTTTTTGTCTGTTACGATCGTCACTGTGTCAGATTACGCGATTTTGACTCCTAAAATCTTGTCGTGTCGTGGAGAAGACACATGTTAGACTACACGTTGCTTCCTGACCAGTCATCGCATGCCGTATTTAACGGCGTGTGTGATGTCATCGAGAAGGCGAAACTAGCAGCGAGTGACTTCCGGAAACGAACGTAAACAAACAATGGATGAAGCGGTGAGTGTTGTATTGGCTGTCCGTGTTCAGAAAAAATTTTAAAAAAGAAAGAAAACCCGACAAAAAAGCTTCTGTGAAGAAAAGCTTCTGTGCTCCTATTGGTCAACTTCTTACGTGTGACGGAACCGTCGTGGATGACCGTTAAAAAATTAAACATGCTAGTCTTTTTTGTCGTGATGTCGTGAAGCATCGCAGACGCGATGTAGGTTGTCGTCCACTATGACACACTATACGAGATGATACGATCGAATCCATACGATGAATCTGAATCTTGCGTCCCGACGCCCATTGTCGTTTACGAATCCCCACGACACCCTACGTCAAACAGATCGTGCCAAAATCGGGCTCAAATCGTGTAATCTGAACCAGGCATTATTCCAACTTAACCCCCCCCCCCCCCCCAAAACCAAGTTCTGTCATTAAACTCTAGATGGCGCAGGCTGATGGGTCGTTAATTTAACTACTAGGCACAAGCTGATTGGTTCCTGTTGCATTTGCAGCTAGCGAGCTTGCAGCTCAGCATTTACAAAGTTGCAGTACACTTTCAAAATTTTTCTGAAACCCTCCTCCTCCACCAGCTCCACCTGTATAAATTGGCTACAGTTTATTCATATATGCTGTTTGTACAGTTGTAGAATACCTCACATGCTAACAAGTAGCAGTGTGTCTGTGTGTGTATTGGCAGTAGCAATTATCAACAGCAGCAGCAGCGTAGCAGATCTGTTCCGCCAAGACCAAATACATTGTCATATCCATTACCATGCTAAACTAAAGTATTCATGCTAGAAATTGCTTCAACTGTGAAATGACTTTCCTTTTTCTGATGGTGTCACCAAGACCCCAAGTTTCATCGCCAATGTCAAGATCGGCAGTGGTATGCAATGCTAGTATGCTAAACTGTTAGCTTGCTAACTGAAAATACAAAAAAAGGTAAATGTTACATTTGACCATTTTCAGCTTTGGTAAAATCATGCGATTCATACTTATAAGATACAAATTCACATTTTTATTTTAAACTGAGTTGCCAGTGAAGTTTCATGTTGGTTTTAACTCATTGTACTGTACGTATGCAGGTTTAAGGATATGTCAATTTGTGAGTGTGTTAGAAATACGAGATAATCAAATAGTAATGGTCTGCCCTCTTGTGTTTCCCTGGAGTAATGTGACATTTCTAATGACCCTTTGTAATATGATATTAATACTCCAGACTGTCTTTAATCTTAATCCTTTAATCTTTCCCATCTCTCTTGTCTTAATCCATGTTATTTGGATTGACAGGCGCCCCTAAGAGCCGGCCGGCCAGCATGGACCTCCTGCTCCTGCATACCCGCCGCTCCAATTCTGACCTCCGACCCAGCCCGGCCCGCCAACTGCCTCGTGTTCCCAACAAACCTGACAGCGAGGATCGTGAGCACACCTACTCTGAAGTTTCCCGCCACACCTCTCCCACGTCCCTCCCACCAGACGACGGCCTGTACGAGAGCGTTGGAATCAAAGCGGCTGATAAAGCTGCTCCGCCTGCTGCCATTGCCCCGCCATCAACCAACACGCCCACTCAGCGGCAAGTCCACAGCCCGACGTCCAGTGGGAATGGCCAAGGTGGAAGCAAAGGGGGCGCGAGTCAAGAGGCGGTGACGGCAGAATACGCCTCTATACGGAAGGTGAAGAAGCTGGAGCGCGGCAGGAGAGAGGAAGTGGTGGAGGATGGAGAAAGGGAGCACCAGAGCGTGTCCAGCAGCGAGTCCTCCAGCAGCACCTTGCCTAGGAAATCTGTGGAACCATTTCATCTACCCAATTTCCCAAAGGTGATGACACAGATCAGCCACACATCAGTCAAAAACACACGTTCATAGCCAAAAATGGCCAGCAAAATCCCACAGAAACCTTGAAGGGGGGACTTGGTCCATGTAAGGAGGGGCTTTCACACTGGGTGGTTAGCCTATAGCAGGATTTCTCAAACTTGGTCCTGGAGGGCCGCTGTCCTGCAGAGTTTAGCTCCAACCCTGATCAAACACACCTGAGCAAGCTAATCAAGGTCTTCAGGATCACTAAAAAGTCACAGGTAAGAGTGTTTGATCAGGGTTGGAGCTAAACTCTGGACAGCGGCCCTCCAGGATCGAGTTTGAGAAACCCTGGCCTATAGGAACTCAGTTATAGATACTAGCCATCAGGGGTGTCCTCCGAGAACCAAATGTTCCCCTACGATCATTTTCCTGGTTGCATTTGCACCGCCAGTTGGAACTTTGAAGTGAAGGAAGCCGTCACTTACGTCCTGTGCGGGACTTTTATTCTGATGGCGCTGAGAACGACTTAGCCTGAGCCTGAGCACACAGCACTCCCATTCTCCATCTTCATCACTTTACGGTCGGTTTAACAGTCGTATCTAATACGATATTGGATAGAACGGTTAAACAAAGAAAGTAAACAGTATACGAAAAAGTATTATAGCGTTTGCCAAGTCCAATGTCCGATGTCCAATGTCGCTAGGTGAGAAGAAGACGTTTTTCTTGGTCCCTTCAAGGTTACGTTGTATTTCCTGCTTAGCTTAAAGGTTGAGAAGTGCCTAGACTTCGGCATCGGGCCATCTATCTCTGCTTTACATGTTCGTGGAGTAAATATATAGGCTTTTTAAAAATGGCAGCTGCCAGTGTTTCGCAAACTTTCGGCCAATCAGCGTACAGTCCACTAATGTCACATTGTGCTGGTGTAGACCCTACTATGAAGTAGGAGCTATATTTAGTACACCCAAAGGGCAAGAACACCCTAGCACGCAACTAGATCAACTCAGCAACCACAGTAATGCACAAAAAACCCTCTCAGAAGAACTTAGCAACCTTATAGCAACACCCTAGCAACCAGCAAGAAAACTCCTGCAACCCAATAACTTACTATAACCTCAGAACAACTTTGTAACTGCTTAGCAATGCCCAAGAAACAATCCTGGGCTGTGTTTCCCAAAAGCATCATTCACAAATTAAGGTCGCAAGTTCCATTGAACTCTATTTGTAACGACAGAACTTGTGACCATTGTTGTCTTTGGGAAACACACCCCAGAATAACCCAGCAACCACTTAGTAGCAGACAAACCTTAGAACAAATTAGTGGCTACCTAGCTCCCAAAACACTCCCAACTACCACAAAATCATAGACATATACACTAGACCTCACCTTGGCTACGGCAGTTCATTGGAACGAATGCGTCAATAGAGCCGCCATCTTGAAACAGGGGAGCCCCTCCACTTTAATGCATCAGCGTCAATGTAGTAGACACAAGTCTAAAGGAAATAAAATCACCATAAATCATCATGAATGCGTTTTTTCTTGTTTTTTTTTTTTTGGTTTGTTCCAACGGTCAGACATGTATTTATCATTGATTCAAGAAAGAAAATTATTTTTTTTTAAACATTCTTCCTAGTTCAGATTTCATCCGTGAACATCATACGCTGCACAAAAGTCCGCCACCATCAATGAATTCGAAGTAAAGGCAGAGATAGCAGCGTTACCTAGCTACTTCCTATGACAAGACCCCTGTTCCAAGATGGCGGCGGTTTTGACGCATGCTTAGAACCCTAAGGTGAGGTCTAGTATATATGTCTATGCCACACAATAAGGCACTTGAAACTTTCCAGAACAACTTAGCAACAGCATGGTAACGTCCTAACAATCACATATTAGTGCATTAAAACCTTGCAACAACTTAGCAGCTGCTTAAGTTAGCAAAAAAAAATCAACCACCCAAAAACACCTCAGCAACCACATAATAAATCACTACATACTTCCCAGAACAACTTAGCAACTGCGTAATACATTAGCAAACACTTCAGAACAACTTTGCAATTGTATAGCAATGCCATGCTAACAACTTAGCATCTTTAAAGGGTAACTAAACCCCTGGTCAGAGCCTGACTCCACCCACTGGCAATATTTGAAAAATGCTGAAAAAGTGGGCAGACCCCAGCGGAGATAGAGGGGACGAAATACACACTCTATCCTGATCGTTTCCTGACTCTATCTTGACTCGCTACAGTGGTTTTGACAAAACAAGCTGGTTTTTATACTACCAAGGGCGTAGCTCGTACCAAGAGCGTGTTGAGCTGAAACGTGCGTACGTCACGAAGAACCGCTAACATCCAATAGGAAAATTCAGCTGCAGTAGCCACCGTTCAACCTGAAGAGGGCAGCACTAAGACGTTTTTACACCACATATTGTAGAAATAAAACACTTTATACACAAATATCAAAAAAGTTAATCGAATCAATGACTGGTATTAATAAAGATCCATTCTTACAGATCATTAACTAAAAAAAAGTTGGTTTAGGGTTTAGTTACTCTTTAAGGCAGCCTACTCTCATTTTCTTCATAAATGTAAGTCTTTCTTATGTTGAATGCCAAGGCCATGCATTCTATTTCCAGGCAAGAGACATGATAAAGTGGCTTTTGTTATAACTGTCTGCCATTTGCACAGATTTAAGTGGCAAGCCCTTGAATGCAGAGCCTAGTAGTGCAGTTATATGTGTTGACCACTAGATACTGCTGTTTCATACAAAAATATCATACATTCACCAAACTGACATTAGCTAAAATCTTCATGACTGATTCGCATGAACGATGACTTGTATAGGGTACTTTTTTTCAGACTGTTAAAGAAACGAACATTAGCAAGTGTTAAAATGTTGCCCATAATTTAAAAGTGTAAAGCAAGTTGACATAGAAGTGATTCAGTATCAATAACACTGTGCTTCTGTTTGGGTTTCACCCTTATTCGTGTTGGTCTGTCAGCTGATACCTGTTTATGTCTTTTGGGTGGCTTTCAAGGTCAGATGCGATTTGCAGAGAGCAGAACAGCATGTGTAAAGATGGTTCCTTTAAAATGGAAAACACTCAGACAATGATCGGATAATGATCCTGTCTTCCTGTTAACTCGGCACTGCTCTACTTGACTCTATTTGTGTGTGTGTTTGTGAGTGCCATTAGTTTGCCACATCTTCTTTGTCACAAGTTTGTTGATTGACGGCTTGTTTACACAGGCATGTACCGTATTTGGAGCGTACCTGTTTTTCTAAATCTGACATACAGTAGGCTTACTTAATGTTCAAGCAAAGTTAAATAATGCTGTGTGTGTGTGTTTGTGGGTGGGTGTGTGTTTATTCGACCTGCATTATTTCCGAGTAAATATTATTGAAGTTTGTGTAAGAGCGATCATCCAGTGCAGTTGTGCAGCACATGTGTCAGTCCAGTACAGTGGGCCTGATGATTATGTAAGATGTGTTGGCTGGCTGCCCGTCCCGCCATGTGTTTTTTTTGTTAAAGGCATCAGGGAGGAACCACAGAGAGCAGGTAGTGGCTTCAGCCAGGGAAATAAATAGCAGCAAACACTGTATCCATTCATCTACTGCTGGTATTAATCATTCATACAGGAGGTGTGTTTCTCTCCCTCTTCAATCATTGACTCTCCACATATCTGTAATCATTAACTCACAGAACACTTCCATTGTAGAAACAAACACCAGTAAGTACGAAATTAAAGGAACAGTTCAGGCATTTCAGGTCATAATGAACTTTCTTTCTTCTGTGGGAGACAAACGGAAGAACGGACTGGCCACCGTTCATATGACAAAATTCAGTGTGTTATTATCAGCCCCTCGAGGGGATCTGACCAGCCTGTGTGTTCCTCGTGTGTCCAACAGGAGGCGGTCTTCATGGGCAATGGGGAGCAGTACATTTGGAAACCACCAGAAGAGGATGAGATCATCGTGCCAGGGGTTCCTCAGCTGGAGAACGGACACAGTCACCCCACCGCCGTGGAGGTAACGTCCCCCTCGCTATCAAGGGATCAGGTTGCAGACCTTGACATCTGACCCCTAAAATCCAGGACTCATTCGTATACATTTCGGACCTCTTTTGGTCTGACCTTTGTCCGTCAATAAAGAGCGTTTTCTGGCACAGGAAGTGAGTGGAATGATGGCTGCAGTCTGATAAATTGTGGCTAGAGAGCGAGAGAGAGAGAGATTGAGCCTTATACTCTCCCTCCCCCTCTCTCTATCGCTGGCTAGGAATGCCATGTCTAACTGTCAGGTCAAAGGTCTGTAGACTGCGCTGTTTAAGGACTGTCAGGTCAGGGTTGGTGTGAGGGAAGGAATATGAGCAATCTGGGTCAGCCGGTGTATAACTGGTTTCCTGTGGCCAATCAAAACTTACAAGCTGGATTCATTGTTTACAGCAAATGTATTCTGAAGAATACTAGATCCTTTTAGGAATTTAAAAGGACCATTATTATACTGGGGGAAAAATATCTTCATCAGTTTCGTCTTGTTTTCCAGCGAAAACATCAACAGGGTTTACTAGAAAAGCTAAACTGATACTTTTAGCCTGATAAATTAGACTTTTTGTAAAATATACATTACTGTTGAAAAGTTTGGTGTCAGTATGATTTTTTTTAAAGTGGTTTTATTCAAAAGTTATGAACCCAGACAGCAAAATAGTGTCGTGTCGGTCCAGATCCGGCCCACTTCTGGTATGTGTGGAATCCACATGTGTTGCTGTCTGGGAATAGTTTTATTCAAAGACATTTATAATGTTATAAAAGCTTTCTACTTCAAATAAATGCTTAAAAATTATTTTAATCAAAGAAGCCTGAATTAATGTCCCAGTTTCCACAAAAATATTCAACTTTTTTTTTTATCATTCATAATAATAGGAAATGTTTGTGGAGCATCATATTAGAATGATTTCTTAAGGATCATGCAACACTGAAGACTGGAGTAATGGTGCTGAAATTCAGATTTGCATCACATGAATAAATTACATTTGAATAGATATTCAAATAGAAAACAGTTATTTTGAATTATAATAATATTGGTGTTTTTTTGCTTTATTTTGTATCAAATAAATGCAGCCATGGTGAGCATATGAAGGTCCCCTAACTTTTGAACAAGAGCGTATCTCAAAGTTTTTTGTTGCTATTTTAAGTATAACGTTATCTAAATTAAATTATATTTATGCTTGATACGAGAAAAAGTTAATTATCTTAATTCAAAATACAAGTCTCTAAATTATTATTTATATTTTCCACAACAACTCAGTGAAACGTTGAACTTTTGCTCTTATAACTCCTAGAATTTGTGGCTTGGGTGGCATTAAATGAACTTTTAAATGTCATTCTATTCATGATCTGTTCATTAGTAGTGTAACAGTACACTGAACTCTTTTGGCTCAGATAGAAAAGTTGACTGTTGTAACCGTTGAGCTGAATACACTTCTCCACGCTCTTCTCTGCTCATGCCTTCTCTTGTCCAGACACGCCCAGATTCATGTCACAAGGTGGGTGTGTAAGTGTGTAGGCGGCCCACTTCACTTAACACATTATACTGAACAAATAACACCTGTGATCCGTTCATGATTTTAGATAAAAAAAAATGACATACTGTACAAAACAAAACAAGAAAGCACTGTATTCAGCAAGGGCACATTCATTTGATTAAAAGAGACAGTAAAGACGTTTATGACGGTACGACGTATTTCTGTTTCAAATAAATGCTGTTATTATTCACTCTCTATTTATCAAAGAATCAAGGGATCATGTGACACTGAAAACTGGGGTAATTATGCTGAAAATGTAGCTTTGTCATCACAAAAATAAATTACATTTTAAAATATGTTCAAATAGAAAACAAGTATTGTAAATTGTAATACTATTTCGCAATATTACTCTGTTTCGCTGTATTTTAGACACCCATTCAGGAATAACCACGCTTAAAGGACAAGTTCGGTATTTTACAATTAAAGCCCTGTTTTAAGATCGTTTCTGATGAAATAGAACGGTTAAGATTGTTTTTGAGACACATGCTGCTGTCCTGAGAATTTTCGGATTCTGTGGTAGCACCCCCACACCTCTACAATAGTACACAGGAACAATCCTTCATAAAACGCATAAAACTTTAGTTTAAAAAGACGTGAAACTCACCGAGTGGTCTGGGGTGTTCACTGATATGCTCATCGCTGCAAAAGATGCTGTCCAACAGATGTTTTACCATTCGTTGTAAAACTGTAGACCTATTTTTCTGAACGCCTCACACCCGTACATTCTTCCGTTGAGAGCTTGAATAATAGACACTCCAGCCCAGTTGGTGGCGATAATGCACCTTTACCAATTGCAAGCAAACCACTTGAATAGTGTAGCCTACGATACCGCGACTGCATAAGACTACAGAAAGAATACAAACAACCCCATTTCCGTTTCCCATTTCCGAGAAATAGCGTACATCACAGGACATACAATACAAGTCATTGGAGTTGGACAAAAACTACGATAAAACCTGTTGGAAAGCATGTTTTGCAGCGAACACCCCAGACCACTCGGTGAGTTTCACGTCTTTGTACACTAAAGTTTTATGCTTAAGAAGGATTGTTCCTGTGCACCTATGCTACCATTGTAGAGGTGTGGGGGTGCAACCACAGAAACGGAAAATTCTCGGGACAGCAGCATCTGTCTAAAAAACAATCTTAACCATCTATTTAATCAGAAACGATCTTAAAACAGGGCTTTAATTGTAAAATATCGAACTTGTCCTTTAACATAAGCAATACTTGACAATGAAACAAAGGGAACTGAGGCCTTAAATACAAGGGAGAGTAATCAACTAAACGTAAAGCTATAATTAACAACCAAGGAAAATAATAAAAGGTACACAGGCAAACCAGTTTCTCTGCGGGTTGTAAAAACTATGTATCATTATTATATGCAATTATTTGGATGTTTAAGTGATTTCTGACTTAAATGAGGTGAATCAACTTATTTTGATTATGTAAAAACATGTCACAACTGATTGATCATATCATTTTTGACATTGTCTTTGACTTACACCGTGTCCTAACTACACGCGACGCGACGCCGCGACACGCGATAAAAGGTATCTTTTCCATGTTAATCAGAGTTTTTGTCCTAACCAGACGCGACGACGACACGCGAAGTTTCTAATTTAGAAACGGTTCCTATTTCTGCGACGTCGCGGCTGACAGAATGAAGAAATTACACTGGTTATGAGTACACATTATTTATTTTTAGTTAAAAATAGGTCACTGTGCCACAAGCGATAACGGATAATTACCTCAGATTTTGAAAGCATGTAATATAGCGTTCAAAATGAATTCTATGCAAACATACGACTGTACTTCATAACAAAATTAGTCAATGAGTATATTTTGTTAATGTTTTGATTTTTAATAATGTTATTTCTTGATTTGATTATGTCCTTACCCATATTCAATGCGAGTGCGGGCCAACAGTGCACTTTCATAGAGAGACTCTGCTCACACCATAGGCTCACACGCTGTTCTGAATGAGTGGCATCTCACAGTCGCGTCGCGTCTAGTGTGGACAGACACACTTGCTGTCGCTGGAATTTTATCGCGTCGCGTGTAGTTAGGACACGGTGTTACAGGCCAATTTATACTTCTGCATAGTGTGCGCGCAGTAGGTACGGCGTAGCATACGCACAGACGTGTACCCTTCCCCGTAGCCTGACGCGCACCTCCTCAAAAATTGTAACTACACATCGCGACGACGCGAACTGCAAGATCTGTGATTGGTCGCACGTACCATCTCACGCATTTCCGCACGTACCATCTCCTTCGACGTCTTCTCTCATTTCATCGCCTTTTAGTTTTAGCAATTTCACTACAATGAACTGTTTTTCCACCTCAATAAGCTCCAACTCCAACATGATCCGCTCTCTTTCAGTCGCCATTTCTTGTAGTAACCAAGCCGCGAGGAATCTAAACACAGTGGAACATTAAAACCCTCCGCCGCCAACTAGTGTTTCGGAGCAGTACTGCAGAGCAACCAAGACCTGAACGCTGAAGTATAAATGCTCACGACGGCGTCGCCTACGCCGTACACTACGGCATACCCTCGACGCAGAAATATAAATTGGCCTTAAAAGATCAGTTTTAAATAGAAAAATAATCTAGATTTTTGAAGTATTAGGTTGATATCACTCCTATATTACTTCATTTGAAATCTCTGAGCTGTTGTTCCAAACACACCAGTGACAACGTGTGTACGCACACATACAAGACATACAACTGAGCTGCTGAAGACTGCATTTGTAAGAAGAGAAAATAGTGTGTGTTTGGGAGGGGGAGGGGGAGGAGGTGAAAATTCAAGGGAATGAACTGAAGCAATATGAAGGGGAAAGAAAGAGAGTGAGCGAGCAAGAGGAAGAGGAAAAACCTCTCAAGGCTTTCTCAACAGCTGCAGAGAGTTTTGAAACCCCCGTCATTGTGATTTCCTCTCGCTCTGCAAAGCGCTGCACAGCACGGTAAACAATGCTCGACACGGAGGAGAAGAGATCAGTGTGGCGCACGCACGCACGCACACACACACTGGGAGTCTGGAACAACATCGAACTCAGCGGTTTTCCAGAAATCGGCTGGTTCAGTCATGCCTGCGTTCAGACGCATGCAGTACAGTAGGCCTACAGGCTAAAATACCGAACGCTGCAGTGTTGTTGACAAACTCAGTTTGCATGCACAGCTCTATTCATGCCATCACATCTCCTCAGTCTTTACACACGAATGCCATAAAGGTCACTATGTGACTGGGATTTTATGCATGCCATTGAGCTGGGAGTGCTAAATGCCATAGCAGAGAGAGGTTATGTGAGGTTAGCAGAGCGTGCGCGCTCACACACATGGACATCTTCTCACCCGTTTACCTCCTGTCTGGTTAGCGGTGTTAAAGCCGTTTCGGTGGGCTGCTGTGGTGAAAGTTTAACAGGCTTATCTGCGGGTTAGGTAACACTTCTGCTCTGCGCAGCCAGATAAGAGCGTTTACACTGGCTCTGACGATCACGGGCCAAAGTGGGTCATGTTTCTGCTGTGTGCAAGCAGAGTCCTGTTACCACGCATGCCTCCGTCAAACACTCACCGCTGTGGGCGTTTATGTACATACACTACATCTTCAGCCAGGCATATTATAGGTTGTGTGTTAACTCTTCTCTGTCCTGTTGTCTTTACTTTTAGTTTGCTATAAAGCAATTGTCACTGCTACTATTGATCAAACCTAAATCTGATCAACTTTGATGTAGCGTTTGTGCTACGCTCATGAATGAGACCTCAAATCGTGATATTAGATAATATTCTAAGGCTATACGACGTGGCCCAAATCTGATATTTTCTGCTCACATGAGCATCAGATCTGTTTTTCACTCAAATCTGATTTGTGCCACTTCCATATGTGCCAAATCCCACACAATTCTGCATTCATGGGAGTGACATTATCAAAACAGTTGCGAAAGGTAGTCAGGGAAGGACAGTGATGTGTCAGAGCTCATAAGTATTACAGTGACAGCTCTATATACAAGCAAATCATGAGGACTCATATCATAAATGTTTAAAATGTCTGCTCTCTTCTTTTACATCCTCTTCTTTGTCTTGTATATTGCCTGGGTATAAATCTCCTGCCTTCGGTGGCAGATCACACTGTAAATAAACGTGTAATCATTTACTTTATAATGTCCTCCGTGTTTATTTCAATATGACAACATGCTGTGTGACGTCTTTTTATAGTTATTTAGCGCATGCGGGTCAGTTCAGGACAATGATCTGTTCCAAGCGACAACCTTCCTGTCTCTCTCTTGAATCCAACACGGCAGAAGTGACTTAAACTGCAATTCATCTACGTGCCACTAGAGACAGGCTCCAAAAGAGAGTCAATCCCATAGACCCCCATGTTAATATGCCCAACTTTACAGCAAAAAAAAGAAGTGTTGACAGCGTGGTACAAAAAAGTTGTTTTGGTCTATATATAGCTAATGTTGCCCTTCATGACAACTGTTTGACAGTTTTTTTTGTTGGATTTTGATCAAAAGTTCTGCATAATTAAGGGCGTGGCCACTTGAGTGACGGGTGGATTGCCACTGATGTCACTACTAGTCGTTTGTCTGCTGCCTGTTAGCCGTCACCTCAGCTAATCCCGCCTCTTTGCCCATTTTCGGTTATCTCGGAGTGACACCCTCCCTCCCAAGATGGCGACGGCCGGCCCCGCCCACTTTGGGCTTCAAAAATGCTCTTCTACCGGTGACATCACGGACAGTCTATGATCTGTTCACACTGGAATCTGATATTGACCACATTTAAAGCAACAATGTGAACTGTTTAAAAAAATCATATCTGAGTAATAAATCAGAATTGAGCACCAAGGATTGTGTGAACGTAGCCTAAGTGATACATTTTCACCTGATATAAATCCCATAGAGTTAAATTGCTGGGGAGGAACAACCATCTCCTTATAGAAACCACTTCATTCTAATAAAATGCTGGGTTGCTTTAACCCAATTTTGGGTCAAATATGGACAAACTCAACCATTGGGTTAAAAATGTAATTTAAAAATGTAACCCAATGGCTGGGTTTGTCCATATTTGACCCAAAATTGGGTTAAAACAACCCAGCATTGAGTAGTGATCACTTGCAAATTTGTTCTGCGCTCTGAAATCGGCGCGCTTCATGTTTTTCAGCACTCTAACTGTAACTTGAGAATCCGTTCCACAGGACTGTTGTTACGAAATCCACTTTGGCACAGTTGATCTTTTGCACACTCCTGAGTGTTTCTCATTCTGCGGTTTTCTCTCTCTCTGTCCTCAGATCTCTGACATGTACTCTACCGTTTGTAAGACCCTGAAGAGGAGACACCAGCAGGGCCAGAGCCAGGAAGAGAGCAGGCCGATGGCCTCTGCTGCGCCCCAGGAAGAGGACAGGGGTGCCTCGGGCTGGCCCGCTCCCGGAGGCACTGGGGAAGAGGGATGGGGGAGGACCGGCCCCCCGGAGGAGCCTTGCTACGAACCCGTGGGCGAGAAGACGTGGCCCCGGGGCCTGGCGGTGGAGTCGGACCCGGCTTACGCCACCATTGATTCCCACCGGAAAAGGGAGAAGCTGGCCAGCAACACGCTGAAGCCCAAAAAGAAGCCCGCCCAGGGTCCGGGCAGAGCCATGACCTGTGAGAACTTTTACGAGACAATCGGCGATGTGAAGCAGGGAGCAAACGCAGCGAGCACCACCACTATCTTTACCTTTAACGACGGCATGGAAATGTACGTTACGGGGCTATAAAAATAACAGCCCAAATGAAACACCTACAGAGGGGGAAAGAACAAACTGCAGCCCTCCTGTTGTGACAAATCAAAAGATACACACAGCTTACAGCTGCCAAACACATGCAAACCTACAGTACACGACCAGATGACCAATGTATATTTATTGGAGAGCAACATTCACGCGGACTAAAACAGCACTGAATTGGCTGAAGCAGGCCTGCAGACGGGTGGTGTGTTTAGCATGCTCACAGAATCCAGGGATCTAAACCGGGTTTTCCGCCATGCTACAGCAGTCGCTACACTGCAAAAGAACGATTCCCCCCTTGTTTTTCAGGAAAATAACTGAACATTCTTAAATCATGAAACATTTATTTGAGAAGCAAAATGACATTAGATATAAAGTCTTATTTTCTAAAAAGGGAAAAACATCAAAATTAATTGACTTTATTCTTGAAACAACAAATGATGAAAGTTCACAGTTATTTCGTAATTACTTTCGAAATTTAGAGTTTGAATTTCGAAAAAAATTCGAGATTCGAATTTCGAAAAAATTTTGAGTTTCGAATTTCGAAAAAAATCCACATTTCGGAAAAAGTTGGAAATTTCGAAAACAATTCGAAATTAATTTTCGTAAGTAATTTCGGGAGGAGTGAACCAATCTAATCTTTCAATTAAAAGCATACAAGCGCTCGCTTTGCTCTGGCACCCCTCCACCTCCCCAACACCACCATTATAATTTAGGCATCTTGCTACCATACTCCTCATCCAAGCATGAGTAGTCCCACTGGGGGCATAGCTAAGTTCGACTTGAAGCTGCTTCCTCGAATCCCTCAATTGAGGACAGCAAGAAAAATACGCTTAACCTTATTAGCTTAAAGATAAAATGGGAGAAGGAACTTGTGGAGTTTTTTTCTCTTAAATAAACTTGTTTACTCTCTTATCCCATTGACAGATATTGTTTCGTGTTCTAAGTATAATCTCACTTAGTTTCAAGATTTTATTATTTTTGCGGCTAACATTTTTTTAAGTTTTTCTTTTCTGATGCAACATTAATGGGAGGTTTACTCCGAATTTACTCCGAATTGAGAAATAGTCGACACTCTGGTTTATGCACCATTTTTAAAATGTCCAAAAAAGCATGCCTTAACCCATTTTGGCGTGGTAAAAGGGGGAGAATTTTCTCCTCTCGGGCACAGGAACACAAGCAAACAGATCCAAGAACAGATATGAGAATCAAAACCATAACACGACACACGCAAAAAAAAGCAGTGTGACACACTAGACTTTGCAACGAGTGACTGTATAAACAGGGCTTATATGGGCAGAGTTAACAAGGGTAATGGGAAACAGGTGGCAGTAATCAGAACATAATGACTCCGGGCAAAGGTTTATGGGAAATGTAGTTCATGATGGAGTGGCAAAGGACTAGTGAATGTCCTCTGGTGGTAATCAAGAGCACTGCAACTGCAAATGTAAACTGTTGATTGCGCTGGTCATAATGGAAATGCACTGCTTCGTCTGTGTTCTTTAGTTTGTACATTGTCAGTAGATCATCTGCAGAAATTTCCACTCCTGTCTGCGTTTTTATGGTATTCTGGTTTCACGCTAAATTGCCCTGGAGTGTGTTTCCCCGACATTCAACGACATAACTCTATGCTTAACTACCATAGTACATTGCATCATTGAAAAAATCAAGTAGCTAGTCACGATTGTTTCCCGAAAACGTATAGTTGAAAATTTGTCAATATTTTTTAAAACTGTATTGTTGCAATGTACTATGGTAACCACATTGCTTAATGATGTCATGTAGGTGGTGGAATAATAACTTCATTTAATGAATCCAATCGAATTAATGCTATTTTTTTTCCTGTAAATTATGGACATGACATCTGAGGACCTTTTCAAACGTTTTTGCTTTATGACGAACTAAAATACTTAAATGACATTTCGAAAGAAAAGATATAGATATGTCAGCTTGTTTATTTTGCTTAAGATTATTTATTAAGTGCACGTCATGCTAACAAGAAACTTTTTCTTGTTCCATTGTTGACGAGAGCTGTCGTTCAAACTACACAACATTGCAAGGCTATTTGCGAGCGTTCGTCGGAACTATGTTTTCGGGAAACACATTGGGGGAAAAACGACTCGTTGAACAAAGCTGAGAAGTTATAACGAGCTTGCGTCAATTGTTGGCTAGCGATGCTTTCGGGAAACAGAAACGCACCAATGTTTAGTAAAGATGGCCCATAATATCTTAAGTAATTTTGCTTCTCAAGAAAATGCATCTTGTTTAAACTGAAAAACAAGTAAAAAAAAAAAATAATGAGTAACAAAAATATTCTTTTTGCAGTGTAATGTCACTTTGCTGCAGGGTTAAAATCAATATGACTGTATGAGTTAGCACAAGAGACTCTGGATGTGATTAAATCAAACAGGATGTACACACTGTCGCGCTGCCGTGTGAGCTCTACCTGCAGATTAACACAGGGATCACATGAGACGTCAGCTTAACCCCCCTTCGCTCTGAAAACACACCTGACTGGTTCTCTCAGCTGGAGACTGCCGGCCACCACCACAGTGTTAGTTTAGCTGAAACAGAATACCGAGTTAACTTCTCCTTTTTTCCCACCTTAAATATTATGTATGTGAAGGGACAGTTTAGGTGGTGTACATACAGTATGCGTGGTCATTTTTCAGTACGCACGTAACTTACAGTCAGGCTCAGGCGGAATCTGCAGATGTTTTTTGCAATGATCTTGGAGAAGAATCTGCGCAATTGTGTTTAAAATGAGTTAAACAAAGCTACCTGGTTAACGGAATGCATTGCATACAACTATTATTACTTTACAATAAAATACATATGTTGTTTTTTTTTATTAGGCCTACACCAGCGTTCTAAAGTTTGGGTTCTGTACTTTTTTATGGTTTTCAAAGAAGTCTCTTATGTATTGAAGTCTGTTTCCGCCATAGAATGAAAAATATTTCACTTTTACTTTTTTTCTCAGAATTGCGAGATGGAAAGTAAGAATTGCGAGATATAAAATCAGAATTGCATGATATAAAGTCGCAATTGCGTGTTATAAAGTCAGAATTGCAAGTTGTAAAGTCAGAATTGCGTGATATAACGTCACAATTGCGAGATATAAAGTCTGAATTGCGAGATATAAAGTTGGAATTGCGTGATATAAAGTCAAAATTGCGAGATATAAAGTCAGAATTGCGAGATATAAAGTCAGAATTGCAAGATATAAAGTCACAATTACGTGATATAAAGTCAGAATTGCGAGATATAAAGTCAGAATTGCAAGATATAAAGTCGCAATTACGTGATATAAAGTCAGAAATGCATGATATAAAGTCAGAATTGTGAGATATAAAATCAGAATTGCATGATATAAAGTCGCAATTGCGTGTTATAAAGTCAGAATTGCAAGTTGTAAAGTCAGAATTGCGTGATATAACGTCACAATTGCGAGATATAAAATCAGAATTGCATGATATAAAGTCGCAATTGCGTGTTATAAAGTCAGAATTGCAAGTTGTAAAGTCAGAATTGCGTGATATAACGTCACAATTGCGAGATATAAAGTCTGAATTGCGAGATATAAAGTTGGAATTGCGTGATATAAAGTCAGAATTGCATGTTATTAAGTCAGAATTGCGAGATATAAAGTCAGAATTGCGAGATATAAAGTCGCAATTGCGTGATATAAAGTCAAAATTGCGAGATATAAAGTCAGAATTGCGAGATATAAAGTCAGAATTGCAAGATATAAAGTCACAATTACGTGATATAAAGTCAGAATTGCGAGATATAAAGTCAGAATTGCAAGATATAAAGTCGCAATTACGTGATATAAAGTCAGAAATGCATGATATAAAGTCAGAATTGTGAGATTTAAACTATTCTGAGGGGGAAAAAAGTTAGTCTTTTGGCTTGATAACTCGCAATTGCAAGTTTATATCTCACAATTCTGAGAAAAGATGTCAGAATTTCGACATATAAACCCGCAATTATGTGTTATAAAGTCAAAATTCGGAGATGTAAACTCGCAATTGTTAGAAAAAAGTCAGAATTGTGAGATAAAAAGTCACACTTCTGTATTTTTTTTTCTCTGAATTGCGACTTTATATCATCCAATTCTGACTTTACTTTATATCTCGCAATTTTGACTTTATATCACGCAATTCTGACTTTGTATCTCCCAATTCTGACTTTATATCTCCCAATTCTGACTTTATATCACGCAATTCTGACTTTATAACTCGCAATTGTGACTTCATCATGCAATTCTGACTTTTTATCTCGCAATTCTGAGAAATAAAGTCAGAATTGTGAGATAAAAAGTCACAATTATTTATTTTATTTTTTCATTCAGTGGCGGAAACAAGCTTCCATACTTATGCTCACCAAGCATTATTTGAACAAAATTACAGTAAAAAACGTAATACTGTTATAACAATGTAAAATAACTCTTTTCTATTTTAATATTTTTTATAATGTAATGTTTTCTGTGATGACAGTACAGAATTTTCAGCAGCCAGTCACTTTTGTGGACATAAGTTTTTTTTAAAGGCTTCTTTGATTAATGTAAAATTTAAAAGAACAGCATTTATTTAAAATGGGAAACTTTTGTAACATTATTAATGTCTTTACATTCATTAACTATGTTAATTTCTTTACTGACCCCAAACTTTTGAATGGTAGTGTGTATATACTATACAATTGAAAAAAAAAAAAAAAAAACCTCCAAAATACTTGATATACAAACACTTTTGCAGAGCTTTCCGTGAAGTTTTGCGGGTGCAGATTCCGTGTGAGCCTTCTTAAAGTTCACTTTATGACTGTGCAAGTGCATTAGCTCTTCAATTTCTTTAGTTTTTTTTTTGTTACTTTGTCTATAGCATGCCACTTCTGCTCAATATTTGGATGTGAGGTAGTTTTAGTGATATGCCACTCGTTTCTCGCAAGAATTGATTTTCTTTTCTTTTTGCAGTATTAACAGAATGGAAAGTAGAGAAAAAAGCGAATCAAGATTTTCTCGGGATGCCTCAGCCTAGCTAGTTAACATGTCATTTTCAATGGCCATTGTTAACATCAGCGTTTATGAGGCTTGTAGCGTCAGTGTGCTGGAACGTTGCGGTGCGAGAGTATACAGAGGGCAATAAAGGCTTCCAGTTTGGCCGGGGCCGCTCTCTCTATCCACCGCTCTCAGGTCAGCGTGAGCCAGCGCTGCTCCCCGGCTCACTGGGCCTCCGACCGGCTTATCCGCCAGCAGCATTTCATGGAGACGGTGTCCAAGGAAAACACAGCACAAGGCTTATGGTTGCTAGTAAATGTCTTTTGGAAGGACGTCTCATATTCTGGGCTGTCTGTGCGACTTGATCCTATTGTAAACAATGCCTTTCCCACATGCATTATGGGAGCTTGGATTAGGATCGGGGAAAATTATAGCACAATGAAGCAACCTCTGCAAGGGGAAACCATTTGAGATGATCCCCGAAGACTTCCAAGGCCCATCAGCATGAAATAAAACAACTCCAATGCATGCTTGGTGATTTTACTACACTGCATATACAGATCATTAAAGTCTGTTGGAGGGCTACAGGAAAGGGATTTGGGGATTCAAATTATCAGCTCAGGGATGGATAGATAAGAGTTCATTATGGATAAATAACCAAGATGCTGTCGTCACTCATGTCACACGCAACCTCCGGTGAGAAACGTTGGGTTTGTCATGTCCGTTTTAATATATACTCAGATGAAAGATTTTTATGGCACTCTATTTTCTTATGAAATTGTATTGGTTAACTCCACTTGTAGCAACTTGTTCGAAAAGCTACTATCACTGCCATTCACGTGTCCCACTGTTCTGTTCAAGTAGGCTGCGACTATTTCCTTGCTTGCAATGCATGCTTCTGTAAACAAAAGCTCTCGTTTTTCTTTTCTTGATCCTCTCTGGTGCATCAAACATAATGTATAATTCATACCCGTGCCTCACACTATAAGACAGTGCCAAAAAAACACACCGAAAAAATGGAAAAAGCGGTCACCAAACGGGAAGAGGGGACACAACGGGCTGCTTGAGAGGTCATGGATCGTCTCAGGGAGCACATATCTGGTCCAGGACTCGTCCAAAACAGTGGGGATCTGGTCTCACAGCGCTGTAGGCCCTCCCTGCTGTTATTAGCATGTGTCCTTGAGACTTGCCATTTTAAGGGAGGAAGTGTGCTCCACTTTAGCTTTGGCTTGGCGGTTCCTCCCACTTGTGAATCTGTCCTTCTAGCACAGGGCTGGCTTTGTACAGTGGGGCGGATCGGTGCTTTTGATGTTGATGTTCCGAGAGAGTCTGCGAGAAGCCATCGTCCATTGTTTTTTGTGGAAAACGAGGGTGTGATTTGTAGAGATTGCACAAGGGTTTGCTGGTTTTTCAATCATGTTTGTTCTTTAAAGGGGCTGAGAAATGACATGCCTGAAGTATGATATTTATTGACAAGTGTGTAAATAAAATATCTATAAGAAATCATGCATACGTAGACGTGATGCTTCTCGTTCACCCGATCAACAAAAAAGGACATTCCACCATACTGAAACAGACCAAATCGCATGTATATAGAGCATACAGCAATGCAACTTAACTATATTACGAAAAGAAAAGCTCTGGCATTGATGTGTTAAAAAGCAATGAAAGTTTTCTACTTCTGCTGTTTAGGTTGTATGTTGTGAAGTGTGTACATAGTAACACTGCTTCCCCAGCATATGTCCTTGGCTTAACTGAGTTGATGTGTGGTCCACCCAAAGTGTAACACAGAGTATGGTGTATAAAAAAAAAATGTCTGTTTAGTAATATTCTGTGCAAAAGATTGTAATGTTTTCTATAACAAAAAAAAAAAATCATTCATATAAATATTTGTTTTTACTTTTTTAATAAAGTTGCACCTTATGACTGGTTGTGTGCCGACTATTCCACTGTAATATAGCATGTGTGTATCTTTGGAGAGTGAGCTTTTGAAAATAAGGCTTTTGTAGATGGGTTTATAAGGTGGGAGAACATATTCCCCGGGTTTCACGGACAAGGTTTAAAGAAGTAGTTCACTTTTCAAAAAACTTTTGCTGATAATTTACTCACCCCCATGTCGTCCAAGATGTCCACGTCTTTCTTTCTTCCGTTGAAAAGAAATGAAGGTTTTTGATGAAAACATTCCAGGATTTTTCTCCAGATTAAGACATGTCCGATTAAGCAACACTTCATTAGGGAGAAAATCTAAATAAAGTAAGGGGGAAAAAGAAACTTTATTTTAGTTTTAAACCAGCTTGAAGCATCAAAGTGGTAGTTGTGTCAATGGAGGGACAGAAATCTCTCTGATTTAATCAAAAAGTTTAAAGGCTAATGGCTTTGGAACCTAATGAGGGATAGTAATTAATGACAGAATGTTCATTTTGGGGTGAATTATCCCTCTAACTGAAAGCAACTTGCACTGACATATCTTAAAATAAGTCAGTGCCATTGTTTTGACACAAGGTACACACCAGTAAATATTGCACGAATACCGACATTTATAGTAGGTTCATAAAATGTGCACCATCGTGTAAGACCACAGTGTATAAGACATATTATCCATTTTTCGATTGAGAGCTGCACATAGGGTGGTGGTTTTGAAGACAATGCTGAAATAATGTTAGACTGGTTGGCTTAGCTGGTTTAAAAATGGGCCCAAAACCCCTCTAAACACTGCCTCATGGGCCAACTAAAACCAACAAACCAGTTTAGGCTGGTTTGAAATTGAGGTGTATGTGTGTATGTGTGTGTGTTTTGGCAGAGAATAGCGCGGATACTGTTTAAAAGTATTTCCCAGTCATGTTTGAATTGTTTTACGTTAGAAGAGTGAATATTTTCACCATTTGTATCGCCGCAAATCGACATTCAAACCGAGAAACAATTCGTTTTAAAAGTGCGTCAATTTTTACCGGGGCTTTTTTCCTCTTCCTCGCTGTCTGCACCGGCCGGCAAACCATCATCGACACACCCCCTCAACACTCGAAAATATTCACGCCGACGTTTGCCGGACGACCAATCAGCAGCAGCTCTGCGATGGCCGCGTGCCTAAATAGAATGTTTATGTATGTCGAGAGCCAATCAGAATCAATGAGGGGAGTGGCCGAGCGAATCTCGCCTGGCTGCACGCGCAGGATAGAGTGGGCGTGGCGTCTGGTTCGGCGAGAGAAAAGCAAAACAATCATTTTTATCCCCTTTTACCGGCTGCTTTTAGGGTCCGTAGTGACATACACTCTCGACAGTGAGTCGTAGTCCACACAAATACTGTTAAATGCATCTGATCCCACTCAGCACCAAAGTCAACAGAAAGCTGGTGATCTTGTGAAGTCACATTTGATCCAGGTTGAAAATGACTTCCAAACGGCTTCTCGAGCCTGTCACCGGGAAAGCGCTGCATGAAGGTGCTTTCAGGAATTTTGGCAAGGAAATCTCTCCAAATGGACATTACTATACCTCAACGAGAGAGACGCACTACATCCATAAGAAAGTAAGTGATGCTTACTCAAGTTGTGCATACGTACACTTATTTGTTGCATAAACAAATCGAAACGACTGACAGCGTTTTGCGATGGCAGCTCAGCTTTTCGCTTTAAAATCAAATGTGCATGGAGAAATTGCTTGTGAAGTAAGTGCATTTGAATTTCATCGCTGTCGTCGATGTTAATATCGCGAGGCGTTAACTGTTTTTGCACGGTTTAAGATGGCGACTTAACTTGCATGTTCAAAGTTTAAACGAAAAAAAAAAAAGACCAGGGGGTTGGGTTGGTAAATTTAACTGATTCACCCCTCCCCCATTGTGTGTCTAACGCTAGCTGAAGCCGGTGGAAGGGTTTGTTTTTACAGGAACAACGTTTGATTTTTCCTCTCAACGTCGGACGGTGACTTTCTAGGATATTTGTGATCGAAAAAAACAAGTTTTTATATGCAACTTACGTTGTGTTTTAGGAAAATAAAGTTACTTTATTGTTGTAGTCATTGTTTATGTATCATTGGATGAAGTATTGCTATATGCGTCGTTCAGTTCCTTCAAACGTATGAGCGATCTTTACAACGGCTTTTAATTTCCTCTGTTCAGTCAGTGAAGAATTGTAGGAGCTCGAGACACGCCCCCTTTTACGATGACGCGTCATAATGTATCTGCTCTGATGAACGTGCTCGAGCTGTGCAGGCAATGCAACTCTGCATGTAATGCAACATCATCATCATCTCTTTATATAAAATGGTCCTCAGCACTATACAAAATAACAAATTCACGACTGCAATATCTTGTCAACTGACAGGATGCTTCATAAATTCAGATTTAATCTTGTCCCTAGAATTTAGATAAAGCATATTCAGTATTGAGGTTGCTTTTGGTCAATGTTTTTCAGCTTTGAGGAATAATAAACTTTTAGCATAGATCAGTGATTCTCAACCTCTTTGACTCGACTTCCCGTTGCGCAATTCCATTTTTTTTATAAACACAAACTGGTAGTATTTTTAAGCAATGAACTAAAAAGTCAAATATATAATCCAAAATCATTTTGTGATTCTAAAGGTTTCAAGATCTGTATGTTTATCAATATCAATAAACAGCATATTAATTTATATCAGAGCTTGATTATTTAGATTTCAATTGTGGTAATGTATTCAGTTATATGCTTTTGAGTCAAGTCAGAAATAAAATAAAAAAAATCCAGGAAAATGGACCAAAATTATTGATGACTCATTTTGGACTGTCCACATTTTGGAATTGAAAGAGAATGTCTGTATTACCACCTGTTACTGAAAATAGCAATAGCAAATCATGATTAACTTTTGGCATTTAAAAAAGGGACAATCCCTTCAACATTTCCCGTTCCACAACTTTCTGTTTCAAGAGATCAAGAGAGAGAGAGAAACAAATTCTTGCTTGTTGATTCTAAGTCCTTGATATCCTAAACACCCACCTTAAATAAAAATAAGGAAAAATCATACTATGTGACTAAAACCGAATTGAATTCCTGTCTCAGTCTCTTATGACCCATGTGCTATCTGGTAAAGCAGAAGTATATCCTTCTTCTTCTTCTCAGTTTGCATGTGGCAGAGAAGAGGACGAACAGAGCTCAGGTGGGGTCCTTAAATACGGCTGTCCTGCTCATCACCTGATCCTGAGGGGCATCAGGCTACAAGACCAAACTCACACTGAGACTCAGAGCCCAGCGAGAGGCCCAGGACCGCTCCCTCCATCTCCCGAAACACCACACCCGCACACGTCCTCCATCATCCCCGTCCCACATGACAGGTCAGTTCTGATCCCATCACTACAGAGAGCATTGTGCAGACTGACACAGTTTGGTTCATGTAGTCATATTAATGCTTATATTGTATGTTTTGTATGCAAAAACACTCCTAGTCAAACGTGTTTACTTAAGTGTCTTAAAGATCCTCGTTTATGCCTCTCGTTCCAGAATGCATTATCGCTGAACTATATTTTGATGGACTGTGATAGGTTGCACTCTGTTAGAATTCTTCATTATTCATTTGACTGTTATGATTTTTTTAAATTATGTAAGATCATATCTAGTTTAAAATTTTATCCAAGATCTAAATTTAAAAACCTATTTTAATCTCTTTCTCGCCATGAATATAGCTGAGGTAGCTGGCATGGCATTAAACTATAAACAAACAAACTTAAATGTTCTTAAATATGTTTTATAGATACATAAATGTGCATATGTATAGCTGTTTTTATGAAACTAAAATAATATTATTCAAAAAAAGTATCAATTATATATTAATTAATGAATATATTAAGGGCTGTCAAACGATTAATCGGAATTAATCGCATCCAAAATAAAAGTTTGTGTTTATGTGGGTGCACTGTGTATAATTATTTTGTGTATATATATATATATATATATATATAGTTCATATATATATAAATACACAAACATGCATGTACATTTAAGAAAAAATAATTATACATAAAATATTTATATTTAAATATAATATAAATTATATATAAATCTATATACAGTATTTCAATGAAATATTTATTAAATATATACAAGCATGTGTGTGTATTATATATATTTAAAATAGTTATACACAGTGCACCCACATATATTAATCCCACAAATATTAATCCCTAAACCCTAAATATATTGTTAATAGATAAGTTGGACCATATAATGAAGGAATGTGAACTGTGAACTCCTTCCCAGAATGCAGCTCATAAAGTTGATTTAGTAAATACAATTTCACATTTTCTGGTCACTTCCTACTTCCCAAACTTCTATTCATGTTTTTTTTTTTTTAATAGTTTTGATGTCTTTTCGTTTATTCCAAAAATTATGGACAATTATTATAATAGAGTTTAGCAGTCATGTTCCAGAGGTTAAAAACATATTTTACATTTCTTTATAAAGAAATTGATTACTTGAAAGATAACTAATAAATATTTAAAAATGGCAAGGATGATAATAGATGGTATTTTGTGGAAGCCATCTGTTCGCATTTTTCAGCTTTTTAATAATCTTGTTTAACAACTGAATTTGTGTTGAAAAACTACAGTATCAAACTTGCAGACAGCTTTTTACAGGAGGAAGAATCAGTGTTCTTCCTCTTAATGTTAACGGCTTCAAACAGTTTGAGAGTAGTTGAAAATGTCCCCCAGTTCGTTTGAGGTTAATGTGAGACGAAATATTCACTATTGGGTTCAAATCTGGATTCTGACCTGCCCAAAACATCAGCCTGATGGACTTGTTCTCAAGCCACTTCTGGGTTATCTTTGCGATTTGGGCAGGAGCATTGTCTTGCTGGAGAATAACATCATTCCTCTTTAGATAACAGCTTTTCAATTGTAGGAAGCAAATCATTCTGCAATATTCTCTTGCGCTCCACAGCATGAAGTGGCTCAGTAATACCAGCAGGTCTTCTTGGTCTCTTCCTTCATGCTTCACTGTGGGAGAGATGCATTTATTATTATATTTCTCAGCAGATTTTCAAAGACACTGCTCTGGAGCATCACCATGAAACTTGTGTCTCGTTGATTCATCACTCCACACACCACTCTGAATCAAACTTCCCATATTCTGCCCAAAAATTCAATCTGTCTTGATAGTTTTCTGAGACTGTAATGGCTTTTCCAAGTCATCATGAAATGGAAATTGACACTATTTTCTTTGTTAGCACACATTACTAGTCTTGTGGTGAACAATTAATCTGTGCAAGTTCATACACAGAAAAAAAAATGTGTTTGTCGTGGTAATCTTTAATCAAAATTTGCTTCTGCTCTGGAATGGCGTTTCTACAGCTGACGGCTTGGGTTGAATATCCTTAACCACTCCCCTACAAAAATAAAAAAGTGCCAAAATAAAATCCAGCCCTCTATTCAATATCCCCTTTCACTTGGAGATACATCACAGCATGTAAGTAAAGTTGGTTGCAACTTGGGGACTTTAAGTAGTGCATTTGGTTAAATTTAGCGAATTTCCTGACCAATAATTTGTGGTTAAGACATTAAAAAGCACATCAAATAATGTGTAATACTGTGATTCACCAGTCAAATGTATCGAAAAATTACTTCCCATCTAACACACTATTTACAAACTGAGTGAGTTTGTCCAAAATGTTCAATGGTTGTGTGGTTTATTATAGTTTTTATTTAGATGCAATAGAGCAAGTTAAGCTGTGTTTGACATCAAGCAAACTAGGCCTAAGTGAAACAAGATTGTTTTAACATGTGTTGGCCCAGTCTGTTTAAAAGTTAAATATAAGTGTATCTTTGTATTTTCTCCTAATGCTTGCTTGCTTTCAGTTGTTTACAAGCTTTTATTGTGAACTGGATTAAAGTTAGGGTTGGGTATCGTTTGAATTTGAACGATTCTGATTCCGATTCCTTGTTTCGATTCCGGTTCCCAACGATTCTCGATTCCGATTCTTTTAAGAGGCAGGGTAAATAAAGTTTAGCTAACCTTGCTAACCAACAGTCTTTCTGAAGGAAATACTCCTTCTGTCAAAAATACTCCTTTTGTCACAAATTTTGCATTTTGCCGAGATTTCGTTATTTTTAGAAAAGTGAAGCCACACTTTGGACCGCCGACGTAAGCTACTCATGTGCCACTCGCGCGGTTATGCCAACACTTCCAGTAGATGCTTCTTCGCTGGTGTTGTTCAGCGGTTTCTTCTTCCGGTCGGCAGACTGTGAATATCAAAACTAGGAATCGACATTTTAACTTTTGAACGATTCGGGGGAAAACGAAAAGTTAGTCCCAGTTCCAATCGATACTCGATTCTCGATACCCAACCCTAATTAAAGGGATAGTTCACCCATAAATGAGAATTTTGTCATCATTCCCTCAAGTTGTTCCAAACCTGTATGAGTTTCTTCTGTTGAACACAAAGGAAGATATTTTGAAGAATGTCGTTAACCAGACAGTTAATGGTAGCCATTGACTTCCATGGTTAGAAAAACATCTTGAGGGTGAGTAAATGATGACAAAATGTGTATTTTCGGGTGTCTTTTTAACCACTACCATGACCCTCAGCTCAGCATACCAGAGGCTGAATGTAATGGCACTGGATGGTTGGTGTCGAGGAGACAGATGGGCCGCTTGGTCAGCGTTCAGCCAGTGTTTATTCAACCTTCATTTTTGCTGTGTTTATAAGGAATGTGTGTTCAAATCCTGTCTTTAGTTCGGTTTTCCCCCGCTGTTTGTTTGTTGCCTTTCGAACGCTCATACGTTCATTCTCATCCTTTTTCTGTTTCTTAGATCATAATGTGAATAGTTTAACCAAAAATAAAACATTCTGTCATCATTTACTCATCCTCATGTGAGTAAAAAAGAAAAGTGTTAAGCAAATGACTCAAAATTTTGGTTTCAGAAGAAGTTCAAGGACACGCCTTTTCTTTTAAGAGATATACTCTCACCTAAAGGATTATTAGGAACACCGGTTCAATTTCTCATTAATGCATTATCTAATCAACCAATCACATGGCAGTTGCTTCAATGCATTTAGGGGTGTGGTCCTGGTCAAGACAATCTCCTGAACTCCAAACTGAATGTCAGAATGGGAAAGAAAGGGGATTTAAGCAATTTTGAGCGTGGCATGGTTGTTGATGCCAGTTGGGCCGGTTTGAGTATTTCACAATCTGCTCAGTTACTGGGATTTTCACGCACAACCATTTCTAGGGTTTACAAAGAATGGTGTGAAAAAGGAAAAGCTTCCAGTATGCGGCAGTCCTGTGGGCAAAAATGCCTTGTTGATGCTAGAGGTCAGAGGAGAATGGGCCGACTGATTCAAGCTGATAGAAGAGCAACTTTGACTGAAATAACCACTCGTTACAACCGAGGTATGAAGCAAAGCATTTGTGAAGCCACAACACGCACAACCTTGAGGCGGATGGGCTACAACAGCAGAAGACCCCACCGGGTACCACTCATCTCCTCTACAAATAGGAAAAAAAGGCTACAATTTGCAAGAGCTCACCAAAATTGGACAGTTGAAGACTGGAAAAATGTTGCCTGGTCTGATGAGTCTCGATTTCTGTTGAGACATTCAGATGGTAGAGTCAGAATTTGGAGTAAACAGAATGAGAACATGGATCCATCACGCCTTGTTACCACTGTGCAGGCTGGTGGTGGTGGTGTAATGGTTTGGGGGATGTTTTCTTGGCACACTTTAGGCCCTTTAGTGCCAATTGGGCATTGTTTAAATGTCACGGCCTACCTGAGCATTGTTTCTGACCATGTCCTTCCCTTTATGGCCACCATGTACCCATCCTCTGATGGCTACTTCCAGCAGGATAACGCACCATGTCACAAAGCTTGAATCATTTCAAATTGGTTTCTTGAACATGACAATGAGTTCACTGTACTAAAATGGCCCCCAGAGTCACCAGATCTCAACCCAATAGAGCATCTTTGGGATGTGGTGGAACGGGAGCTTCGTGCCCTGGATGTGTATCCCACAAATCTCCATCAACTATCAATATGGGCCAACATTTCTAAAGAATGCTTTCAGCACCTTGTTGAATCAATGCCACGTAGAATTAAGGCAGTTCTGAAAGTGAAAAGGGGTCAAACACAGTATTAGTATGGTGTCCCTAATAATCCTTTAGGTGAGTGTATGTGCAGACCATCATCAGCAAGGATAAATATTTAGCTTTGAGTCAATATGGTTGCGTGGGATGCTTTTCAGAATGTGAATTGACGATGTATTTGTCTGTGTTTATCTAAAAGTGCTGATATGGCAAGTTCAGGCAAATTACTGCAAGCTTATTTACAAAGAGGCTTTTATAATGCTCACTGAATTTATGACTTACTGACTACCAACATTGGTTTTGAACAGGTTTCCTGAAGACTCCCCCTGTCTGCCATTGGTTATCTTAACAGTTAGCCCCGCCCCAAACTCACGTCATTGGTCGAGCTGTTGCTGTGTTGGGCTGGTCAGGATACTTACACACAGAGCATATTAAACTGGGACTGAAGAAAGTATTTAAGACATAAAAACAATACACATTACCTTTAATTTGCATTTTTATATTTTTTATAAAATTAGTTAAAATGGATTTATTCCACTGTCGCTTTGTTTTTCTACATGATGTCAATGTGGCCTAGATTTTAATTCTAAATGATACCTAGAGCGCAAACTCCCTAAGGGTTTGTAAATTTATGCAAAAGTCTCAGATATACAGGCAAATGGCTTGTCCCTTCACAGCAGTTTTACAGTGAGAAAAGCTGATATTTGTCAGATAAACCCAAAGCAAGCTTTACCTGTCGCATTTTATGAGCCCTCCATAACTCTTTTATTCACCTGCGGCTTTCTTTGCCTGTCAAACATCAGTCGCTTTGCCGTCTTTTATGTGTGTTTATATGTGATTGGCAAGTACCTTAAGGTTTTATGGTCCAAAACTTTAGGCAGAAGAAATTACGGTATATAACCGTACATATTTTAATTATTATTCTGTTCAATTCATCGTCTGCAATTAGTCAAAAAGAGGTAGAAAGTGCCACTTTTCTACCAATATCATTCATTAAAAATAATAGTAATATGACCCTAATGACCTTTGCCTTTAAATTTACACAAAACACTAGCGCATTTTCATCAAAATCAAAAAAATGTTTCATTGTATGTATGAGGATGCATGATAACAGATTTTCTTTTGAGCATTGAAATAAATCTCTATATTAGTTACACCCAGTTGTATACTGTATTCACTATGCTGATGTGTTTCTCTAGTGTGAAGGAACTGCAACACCTTTTGCAAATGTGTTTTATATCTAGACTAGCACTTGGAAAGTTAGACATTGTTTCTAATGCAAGCTTCTCGGCCATGCAGTTTGCCTTTGAATTGAGCAGGATAAACTTGACCATGGCTGATGAATCTCACAATTCAAATCCGGGACTCAAACACGCAGATGTAGAGCACTGAGCAAATACTTAAATAATTTAGTGCGCTTGTGCTTGCATGTTTGTATGTGTGTTCATGAGATAAGGACGGGTGACCATGCACTTCATGAGTACCTCTACACACATTAGTCTTCCACTGACACATGACATGTCCAGGCTTGTCTGAGAAATCAGTAAAAAGCCTCTGCTTTACACTGTGGTTGATAGGTCACACTGGCAGCGAGTCTACGCTTGAATCTATTCATCTCTTATCAGCATTCAGTAAACTGAGAGACAAAAGCCAAGGTGGAAAGTAGAAAGTCCAGCAGATTGATTTGAAATTCTCACTTTTTTAATTTTCATTGTCTTGTACTTGTGCAACCCTTAGAAATCAAATGTAGTAAAAAGGTAAAGTCAGCATATTGAGGTTTCATGTAAACAAGTCCAGTCATGTGGTCATCTCGGTCTTGGACGGCATTCAGAAAGAACAATGAACTTCCTGTATCCGTAATTGCGCAATTCCTTTATAACAGAAGAAATTCGCAGTTCTTCTCATACTATCTGTCATGCATATAGTTTGTTAAATAAATTATGTGGCTGATGTTATGCTTTTTCTGGTGGATTTCTAAAGTTAACTGTAAACTTTTGCATTCAATATTGACCTTAACTTGTAATATAGAAGAGGGGACGTTAATATATTTCTTTTACTTTTTCAATTGTTGAAACTGATGGTGAGGGATGTTTACTAAAATAGAAAGTATGCCAAAATGTGTGTAGTGTGCGGCACAGTATAGCCTATATCCCATAATGCTGTGCAATTTAATTTGGTTGTGATGTCAGTGATGTTTTTACTGTATACTTATTAAATTGGACTACCATGAATTTTTATACAGAACTGGATCAAGAAGATATGGCTTGTTTCCGCCACAGAATAAAACAATTTAAAAGATTATTGTGACTTTTTGTCTTGCAATTCTGACTTTATACTCACAATTCAAAGAAAAGAGGTCAGAATGGAGAGATAAACTCGCAATTCTGACTTTTCTTCTGGTAATTGAGAGTTTATATCTCACACTGACTTCGAATCGAAATGAATACTTGAATTAAAGACTTAATACTTCTATTCTATTCAGCAAAGATGTGTTACATTTATAATGTTTCAAATAAAGTTTTACGGTTTCCACTAAAATATTAAAGCTGCAAGCAGCGATGGACGGGCCCTCGTACCTTTAGTACATCGGGGTGTGAGGCGGCCGCGTTGCATATTCTGGAGCTCAGCCGGTGCGGCTGTGAATTTGCTACGCATCCAAATCACCCAAAAAGTGACGTAAAATTAAAAATGGCCGACTTCCTTTTGGGTTTAGGGCATTGCTCCAGCAGACTGATCTCATGAAGTAGCGTGTGTATGACACGCCAATTCGTATTTCCATTTTTGGCGTGCTATCAAGACGCATAATCGCTTTTCAGCGTGTTTATGAACGCCGTCGACTTAACGTTATATAAATATATGACTTACCTCAACCCCATCCCTAAACTTAACCATCACTGGGGTTAATGGCATTTATGACTGGACATGTGACGGCGTGTACGGACACGCGGAATGACGCGAACGTTAATGGCGTAGACATACACGCATACACGCGGATAGCTCAAAATGCGTAGAGATAACACGCCATTTGACTCGAAAGTGGCGTGTATGTTTACGCAAAAGTCATGATGTCATGTTGGCTCCAGGAGGCTTTTTTTGTACGTCTGGACATGATCCATGTGCCACAGAAATTCCGTACATGTAGGTCAAACGTTCGGCGGGGGCTGCTTCGTTAAAGGTCACTTCCTGGTGCCAGCAGGTGGCACTATAACTGTGGGTGAATGTCGGCATGTAGATTTGTTCAGGGCAGGACTCTTGTCAAATGTGTAAAATTTTGTGCAGATCTGAAGTCGATCCGACTAAATCCCTAGGAGGAGTTCGTTAAAGTACGGAGTGTGTAAATCGTCCCAAAATGGCCGCCAAATTCAAAATGGCGGACTTCCTGTCGAGTTTAGGGTATGGGTTCTTGAGGCTTTTTTTGTGTGTCTTGATATAATACACGTCCCCACCAAATTTCGTGCATGTAGGTTGAACGTGGACTTGGGGCTAATTTTTTCCAATTTTGTAGGTGGCGCTAGCGAGTCATTTTGCCACGCCCATCCGCGAAACCCACAAAATACGAAAATTTTCACCAGTCCTGACATGTGTGCCAAATTTGGTGAGTTTTTGAGCATGTTGCGGCCGCGAAAATGCCGCTTATTTGCAGAAAAAAAAAAAATAAAATAAAAATAATCCTAACAGTTTCAATAGGGTCCTCACACTATTAGTGCTCGGGACCTAATTAAACAGCACAACTGTTTACATTGACAATAATACAATTTTTTCCTTGAATGACAGAATGCAATACAGTAATATTTCACAATATTATTATTATTTTAATCAAATAAGAGAGTAATGACTGAGGGTCTAACTCAAATGCTCCACTCTTCACCGAGATATAAAAGCTGCTGTCGGTTAATGAACAGATTCGATGGATAAACTCATGGCTCGTTTGGACTCTCGTCGTCAAAAGTGATTTTTCGGGTTTTATGGATGTCCATCTTTGACATTACTTTGAGCACTATCGTTATGGTTGGTCACTGGTAAGAGAAAACAGGCTTGGCTCCTGTTGCACGTTCATACAGACAACATTCGAGACGCCACTGTAAGTTTCTGTGTGGACAAGACATTGTTGAGAGTTGTGTTTTCAATGCGTGTATTATGATAATATACTAAATTCCTACGTTAAATCGACTATAGCAGTGTGTTTTCTGAAGATGTCTAGGGCATCTAACAGTTCCTGCTGACTGACTTTGTCATGCTGACACCTCTTAATGGGTCATGACCTCCGCTCTCAGAATCTTTTGATGTCAAAGGTCGCCTCGTATAAGAGACAGAAGAATGACTCGTGTTCGTGTCAACCAGCACGTACCTCACGTCCCCGTCAGCCAGTGAGCTATAAATCTGAATGAAGCCAAGAGCTGGAGCCAGGCATTCCTTCGTCCATCTATAACTCACCAACAGCGCTATCAGAACGAAAGACGCCCCTGTGCATCAATTTGATACGTTTGCTGTAATTAACTTCTATTATGACTTGTGTTGATATTATCAGAAGCCACAACAGATAACGCGTGCTCTTCATGGCTCATGTTACGTAGCAGAGGATGAGTCTATGAAACTGAAGAGAGGAACCAAAACTTCCAGATGATACCTGAAGGGACGCGCTTCAGATATCTGCAGTATAATTGGCTGCTTTGTTCTGCTTGTGGCAAAGAGAAACAGAAGATTGAGGACTCGTCATATTTTTAGTTCTTTCTTTTGTTTTGTTTTTTGTACTGAGGAAAAAAATGGCATATATGCCCTCTTTTACACAAGTCAGTTAAATCAACCTTATTTACTTTCTTAATCCACGTTGATTCTTTGATCTTGCACCCGGCGCAAATGACTTTTCACACTGACGCATTTATCTTTCCTATTTTGCACCCGCGCAAAGCGGACTTTTCCCTCCACAGACGCATGTCAGTAAACTACATTACATTTACATTTATTAATTTACCTGACGCTTTTATCCAAAGCGACTTACAATTGCTGTATATGTCATTGGTCGCACGCCTCTGGAGCAACTAGGGGTTAAGTGTCTTGCTCAGGAACACTTTGGTGTCGCACAGTGGATTCGAACCTGGGGGATTTTAGTGGTTTTATATACTTATTCACTTGGAAATATGTTACACGACGGAAGTAAAAAGAGTTTTGTAAAGCATTTCACATTGACTTTAACATTCATGTCATGGTCAAATGGTCAGTCAATGCAGACCGCTGTTTACACCAATGAATGCCTCTCTAGTGACCACATGTGATCAGATTTCGTCATGATTTTCAGGGGAAGGGTGTCTGATTGAGTGACTGTAGCAAGTTAGGTCTTGCATGTCATGTATATCTGAGCTTTACCAAAAAAAAAAATGTTTTTCTAACACATGCTATCATCTAACACTCAAAGTTAATCTTACAATACTCTAATAATCAAGTAAACACTTAAATGTAATCTCAAAATAAATATCCATTTTTCATGATGTACAAGTTGTGATGCATAAATTCATTTTTAGCTTTTAAAATTTTGTTTTTTTTTTAGTGTTTTGAAATATTTATTTTTACATGTTTATTGTCCCTCCAATGAAAATGATTTTTGGTTTATTAAAAAATTTGGAGTAGGATTTACTTGGAAAAACCTTGCTAAACTATCTCACTCAGAAAATGCTAGTAAATTTACAAAGATTTGCCAAGTAAAAACCTAAACATATTTATCAGTAGCTTTAATTAGAAATATTTAAGTTAAATTTACTTGGAATATGGAATTAAGTAAACTTTACAAAAAATAAGTAATTTTAACTCGGCTAGTAAAAAGTTGATTAACATCGATTTTCTTTGCCTTTGTGTTACATTTCACTAAAACAATAATCTTCAATTTTAATAGTCATTTATAGTATGTGCTTTACTTAGATCATCTAAGTAATTTATATATACATCATGTCGGACATTAAGCCTCATGTGAATGCAAACACCTCAATGCTTGGTTGACAATACACAATGGCGGTATTTGATGGGTTGTTTTTGTGTTTGAATGTGTCATTTTGAGCAAAACATTTACTCGAAATGTCACAAAATGGCAATTTACTAATACTGACAACAAAATCAATGATAAAACAGCTGGAAACCAGTGAAAAATGAGCCTCATTAATTATTCAAGGTCCAGTGCATGATGGGAACCCCAGTATCAGAAAAGTTGAGTAATATTTACTTAATTTTATTGAGTTGATATTTACACTTTCATTTCTACTCGCTTGACTTAAGTACTGATATGGAATTTACTTAGTTTTTTAAATTCTTGCCTGAACTAACTTTTTCAAGTAAATTACATTGGGTTTTTTCACTAGTATTTACTTCACCAAAAAATCATTTTTTACAGTGACAACCAAAATACTTAATAAAATCATTCTTGCATAGCAGCTTAATTTCTTTAAAATGATTTTACAGTAAGCAATGCAATTAGCATCAATAAAGAGCTCCTGATGGTCAAACCCAAGTATCACTTATTCTGACTTCAGAAAAACATTTTACCCTCAACATCAAACTATATGGAAATGTTTTATGGCGATTTTACAATGATTTTTATACTGTACAAACTGTATATTCTATCCATACACTAACCCTACCCCCAAATCTACCCATCACAGACAACTTTCTATATTTCCAAATGTTCAAAAACATCACTTAGTATGACTTATAAGTTGTTTTTCTCATGGGGACCAAAATATGTCCCCACAAGGACAAGGATTTCGGATATTGCCATCTTTGTGGGGTCATTTTGTCATCACACACACACCGAAAACATAATTCTGAAGCTAAGCTGCAATCACTTGCTAAAATCCCGTTTATTCTGTTACTCTGGGTCAACGTTTATATAACAATGTATGTTTATATGATTAATGCTTCCCAAGGGAATCACTTAAGGGAATAGATTTTAAAGCAGTATTTTCTGGTGCTGAATTTACCAAATGCAGGAATCTTTTAATGGTCCAAAATGAGGATGCAGCCACAGTTGTGAAATTTCTGGCAGGCATAAATTCAGCACCAGACGCCTGGTCTGACCCAAAACATCAGCGTGGTTTGTCCAGCGCACATGGAAAGAGAGCTTGCGAGAAAAAACAACAGAACTGAAAACAAGTTTGTTTTTTCTACCAGACCTAAACTCTTGTCGAGGAATGCCGGTTGTGGACTCGTTGTTTGTCTGAAGGGAAGACGAAGAGCCAGTTAATCAAATGTTTTTACTGGCTGCACTGCCTCGATTGCTCCAAGCTATGCTGTGTGCTTTCTTGATTATAGTTTTCATTTGTTATTTTGCTCATATTTTGCTCGTCATTATAGCTCCTTTGTGGTGTGCCGCACAGAGTGAAGAAATTCTGTCTTCATCTATATCCAACAGCTTGTGCGTACATTTTGCTCCTGGGCACGTTGATCATCATTTTATGGAAGTTGTTGATGAGTGTCTTTTCTATGATCAAGAGCTGCACAGAATATGTTTTACTGGTATTTAACCTTATGAAATGAGTCTATTAAATGCAACTATACTGATTTTACTGTACTCTGACCAGCTGTAAGTTGTCATTGCCTGATGATTCTTGGCCTTTTGAGTTCAATAGAAACTCAGGAACTGGAGGAAAGCACTGTTGAGGCCCTCTCTCTTCTCTACCATTCACACACCCACATCTTACATAATCTTTCGCAGTTAGAAGAATTCCCAACTTCTTCTTGGGAATAAACCTCAGCCTACTCTGACTTCTAAGAACAGCTGGATCTGTCCCTTTTTCTGTCAGTTCCCCCTTTTCCAGATGAATCTGTCATGCTTCCAGCAACCTCTCCAAAAAAAACCCCTCTGCATAAAGAGCCTTATCTTCTGCATGATGCTCAGGAAATCATGTGCTCTTTGATATGTTTAGTCTTTGACAAATATTGTAGAAAATTGAAAAGATCTCAGTATTTTCATACTTTATCCTCAACTCCGTCTTTGCTGCAGTGACCCGGTGGCCGCTACTCTTTGCTCCGGGTCATGGCACCAGATCCAGCTCTAAATCCGTACAATATGAGCGTTCCCCGTTCCAGGATCAAGGCCGCTTCGCTGTTCTCATTCACTCAAACCCACACACATATCAATCCTTTGCTCTTAAAAGCAATCTTCACTGATATAAAGCTGGGAAACAAACAAACTTGGTTCAAAGGACAGAACAATATAGCATTGATTAATGCGTCACACAATTCTCTTTTGATTTCAGATCAAAAGTGTTTTTTGATCTCAGTAAGTGGGGTTTTTTCACAATAAAATGATATTATTTATTGAAATAGTCAGTGTTAATAATAATTTCCATTGCAAGTACCTCAACCCCAGATTTTTGCAGTCTGTGATTTTTAGCGACATCTAGCGGTTTGGTTGCGAGTTGCACTAAGGGCTCAGCCCACTGCTCACCCCTCGCTTTCAAAGAAGCTACGGTGGCTAAAACGGGACAAACATATCGTTGTCTGAGACAGCAGAGAAAAGCCGGAGTAAGCCAAAAGTGTGTAACATTGTCACTGTTTCCGTACCACAGTCCATTATACACCACATCATGGATAGTTTACAAAGCCATATTCAGGTGAGGATCAAGGGTCTTCTTAATACATAATATAATAATAGTAATCAGCTGATTATCTCACGAATGTAACCACCACATTTCTCCCCATATAGCAAACCCATAATACAGAAAGTGCCTTGTTGATGCTAGAGGACAGAGGAGAATGGATCGACTGATTCAAGCTGATAGAAGAGCAACTTTGACTAAAATAACCACTCGTTACAACCGAGGTATGCAGCAAAGCATTTGTGAAGCCACAACACCGGTTTACACTCATCTCCACTACAAATAGGAAGAAGAGGCTACGATTTGCAAGAGCTCACCAAAATTGGACAGTTGAAGACTGGAAAAATGTTGCCTGGTCTGATGAGTCTCGATTTCTGTTGAGACATTCAGATGGTAGAGTCAGAATTTGGCGTAAACAGAATGAAAACATGGATCCATCATGCCTTGTTACCACTGTGCAGGCTGGTGGTGTTGGTGTAATGGTGTGGAGGATGTTTTCCTCGCTTAGTGCCAATTGGGCATCGTTTAAATGCCACGGCCTACCTGAGCATTGTTTCTGACCATGTCCATCCCTTTATGGCCACCATGTGCCCATCCTCTGATGGTTACTTCCAGCAGGATAATGCACCATGTCACAAAGCTCGAATCATTTCAAATTGGTTTCTTGAACATGACAATGAGTTCACTGTACTAAAATGACTCACAGTCACCAGATCTCAACCCAATAGAGCATCTTTGGGATGTGGTGGAACGGGAGCTTCGTGCCCTGGATGTACATCCCACAAATCTCCATCAATTGCAAAATGCTATCCTATCAATATGGGTCAACATTTCTAAAGAATGCTTTCAGCACCTTGTTGAATCAATGCCACGTAGAATTAAGGCTGTTTTGAAGGCGAAAAGGGGTCAAACACAATATTAGTGTAAATGTCTAATTCTAAGGTAATAAAAATATTACGGTACCACTGAAAACATAGGATGGATGTCATATTGCATTTCTGTTAATAGATACTCAAAATTTTTACACATTGCACCTTTAAGAAAAGGATGGAGAAGTATAAAAATTATTTTTGTGGTAATCAGCGTTAGTTTATGTTATACTTAACCTGGAATATTCCTTCATGTTGGTTCCGCTAGCATTCAATATGCATTGTTTTGCTAACTCAGCACTGACCCCGTCACCTTTAAGACTGTGGCCCATTGTCGAGTTTGGAACAAGTCAGGGTGGTTTTGCTGGTTTCCACTTCCACTGTTTGCTTTATCTCCTGCCTGTGCACATTTGCTCTAAACATTAGGCTGCTGTCTTGTGATCCCAGCAAACTACATCATGCACACAAACACGCTTAAATACACACTGTCGCTCTTAGCTGAGTTCCTAGAAAACGTTAGCGGTATTTACGACCACACCCAGAGTGGTGGATTCAGAGAAGCAGAGTTGTGACCGCTTTGCCTGAATCACAGGGTTCAAATAAAACCTGGAGCAAAGCTAGACCACACTGAACCTTGACTTGCACGCCAGGGCTTTTGATTGAGGGTCAAGGTCTACTGTGTAGGTTGACCAAACTATGAATGAACTATCTGTTGTTTACTAAAACCAGCAAACTCACTTGTGTGGATTGGACACTTCATTTTTTTCAACATCTATTCCACTTTTATTTTATTTCGTAACCACATCACAAAACTCAATGTGACATGGATTAGTGTCTTCATCTTCACATCTGTGTGATAGTGTGAAGTTACACAGTGCTAAGATTGGCTACTCACTGTGATTATTTGCTTGCCACAATAATCTGATTTGCCATAGTATTATTATGGGATTGCAATGGGTGAGAGGGCAATCAGGATTTACATGTAGTCAGAAAGCAATAATCATTGACTCAACTCTACGTAGATGATCAGTGTATGGGCCAAACTTGACTTTTTAAAAAAGACGATGCGACTTTTTATCTCACGATTGCGAGTTCACATCTTTATTTCTCAGAATTGCGAGATATGAAGTCAGAATTGCGAGAACTGAAATTGCAATTGCGAGATATAAACTCTCAATTGCGAGAAATAAACTTGCAATTCTGACTTTTTTTCTCAGATACACGCAATTGCGACTTTATATCATGCAATTCTGACTATAGCTCCCAATTGTGTGTTATAAGGTCAGAATTGTGAGATATAAACGTGCGAGTCAGAATTGCAAGTTTATTTCTCGCAATTGCGACTTTATATCTCACTATACTGATTTTATAACGCACAATTGCGACTTTTTATCACGCAATTCTGACTTCATTACACACAATTGCTACTTTATATCACACAATTCTGACTTTATAGCTCGCAATTGCGACTTTATATCACACAATTCTGACTTAATAACTCCCAAAGTTCTGAGATAAAAAGTCAGAATTGTGAGATAAAAAGTCGCAATTAGCTTTTGTATTTTTTATTCTGTTGAGGAAACAAGCTTCCAAAGAGTATCGACTCGCTTTGGTACACTGAAATAATTTTTTTGCGTAGGATTTGAAACATTTTTCACAGAGACATCGCCAAGAAACGACAAGAAACACATTGTATTAAATGTGAAAATTGAAAGTAGAAATAGCACTGTATTTTCTTGTAAAATGTACTCCAATCTTCGAGAAACCGTTTTTGCAGTGTAAAGCCGCTGCTTTTGAGTTCTCATGAGTGTTTGCTTGCATGTGAAGAGCGGTAATGTGGCTGTGCGCATGAACGGTCAAAAGCACTTCACAAAATGCTTGTCTTGGCAGGATATTAATGTAAACACAGCCAGTTATATCATAAGTGAATGTAATCAGATGGTCAATTTTATTTATATAGCACTTTTGTACAATAAAAATGCAATGAAAAACACTTTTCAATGCAGCTTTACGGTTTCAATTTCAGAAATCAGTAGTTTCATGTATTTAAAATGTGTGCCTGCTGAGTGTAACAACAATTTGTTGCAAAAAAGAGGAAACTATTCACTTCTCTTGAGTGGATAACTTTTAGTTAGCTTACATAATTGTAAAGCTGGGTGAGCTCAAAAACAGAGGAGAGCTGGATCCAAATGCAAAGAGTTTAATAAAAAAAAATATATATATATATATATACATAATAACAAAACAAAACCAGAGAACAGAATGAGCAGCACCAAAGGACATCCGTGTAGCAGAAGGCTCGGCAAAGAACACAAGAAACGCCGGGGTTCAAATACTAGAGGGGAAATAGGCAAACAAGACACACCTGGGAATGATCAACTAACTAATCAACTAGAAAAACTACAAAGGACTACAAAAATGGCACACAGGAAGCAGGAACAGAAACAAAATAAAAATGCAAACTAAAAGTCCAATTAACAAAACGCAAGAAACACAAAGCCAGGGAATACGTAACAATAATAATGTATCATATA
Organism: Cyprinella venusta; assembly: GCA_038021265.1. Lineage (NCBI taxonomy): Eukaryota > Metazoa > Chordata > Actinopteri > Cypriniformes > Leuciscidae > Cyprinella > Cyprinella venusta. Next base: position 10,127,505 of record CM075883.1, on the reverse strand, counting down.
CTAATATGAAAACTATTCTAGTCATTTAAGAATATTTGGTAACACTTTACAATAAGGTTCATTAGTTAACATTAGTAAATGCATTAACTAACATGAACTAACGATGACCAATGCACTAGTTACAGTGTTTATTAATCTTTGTTAATGTTAGTTAATACAAATACAGCTGTTCATTGTGCGTTCATGTTAGTTCACAGTCCATTAACTAATGTTAACTAATACAACCTTTGATTTTAATAACGTATTAGTAAATGTTGGAATTAATATTAACTAAGATTAATAAATGCTGAAGAAGTATTGTTCACATATTGTACATGTTAACTAATGTAGTTAACTAATGAACCTTATTGTAAAGTGTTACCGAATATTTGTTTAATTCTTTGCTCTTTCTCGTTATAAAACTATATAAATAATTGAAGACATGCAAATTTGTAAATTTAATTTGTTAATATTTATAGTATGTTCATTAGCAGATTTGTTTTTGCTTTGGTGTCAAAATAATTATTGAGAAATGTACACTCCTGTTGTTATAGTCTGATAATTTGGTATTGTGAGAACTGATTTTCAGTCGTGCACTAGTCGAGGTTTTCCCCAATTACTAATCAACTTGTGGTCTTAATAATGCTGTAATATTGTTGGGAAATCCATTTGGGAAATGTTTGCTTAGTACTTTTGGGACTTTTCATTGTGATCCACAGTGAACATGGGGATTTTTGTTCAATATTTTGTTGTACATTACATAACTTTTCATTGGGAAAAAGTCCCCCACCGAATCTGGAATGTAATGACTGTAATAAAAAAAAATTTAAAAAAAATATCCAGGTGATTTTTTCCCTCCAGAAGCCCAACCATATTAATCACTCAAGACTCAAATGTCTTGTGTGTTTCTGTCATCAAGTTTTCCACAGATTTGATTTAGTCTTCACTTCCCCAAACTGAGCACAGATCTAAATCTGGATAGTTAGTCTGAAATCAGCATGATGAAAGAGAGGTTATCCGTTCCAGCTGTGTGAGTTGAGCCGAACAGCCCTACTGGCATTATGCATAACTTTCATGAACACAATACGAGTATCCTGTTCATTACATGAAATCTATTCACACAATGCCATTCAGCTTCACATGACTGCTGCCGTGATCTCTAAGAAGTATTTACGGAGTAAACCCAGCTATTGTTCCTCTTCTCTTGCTCATCTTGTCTTGAGTAAAACTAATGAATGAAATCTCCACAAAAACCCACATTGATTTCCTATTGGTGTAATAATAATTCGATATTCCCTGCAGTGAACTGAAACCAAATGAGTGTGTTTTGTGTGCTGACAAAAGCCCTTCATGTTGATGTTTTTGGAGCTCGTGTTTAGGCCAGAGCTGTATTTACTGTGTGCACAGTTCAGCATAATTGTGTAGCCCAAGAAAGGAAGGTATATATAGCGAGGAATGGGAAGTGAAAGATAAGGGGGGAAAAACATATTACATTTAGCTTGAAATAATAAAATGAAATGTCCCACTGCACTGGAAATACATGGTAGGGCCTGGTGTCGAAGTCTGATGTTTTGTTTGAAAGTTTTCATTTTTAAATATATATACCGCTAGGGATGGCTCGATACCACAATTTTGGCTTCGGTACGATACCAGAACACAATACCTCGGTATCGATACTAAATCGATAACACATAAGGAAAAAAAGTCTCAATTTAAGTGAATTGAAACTATTTTATTAAAAAACTGCTTCAAACTCCACTATGTGCAAAGAAAAGTATCAAACAAACAAAAACGTATCAATGTAAAACAAATAAATTCAATCAAGGAACAACAACATTTAGATTTTTGAAAAAAAACTGACATTATACAATTAAAATAGGTTAATTAATAGATTCATAATAATAATAGAATAATGAAATTACACGTAAAGCAGCTGTCATTGACATGTATTAGTACTGTATATACACATTTTTAGGTCATTTTATTACTGATTGATCTAGATTAATAAATGCCGTATTATTAGGCCATGGTTCAAATGTTGACAAATGTAGCTAAATTGTAATATTAATATCTCTCTCTCTCTCTCTCTACCATGCGTTTTACTATGACCTGTATTCTTTAGTCATTCAAATTAAATTAATATGTTTGTTTGTTTGAAAGTGCAAAAATTACGAGACCTAAACTGAATTGGTTCTAGCGGGTCATGCAAGAAGATTTAGCTTCCGTGTTTACCGTATCATATTAAATTAATAAGCTCTTAAGTATGTGCGCTGTTCGGTGTTCAATAAAAGTCTAAATTAAATCAGTTTAATGATGACTCACCTGTCGATCTCTGAATTCTTTGAACAAGTCGGGATGAGCAACTGACGAGCGCTTCGGCAGATTTCATGTGTTGCCTACCATGGCAACTTTTATTTGAAGCAACGTTTGCAGAGTGGTCCATTCTCATTACTTTAGTGGGCAAAGTAATGCCTTATTTCGCTCAAACTGCTCTCGGGCGCGTAGAAATTCGAATGAGCTTGGTTGGATCCATCTTGTTCCTTCCTCAGCGTTTGCAGTTTTCGCGTGACCCGCGTCAGTTTCGGTAGCGCACTGCCGCCTAGTGGAGAACTTTGAAACAGCAGCGCATCAAATACCGAATTTTACAAAATTATGATATTGTACCCTTTGAAATATGTTAAATACCGGTATTTTTGCAGTACCGTTATACCGCGCATCCCTAATACAGATCAAGTTTTTTTTTTTGCCTCGTTTTTTGACGTCTCTGTTTGGTTTGGTTCGAATATCGTTACACCCCTAATCTCCACTATAACTCTTCCTCTTCGACAAAGCCGCAGAAATATGGCCATGCCCCTTTTTTTGCATATTCCGGAGGGAGGGTTGATGTAAATTTATGGGTTAGTTGTGTATAAAACCAGGGCAGTATCTCGTTGTAGTCCCAATCGAGTCGTTTTTATAGGAATTAAACTTCCTGATTTTTAAAAGACGATATCTCTGCTTGCGCATATTTCAGCGCACCAGCAGCAACATTACACACTATTTAAAATTAAAAAAAAGTGAAATCGCAAACAACCACACCTTTAAGAAACCGTTCACATAAAAAGTATTCATGCTTTTCGACAACAATAATTCATATTGAGCACATCGGTTATGCAGGAAAAAATCACCAAAAAGATCTTATAATATAAAATGATCATAAAACCCACTGAAAATGGGCTGGTGATAGCACTGTGGATAAGACACATACCTTTGGTGTGAGCGACCGGGTTCATTCCACTGTGAGACACCAATGTGTCCCTGAGCGAGACACTTAACCCCTAATTGCTCCAGAGGCGTGCAACCTCTGACATATATATAGCAATTGTAAGTTGCGTTGGGTAAAAGCGTCAACTAAATGAATAAATGTAAATCGATCATAGCATACTTGGTTAATTAATCAAACAAAATTTCCCTAAAATATTGCCAGTGCAGTCACACGCAGTTATAGCATACATGCATACATGATGAGTAATATTGGAGAGTAGGAGTGATTTATCTCATTCATTACTCATCTTTATTGGGGCTAATATAAATGATTTTAATAATTAGTTGTCACACTTAATCACACTTAAATGTTTTGGTCTTTATATAGTCCATACTTGCATTCCTAAAGGCAACTTTGGCTTTCTCCAAATAGAGTGTGATTTTGTTGCAGCCACTCCTATTTATATCAGTTTTTGCTACAGACTAAGACATTGTAATTTTACACGAAGAATAAAAGAATAAACTGCTCTGTAACGGACAGAAAGCACTCTGGCTGGGTCTCTCTCTCTCTCCCTCTCTCTCTCTGTCTCTGTGCGGGAAGTGGTGGGTGAGGTTTGCTTAAGGCCTGTTTGTTTGATTAGTTCAGCTGTTTCGTCTCAGATATTTTCATCACTATTTATTCCTGTACTGTGTTTACACACTTGAGCTGTGTCGGCTGGGGACGCTGATCAGTGCCCCAAATAAAAGCAGGATTAGAAAGGTTCACAATTTTCCCATATGGATAGATGGAAATTATATTGTGGTCAAATACTAAAAATGTAACAGAACACAATTGTTCCTTGATGTATTTTGGGTCCATCCATCCAACTTCTGTGTGTTTTTCCATTTTTAAAGTCAGCCATGACTGATTTTGATGCGTAGTGGCACATGTTCCACTAGCGGAGATGAGAACCAATTAGACATATGTTTATCATGGTTGATATAGTTAATTACCTGAGGGCCAGAGTACAAAAGAGTAGTATGCTCTTACTTTTTGTACGCAATCAGATATTCTATTTTTGTCTAGCAAATCAGAAAAACTTGAGACCTTGAGCCCTTTTGACTTCCAGCAACACTTCCAGCATCCTATCAACTTGAAAACACCTTAGCAACTGCATAGCAACAGTAAAAAAAACTGGTATGCGATTGACTAGGGCTGCAACAAACGATTATTTAGATAATCGATTAATCTAACGATTATTGGACTGATTAATTGACTAATCGACGATTATTTTGCCGGATAAACAGCAAGTCTGGAATGATTTTTCAGCTTTTTCAATTAGTTAAAATGTTGAGTTATACATTTTCTTACACTGTAAAAAAATATTTTCAAGATTTGTTATCACAAATTTTTTTTTTTGTCAAATCAACTTAAATAATTTATTTAGTTGAGGTAACTTATTATTTTGAGTTTCTGATGATTAAATTAATCTCCATTGTATTAATTCACTTTTTCCAGTTCAATCAACTTAATTTTTTTTAAGTTAAACCAACAATATATTTTTACAGTGTACTATAATATAAAAAAGTTCGGATTCATTCGGATTCTTGCTAGTTCGGATTCGTTTTGCACTCCGTCATAATTCAAAATGTTTTCTCTTTTACTGCAATAGCATTTGTAAAGGGCTGCATTACACTCTAGCGCCACAGCAGTCAAATCGCGATATTTCACGCCCTTACATTAGATCAAACGACTACTCGACAACAACGATATTTGTTGACAATTTTTTGAAAAATGTCGACTAATCGTTTCAGCCCTCCGTATGACCACTTAGTAACTGCATAGCAGCAACACTTACAGCCACCCAACAGGCCCTAGAAATGTGCTAACAACTACTTAGAACTCCTTGACAACGGCATAGCAACATTCATCGCCTTCAACAGCACCCTAGAAGCATACTAACAACCATTTGAAACACCATAACAGTTGTTCAATAAAATCATATGATTACATGCTTTTGATGCTTTATCTGAACCATTTATTATTGCCTCATTGTTATTATGGATATGTATTTTAACTAGCCATGGTTTCTGTGCACTTATGTCTATTTTTATTACCACAAAAAGTCAAATTACTCGATTAATTGTCTAAACAATCGCCTGGTTACTCGATTACCAAAATAATCGTTAGTGACAGCCCAAACTGTCTTTTAACTAGCCATTTTACTGGTTTCTGTGCACTTATGTCTATTTTTATTACCACAAAAAGTCAAATTACTCGGTTAATTGTCTAAACAATCGCCTGGTTACTCGATTACCAAAATAATCGTTAGGACAGCCCAAACTGTCTTTTAACTAGCCATTTTACTGGTTTCTGTGCACTTATGTCTATTTTTATTACCACACAAAGTCAAATTACTCGATTAATCGTCAAAAATAATCGCCTGGTTTCTCGATTACCAAAATAATCGTTAGTGGCAGCCCGAACTGTCTTTTAACTAGCCATTTTACTGGTTTCTGTGCACTTATGTCTATTTTTACTACCACAAAAGTCAAATTACTCGATTAATCGTCAAAATAATCGCCTGGTTACTCGATTACCAAAATAATCGTTAGTGACAGCCCGAAATGTCTTTTAACTAGCCATTTTACTGGTTTCTGTGCACTTATGTCTATTTTTATTATAACAAAAGTCAAATTACTCGATTAATTGTCAAAATAATCGCCTGGTTACTCGATTACCAAAATAATCGTTAGGACAGCCCAAACTGTCTTTTAACTAGCCATTTTACTGGTTTCTGTGCACTTATGTCTATTTTTATTACCACACAAAGTCAAATTACTCGATTAATCATCAAAATAATCGCCTGGTTACTCGATTACCAAAATAATCGTTAGTGACAGCCCAAACTGTCTTTTAACTAGCCATTTTACTGGTTTCTGTGCACTTATGTCTATTTTTATTATAACAAAAGTCAAATTACTCGATTAATTGTCAAAATAATCGCCTGGTTACTCGATTACCAAAATAATCGTTAGGACAGCCCAAACTGTCTTTTAACTAGCCATTTTACTGGTTTCTGTGCACTTATGTCTATTTTTATTACCACACAAAGTCAAATTACTCGATTAATCATCAAAATAATCGCCTGGTTACTCGATTACCAAAATAATCGTTAGTGACAGCCCGAACTGTCTTTTAACTAGCCATTTTACTGGTTTCTGTGCACTTATGTCTATTTTTATTACCACAAAAAGTCAAATTACTCGGTTAATTGTCTAAACAATCGCCTGGTTACTCGATTACCAAAATAATCGTTAGTGGCAGCCCAAACTGTCTTTTAACTAGCCATTTTACTGGTTTCTGTGCACTTATGTCTATTTTTATTACCACACAAAGTCAAATTACTCGATTAATCGTCAAAAATAATCGCCTGGTTTCTCGATTACCAAAATAATCGTTAGTGGCAGCCCGAACTGTCTTTTAACTAGCCATTTTACTGGTTTCTGTGCACTTATGTCTATTTTTACTACCACAAAAGTCAAATTACTCGATTAATCGTCAAAATAATCGCCTGGTTACTCGATTACCAAAATAATTGTTAGTGACAGCCCGAAATGTCTTTTAACTAGCCATTTTACTGGTTTCTGTGCACTTATGTCTATTTTTATTATAACAAAAGTCAAATTACTCGATTAATTGTCAAAATAATCGCCTGGTTACTCGATTACCAAAATAATCGTTAGGACAGCCCAAACTGTCTTTTAACTAGCCATTTTACTGGTTTCTGTGCACTTATGTCTATTTTTATTACCACACAAAGTCAAATTACTCGATTAATCATCAAAATAATCGCCTGGTTACTCGATTACCAAAATAATCGTTAGTGACAGCCCGAACTGTCTTTTAACTAGCCATTTTACTGGTTTCTGTGCACTAATGTCTATTTTTACTACCACACAAAGTCAAATTACTCGATGAATCATTCAAAATAATCGCCTGGTTACTCGATTACCAAAATAATCGTTAGTGATATCCCGAACTACTGTCTTTTAACTAGCCATTTTACTGGTTTCTGTGCACTAATGTCTATTTTTATTACCACACAAAGTCAAATTACTCGATTAATCGTCAAAATAATCTCCTGGTTACTCGATTACCAAAATAATCGTTAGTGACAGCCCGAACTGTCTTTTAACTTGCCATTTTACTGGTTCCTGTGCATTTATGTCTATTTTTACTACCACACAAAGTCAAATTACTCGATTAATCATCAAAATAATCGCCTGGTTACTCGATTACCAAAATAATCGTTAGTGACAGCCCGAACTGTCTTTTAACTAGCCATTTTACTGGTTTGTGCACTAATGTCTATTTTTACTACCACACAAAGTCAAATTACTCGATGAATCATTCAAAATAATCGCCTGGTTACTCGATTACCAAAATAATCGTTAGTGACAACCCTAAATCTTACCGAACTGTAATCTAAGCCAACCATAAATGTGCCATATTTACATGTGTAGTAACTATTTAGTCACTTAATTTGGCCCTCACAAGTAGTGAAATACGTTCACACAAGCTCAAACACCAGCCGATGTGGGGTTTCCCCTCGCCCTCAGATGGAAATGAGAAACTCAGAGATGGCTTATTACACAGTTGCCTCAAAGGCCGTCAGAAGTGTTGCTAAAGCCGCAGCTGGGAGTTATTGCAGTAAAATAACAACAACATCACAGAAACTGTGTTGAAGTTCATGAGAATTCGAGTGTGCTGCATATACTGCTCCAGTCAGATGACCTACATGTACTGCACTGCAATTTCACAGCCTTAAGTGTGTGATTAAGACCTCAGGACATTTACAGCTTTAATGTTGCTCTTGACATCATCTGAGTTGCCAGGTAAGGTATGTCAGAGGAAGCATGTCTCTTCTCTGAGGTATTAAATGAGACTTGTTTTTGTCCTGTAGTGTGTAGGACTGTTCCTGTGATATTCAGATTCATAATGAACGTTTCCATGTACCATGTCCACCCAAACACTAATGTATTCGGTTCTCAGCGGACTCCTCTCAAACTTTGTTTACACAACTTGATAGCCTCCATTTTGTTTGGTTTGCTTCAACACTCAAATAGCAAAGTGTGTCTCCCTGACCTTATTGTGCTCAGTCAGCCGGCTGATCATTTTTGTTTATTTTTTTTATGATTTAAACGTTTCTTTTTTGTCATGCTCTGTGAATGTTTTACATAATTTTGATGGTGCAGTTCAGAGGCTTCTCAGGTGTGTGGATGTTTCTAATTTTGAACATGAGGAAGTGGTGTGTTGTCATGTGGGTGTCAAGTTCTGTGTATCTTTGTCTATTGTTGTCTATTCTATACTGGTCTGTAAATGCTCTTAGATGGTGTAATTGCTCTCATAGCCTGGTTTTCATTTGACTAGCTTATTTTACATTCCACAAATATTGAATTAAAAATAGATTTTTACATTTTCATTTCAAGAAATTTGCTAGAGTGTTACTATGCAGTCGATCAAGAGTTTTTAGTAGTTTTAGCCTGTTGCTAAGGGTGTTGCTAGGTTTTTCACATCTCTTAATGCCTCAAATCTCTTTACTCTGGTCCCTTGATAGGGCTCTATAACATTCAAAGGTTTTGGGTCAGTAAGATTTTATTTTATTTTTTAATAAATTAATACTTTTATTCAGCAAGAATGCATTAAATTGATCAAAAGTGACAGTTGGGATATTTATAATGTCATAAAAGTTTCTATTTCAAATAAATGCTGCTCTTTTGAACATTTTACTCATAAAAATATGAAGCACAGCTTGTTTTAAACATTCATAATAAGAAGAAATGTTTGTTGAGCATCAAATCATCATATTAGGCTGATTTCTGAAGGATCATGTGACACTGAAGACTGGAGTAATGATGCTGAAAATTCAGCTTTGATCACAGGAATAAATTACATTTTAAAATGGAAAACTGCTCTTTTAAATTGTAATAGTATTGTATTTTACAATATTACTGTTTTCCCATGGCAAAATGACAGTGAAATATGCAACAGTTTTTTTTATTATTATGATATAGTATTACATTATTATGAAGTAGCTTACATAAGTGTATGTGTGAGTGCGTTTCGAGGGGGAGAGAGAGAGAGTTTGCTCTGTGGTTCGGTTTAAAGGCACTGCAGTTTGTCAGACACACTGTATCTTGCGTAAGCAGGGCTTTTATAAATCACAATGTTGTGTGCTATTAAAGTGTAGTCATCTATCATTCTATTGCTGCACTGTAGCCTTATCCTCTGGTAAACATGGACACTGTGAATGTGTGTGTGTGTGTGTGTGTGTGTGTGTGGAGAGAGCAGGGCATTACATAACAGTGTGGTGGAAAACAGGCGGAGACAAACTGGGTGTGCTGTGTGGGGGTGGGACGTCTATAATTAGAGAACTGCACAGAGAGAGAAAGAGATATGGAAAATAGATGGAAAGGAGAGATACCAGCATGCTTTGTTGCTGATATACATCACACAGGAGCCAACAACATGTGGAGGAGCTGAAAGACAGAAATTAAAAAAGAGGGAAAAAAAATCTTCAACTGAAAGAAGAAAAATCGAATTAATCATAGCATTTAGGGGTGTCAATTAACGTTAATTCACATAATCACACGTAGTTAAAATAAAAGATCAATTAATTGAATTAAATCTGATGCAGGAGGCGCTATTAAGTTATTAGATTACTTAACAACCAATTGCTTAACCAACACATAGGTGTCTATTTAAAGCGTTGAAGCTTGGCTTGACAGTGAATATGGGGATTATGACCAAGTGCTGTTAAATGTGCTGACATATTAGATGTGCTCTATGAAAAAATAACTGCGTTATATGAAAATGTGATCTGTAAAATCAACGTACATAACTTGTGTCATGTGTCGTTAAACGGTCCCAGAATGCAACTAGCATATTTATTTCAGTTAGAGACCAAACTATACCAAGTATTTGTATTAAAAAATTACACTGTTGAAAAATATTGTTGGTTTTAGAGCCAGACCGATATATCGGCAGGCCGATATTAGGCATTTACTAAAATATCGGTATCGGCAGTTATATTGGCCGATAAATGAATATTTCAAAAGTAAAATAAAAACGGACGAATTACGCTTCAACCAGTCATGAGTGTTGGAGTTGTATAGTTTGTCCACCAGAGGGCACTCTACACCGTCGTAGTTGGCAACACGCGTGTATAACGCGCCACACATCCTGCAACCTGCTGATTCAGCCAGAGTCGGGCAGAGAGAACCAGTTATCCGCGAGTTTCTGTAGTTACAGTCCCTGCATTGTAAAATGTAAGTTAGTCTTGCGAGGAAATTTAGCCATAGAGAAAAAGTATTAAACGTATCTTGTGCATAAAACTGTTATTTTGTTGCGCGTTTCTTAAAAAAAAAATAATAATAATAATATCGGCCGATATCGGAATATCGGATTTTAAAACAAAGAAATATTTGTATTGGTATCAGCCTTCAAAATCCTTTATCGGTCGGGCTCTAGTTGGTTTAACTAAGTAACCTGGTTGCCTTAAAATTTTAAGTAGATTGAACTGGAAAACGTGAGTTAATACAATGCAGGAGATTGATTTAATCATCAGAAACTTAAAATAATAAGTTATCTAAACTAAATAAATTATTTAAGTTGATTTGACAAAAGAAAAAAAATGTTGTGATAACAAATCTTGAAAATATTTTTTACAGTGTATACATACAGCACTATAAACTAGACTGTTTAAGTCATTTCAACTTAAATTACATTACACTGACTTAAAAAAATCAGTTGAATTTCATTGAACTCAAAATATATAATTTAAAATGTAAAGACTAAACTTATTTTGTTGAGTTGATGTAATGTTGTCATGACTTATTGATCATGCCGTTTTTTACAGTGTATGATGCTTTCACACCACGTTTTTGTTCGCTGCATCGCTACTCGCGTATATATAATCGAACTTCTTTTTACTCTTTTTAAAAACTTTGCCGTGAGTATATCGGGGCTGTAATGGATTACAACACACTGCTGGATCTCATCCGTGACTATCCGTCGATCAGCGTCGAGAGAGAGGGGATGGGGGGACGTGTCGCTCTCATGCGAAAGTGAGGGATGGAGTGAAAATGAGGGGTTGAGTGGGAATGAAGGTTCACAGGGGGAGGGAGACAAATGAAAACACATGTCAGAGAGGGATCATGTATGAAATGCTCACGGCTCACGTGGAACTGCAAACGTTTCAGAAGTTACTGTGCTTTAGAAATGAATAAAAGAAAACATTGGCCAGCTAGAGGGAGGAATGTTGTTCGCTCTTTAACTCTGCCAAGGTTGTCCGCGGTGGACTTTAGAGCAAGAGACAAACACACTTCCCACACACTATATTCAATGGCCTTCCCTGGTTTACGCAACAATGTTACTTTCTGAGTAACTTAGCACATGTCAACTTATTCTATTAAAGGGATACTTCAGGATTTAACATTAAGCTTTGCATTAGTAGAAAAACTTGTATTTTCGAATTACCATGTTTTCCACCCTCATTTGCAAAGTTACTTATAGTTAGTCTAAATATCAAAATAAGGTGTAACCAAATGTCTTAACTGGAACTTCTCTCTGGTGATGTATGCCAGACTTCTCCAAACATTTTGTCAGCATACACCTCAACCGCAGTCTTCCATTCATTTCTGCCTCCATCCAGTCAACAGCCGATTAATTTTATATCACGATATGAGTAATGTTATTTCACGATAATGATTTATATCACGGTACAGTTATTTTTTTTGCTTTAAATACCATTTTTATACCACTGAAATCTCATAAATCTCATCACCAATTTCATTATCACAAAAAACGAGAAAAAAAAAACGAATACCAGCCCAACTAACATAAGTAAACAAACAAAAAACACTGTCAAGCTCACTGAAGACAAGTAAAAGTTCAGAGATAAATTAGTAAAATATGAACAGAGAAATTAATTGCAAGCAAAAAGGCAAAAAAAAAAAAACTTACTATAGAACAAAAATACAAATGAAATAGACCTACCTGAAAATCTCCAAGCAATAGATAGCTCTATATACAAATACTACATAAAGTAATTAAATGTACAAAAACACTGCATAGTCTTCACTGTGTAAATTAAACATACATTTATATTATTAAAGTTACAAAAGCGTTTCAGTGAAGACCAATGCGATTGTTTGATTTACATTATAAGACTCAAACAGCAGGAGGTTTATTAGGCTGCTGTCACTTTAAGACTGAATGGACTGATCTCATATAGACCAACGCCACTTTTGCGTCATCGAAGGGCAACGCCCCCTTTTTGGGGAAAACACCTCTATACTGTCTATGGGAAAACAAACGGATTCCAATGAGAACAGAACTCGCACTAGATCTGCAAAGTTTCTTGATAGCAAAAATGGCACAAACTTAAAGAAGCTAACGTTACTGAATACGGGGTTACAGAGGTGTCCCTTTGAAATGGTCGAAAACTGGATCAATGACCCCACGCAGTGGCCAAATATGGACTATTCAGACATCTAACGTTACCACTATCTCGTGGAATCACCAAGTAAGCACGTAGCCTTTTTTTTTCATTAACACTCACAGTATGACAAACTAGACGATGAATGGATAACTTGATTTAAGCTATTGACATAGTCTAATAAGGTAACGTTAGTTGCTAACAGCTTAGTCTTTCTAATAGCTAGTTGACAACAAAACTGTCAATAGCTTAAATCAAGTTAAATATGATCCAAGTGACATGGCCTCATCGTCTATTAGTTTGTCATACTGTGAGTGTGTAAATGATAAAAAAATAAATAAATAAAAAAGGCTACTTACTTGCATAGCCCAGCATAGCAGAAGGATTAGCCTTTCGCTGCTTACTGCACGTGAACGATTTAAAATTACGCTTAAAATACATTTAAATATTCTTTCCTGACTGTGAGTCCAAAATCTCTACCGGTTGAGGGATTTCTTCCGGTTAATCGTGTCTGCCGGTATATAGCCCACCCCTACATCCACTGCAAAGAACAAAGTCCCTGGACTCCACACCCTAATTTTTTCCCCCCGATAAATAGATTCACTCGGATGTGCATCACAATACGGAGGAAAAGATCTGTCGCTACTTCCGTTTCATTGTGCCTTTAAATCCCACTGCCTACTTTTCTGCTTGGCTTGTGCAAATGCAAGTTTATGTTTACAAACTGAGGGACATGTCTAAATAATTTAAGTCAATTTAGTCAAATAAGGACCCTGAATCAACATTCAGGACAATGTTGTGAAGAAAATTGCAAGTCTGTGTCACAAAAGGGGCTGAATTTCATCCAACAAACCACAGGAAGAATGGTTTGTGTATGTGTGTGCGCGCTGCTAACTTTAGCATATTGCTCACAATGTTCAGTGCTTATTGTGCACTTTTCTGCAGGCCAGATAGCATTTCTCTGTCTGGATATTTGCCAATCGGCGTGACATATCTGCTTCCTGAGAACACACTCAACAAAACAGAGACAAAACCAAACAAACGCATGAGGCAGCGCAATGAAAGTAGTGTGATCTACTACAGTAGGGTCTCTGACTATTTACACTGCCGTTCAAAAGTTTGTTGTTTCTTGTTTTTTCGTTTTTTTGAAATAAATTTAAAAAAATTCCTGCAAGGACGCATTAAATTGATCAAAAGTGAAATTCATAACATTTCAGAAGATTTCTATTTCAAATAAATGCAGTTCTTTTGGATTTTCTATTCATTAAGGATGAAAAAAAATCAGTTTCCACAAAAATATAACCGTTTTCAACATTGATAATAATGTTTCTCGAGCAGAATGATCGTGTGACACCGAAGACTGGAAATGATGCTGCAAATTCAGCTTTGGTCTCAGAAATAAATTACATTTGAATATATATTCACATAGAATTGTTATTTTAATTTGTAATAATTTTCCACAATATTACACAGTATTTTTGATCAAATAAATGCAGGCTTGGTGAGGATAAGATAATTTTTTTTTAACATTATAAAATTTTAACAACCCCAAACTTTTTGGACAGTTGTGTATATTAGATTTTCAGTCACAGAGAAAAAAAGTTTCCCATAGTACTGTATGTGTTTCAAATAAACCTCCAGAGTCTAAACTTTCTCAAGCAATTTGAGGATAAGGATCAGCTGTATGTGTGTATGCGTGCGTGTGTTTGTCTGCCTCTGTCATGCGGGGTGACAGTGCTTACCTTGTTTACACACACTCACGCACACACACTCACTCATGGGTTGGTTATAAATAGTGAAGTGACCCACATCCACACGGTCCTGTAAACAGACGCTCAGAGAAAGTATGACAGTCCTCCTCGCAGATAAATATTATCTGTTTACTATCTGTCCACAGACACCGAAGAATCGCTCACTTCATAAGTCTCATATTCCTTTTTAATTGTTTTTGCCAACACTATCTCACGCCCAATTCGTACGAATACGACGAATGAGTAAAAAATGTTTAATTCGTACGACCTCACTCGTACGAATTTGTACGATTTGTCTAAACCCACGTGACGGTTAAGTTTAGGGGCGGGGTAAGGGTTAGGTCATTCGTACGAATTCATACGAATTGGCCAATTCGTAAAATATGTACGTTTTAGCAAAATCGTACTAATTCGTACGAGTGAGGTCATATGAATTGTTACGAATTAGCCACTTTTTAATCATTCGTCAAATTCGTACGACTTGGTCGTGAGATCGGGTTGGTTTTGCTCTTCTTTCCTGCAGCAGTGTAGGTTTAAGAGACAGCGGTTCATTCACACACAGCCAGAGTCTGTTGCTCCATATAATAGTGTCTCACATACATCCCACAAAATATAGATGTTTTAAAAAAATGTTAAAGGGTTAGGTCACCCAAAAATGAAAATTCTGTCAGTATTTACTCACCCTCATGTTGTTCCAATCTCGTAAGACCTTCGTTCATCTTCAGAACACGAATGAAGATATTTAAGATATTAAGATCGCTCCTGCATACTAGTCCATAGGCTTCTTGAGGGATTGAAACTTGCCGTCCTCGAAAAGTTATTAAAGACATCGTTAAAATAGTCTGAGTGACTACAGTGGCTCAATCTTAACTTTATCAAGCGACGAGAGTACTTTTTGTGCGCAAAAAAAAAAAAACCCCAAACAAAAATACCGACTTTATTTCAACTATTCATTTCCTTCTCTACGGGCGATCTGTTGTACGTCACACGCATCACACACAAGACCAGCGTCGGCCAATAGTGAGCCTACGTGTGACGTTCAACCAAGAAGGAAATGAATAGTTGAAATAAAGTCGTTTGTTTTTGCGCACAACAAGTGTTCTCGTCGCTTGATAAAGTTGATATCGAGCCACTGTAGTCACTTGGACTATTTTAACAATGTCTTTAATAACTTTTTTAGGCAAGTTTCAATCCCTCAAGAAGCCTATGGACCAGTATGGAGGAGTGATCCAGCTCTCAGATTTCATCAAAAATATCTTAATTTGTGTTCCGAAGATGAACGAAGGTCTTATGGGGTTGGAACAACATGAGGGTGAGTAAATACTGACAGAATTCTCAGTTTTGGGTGAACTATCCCTTTAAATTAAATGCATAATTCATATAAAGAATGATGTTAACTTCTATTTATTGATGCTTATTTAGGATAAGTATGACTCTTTTTTGAATGTAACTCAAAACTAGAAGATCTAGTCTAGGTCTTTCTAGAGATCTAGTGTCTCTCTCTCTCTCTCTCTCTCTCTCTCTCAGTGAGGTGCTGGCTTTACTCCAGCCAATAGCAGCTGTTTGTCAGTAATGGAGCTGCTCTCTGGAGTGCTATCAGGCAGGGCCGGTTCTGTTTATTTCAGCTTCTATCAGTGAACATGTGCAGCCAGGCCCTGGTTAGAGGGGAGGAGAAAACACACACACACACACACAGAGAGAGAGAGAGAGAGCAGGCCAGCAGTGTGGAGAATGAAGCTTGTGGAGGCGTGGGAGTTATAGCTGTGCTTCTCACTGCCTGCTCCATCCTGCACACACACACATATTAAGACATAACACAAAAATACACTAATGAAATTTTCTCTCTATACATATGCACTCAAAATGATCTGTATAAACGCACAAACTTTCCAGTTTCCTATGAGGGCCTGTGAGTAAGCTTCATCCAAAACACATCGAGTCATTGAGAAGTGACTATTGAGTATTGACTATTTATATCTGACAGAAATGACAGCGCTACTTACTTTTGCAAGTTTTTTATAAGGGAAATTAGAACATAAAATATCAACTAGTCTGATTTATCTAAACACTCGATGGGGTTCTAGATAAAACTTAAATTTTAAAGAACCCTTTATGCCAAATTAAGGTCTGTAAAAGAAAAAGATGTCTTAAACAACTGCATAATACTTAATAATAACTGCTTAATACATAATACACTTAATAATAACTGCATAATACATACTGTGTAAGGGTTTCTTTCCATTTTTTTTTTCTAGTGAAAAAATATGTTTTCATGATTTTTATTTTATTTTTTATTAATACAATTTCGGGGAGAATCAAATCAACTAATTCCATGATGGGAACCCCTAAAAGGTTTTATAAATGAAGTGCCTGAAAGAGCCCTTTGAGGTTCTGTATAACCTTTTCTTCTTATGCCTGGTTCAGATTACACGATTTTAGCCCGATTTTGGCACGGTCCGTTTGACGTAGGGTGTCATGGGGATTTGTAAACGACAACGGGCGTCGGGCGTAAGATTCGATCGTATCATCTCGTATAGTGTGTCATAGTGGGCGACAACCTACGTCGCGTCTGCGATGCTTCACGACATCACGACAAAAAGACTAGCATGTTTAATTTATTTAACGGTCGTCCACGACGGTTCCGTCACACGTAAGAAGTTGACCAATAGGAGCACAAGCTTTTCCGTACACAACTTTCAAAAATGGCGAAATGAAAGAGAGACGATGGTGCTAGCGTTAAAACTAAAAGTGAAAATATATAAAAAACAATATTTTACCTCAAGTTCTCTTTAGAGGATCGACAGCCCATACTGTCCTCTTCAAGTAATCCAGGAACGTGTCCATTGTCGGGTTTTCTTTCTTTTTTTACTTTTTTTCTGAACACAGGACAGCCTTGTTTGCAAACAACATTGTTTGTTTACGTTCGTTTCTGGAAGTCACTCACTACTAGTTTCGCCTTCTCGAAGACATTACGCGCGCCATTAAAGACGTCATGCGATGATTGGTCAGGAAGCAACGTGTAGTCTGACGTGTCTTGTCCACGACACGACAAGATTTTAGGAGTCAAAATCGCGTAATCTGACACAGTGACTATCGTAACAGACAAAAAAAAATTGTGTAATCTGAACCAGTCATAAGAGTCAATTCACTGTTGTATTTTTGCATAATTCCCTGTCTTAAAGAAATATTTGTTTATTTATTTACTCTCATGTTCTTCTCCCATAAAGCATATAACAAAGTTGAATTTTGGACGAATATCCTGGTTGCTCTTTTCTTCACAAATAAAGACTGGTGCTGAAGCTTCAAAACAGCCCAGTAGAAAGTGTTCTGTACAACTTAAATAGCTTCTTTGAGGTAGTTTTACTTACCAAACAGAAACCTTGAGTTGTGTTGACAGACCGCCTCTCACCAGAGTCCGCTAAAAAAATTCTTTTTCCAACAAGCCACCACATCACAGCTTTGTAACAACGGCACATAGCTGTAACGCAGCACAAACCACAGCTGCTTTTCACAGCTAGTATAACCAGGAGAAAAACACAAGCAGAGATGCTCTTTATTCAAGATCTCGACTCATTCCTCAGGGTTGTGGGATTTAGATTGGAGTAATGTGACCATAGATGTGTATTTGTTTCAGAGGGGAATACAAACAGGCCATGCGACCAAGTTGTTGCTAAGTTCACTCGGACAGGCCAGTTTTTACAGTTACAGGACACAGCATTGAATCACTAGCCCCTTTCACACATACATTCTGTGCTGGTAAATTACCGTTGCGAGATCGTGTGTGAACGGGACCGTTTCAACATTTCCAAGTAGGCTATGAGAAGTTACCGGTAAAATAACGGTATCATGCTGTGTGTGAACAAAGAACAGAATTACTGGTGTGAGCACTTATGAGGTCAGAACACGGCAATCATATATCTCAGTCAGAGCCCTTTACGGGAAAGCTCCTTGTTCACACTTGTAGTGCGGTTCTCTTGGTTCTTTTGGTCCGGAGCAAAAAAGAAAATAATTTATTTAAAGAACTTACCGAACATCCTAAACAATGCTGTGAGCTGGGCTAAATGCGCTCGGGGGATGTGTGTGTACATATTAGGGCTGGCTATTGACACAAATTGGACAATTCGATTCGATTTCGATTCACAAGCTTGCATTCGATTAGATTTCAATTCGATATTGATGATTTTGGATATCAGTTACAATAAATGGCAACTTTTCTCAAGGAAATCAAATCTCTTAACTAATGCTGTAAACTATGGGAGTCTAGTTGTAGCCTACTAGGCTTCATTAGCCTAATACGAAGGTAATAATGAACTGTTTTGTAGCTATACAAAGACTTAGATTACACTTTTATTTATTTTTATAACATAAGATTATATGAAATATAAACATTTAAATGGTGGCTGTCATAAAAACTTGCCATATTTATTCAAATATGCATTAAATATTGAAGAACATTAAGATTATAATGCATAATGTAATATGGTGTATATATTTAGCCAAATGCTCCTCTCTGGAGTTATTTTTTCTAGCTGACTAACGAGTTGATGTGGGTTTTCCGAGGTAAATATGACGATATATGACATTGATTACAAGCTGTTTAACTGACGTCTTTCCATGGGTGAAACGCTCATTGAGCGAATCAATGTGACATGATATGGATTTCGATAAGTTGTACTCTATCCTTTAACACACTTTCAGAAGCTCATTCATGTTTATTTCGCGCTGCAACTGGTAAACCGGAAGAGAGATCAGCGCTGCTGCTTCTCTAGAGCTGCGCCAGAGCGATCTCACGCCACAGCGCCAAAACGCTATTTATGTTTTTGAATTTCTAAAGAAAATAGACGTAATTTGAAATTTGAGACTTTGTTTCATATCAATAGTAACAAAGGACAAAGATTATTGCGATTTTTTGGATGCGCGCAGCCGCGATACAACGTTCCATTCATTCAAATGAAACAGGATGACTAATCGATTCTTGAGATTTAAGAATCGATATCGGTTCGTAAAAATGAGAATCGATTAATATGGAGAAATCGATATTTATTACCCACCCCTAGTACTTATGATGGTATTTTTACCTGCTGGGAACTCGTGAAGAGCTCCTAAAACGCGTAAAGGTGTCAAAACACCATCAGGAATTCGTCCGCCACACACACAATCATAGATCTGCTGCGAGGAGACGGGATTCAAGCGTCTCTACCGAACTGTGATGGCTATGTCATGACTGAGACGAGAAAAAAAAAAACATATTAGGCGTTCTGTCCTTTTTTAGACTCGATTCTTGACACATCATGTCCTCTTTTTGGTTCGTTTAGGGGTCCGTGGGTCGATGTTGTGGACACACACGTTTACAGTGTCCGCTTTGCTGATGCAACCTAACTAGATCAATCCCATTATAATCAAGTGTAGACCGCCTCATGTGTAAAGAGAGTTGTCTAGTATTGTGTGGTTCTGCTCTCTTAAAATCTAGACACAGTGTCACAACGGCCTGCAGATGTGTTGACTAGAGGGATTCGAGCGTGTGGCTTCATTGATAACATATCACACACACACGCATGCTTACATTTTACTGTAACACTGCGATCTAGGTTCCAGTAAGTCCGATTTATCACAGTCGCACATTCACAGATTTACTAAGTCCCTCTGTGTTTGTGTGTGTGTGAATATGGTAAAGTATGAATCATACAGCTGAATGTGATAAAGAGCTTTTTCGGGAAAAGCGTGGAGAAGCGGGAAGGCAGGAAGGCAAGCAGTGTGTGAGTGTGTGAGAAACAGAGTCTGTGATGTTCTCCCGCTCGCTCTCTTTACCAAATCATTTTGAGTGTGTAGATTGACTTTTTGGTGCTAAGTTGACTAAATACAGTAGTCACTAGAAGTTGGCTAAATCTGACGAGTTTTATTCAGCATATAAAATATATTACATATTTTATTCAGCAATGATGATAGATTTTTATCTCAAATAAATGCTTTTTGAACTTTCCATTCGTTTATGAATCCTGACAACAATGTATCATGGTCTTAGCAAAAATATTGATGATGATAGTAATCACTTTAGAATGATTACTGGTGTTTTTCTTTTTCTTTTTTCTCTTCATAATCCCTGTGTAGATATATTGGTACATTTATGTAATTAAACATTAATAATTACTGTAATTAGCCTAGAGACATTCTCATTTGCAGAAACTATTCATAAATAGTTTATTATATTCCATATTGTTATTTACTCTATGTGTTAATTATATGCATAATGCAAATATGTAATGTAGTAAATATAATGAATTCCATAAAAACACAGTCTATCTAGTCTACTTTAGATAGCTAATTAAGTGTGTGTGTGTGATGCATTTATTCAGTGTGAATATGTAGGTGTGTTTGCAGTTTTGTTTCCGACAGTCTAGATCAAAACACTCAATGGATGTGGCTTATGTCTCCAAGGCTATGAATTTTGATATTACATAAGAACATATATGTTTGAAAGCAACACACACACACAGTTACACATCTCTTTCTTTCTCTCTCTTTCTCTCTCTCTCTTACACACACACATTCACTCACTTACTGACTCATTTACTCTCTCTCTCTCTCTCACACACACACACACACACACACACAGAAAGAGAGAGTAATAATAAAACCAGCATACTGCCCTCATCTATAATGTGTGTCATTTTCTTCACCTCTAGAAGCAATTTCTCCTCTCCTCTTTTCCAAAACTGTGCGGTTTTCTTTCCGCATAAATCTGTCTCTGCCATTTCTCTCTCTTCTCTCTAAAAACGAGGCAAAACCTTCATATTTTATTTATGTTCCTTATTCTGTCTGCTTCTAATCCACTGGTTGCTTTCCTTTTTTTCCTGTTCTCTTCTTCTTTTTGCAGTGATAAAAAAGATTTTTGGAAGTTGACCCAGATAAAGGAAAAAAAAAAGTTTGACAGCCCTGCCAAGTATCTGGGCTTGGCTTTTAGAGCGACTCCAAACCAGTTTGCTCTGGTTGGGCTGCCAGAGCAGGGGGGGGGGGGGGGGGGGTTAAAGCCCAGAATATGAGGGAATACGAGGGAGTGCGAGTGGGATTTTTTGATTATATAACACAGAGACACAGCTTAGCATTGTGCCGGTTTCTGTTCTTAGATCAGTGCTGCTGTGTTCAGGGTGGAGCAGATCAGACGGAGGGAAGAATCTCATTACCAGAGCAGCTCTATAACCCGAAGATCTCTAGCATGGTTAAAACAATTGCGTAATTACAAATGTTGAAATAGGTAATTGACTTTTATGGAGTAGGTCACCCCCCCAAAAAAGAACATTTCATTCATTCACTCTCATGTTGTTGTTTTCTGTGGGAAAAATATGTATAGATTTTGTGTACACTCACCTAACGGATTATTAGGAACGCCTGTTTAATTTCTCATTAATGCAATTATCTAATCAACCAATCACATGGCAGTTGATTCAATGCCTTTAGGGGTGTGGTCCTGGGGTGCGTTTCCGAAAGCATCGTTTGCCAACTATGGTCGCAAGTTGGTCGCACTTTCCATTGAACTCTATTCGTAAAGATGGAACTTGCGACCATAGTTGGCTAACGATGCTTTCGGGAAACGCACCCCTGGTCAAGACAGTCTCCTGAACTCCAAACTGAATGTCAGAATAGGAAAGAAGTCATTTTGATATGTACTATTGTATTAATTTTAGTTTTTTTAATAGTTCTATTTTGCTATGTATTTTAGTTTTAGTTTTATTAATGCTGGCATTTATTTCAGTTAGTTTGCAAGGCAACATTTCTAATTTTCATTTATTTTTTTCGGTAACACTTTACAATAAGGTTCATTATTTAACATTAGTTAATGTATTAACTAACATGAACTAACCATGAACAATACATTTGTTACAGTATTTGTTAATCTTCGTTAATGATAATAAAGCTGTTCATTGTTTGTTCATGTTAGTTCACAGCGCATTAACTAATGTTAACAAGATTTTAATAAAGTATTAGTAAATATTGAAATTAACGTTTACAAAGATTAATAAATGCTGTATAAGTGCTGTTCATTATTAGTTCATGCTAACTAATGTAGTTAACTAATGTTAACTAATGAACCTTATTGTAAAGTGTTACCATTTTTTCAAGTAAGTTTTTAAAGTTTTTCATCTGATATTTATATTTTTTAGCTGTATTTCAATTACCAAAATTGACCATTTTTTTATTATAACGGGTGCATAATTCAGTAAGCTTGCGCTTTAGAACGCTTTAGGAACAGTTCATTCACACAAAACGTGTTTTTGGTGTTAAGTTTAAGTTTACTTGACATAAAAGTTGCAATAAAATATTGTTACAACTTCTTTGTCGAGGATAACACAATAAAGTTGCATTAACTTTTTCCATTGTGGTCCTTGATTTTTTTGGTTTACTCAACAACAGTGTTTTAGTTGCCTGAAAACGCAAAGTTTTGAAAACGCGTTTCAAAGTGCAAGTTTTTAAAAAAGGTCTTCGTGTAAACAACAAAAACGTTAATCTCTGAAGAAGATGATGTTCAGTCTATTGTTTTTCATCGCCATCTAATGGCCTGGCGGTAGTTTTCCCTTTGTACACATTTTCGCCAGTTGACAAGAGACAAATGTGCAACATCGCATCACATGTTTAATCTTGTGTTGGTGTGTTTGTTGAACCAATATGCCACTTTTCCATTGGCATCAGTCCCATTATACAGTAATCTTATTTAAACATTTGTTAATTTGCATCAATATTTAAATGTACTGTCTGCTAACACTCGCTCACTCTCCTCTCTCTCCCACGTTCCCTCCCTTTTTCCCTCTCGCTTTCACTGCAATCCAATATAACAGCCATCAATCATGCGGGTACTATATAAATACACACTTCACAGTTGAATCTCACCTGTGAGCAAGACACTAAACAGTTAACAGAGCATTTCATTCAACTGCACACTAAATCCTGGTGTTGATTTACAAACACGAGTAAACTCTCTCCCACACACACGCTGAATAAATAAGAGTTGATAATGGAGCTGTGCTGTGTGGGCATACACCAGAGGCCGAGCGTTAGTGTTTATTACAGCGCTGGAATTTTCCATTACCCATGATGAGTTCAGCACAGTAGGGAGCTGCGATACGGCCGAGAGAAGTGTTTACTGTGGGAAGAGAGAGAATGCCGCTTAGGCAGAGAGAGAAAGAGAGCGATGCCGGGCTGGGCGACCCACCTCACAAATGTGTGTTGTTTTATGTTGGTGTGAGAGTGCGTTAAACATCTGGGTCTGCTTGACGTAATTGGTCTTTTAAACCTCTTTTCTCTCTCTCTTTTAACAGGAGGCCTTCTGGTCATGCTGATAAAGAAGTGATGGCCGCCACCGTCCTGACCACACTGTCCACCAGCCCGTTGGTGCTCAACGCTTCCTCCAGTGCCTCAGGTTAAACTCCGCTCTGACCCCGTCTACCATGCTAGTGCTCGCCTCCCTGTTAACTGATAGATCCCAGAGCCTTCGGGTTGAGTGACGGCTCGTCAAACAAGCCCTAAACCTCCATAAGTGCCCAAAAGAACTACCGCTTTCTCCAATTTTATTTGATTTATATCGAAAATGGCTTTAATGAAGTGTGTGATTTCAGTGCCACTAAACAGAATTGCAAAAATAACGGTTGTTTTCGAACACCGTGTTCTAATGGAACCAGTCCATTCCATTTCAACCTGATAGTCCCGCCCCCAAAATCACGCCATTGGTTGAGCCAGTGTTGCTTGCGAGTAGAGTGGTGCAGGTATGACGTCACTTTATAGGCCAAACCAGTAGCACCTCATTGCAGTACATGAGATCCAGGGGGCGGAGTCAGATCCAGATCTGAGTTGGATAGGTTTAGGGGTGGGATTAGGGATCAGGGGGTGGAGCTGGGTAGGTTTAGGTGTATGTAAGGTGGGAGGAGTCGGATCCGACTCCTCCCGGTGGATTTCATGTTCTGCAGTGATAACCAACTCGGCCAAACGGCAGTTCGCATCACAACTGGTTCCCTCGATAAAAACCCAATAGGTTTTTCTTTCATCGAATTTTGTATTATTTTCAAAAAAAAAACAAGCTCTGTGATCAACTAAAGTTTATGATACTACACGTTTTGTCAATCAAGATAAATATCACAGATATTTTTTGAATATCACAGATAGTTTTATGAATTTTGAAGCCTAAATGTAGTCACCAGAAGTGAAAGCTAAAGGTAGGCTATAAACGAACTACACCACAGTCGCTCGAATTTAAAGTCACCATCACTAAGCTTCCGACAACTCTTTCATTTTTATCTAAAATCGTTTCCCCAGAAAGTTTGAGTTGGCAATAGTTTATAAGACCACAATTCCCTACTTTACCTTTAAGACTTCTGGATGTAAATGGCCTCTGTTTTGATTGGCTAATCTCAGCATACCAGCGTAGTTCACACATTAGTTCGTTAGACTAGCTGTTGTAAATGTGACTACAAAATAATAGCCACAAAAGATTTCTAAACGGGATGTTTTTGCAGATTTGTTTCACAAAATAGTCTGTTGAAATGAGTTTTGCATGAAAACAATCAGAGGTCTACATGGTCATCGGACTCATTTTTCAAAAGAGAAAGAAAAGTCCTGTTTTCCATTTCATATCCCCTTTAGCATGATGAAAGTAAACCCACAGTTTGCTTTGAATGGGTTTGTAAGTGCAGTGACTGGTCCGTCCTTTAGCTCAGGGCTTCCAAAACCAAAAGTATGCTGACAGATTTTCAGAAGAAAAGACAATAGACATTGTGCAGCAATAGACATGCTTGAGCTCTCCCATATATGTTTTATTAGACTTTGAATCAAAAACGTGTTTTGTCCTTGAATGAAAATGACACCCCCATGTTGTTCCAAACCAATGTGACACAAAAGAAGATGTTTCGAGTAAAATACTGGTTGCTCTTTTCCATAATTGGGCACTAATGCTTTCAAGCTTCAAAAGTGTTTTATCTCAAGTTGAATCATTCACTTGGTGAGTTGAACTTAAAAAAAGGATAATTTTTGTGAACTGGATCCACTGATTTGTTGAACAGAACTATTCTTTCAAGAAGTGAAGCCAAAGATTGTTCTTTTTTGAAGACGGGGATTTTTAAAGTTAACTGGACTGTGGTGAAAGCGTTCTTGGTTTGCGTTTGTTCTGACCTTTTCATAGATTCTAGAACAAAATGAAAAGTGAGAGTATTCTTAAGCTGTGTCACTCCACAGTCCCTTACATTTGTGTCTTGGAAGGAACAGGCTGTTTTAATGGATCCCCTGAACTTTTTCCATGGAGGATTTCCCTCTTGTTTGTTGCTTCAGTTATTGAGTTACTCAAATCGTCAGCTATCATGTGGTCTTAGCCGACCTTCTCTGGTTTTATATTGTACTATTTTAGTTGGCCAACATTAGGCTACATCAATGATGGATTGTGGAGGAATAGTTTATTTATTAATGCTTTATTGTTAATATAGGGGAGATCGGGGCGTCCGTTCAAAAGTTTGGAATCAGTAAAGGCCATTGCACACTAAGTCCGAAATTTTCTTCGTCAGCATAAAAATTCGTCACATATAGAAACCTTGCACACTGAGTCCGATGCGTATTTATTAAACCTTTGCGGGAAAAAACGCACAAAAATACAAAATGGATTTGTCAAGCAGTGAGGATGATTTTGTTGCCCTCTCTCTTATTGAAAAAAGAAAAAAGAGTCCAATCCTGAAATTGCGCAGAGAGGAAGGAGAGTTCCACTTCCTTCAAGGAGTCGTGAATTTATCACGAGATATTATCCCAAAATTTACTTCAGAATGTCAGTGGAACAGTTTGATCCTTTGCTAGCGATTCTGGAGCCACATTTTAAAAAGAAGACCACCAATTTCCGTGAACCAATCGATCCTGAACAGAGACCGGCATTATGTCTAATGGACACACACACGCGGGTCCCGGCGAAAGCCAGTACAGCTGTATATGCTACAGGTTATATATTGTTCCCAAATAATACATTAGTTACCAAATTGGCTGCTCAGTTACACCTTAATCGATCCGAAATTTCAGGGAGGTTTCCTTTTCTAAGCCGATCGAGAGAACATATAAACACTTGATCGAATTGAAAACCGAAACTGAAAGGACTGCGCATGTGGAATGATGTGTGGAACGAGCTCCCCCCGGCCCCTAATTGTCAAAAAAATGCTCTTGTCTCAAAATGCTGGCTGTGGATGCGAAAAACGCAGAAAATCAAACCCGATCCGATTAATTTTATGACGGACGAAAGTTTCGGAGGTGGTGTACAAGCGTGATTTACAACGTGAGGTCAATTTTTTTTTTTAACGTGCGAAAATTTCGGATGCGAATTTCAGACTCAGTGTGCAATGGCCTTAAGACTGACTTATATTTTTAAAAGAAGCTATTACACATTTTCTGAAAAAAATACAGAATCTCCAGATCAAAACACTAGCGCTGAGAAGCAGAAGCTAGCGCTATTTGTAAGCAGATGCATGTGTAAAACAACGCAATCATCAACATTATATAAATCAAAACTGCCTAATATTACTTAAAAAATGTTGACCCAGGAAGAGCTACGTCACAGTGGGTTGCAGGAAGGCAGAAGAAGAAGAAGAAGAAGAAGAAGATAATTTCCAATACAATATTTTAATGATAATCCAGAAGACTGGGCTCGTGATGGGAGGACGACAATGTCTTTGCAGTTACGGTGGAGATAGTCCGCGAAGCACAGACCCAGAGCGCCCCAGTGCCGACAGACCACAGCGGACTTGAGAGAGAGGGAGGAGTCCAGATGTGACGAGGCTGATGACAAATGGGGGACGACCGACAGAGACAGAGCTGGTGTATACGCAGACCCATGCGATCTCGCAATGACGAGCGTTGTAGTTGAAGCTAGAGTACCCAAGGGCTAAGGTGGAGCCGGTGTGAATGAGGACAGAGGCGATGCCGACGAGAAGGAGGAACATGCTAAAGCCAAAGGGGTGGAGGGACGAAGGGCAACGGATGACCCGCAAGTCCGTGGTGGAAGTGGTGTGACGACTGACTGAAAGGGGAGGCCGGTGGGACGAGGGAATCTGGAGGAGCCACTAGACTGAGGGTCTCCGGTTGAGGCAAAGGTGGGAGGAGCCGAGATGAAGTGAAGGGATCCG
The DNA here is from genome assembly GCA_038021265.1 of Cyprinella venusta. NCBI lineage: Eukaryota > Metazoa > Chordata > Actinopteri > Cypriniformes > Leuciscidae > Cyprinella > Cyprinella venusta. Next base: position 10,099,914 of record CM075883.1, on the reverse strand, counting down.
AGGCCGGAGGCGGAGCTGAAGGATCCTCCAGGATAGAACCTGCGGCTCGACGTCAATACAGGGACTCCTGTAGGGCTGCATTCGGCAGCGATGGGACTGGAGGACTGGCTGAACTCTGTGGTGCTGCTGATGAAGCAAGACTCGAGAGAACAAAGGTAATCATGACACAGTTCTCACACTGGATGAAGCAAAAATTTATTCTCAGTTCTCACAGTTCTCTTTGAGTAATACAGATGATTCAGATAGTGGGTGGGATAGGGTGGAAGTTGACAAGTCCCCGTCGAAGTCTATCAGCCAGTCCTCCGTCTCAGTTCCCTCGGCCGCTGGTGTCTCGGGCTCACACCCAGGTCAGGTCTGCGGGGGGCTCATGTGACTTCTCCACGGTTGTGAGACGGGCTCTGGGTCTGGCAGTGCTCTGTATTGGGGCGTGATGCTCTTCAGAGGGAGGTCGATAGGATGGTGGAAGGTTGCCCCGATCCAGAACAAGGTCTTCAGGGTTTTGTCGTCCAGGGAGCCGGTGACGACTAAACAAAGTAAATTCTTGACAAAAGAAACGAATTCATGGTTCTGAGCCTGGACGATAAACTTTGCCCGCTTGTCCAGATTGGTTGCAGGATGGCAGACGAAGAAGAATATCATTTCCAATACAACGTTTTAATAATAATCCAGAAGACGGGTAAATTGGCTGAGTAACACACACACTTAAACATAACGGTGATTGGACAGAGAATGAATGTTAGCTATAGGACTGGGAAGCTTCGAAAGCTCAATCTACTCATATAGATGCTTTCAGTTGAAGGCACATATCCTGAAATATTATTATATCTCATTTCTCTTGCCTAGAGGACAATTTAAGTAAAAAAGTGGCCCAGCTTTCCTTACACTCCATTTACTATTTAATCTAGGACATTGGCCTTGGGATTGGATGTTATGTGTTTTTCATTTTGCATTGTCATTTTTTAATATATTTAATGTAAACACATTGCCCATCTGGGAAATTAAAGACTTATTATACTGTATCCTGGTGGCTGCACAAATAAAAGACAAGAGTCCCTTTCCTCCCCACCAGGACTAAATAATCATGGCCTGCCAGTAGCTTAGTATTGTCTCATGTAGCCTAATGACTGACGGCATAAGGCCTCCTCAAGACAGCTTGTTCTCGCCAAGACTGTCTGACAGACTTATAAGCGACCAACCACAGTTTAGGTTTATGTGAAATGGATTACACCACAGTAAAACACTCATGTGGCAAAAAAGTGCATGAAAGGTTCTTTATAGTGAAAAAGGGTTCTTGAGATTATTAAAATGTTCTTCGCAGTAAGAAAAAATAGTTCTTTAACAACTGTTCACTGAAAGGTTCTTTGGGGAACCGAGAATGGCTCTTGGATGGCATCACTGCTGACCTGAGTGAGATGTTAAACTGTCAAACTGTGTAGGGCTACTTAGATTACAATTCTTTCTTGTCGCTTTTGTGCCCTTGAGCCTAACACTTAACCCTTAAATTATGCTACTCCAGAGAGTCGGTTCCTGTAATTAGTGCACTGTAAGCCACTTTGAATGAAAAAACATTTGCTAAACTGCAAGTGCACACTTGCTGCAAGAACCCAGACTATTATCCTAATAGGTCAAGTGTCATGAAATGGGGGTGATTTGCCCTTTTGGAGTCATTCAAGGTCAGCACAGCTTGAACTGTTGCTCAAGGTTGTGTGACGTGTCTTTAAGCATAGTGATTTAGTTGTTTAAAATGGTTTGTTCAGGGTTGTAATTGCTTAAAATCAGCTGGACGGTGTGTCTTATTCTGCTGCATACACTCTTAGAAGAAGAGGTTCTGCTACGTATTTGGAACCCCTAAAAGGTTCTATACGCTCTTAAAAAAGGGTTCCTCTGGGTTCTATATAAAACCCTGGGGTTCCATACTTGGCCAGTAGAACCTATTACCAAAAAAATGGTTCTAAAGAGAACCATTTCTTCAAAGAGGGTAGCTCAACTGTGTATGTATGGTATATTTTTAGAGCTGTGTTTACAGCTATTATTTTTTGATCACACATCAGTCAATGTTTATTAATAGTTTATTAATCTAGGTTCATGTTAACGGTACACTATGTAACTATTGGCCCTCCACCAGTTAAAAAAAAGAAATTGCATGCATTTTGTAGAAGAACATTGTTTTGGTTGTGCTTGTGTGACTGTGCGGATGAATATGACCCTTCACAATAGATAATGCTTTACAATGAACTCTGTTAGAGAGCTACATATGGCAATTCATCTGTTCAATAATATACCTTACTCGCTTGTTGAGTTATACAAACGCATCTCGCATCACTTTCACAACTTTTCAAATCCCTCAGTTCTCGGCATCACCAAAAAGTCAAGCCAATGTTGATTCTGGTTTTATTATGAGCTCTCTTTATACCAGCAGACTCTTGGAATGTTGTTCCACGTTAGAATTACTTTAAAGTTATATTTGTACTACTTGGTAAAATCACGTCATTCATGAATTAGTGCCTAAAGATTAACTGAAATACTCTAAACGTTTGTAAAACACTCCACACAACCAAATCATATTTTACAGTGTAGCATATTTTATACCGTTTTTGACCGTTATAGCTGTAATCTTGTTTGGCGGGGGAACTGCTAACTTCATCTGCGAACTACTAACGTCTCTTTATGTTGTTTTGCATAAAATTAAATGATTACGCAGTAACCGTTTTATAGATAAAATAAAATATGTACAAACCTGTATTCTACAGAAGAAATGCACCAACTGGATGGCGCTGAGAACTCTCTCTTGAATACATGTTCAAGTAATAGATTATTTTTTCTCGTTTTAATGCTCTTATCAACATGGAAAAGTGGAAAAAAAGCTTGCTTTGTGCAAATGTTTTTTATTGAAAGCAACATTGCCATATACTGTGTTCAATTTCACACTAACATTCTCACTTGGAGCAAATAATCTCTCACACAACGTAACACTGCCCATCAATAAAAGGGTGAAAGAAATACTGACGAGGTCCTGATATTGACAAGGGGGCGGAGAATTCGCATCATCTGGGTGTGTGTGTGTGTGCTTGGCAATCAAATGGTATTTCAGAATGGACGTGCTGCGATGATGATAGCTCAGTTCACAACGACAAAACACACAGGTCACTTTGGTCTTGTCTATTGAACCGTTTGGCAACTTTTTAGTAAAGTTTCCATTCAGAATCTTGTTGGCATCCATTTCCGCGTCTCGCGCTCGTACTCCACTCAAAACGTAACGTTTGCCAACTATTTGGCCGTCTCGCAAGCCCAAACGAGTGTGTACGGCGTGCCTGTTGTTTTGTTTCCGGTCTAGCTAGATCCGCTTGTGCTTTGGTCGACGAAGCAACAAAACATCTTCACGTGGCGCAAGCCATTGAGATGAATGGGTTTTATAACGCAGCGCATGAAAAACTACAAAGTTTGCTAGGCCAAAAAGACCGCTAGTCGCGCGATAAAAAAAATTGATGTCGTTAATAATGCGTTAAACTGACAGCCCTAGTTTTTAGTAGTGTTAATTAGTTCTAATTGCTACTGTCGTCTGCTGTGTTCTGAATTAAATTTTGTTATACTACATTCAGAAAGTGTACATTCTTGGAGCAGATCCAATAAAAAGGTTAATATCTGACTGTATTGACTGACGAAAGTGTAGCTATGTGTAGTAATATTGCAACTCATCGTGATATCGAATCGTTGACCTGATAATTGTAATCAAATTGAATCGTGAGACCAGTGACGATTCACACCCCTAGTGTTTACTGCTGACTTCTAATAGCCCAACGGGTCAGTGAACCTGTCAAAGCTCTTTTCCTGCTTTTAAAATTGCTGTGTTCTGTCTTGGGTTGTAGATCTGGCTAGTAAGGGCTGGAAGGAGAGCCTTTCCGCCAGCTACAGCAGCTCCACCAGTGGGAACTGGAGCTGGGACGCCAGTGACCAATCGGTGCCCTCCACGCCATCCCCACCCCTCTCCAACGATGCCGGCAAGAGCTTCCTGCTTTCCTCCCAGAGTGATGACAATAATGAGGACACCGAGAGTACACACTTCCTGTTTGAGGACCCCATCCCCCGGAAACGAAAGGTAGGGGTCAGGTCATGTGATAAAACAGAGTGGACTTGTGTGGTTTATCAAGCCTTGGTACCAATTTGGAGTTCTGCTTAGTAGGGTTTTTGGACAAAGGTGGCGGTGGATTTACCTTCAGTAATGTAAGAGCTCTTTTAAACACATCAGTTTGGCTCTGGCACAACAAGTCTTGTCACCTACGTGATGGAGTGTTTTCATTCTCTATTTCATTCCCCCCCCCCTTTTCGTCCCCTCTTCTATTCAGTTTTTTTTTGTAGTGTGGAATCATTCCAGAACGTTTCAATGTCAGGAAGCCATTAGCCTTTCTGCCTGTTCACCTTGTTTTGGTAGAGGCTGAGGATGTGTGTGTGTGTGTGTGTGTGTGTGTGTGTATGGGGGGGTTCCGTTACAGATCCACTTGGTCTTATCCTTTAACAGCGCTACACACAAGTTGTTCACACAATTCCCGAGTGCACAATCTTGTATACGTGGATCCTGTCATGCCTACAAGCCTCTTTCTGAAGGAAAGGAGACACGTTTACTCAGAGGTTTCTTTCTTTTCTTTTTTTTTTTTTTTTTTTATACAGACTATTTCTCAATTCTGATGCAATATGTGCAATTCCAGATATTGGGCGGAGAAATTAACTGGGCAGAAACAGGACAGAAAAAACTTTCCTTAAGTGATATCAGACATTTTAAAGTACTATGTTTGGTTCATTTGAGTTTAATGTCAGTATCTATGGCTGTCATGTTTATGAACGAAGTCTCTTATGCTCATCTAGGCTGCATGTATAAGATAAAAATACAGTAAAACAGTAAGTGTAATTTATTTCTGTGATGTCAAAGTTGATTTCTCAGCATCATTACTCCAGTCTACAGTGTAACATGATCCTCCTGAAATGCCTTTGTTGTTACTTTTGATTCATTTAAAGCATCCTTGTGCAGAAACAAAAGTCACATTTACAGCAAGGCACTGCACTGGAATAAATGTTTAATCCTCAGGTGCTCTTCGTTTCGGAGTCACACTTGTTATCTTTCCGGTCAAAAGTGACCGGACGCCTAAATATTAAATTTCCTCCATCCCAGTAAAACCAATGCAATTTATTTTTGTTCTATAATATTTATTCTTTGTAATTTAGTATTTTGAGACAATTTGATTGAATTTATTAATATTTATGCAATATTTATGGTCTATTTTTGCCATGGAAAAATATATATATATATTTCTATAAATATATTATTTTTTTCAAAAAATTATTAATGCAGTATTTTAGTTTAATATAGAGTCTTGGCCTTCAGAAAAAAAATTGAAGAAAATTAGCACCATCTGGTTACAGTATTGAGAAAAAGCGTAGAATCATGGTGTAACCACTAGATAGTACAGCTCTCTATGGAGAAGCATGTGAATTCCCCAGTTGTTTATGAACACTTTTTTTTGGTGGATTTGAATATATAATTGAAACAATCTCAAAAACGATATTTTATTTAAAAAAAAAAGTAAAATAAATAAATAAATTGTGAATTTCGTGTTTTTGTCAATTTCCCATTCATTTCCTATGGGGGTCATTTTTGACCGAAGACCACAAGTGAAGAACGAAGACTACTTTTTTACGACCACTTAGCGTGCTCGGATCATGACCTCAATTTTTTTTTGTATTCACATTCATAATGCCATAAAAGTCACCAAGTTTCATAACATTCCGATGAAGCTGTGATTTTTAGAAATTCAAAACAGAAAATTTTTCGGTCAGAAATGACAGAAGAGCACCTGAGGGTTAAAAACATACCGTTACAAAAAGGCTTTGACTCTCACTATCAATGTTAAAAGTTTGTAAAATGCTGACCATATTATCTGCGCAAAGTAATATCCAGTCTTTCAATTCCTGTCAGGACCATAACCAGTTTGTAACTTTGCAAGATATAACTTGAAGTTTATCTACAGGAGATACATAGATGGTTACAACCCCAGACAACTTTACTTTTGACTTTAAAGCTCAAATAACACACTTTTTTGTTGTTGTTGAGAACACATAATGGTGAGAACACAAAAAAGCCTATGGACTTTTCCATTCTAACCTTGTGCACTGCATTGCCAATGGAAATTGTGTCTTAACTTTAATCTCTTAAAAGATCCCAACAACAGCAAATAAGAATACACTGAGAGACCCTACTAAAAATGTTTTTGTCATTTTTGAAGAATTGAAGAAGCCCTTTCAGATTTTTTTAGAAACCCCATTTGCCATCCTGTACACAACTAGAAATTTAGTTGAAATGTTGAAGACAGAATTAAAAAAATAGATAGTAGAGTTGTTTATTCCATGCTGGTGCACGTTACATAATGTTTAATATGGGTTCGGCTGATTTTTGGCTGGAGTGTGACTCTCCTGTGTGTGTATGTGTGTAAGGAGACAGATGGATGTGTCCCGTACTGCTAGTGCTTGTCTTAGGCAACAGCGCTGGCTACCTCTTCTATTATTTCAGCTCCCTGCATGCCTATATGTCCTGCTATAGCCAATAAAAACCACAGTGAAAATGAAGGAGACGAGAGAAAGAAAAAAAAAAACGTTCTTTGAAGCGAACCGAGCCAAATGCTGAGCAGCTGGGTGAAGTGTAACTCAAGAGGACTGCCTGTTCATTCATAAAGACAGATGGAAACATACACTTCCCAGTCGCTTTCGGTTAATGGTTGTCACATCCTCTCTGACGAGGCTTCGATGGGAAATGTTTCATAGGCTTTTGTGATCTGTGAAAGGGTTAAAATTATCAGCCTTGGGAACAGCCAAGAGCATTTGTATGTGTGTGTGTGTGTGTGTGTGTGTGAGAGAAGACACACACCCACTCATTGACTCAGTGAACAGGTCCAGACATGTTTCATATTTCTCAGAGTTAATGTGATCATTTTTCTCACAAATTAAGCTCCTGGTGAGATTAATCTGAGGAAATTGATGATAATTATAAATATAATGATAATATAATTTTGGCTCTCTGTTTGTTCTGGAGTGTCATTCTTTCACACCGTTCTCTGTCTGAGCTATGGGAATATGATAAGGTGCAACCTGCACTGTAAAAATAAATATGCTTTATCTAAACAAAACAATTGTGGCAACAGATTACAAGCAATATTATTAATTAAATTTAACAAATTATAATTGAGTAATAATTAATCAAATTAATTCCTTAAAAGTTGACCATTTAAAATGAGTAAAACTTCCCAAAAAAAAAAAAAAACAAAAACATAAATTGAAGTCACCATTATGGTGATCGGTGTTTATTTTAGGTTTGTTTTAAAATTACGTTTTTCCTCCTTCAGTGATTCTGCTTGTTAACATCAGGTGTCTTCAATGTTGGCAATATAAAATAAAGAGTTCTTAATTAATTTTTGACATCTTTCTCTTAGTGAGATATTTTTGTTAATTTTTTTGGGTAAACTTTACTCATTTTAAATGGTTAACTTTTAAGGAATAATTTGATTCATTATTAAACAATTCTAATTTGTTAAATTTAATTAATAATATTGCTTGTAATCTGTTGCCACAATTCTATTGATTAGATAAAGCATATTAATTTTTACAGTGTGGTAAAAGGCACCTGTGATTTTATTTTTCGTCTGAACCACTTGATGGCACAGAGAATTGCTGTAGCACTTTTCTAAACATCTGTTTTTGATCGCAGTGCTAATTTGATCTAATATTTAATATTTTTAAAATGCTGTAGATTTAAGTACCAAACGAGAGTCGCTAAAATTATTGAACTTGTTTTGAGACATGATGGTTTTGTTCAAGGTAATTAAAGGAACAGTTGTTCAATAACAGAAGAATATGTAAAAGTATGGTATTTGGGGTAAAATGCACCCCTGCTATTGGGGCAAAAAGGCACAATAATTAACATGATAATAAATATTTAAAAGTATATTTAGCATTATTAATTTATTGTTTATAATAATAAATAAGGTCAAAATAAATTATTATAACATTATATATTTATTAGGGCTGTAAGTTAAGCGCGTTATTAACGCCGTTGACGTAAACCCATTTTAACGGTGTCAATTTTTTCTTATCGCGCGATTAACAATCTTTTTGGCGTAGCAAACTTTGTCGTTTTTTTTTTTCTCTCAGGACGTGGCATGTGTGGCGCTGCGCTATGAAACCCATTCATTTCAATAGCTTGCGCCGCGTGAGGACGTTTTTGTTACTTCAACGACCAAAGCGCAAGTGGATCCAGCTAGACCGGAAACAAAACAACAGGCACGCCACACACTTGTTTGTTTCCAAATAGTTGGTAAACGTTATATTTTGAGTGGATGACGAGCACGAGACGCCGAAATGGATGCCAATAAGATTCTGAATGGAAAGTTTACTTTACTAAAAAGTTGCCAAACGGTTCAATTCACAAGACCGATCTGTGTGTTTTGTCGTTGTGAACTGAGCTATCATCATCACAGCACGTCCCGTCTGAAAAATCACTTGATTGCCAAGCACACGCACACACACACAGTCAAAGGTCAATCAGGACATCGTCAGTATTTCTTTCACCCTTTTATTGATGGACAGTGTTACATTGTGTGAGAGATTATTTGCTCCAAGTGAGAATGTTAGTGTGAAATTGAACACAGTATACGCCAATGTTGCTTTCAATAAAAAAAAACATTTGCGCAAAGCAAGCCGATCCACTTCTCCATGTTGATAAGAGCATTAAAATGAGAAAAAAAGAATGTGAGAAAAAGAAATCAAGAGACATTTAGAATAGATAAAAATGTGCGATTAATCGCGAGTTAAATCCGATTAATCGCGATTAAATATTTTAACGTTTGACAGCACTAGTCTTTATCAATAAATGTATGTGTTTACTTTTACAAGTGAATCAATAAATGTATCTTACACATACAGAAGTGCATAAGACTTTTAGAATGTTACAAAATATATCTATTTCAAATAAATATTGTTTTGTTGAACCGCCTCTACAGATGCACAACTGACGTTTGCTCCACATTTCACGGTGCACTTGGTGCAACAGGGAGAGCGTGCAAAACTTGTCACTTGAAAAGCGAAAAACTGTCACAGGCGTTCAGTAGTTTTGCACCAAAAATACCTCCATAGGTGTGAATCTCCCACACATGACACACGCGTGCCGTCACATGACAGTGCTGTATATGTAATAGTTGTTTTTGACTGCAGCAGAGAAGCCTCCGTGCCTTTGGGGCAGCAGTGGGCTGAAGGGAATTTCATGAGGCGGCTTATGCAATCAGACCTCTGAATCACTGCAGATGGCGGCCTTGACTGCAAATAGACCAGATCTCCTTTTAAAGATTCCCTTACTAATTATTATTCTCTCTTTATTGTTTTTTTTTTTTTAAGTAGGTTTACTGTATTGATGTTCATTTCTAAGGCATTCGAACTCGTTTTGTAGCCTTGGGTGTGCTGTCTATTTTGGTCTTTTATAAGCTTTTTAAGAAATAAGATTCAAGTTTGAAAATGTCCCGTTGACTCAAAAATCGAAATATTACTGCAGTGATGTCATTGTGAAATTTGCATATGGATTTATGATTGGCTGCCTTTCAAACTTCCTTAAAACTTTTGGCGGAAATACTGGCGTGTCCTTTTATAAAACGTTAATCGTCATGTTTGCTCGTTCCAGAACTCCATGAAGGTGATGTTTAAGTGTCTGTGGAAGAACTGTGAAAAAGTCCTCAGCACCTCCTCAGGGATCCAGCGCCACATCCGCACCGTCCACCTCGGGTAAGCGTCAATCAGACAAATCACGCATGCAATAGATGCACATGTTTTATTCTGCAGTTTGAACATTTACACAAGCAATTTGTCTGCCCAAACTAGACGTGACTCGACTGCAAGACGTGACAAAGTCGATCAAAAATCACAGCCAATCAGAAGAGCATGTGGGCTGAGTCTCTATGCAAGCGCACTGCACTCACAATGAATTCATGAATATTACATCGATTTAACATTGTTAAAAGGAATAGTTCACTCAGAAATGAGAATTCTGTCATGAATGACTCTTGTCGTTCCCAACTGTATCATTTTCGTTCATCTTCAGAACACAAAAGAAGATCTTTTTGATGAAATCTGACAGTGTTCTGTCTCTCCATTGACAGCTACACAACTATTGATAACTATATTGACGCTTAAAAATGTTCATAAAGAGATCATAAAAATGAAGTGTAGCATCAGTTCTGCTTCTGCCTGGTCACGTTAGTCAAGCTCGCATCAGTGATTCTCAGCTGATACACGTCTACCTAAAGGAATACGACGTCGAAGCTCCTTCAGTATTATCAGCAGCGATCGTGTATCTCAGGAGCCGATTGCCCTCCTCCTTCCCCAGCTCCTCCTCTTGCCCAGTTAAAATGGCAATCTGATTCCCCTTGAATCAGAATAAATTCTTGAATTATGTTGTACTTTAAATCTTGAATGACTGATATCTGCAATACATTCATGTTGGTTCTGTTCTGTTTACGCTAAGGGGGGATATTGCTGCATGGATGCGCAGGGAGTTCTTGCCCTGAACAGAACCTCACCGCCAATCCTAACTGTATGCTTATTGTCAACCGTACTTGACGATGGACGTCCTGACAGAACTAATGAATTGAGCGGTTTTAGTCCAAATTTTCTGAAGAGACAATGAATTTAGGCTTTTAATAACACATGAACATTAATCAGCAAACATAAACAGAAGCTCAACCGAACCAGCTTGACCCATGCTGCAAACCCCTTGCTGAAGCTAAAAAGTGCTGTGTAACACCAGAGTGAACCTCATTGGCTCTTGCTGAAGCTCAAACGTGCTGCCAAACACCAGAATGAACCTCACTGGTTCTTGCTGAAGCTCAAATGTGATGCGTAACATGAGAATGAATGTCATTGGCTCTTGCTGAAGCTCAAACATGGTGCGTAACACCAGAGTGAACCTCATTGGTTCCCACTGAAGCTCAAATGTGATGCGTAACACCAGAGTGAACCTCATTGGCTCTTGCTGAAGCTCAAACGTGATGTGTAACACAAGAATGAACCTCATTGGTTCTCGCTGAAGCTCAAATGTGATGCGTAACACCAGAGTGAACCTCATTGGTTCCCACTGAAGCTCAAATGTGATGCGTAACACCAGAGTGAACCTCATTGGCTCTTGCTGAAGCTCAAACGTGATGTGTAACACAAGAATGAACCTCATTGGTTCTCGCTGAAGCTCAAATGTGATGCGTAACACCAGAGTGAACCTCATTGGTTCCCACTGAAGCTCAAACGTGATGTGTAACACCAGAGTGAACCTCATTGGTTCTCGCTGAAGCTCAAATGTGATGCGTAACACCAGAGTGAACCTCATTGGTTCCCACTGAAGCTCAAACGTGATGCGTAACACAAGAATGAACCTCATTGGTTCTTGCTGAAGCTCAAATGTGATGCGCAACACCAGAGTGAACCTCATTGGTTCTTGCTGAAGCTCAAATGTGATGCGTAACACCAGAGTGAACCTCATTGGTTCTTGCTGAAGCTCAAATGTGATGCGTAACACCAGAATGAACCTCATTGGTTCTTGCTGAAGCTCAAACGTTCAGCGTAACACCAGAATGAACCTCATTGGTTCTTGCTGAAGCTCAAACGTGATGCGTAACACCAGAGTGAACCTCATTGGTTCTTGCTGAAGCTCAAACGTGATGCGTAACACAAGAATGAACCTCATTGGTTCTCGCTGAAGCTCAAATGTGATGCGTAACACCAGAGTGAACCTCATTGGTTCCCACTGAAGCTCAAACGTTCAGCGTAACACCAGAATGAACCTCATTGGTTCTTGCTGAAGCTCAAACGTGATGTGTAACACAAGAATGAACCTCATTGGTTCTCGCTGAAGCTCAAATGTGATGCGTAACATGAGAATGAATGTCATTGGCTCTTGCTGAAGCTCAAACGTGATGTGTAACACAAGAATGGACCTCATTGGTTCTCACTGAAACTCAAACGTGATGCGTAACACCAGAGTGAACCTCATTGGTTCTCGCACGTCAAGCGAAAAATGCTTGAGCTTCCATTTACCACAACTGATGTGTGAGTTGATGAATGTTTAAAGCCTAAATTCAATCTGTTCATCATATAAAGCGATCGAGTCTTCAGAAAATTTGAACTGAACCACCCGATTCATATGGCTAGTTTTACAAACCCTTTATGAACTTTTTGAAGCGTCAAAGTAGTACTTGTGTAGCTGTCAGTGAAATGTCTCAGATTTCATCAAAAATATCTTCATTTGGGTCCTTAAGATCAACGAAAGTCTTACAGGTTTGAGACGGCATCAGTAAAAGATGACAGATTTTTAATTTTCGGGTCAACTATTCCTTTAAAAAATACATACTGAGTGACTGAAAAAATCTTTGTCATAGAACTCACTTGTTTGTTCATCATTCTTGTTTCCTTTTATTTTCAAGATCTGAGAATTATCCATTCGCTTTCAGTGCAGCTATAAAGGGCACGCAAAATGATATTCAAACTCACATTAAAATTCTTTTAACTACATAGGACGTATTGGCTCTCTTTTTAGTAAGTGTAAAGTTAACTTTTAAAGCTTTTGAGTTGGAGATGATGTCCATATGAAGGGCTCCGTCTCTAAGGATGAGGCAGCTCAGGGTAACAGGAGCACCATAACAGGAGGTAGAGAGGGAACCACATTCTGATGGAAGTAGTAAGAGTGTTTTTATAGCCTCTTGTTGCTACCTGACTATCCCGTGTAAATCAAGCCTCGGTTATGATGCTGGCACTGGCAGTCACTGCTGCCCCCTGCCGGCTGCCTGTTGATACACGCGTGCACAAGAGCACCGAGCCTGCAGTCATAAGGAGGCTCGTCCTAAGTCTTAGTGTCATTTGTTTTCAGACGAAATGGAGATTCGGACTACAGCGACGGAGAAGAGGATTTCTACTACTCTGAAATCGAGGTCAACATGGACTCTCTTTCGGAGGGGCTGTCCAACCTCACGCCCACCTCTCCTACTTCGTCCGGGCCGGCCCCCGTCTTCCCCGTCCTGACTTGTGACGCGTCTCGATCTGAGCCCGCCCGCATGATCCACACCCCACTCAGCCAATCAGCACCGTCGGCGCTGTGTCACATCCGCACTGACCACGCTTACCAGGTAACATCGCTCTTCACTGCGTCTACATCTTATTGAACACACACTCGTGGCTATATGCACTCATTGGAGTGTGTGTGTCATCTAATGGGTTTATGGTTTAGTGATTAAGTCTGTCTGATTAAGTGTCATGCACACTCTCCTTTTGTCAATCTGTATTTACTTTGAGAACGTCATATTGCTTCAGATCCCCCATTAGATATTAATTAGGGCTGTCAAATGATTAATCACATCCAAAATAAAAGTTTGAGTTTACATAATACAGTATATGTGGGTACACTGTGTATAATTATTTTGTGTGTATATATATATATATATATATATATATATATTATACACACACATGCATGTATATAAAAAAATATTATTTATAAATAAAATATTTATATATAATATAAATTATATATAAATTATATATACAGTGTATACATGAAAATTAGGGCTGTGCAAAAGTTAATTGCGATTAATCGCATCCAAAATAAAAGTCTGTGTTTACATAATATATTTGAGTGTGCTGTATATAATTATTTTGTATATATAAATATCTATGCATGCATGTACATATTTAAGAATTATTTGCGCTTAAATTCTGTATATATATATATATATATATATATATTAGGGCTGTCAAAATGATTAATCGTGATTAATCACATCCAAAATAAAAGTTTGTGTTTACATAATATATGTGGATGCACTGTGTATAATTATTTTGCACACATGCATGTATATTTATTATTAAATATTTATATTTATATATAATATAAATTATATATAAATCTGTATACAGAATATACATGAAAATATTTCTTAAATATATACAAACATGTGTGTGTGTGTTTATATATCTAAAAGAATTATACAAAGTGCCCCCACTTATATTATGTAAACACAAACTTTTATTTTGGATGCGATTAATCGCAATTAATCGTTTTGACAGCCCTAATATATATACATAATCTATATTATATAAATAGAAATATTTTATATAGGAATAACACATTTTCTTAAACATATACATGCATATGTGTGTATTTATATATACAAAATAATTATATACAGCACACACAAATATATTATGTAAACACAGACTTTTATTTTGGATTCGATTAATCGCAATTAACTTTTGCACAGCCCTAATGAAAATATTTATTAAATATATACAAGCATGTGTGTGCGCATTTATATATATATATATATAATTACACACAGTGCACCCACATATATTATGTTAACAAAAACTTTTATTTTGGATGCGATTAATCACGATTAATTATTTGACAGCCCTAATAAACCTCAAATCTATAGAAATAAATACGATATTAGATTTTTTTGAAGAAGAAGAAAAAAAATATGAAACCTCATTTTTTTCATGACAATTAATTGCAGTTTAATTATATACTCATTAGGACGTGTCTTAAAGGGATAGTTCACCCAAACGTTCTCACCCTAATGTTGTTAAACCCATAATCTTTCTGTTCATCTTTAAAGTACAAATGAATATATATTTAATATTTCTGTCCATTTATACCAAACCTTTTGAAAATACATCGTAAAAATAATCCATATGAATCAAGTGGTTGAATTCAATGATGATTCAAATGATCACTTTGTATGTGATTCTTATTAGATTCTCACTATGGTAACAAATGAATTGATCTGTATTATATTACAAAAAAACACTGGATTAAAGCATAAACAAGTACTACCATGATGTATAAATACAATGGCAGTATATTTATGAGAATTTTGGGAGGAATTCTGCTTAACTGTCGGCAATAATATCAACGCAAATAATCTTAACAGTCTTACCTCATTGAATTTTGTTGGGTTTATTATTTAAAAACCATTTGCCAAATCACTAAGAACCCCTAATTCAATACATATTCTTGCAAGTCCACTGTTTTAAGGACATGTTCAGACATTTTTACAGGTCTTTGCTGGAGTTTCTTCAAAAATTCTGTCTCAAACTGAATGAATGACTTTCCTGAAATCTTTCAAAGGGTCAAAGATTTATACATTTGACCTTTGCTCGCGCACCATATTTTAGGCTCTGTTCAATATCAAAGCCAGACTTCTGTGTACACACGTGTCTCTTTAATTGCTGGAGTCTATTTTGCTGATGCATTTATGGGTCAGCAAAGGCCGTGGTTTCAGGACCAGGTTGGATAGGATGAGTACCAGACCGTCTCAGTCCTAATGGCTTGTCGTGATCGAGTCTTTGAGGCCGCTCTTCTTGGCTATCGCTGGGTTGTGGTTGTACTTAACAGTGTTTTCTCTTCCTCTTTCCGCTGGCTTTACTAATACCGCCTCTTACACACACTGTTTTTCAGGCTACAACCCCTGTCAGCATTCCCAGCATGCCCTCTGAACCGCCTCACAGTGAGGATAGGATTAGTGTATCCTGGCAGTCGCCCCCTGTCATATATAACGGTCTACCGGTGAGATGGCTACTTTCTTTCTCTCTCTTTCTTGTTTTCTCACAGTCTCTCTCTCTCAGAGACTCAGTCAAAAGCGTTTATCATCTTGGGAAAGACTGAGCTCACTTTAGCTAAATGTTGAAAGGGCAGTGATCCTGTAAGCTTGGTTGAGTCTCATTTGTCACTCCCAGTTTGTCTTTCTCTGTCTCTTGGGGTCTTTCAGAAGTTGCACTTGCATGACTTTTGGTTTCCTGTCTCAGATGCTTTTGCAAAACGCCGAAAGTAGCTTCCAAAGTCCTGATACAGGTTGACAACTGCAGAAATCTTAAAGGGATACTCCACTTTTTTTGGAAATAGGCTCATTTTACCACTCCCCCAGAGTTAAACAGTTGGGTTTTACCATTTTCGAATCCATTAAGCCGATTTTGCGATATTTAAAAGAATATCAGCAACCAGACAGTTTCTGGTCTCATTAACTTCCATAGTAGGAAAAAATATATACTATGGAAGTTAATGAGACCAGAAACTGTCTGGTTACTGATATTTTTCTAAATATTAGAAAATCGGCTAAATGCATTTGAAAACGATGAAACTCAATTGTTTAACTCTGGAGGAGTTGTAAAATGAGCCTATTTCCAAAAAAAAGTGGAGTATCCCTTTAAAAAAAAAAAAAAAAACAGTCGCCGTTTGGATATAAATAAGCAAATGCTTAAAAGTCTATGATTGGATCATTATTGCTGTGATTATTATGTTATATATTTGGCAACAGTTCTTCTAACCCTAATTGATGGTGTGTGTAGCGTTTCATTTCTTAAACAATCATATAGGAAGACACATCATGGCCATATTCCAGGATGACGATGTCAAGGTTCATCAGGCTCAAACTGTGAAAGAATGGTTGGGAGAATGGCATGAAGAATCATTTTCACACAGGATCTTGACCATAAATGGACTTCTTGATGGAAATAAAATCACAACATTTATTTCCATCAAGAGGTGCGTTTAATTTTAGGTCAAATCTTGGGACTCAATCCATGTGTGAAAATGATTCTTCGTGCTCCCTCACATCCATTCTTTCACAGTTTGAGCCTGATGAACCTTGACATTGTCATCCTAGAGTGGCCATGAATCTAAACACTCTAGGCTGAGTAAAAAAAGAGAAGATGAACAACAACATTTACTTTTTTTTTAACCTGGCATTAAGCTTGGAGTTCAAAAGCTTGGGGTCTATCAAAGGAGTAGTTTACTTTTTTTAAAAAAAACTTTTGCTGATAATTTACTCACCCCCATGTCATCCAAGATTAGGACTGTCAATCTTCCTCTATTCCTCTTCCATTCCTTATTTTATGTAATATTCGAATAATATTCGAATTTTAAATGCTCAAATTTATCCTATTATTAATATTTACGACATTACACATTCTTATGGATCGTCAATGCCACTATAGCCTGTGGTTGTTGTTACACGTTCGGCCCACTAGGGGCTGTTTACACCTGGCCACTTCATGCGTGTTCTCAGATCGGATAGCTATCTGATTTATCAAAACGATTCCATTTACACCTGGTCACACAAATGTTTTTTTGCAAAACAGATATAAATCCGATCTTCAATTCCCGCGCTATATACAGATGTAATGAAGTGCACGTCACTGAAACCAACAGATTTGAGTTGCATTTTTATTGATCATCGGCTAATTTCAAAATCAGCAAAGAGAGCAATAAGAGAGAGCGGCAACAGCCCTGATATCATTTCATTCCTTTACTTTTAATGAAGATGGTAGTGTTAAGCGTCTGCGACTTACTTTCACTTTGATTTACGATAGATTGCGGCGCGTTGGCTTGATGAATAGTAGCTCAGATCTGAGGTGATGTGATCGTCATATCGCGTCGGAAGTTCCGGGAGTCTCCCGCATATTGATAGCGTCTCCCTGATGGCCGCAAATTAGTTAAAATCTCCCGGAATCCGCGACCGTGCATAACATACATAGCGTGCGGCGCGTGGATGGCAGAGAGGGAGTGAACGAGACCTTGCGAATGTGCAGTGTTGGGGAGTAGTTAACTACAAGTAGCGGCGCTACTAACTTAACTACATTTTTCAGAAGCTTGGCAGTAGCTCAGTTGCTTTTTAAACAGTGTAGCTTTTCCAGTAGCTAACTACTTTTTGCAGCAAGTAGCGGTGTAGCGCGAGCAAAAGCTACATTGCATTTGTCGAGCCTGCGCGAATCAGTGCGATGCAAGGATATTCTTCTTCTTGTTAAATTACAAACTCATTTTTTGCCATTACCGCCACCTGTTGTTTAATCACGCATCTTGCGGCTAACGGTTCACTGACGTAAAGAAGTGCGTTGACACACCCATATTATGATTATCCATGATGGAGCAAGACGTGACGGCAGATTTGGAGAAACAACTAACGTCAATTACCCGTGGCCTTATTTGTCCAAGCTAAATCGGTATTTTTGAGAAAATGTTCTAAATGCAATTTATGTTGTATGTATATTTTGTTCTTGCAATGTTGTAGGCTATTTGTTGCAATTTTGCACTTTTGACAAACAGTCTGAGATATTTGAGTGTTGTGTGTAAAAAAACAATACTCTATGAAATCATAATTGTATTGCATTGTTTTAAACACTAAATATTTTAATTAAAACATTCATCAGACACTTATTCAGTTATTTATAATATATAATTTATAACATATAATAATAATAATAATAATGATAATATGTAATATAATAGCCTATTTATAATATGTTGTTCAAAAAGCAAAAGTAGTTTCAATGTAGCTAACTACTTTTTGATAGTAACTTGTAGTGTAGCTAACTACTTTTCCAAAAGGGTAGCTTGACTGTAGTTAAACTACTTTAACGTACAAGTAGCTTGTAGCTTGTCAAACTACAGTTTCAGAGTAGCTTCCCCAACACTGCGAATGTGCCACGCGAAAAGCTAGTCGCGCGCTCTCCTATTGTTAATAAGAAAGCGATAAGGGGCCGTTTACACCTGGTCACTTCAGAAGTATATGTTTATTTTTAAATAGCTATATATAAAAGCAATATTCGAATAGTAACTTTAGCATTCGAATAGTATTGTTTTTTTAAATATTCGAATTATATTCGAATTTCGGAATTCGTTCCAACAGCCCTATCCAAGATGTCCATGTCTTTCTTTCTTCAGTCGAAAAGAAATTAAGGTTTTTGATGAAAACATTCCAGGATTTTTCTCCATATAATGGACTTCAATGGGAACCAAACGGTGCTCAAAGCTTTTTTGTGCTTTGCTGTAGGACAGATCACCCTTTAACGTATAATCCCTTTGCAGGGCCCGATGACTCAAATCTGCACTGTGAGCATCGGAGAGAAGAGACAACCTGTCAACCACACCACTGTCAGCAAAGCACACACCAACAACACCTCCGCTTCCAAAGCCACCACTGGAACCAGGTAACCCGTCCACCGGGCTCATGCTTGTATGATGATTTTGGAGCCCTGCATCACAGCTAACCCAAACTATGTGAACCATTTCCCCAGGAAGCCACGCGGCGAAGCCAAGAAGTGCCGAAAGGTGTACGGCATGGAGAAGAGGGACCTGTGGTGCACAGCGTGCCGTTGGAAGAAGGCCTGCCAGCGCTTCACCGACTGAGCTTTATCATTTAGCCCGCTTCGAAACGTGCCGTTTTATTGCGCCTGTTCCACGGACTGAGCACTCTCCCACACACAGGGGGACTTGATGAGCCGTCTGAGGCGTGTGGCCTTTTAAACGTCACTCATTCCTCCAGGCCACAAGGGGGTGCTCTTTTCCCACCGCTTCCATAGTGGAACAACGAGACTGCTATTCAGAATAAAGAACTGATACTTTGGGGGGGGGGAAAAAAAGCTTATCGGCTTTTGCTGCAATTGCATATTACGGCAAAAACAAGTTACTTTTTAAATGAAACAATCAAAGCAGATTTTTCAGGCATTTTTTCCGGAAAATTTTAAGTGTGGCAGACTTTATACATAGCAGTTTTTTTTTAACTGTTAAAAACTCTGTAAGCTACTTCGACTGGGTGTTGAGTATTTTAAACAGTTAACCCTCTTCCACTCATTTACGCTTCAAAATCAAACTGTTTCTGGACTCGCCGCTTTATTTTGCCTACAAGCACTTTTAACGGCCATTGAAAATCGGTTTAGTTTTCTACTTCGATAAATCAGCGCAGTTTAGCATTGGAATCGGCGCATTCACGTACGCGGCGAGCGTTTCCGCTAAATAGTCAAGAACTGTTTCGACACACATCGCTAAAGTAATACCTCTAAACAAGAATGAGCCTTACAGAGAGAGACCTCGGTGTACTTCAGCGCGAGCAGCGCGAGTGCAGGAATGTAAAACGGCCTCTCTCTGCGCTTACGCACCGAAACCATTCTGTCCCTCACAGATCAACTGCCTCTTTATAAGCTACGAGGTTTATTCCTGTCAGTCCACAGTATTAATTGAATGGCAGGCACTTTAACCAGTCACACTTCAGATTTAACCAACAGGACATCCCAGACTAATGTGATCCATAAATCAAGTGTTTCCCACATATTAGACAGTTGTCGGGCCACATTGTGCTTCCTAGGGAACTATTCGCTTCTCGTTCAGCTTATTATTCACGTTAAGGAAACGCTTGCTCTGATAACATGTAGATGTCTTCCACTGTGCTTTCTTTTCATATGGAGGTGATCATGTGACGTCTTCATGTAAACAGACCCTCTCGATGTGAGCCAAGCAGCTCTGAGCTGTTACACTGCCAAAAAGTCTTGTTTTCCATTACTAATATCTAAACTCTTGAATCAAGATACACTCACTTAAGAATGGAAATGACCTGATGTTAAGTCTTGGTTTCTGAAAAAAATATATCTTGTTTTAAGCTAAAACCCACTTGATGTTTTTCTGAAATCATGACGATTAAATTATGTTGCTTCTCAAGTAAATATATCTGCGATAGTTACTCACTCAGTAAGTGATGACAGAATTTTCATTTTCTTAAACTGTTACTTTAAGAACGTTTAGATATTTATAATGGAAAACAAAATACTGAGTTCGAAAATCCTTTTTTTGCAGTGAAATGAAACACTGATAGTCATTGGACATGTGAATGTGATCTGTCATTGAAGGGATAGTTCACCCCTAAATTAACATTCGGTCATCGTTTAGTGACCCTCATCTCGTTCCAAATCTGTTTTTGTGAAACCTCACATTGGACCCCATTGACTTTCATTGTATGGACAAAATACATTTTCCGAAATACCTTCCCTTGTGTTTCACCGAAGAAAAATGTTTTGGAACGACACATTTCGAGTGAATTATCCCTTGGAGGATAGGAGTTCACTCAATTTTGGGGTGAATTATTCCCTTGAAAAGAAACTCTAATTATTTGGCACATTATTTTCCGCCTTCCAGGTTTAAGATTAAAGGAGTAGTTCACTTTTTAAAAATCTTTTGCTGATAATTTACTCACCCCCATGTCATTCAAGATGTCCATGTCTTTCTTTTTTCAGTCGAAAAGAAATTAAGGTTTTTGATGAAACCATTCCAGGATTTTTCTCCATATAATGGACTTTACTGGGAACCAAACGGTTCAAGGTCAAAATGAGAGTTTCAGTGCAAACTGCAAACTGTTCAAAGGGCTTTAAACGATTCCAGACGACGTATAAGGATCTTATCAAGCGAAACGATCGCTCATTTAAAAAAAAACGTACAAAGTTTAAGTTTTATAAGCTCAAATGGTCGCCTTGCTCTGTTCTGTGATGAGTGTTCGTCGACTCTCCTGTTCGAACTCGTTCATCAAAATGAACAGATCTTTTTTTCGTGTCATTTGGTTCATTCAACGAACGAAATGAACGAGTTGACTCTGCAAAAGATTTGTTCATTTTGATGAACGAGTTCAAATAGGAGAGTCACACGTCACAGAACAGAGCAAGCCGACCATTTGAGCTTATAAAACTTCAACTTTGTACGTTTTTTTTAAATGAGCGATCGTTTCGCTTGATAAGACCCTTATTCATCGTCTTGAATCGTTTAAAGCCCTTTGAACAGTTTAGGTTGCACTGAAATTGTCTTTTGGACCTTGAACCGTTTGGTTCCCATTAAAGTCCATTGGAATGTTTTCATCAAAAACCTTAATTTCTTTTCGACTGAAGAATGACATGGACATCTTAGATGACAAGGGGGTGAGTAGATTATCAGCAAAAGTTTATTTAAAAGTGAACTACTCCTTTAAGTCTCGTTTGAGCTTTTATCAGACCAAACAAAACTTGGCAATCAAAATTTAGAGGTTCAAAGAAACAAAGAGGTTCAAATGACCGAATCTTATCAATCAAAGTATATCGTCCAATCAGAGCTTAGAGCAGCTTTGTCTTCTCTTCAGTGGTCAGAAAGGAAAGAGCGTTCCTTTCATGATCGTAACCTTCACTAAGTGCCAATGAGAAGAACAAGAGGGAAAAAATGTAATTGCACTAACTTGTACTGCACAAAACGTATATTTTTGATGTACCGTTTTTATACGCAGAAATTGAAGTTTAAAAAAAAAAAAAAGCGAAACCGCCGTGCTTCTCTTCATCGGGTCAGGGACGGGGTCTTTCCGCTGACCTCGCAGCTATAAGCTTACGTGGCGGTACTTTACGGGCTCGCGGTTCATGACGGCGACATGCGACTGCAGGCCTTCAGCCTCGTTTTTAGGGAACGTCACTGTCCTGATCAATACGGAAAAATCCCTTCTCATCCCTTTTCTTCATGGGAAAAGAGTCGATTTTAGGCATCAAAATTCAGGCGGTCAGACAGTGACGCGTTAAATACGTTTATAAATTTCAAGGCTTCTTTGCCAAGACTTTGATAATATAATAGTAAAATCATAAAGAGAGAAAATGCCTTTTTTTAAGTAATGAATATAATATCATTGTATATTTTGGGGGGGGGAAGCATGAATGAATGTAAAAAATCTACAAAAATGAAACGCCTATGATCTGAGTTTGTTTTATCTCACACAAACTACTTTCTGTCTTTTATTTTCTTTCATATAAGTAGTTAGAACCACTCAAGTGTTTTGTTTTTCTTCCTTCCTTTTCATTTTCAGTTGGCGCTTGCATCGACGCGTTTTATACGCGAATGTATGTATTATTGTGAGGCAGGAGGGGCGTTGCTATGTGGATCATTGCGTCTTCCCGCCCTGCACATTCCGATAGATGACTATGTGTTAGTTCGTCTGAACCTTTATCTGTCTTTTCCCAGTTATTCTAACTTCACTGAACGCCTGTTGCTTCTTCAGCCAGGATATTAAGCTAAACAACCAATAAAATGTGTAAAAAAAACAACAAAAAAACTCCACTTACTCTCTTTGTAACTTACGAAACACGTCAGAGTTCAAAAAGCGTCTTTACAATAATCCCGCTATTCAATACAGCTTTAACATGAACATACATCATACGATTGTGTTTAACTGTTGAGGTCTTGTCATTGTGTCAAGCCCTTTCACTTTTTCATTGTTCAGTGGATGAGATTTGATGCATGTCTTGTATCATCTTTGTACTATCTTGCTTTATTGGAACCATTATTTTTTTTCAGAAGTTGACAGTGACAGTTGAGTGAATGAACGAGAGGATTTTCTGACGTTGACTTCGTTTGGTTGGTTGGTGATGAGAGTGTGATTTCTTGTGGCTGTAATGTGGAGATTGTAATAAACATGGATTTCAGAAAGACGTTTGAGTGGAATTGGATTTTTTCTTTATTTGTGAAGGCTAAAAATAATCTCCATTAAAGAACGTTTTCACCGTCTTCACCAATGATTTTTGTAACATTTCGTTAAAATGTCTTACGCTCTTTCGCTTACTGAAACTGAGACTGCACACATTTGATGAAACGGTACAGTGAAAACAATTTTGTGAAAATATTATGATTTATAATAAGTTTTCTATGTTAATATATTTTAAAAAATGCAATTTATTCCAGTGATCAAAGCTGAATTTTCTTCATCATTACTTCAGTCTTTCTTCATTCAGTCAATTCATATCATATCAATTTTTTGATTTCATATTGAAAGTGGAAAAATGAGAAAACTGTTCATTTTTTCGTTTTTTTTTAAATAAAAAAAAAAAACAAGAATTCAGCTTGATTTTTTCGTTCCAAAGTAGTGGCGTTTCATTCCCGCCCTCGTGTAGAAATCGAATAAGCAAGTTGTTTATTCATTTTCCGACCTCAGAACAAAAAAAATCAAGTTGTTTTCTTTTTATTTTATATTTTAAAAACGAAAAAGGAAATTTTTCTACTTTCAATCTGAAATACAAAAAAAACGACTGAATGAATGATACATCACATCATCCTTCAGAAATCCTTCTAACATTCGGATTTTCCGCTCAAGAAGCATGTCGTCTTATCATCAATGTTGAAAACAGTTGTGCTGCAATTCAGTCTTAACGGAGACTATCATGATCATAATCATTATCATCAACTACTATGATTGTTTGACCATAAATGTTGGTTACAATGGAAAGTTACCAGTGTGGTTTAATAAAATCAGTTACCAATTTACGTAAACAAAAAAAAAAAAACGTCATTAAAAAACCTATTTTATAAAACAACGAATGAATGAATCCTTGAATGAGGTATTAAACATGTACACAAAATCAGCGGTTCAGTCATAACTTAATTCCCTGGCTTAAGTCATCTTAAATTCCACACTAATCTCAGATAAAAACAGATGCGCGACAGACAAGGAATCATGGGAAGTCAGTGGTATGCGATTCTCCTCCGGTCCAGTGTGTGGTGCTGTGGTTCAGACCAGCAGTGGGTTATCCAGCACTGCTACTCCCGCAGCGACGCCCCCATCGGCGTGCTCAGAGCTCTTGGTCCTCAGCAGGTGGCCCACACATTCATTAAACACCACGTCTTTGCCTTTCCTGTGTGTGTGAAAAAGATGCAGTGATGTGCGGTGACACTGTCGGCCCTATTTTAACGATCCAAGCACATGGTCTAAAAGGGTTGTCCCTATTCTCTTCATTTGTAATGGGTGTGTGTTGGGCGTAACGTGCAATAACCAATCCGAGTCTCATCTCCCATTGCCTTTAAAAGCCAGTTGCGCTGGTGCCACTGGTGCGCTGGTTCAGCGAGGAAACGGATCTGCTCGTGTGTGAGGGCAAGCAGACCATATGGCATCAGTTCCCAACAGAGCGGTCTCGGCCCACAAGGGGGCCTCAGTGAGCTCTGTTGGGGGTCCGAGTCATATTTTGAAAGGTTTGGAGCACTGAGCATTAAATAAAAGTCCTGAACTTTTTTCTGTTCAAAATGTAAAAAATTTATATAATGAGCGAGTTCATCATGAATCCATCAATCCGTGTTTTTTTCTTATCCTTATGGTACACATATAATGTGTTCACATTGGGACTATTTTACACTGGTTTGAGTCGCTGCGGAGTAGCCCAGCACCTGCGTGACTCGTCAAAAACTTGCACAGAAAGAAGTAGTTCCGGCTACAACGTTCTTCCGAAAGATGCATTATTCGGTTAATAAACGCAAGTTTATTATTGCTCGCATTAATAAAGCCTCACATTGATAAAGGCCCCAGATAGGCTATACTCTTTCTTTTTTTTGCCTAAACACCAGTGTGAATATTGTTGTTTTGCCGTTTCAAACAGGGCCAATTAATAGGCTTCTCCAAGGCTTACGTTTTTAAATTACAAAGGGCCTACTGATGTTTTTGTTATTGTATTTTTAGCATTATAGGCTATAATTTATGCCTAAACATATCTGGTAATAGTAAACATACCGTTTGTTTGAAAACAATATATTTTGTCATCCTTGTTGCAAGCTTACAAGAGCGATAATATCATTAAATGTGAAGGGGGAAAATATTTTCTTGGGAAAAAGGGGGTCTCGCACAAAAAAAAAAAGGTTGGGAACCATTGATCTATGGGAAAAAGTGTACGTGCGTTGTGTTCACCCGCTTATAAGAGCAAAAACAAGCTCTTTAAATAACAAAAAAAACTTTAGACCGGGTTTTCGTTGGTCAATGGTGCAGTCTGTTTCAGTTTCCTCAAAACAGCAACGCACCAGCAATGCGCCTGAACTAGGGCTGTAGTCAACCAAAGAAATCCTTAGTCGACCAAAGTCTTGTCCTGCGCAACGATTAGTCGATTAGTCAACTAAAAAAAAAACCTGTGATGTTTTGATTGAACATTTTTTAAACAACTGTCATAGAGCATTTATAAAACAACAACGAAAAAACAACATAAATAAATAAAACTATAATAATAATACAGTTCTTTGAAAATTAACTGCAAAAAGTGTGGAGATCTGTCCTATGTCTATAGTAACAGTCACAATCGCGCACCTGACCACACGCTGCAAAAAATATAACTGCTATCTGCCACATTATGAAAAATCCTAACAAAAGCTCTCGTTTATACAGGCTTTATATTCTTCTTTACTTTCAAAGCTATGGGTTAACTTTCGTCCTGACGATCAAGGCGTTTTAAAACAACACACAAAAAACCCAAATAGCCTAAAAAAACAATCCTGATAATAGGCTGTAGGACCGCGTATAGGTTTATTTTCGTTTTGTTGCATTATTTAGGCTATTTTCAAATGCGTAAAGTGTACAAATAAAAACGAAAACATATTAAGAAAACACAATCTATTGAGTCAGCATGATATAGCCGTTAAAAGGCTGCTCACGTCTTTTGCGCGCTCAAGTTCTATTTCAAATGTAGGCGCGCGACTTGCGCGCTCATAATGGAGCAATGCGGTCGCCTCCCTCCACAGTCTTGTCGTTTTTGTTTTACAATGCAGCCAGACAAAAGATTTAGATTTCCTGGACGTTCTAACTGAATGAATATAGCATCCCTTACCGAGCGTAAAGCAGCAGCGCAGCAACTCGTTCCCGAGTGTTCAATGTGTGTGCGCTAAACTGTGGCGCAGTTACAAATAGCCTAAATTAAAGCATTTTAAAGTTGGGGACAAAACATAGGCTAATTATATTTAGAATACAGCAATAAATAATTGCTTATAAAGGAATAAATATCAAGGAGTAAATCATTGAAAATCACTTTCTATTGGTAAAAAAAAAAATGCAACTGGTCGACCAATAAGAATGTCAGTCGACCAAGACAGTATCGACCGATTAGTCGACTCAACGACTAAAGCTGACAGCCCTAGCCTGAACACTCCTGGTTTTCAGACCAGCACGCCCAGGGGCGCACAAATGCATTTGCTATTTAAACAACGTGGCGCAGGACGGGAAAATGATAAATGCGTCGGGCTGAAACAAGTAAAACACCAGAGTTCACTTTCTACATGAACTAGTTCAAAGTTCAGTTCACACATTTTAAAATGAACCAGTTCAGTTCATAGTTCATACTTCAAAAAATGAACTAGTTCATTCATAGTTCTTTTTTTTCCATATTTTGGAAGCCTTTTTTTTAATTATTATTGCCACAGCCCATATACAAAAACAAAAACAATTATTTTATCGACGGGCAGATTGCACAGAAATGTACAATTTTTCCCATCCTCACCGACCTCGTCATAAAACTCTTTTAAATGATCATACGACGCCTCCCCGCTCGCTGCTTTGTCGACGGCGGCCACGACACTAGTGGCTGGTGTTGCCAGATTGGGTGTTTTTTCGTTACATTTAAGGCCTGTTTATGTGTGTTTTAGCCTGGAGGGCTCTATAAAAATCTGGCACCCTATTGTATGAAGTTAAACTGAGAGAGCAGAACGTGTTCACAGTAACGTTCGTCAGGCAGTAATACAGTAAATTCAGTTCACGTTCGCCCAAAATATGAACGCGTTCATTAACTATCATGAAACACACTTGCATCGCGCTTGGCGCTGCATTGCGTCAGGTATATGATAGGGCCCAGTGTTTTTAAGATGTATATGTTTTGTGGAAGCACTGATTCCCACCTGACATACGCTCCGAACGCGCCCAGTTCGCTCAGACAGGAGGTCAGTCTCAGAGGAGCTCCGGACCGGAGCAGGTAGTTCTGGACCGGGACGGGCTGGATCTTGTCCATCAGG
Organism: Cyprinella venusta; assembly: GCA_038021265.1. NCBI lineage: Eukaryota > Metazoa > Chordata > Actinopteri > Cypriniformes > Leuciscidae > Cyprinella > Cyprinella venusta. Next base: position 10,072,268 of record CM075883.1, on the reverse strand, counting down.
ATGTAGGCTGTCCTCTCACTGGAGTTCTTCATGTTCTTCAGCACCTCACAGATCTCACTGCCGTAAATGTTGTTGCCTGCGACATAGGGAACCTCTGAGCAAGTGTTTGTGATGTATATGTGAGCGACATGACAGGACATGACTTGTGACTACTCACCTCCTCCCTCCCTCTGAGGTTTCAGCACATACTGATCAGGATTGGCCAAAGCCATAGCTACCGTTTTATCACCGTCTTCTCCCTGTGGAAAGACAGGTCGACCATTTAAAATCGGTTTCATAAAAATGAAATAAAAGTAGTCAACAGTGGTGTTCAAACCTGCTTCTGACTTTCAAACGTTCTAAAAGTTTAGTTCCTAACAAGGTTAGCATATCATTATAAACAAAAGAAACTTTTGGTCCACAATCAGCTGAAAACAGCCAACAAGTAGCAGATATAAGCGTTGCAGTGGGCGTAGAAATTGTGTGTGCTCTAATATGAAAGTGATTGATCTTTATAGCCAATCACAGACATCTATGTTAAACATGTCAACACAATGGCCAATCAGAGACACATATGTTGACCGTCCCAAAACATTGCCCAGAGGTGATTAAGAATTAGTTCGACAGCACTCAAAATGAGAAATGCTGATATTGTCATTTTTAAATTTCAGTATATTTGACAACACTACTTTGAGTGTTCTGTTGATTCATTGACTACTGTATAAAAGATTGTTTGAAGTGCTTAATTAGAGTTGGATCTGATCATTGGGTCTGTCTACTCGAGCAGGATTCAGCACCACACGTCTACAGTGTTGCTCCTCTACCATGTCCAGGGTGTACAGCCCAGCGAAAGTGGCCCGGATCTGAGCAACCACTTCGGGTTCGTCAGGGAAGAAGCGCTCCAGAACCCCCGGCCGGGCCAATTCCTGCTGCACCTTCTTAGTTCCAGCGAGATGGGTACTGATGTCGGGACACTTCACCGCCAGGGAGCGCTCCATCATCAGACGGGCCTCCCAGCTCTGAAACATATGGGTTTGATTCACACTCAGCACTCAAAACCGATCACACCACATACATTTCTAAGAGGAAAATAAAGCCTATAATGTCCTCACCCGCTCTGAGGAGTAGTTTTGGGGCATGTATCCGTTACGGAAGTAAACAATGGCTATCTCACGGCCATCTCTGCAGGAATTGAAAAAAAATGTTTGTCAGTTGACACAATTTCAATCTTGAAGTTGACTAGGTATTTCGATTAGGGCTGTCAAACGATTAATCGCGATTAATCGCATCCAAAATAAAAGTTTGTGTTTACATAATATATGTGGGTGCACTATGTATAATTATATATATATATATATATATATATATATGAAGAGTTCAGATGCAAAAGCCTCTAAGTGCCATTTGAAATTTTCTTCTAAAATGATCATTTTTATCAAGCTTGTATATTTAATTTCAGTAATTTCACTTAAATGGCAATGAAGATTACCTATTAATTGTCATTTAAGTGAAATTACTGAACTTAAATATACAAGCTTGATAAAAATGGTCATTTTAGAAGAAAATTTCAAATGGCATTTAGAGGCTTTTGCATCTGAACTCTTCATATATATATATATAAATACACACACATGCATGTATATTTAAGATAAAAAAATTATTTATGTATAAAATATTGATATTTATATATAATATATTAATTATTTATAATTATTAAATTATATATACATCTATATACAGAATATACACAGTGCACCCACATATATTATGTAAACACAATCTTTTATTTTGGATGCGATTAATCGAGATTAATCGTTTGAAAGTCCTAATTTCGATACGATATTATTGCGATACTCCAAGACATGATAAAAGGTTAACAAAAAATGCATTGTTGATTTAAATGCATTGTGGGTGTACATGAATAGGCTTGGACTGGGAGCTGCTAACCCAATGCGCAGGACAATATTGACACAAGATTAAAAATATTCGTTTTTAAAAATATAAGTTATTTTAGACGAATACTTGCACTCAGTCACTCACTAGATAAATTTAAAATAATGTAGGCCACTTTTAACTGGTAACATGAGACATTTGGCATTATCAGGAGCCACAAATATTCCCACATTGCATTATTATACATTATTTATAGTAGTTTAATGTAGTACTGACACTAAAACTCTGAAAAATAATAATTTTGAGTGAACTATACACAATACATATGGTCACGATCCACAATACATATTGTATTTTTGTATTGCAATATTATGCCAGTATATTGTTACATCCCTAGTTTTGACTAAACATTGCTCTCAGGTAATCAACAATGCTAATATTAATGTGTTGGACAGATGAGAAATGTATAATATTGAATCAGAGTCACTCACACAAAGAGCCTCTTGCTCTGATCCAGAGATCCGGTTCTGCAAACATCTTCAAACTGTCTTCTTATTACAGGAATATTTCTGTACAATTAACACAACAGATCATCACTTTTCCCCATATAAAAGATGCTTTGCTTCACAAACACCATTCAATTAACATGTATTATAAATAACAGGCAGCGGAATACATATAGACAATACATACACGTTTATCACGACTGCTACTCAGTACATACTAATGTAGTTAGTATAGTAGTTACACTAATGTAAAATAACTGATTATAGCAAGACTATCTGACTACATACTGTACCTTTTCCACAGCTCATTCTCCACGTATCGATGGTCATAAATATTCCTCTGAACATCCTCGACCAGAAACATGACCACAGCCCTGTAAAGGACAACATCAGTTGTGAATAAAACAGCCTTGGTAAGCAGAAAAGACTTGATTCAACAACACTGAAGAGCGTCACCGACCACACAACTCAAGGCAGAAAGTTCAACACACACCTCTCAGATCCATAGAGTTGCCAGGCCTTGGCCAAACCTCTCGCCAGACCTGCTGCTGGGTTGTTGTCGAGGACCCGATCACACTCCTCTGGCAGGTTTGCGACCTTCAGGATGTGTCTTACGGGATTGAGAAACAGCACTGACGATAAACATCACTCAGTAATAAACCAGTGCATTATTTTAAAGGGATACTCCACTTTTTTTGGAAACAGGCTCATTTTACCACTCCCCCAGAGTTAAACAGTTGGGTTTTACCATTTTCGAATCCATTCAGTCGATATTTTGATATTTTTACAAGAATGTCAGTAACCAGACAGTTTATGGTCTCATTGACTTCCATAGTAGGAAAAAAATATACTATGGAAGTCAATGAGACCAGAAACTGTCTGATTACTGATATTCTTCTAAATATCATAAAATCGGCTGAATGGATTCGAAAACGGTAAAACTCGACTGTTTAACTCTGAGGGAGTTGTAAAATAAGCCTGTTTGCAAAAAAAGTGGAGTATCCCTTTAATACACAATCTCCTCTTTTTAGAGCTGTTCGGAGATTCAGTTGACCGTTTTGCTCAGACGTACCGATGGACATCTGGCGTCCGTGAGGCAAGACCGCCAAAGCTTGCAGCAATAGTGTTGATTTCAATCTGCTTTAGAGACGTCCCGCTGTCTGGTCTGTGGTCCAACATGTAATCGGAGCGATTCAGGCCCAGCACTATTGACTTGGGGAAGACATGAGCTATAGTTTAAATAAAAGTATCTAAAGAACATATGCAATTAGGTTATTAATATTACTTTTATATGAAGTGCGCTGTACTACATGTATAAAAGAACATGAACCGTGAAGTAAATCTGTAAAATTAATTAAAAAAAAAAAAAAGATTATACCTGAGGTAGATGTTCCTGCTGAACTTGTTTGTATATGCTGAAAAGTCTGGCTGTAAAATCGTCAACTTTGATAGTGCTGTTGAAGAATAAATAAATGCATATTATATGACATATAATGCCTCTAGTGGCACTAGATGGAATTGCAAAACACTAACAGGTTTAAAAAATAAAATAAAACAATTCCATGTCTGCCATTGGTTGGACAGACAGATTGTCATGCCAAACTCATGCCATTTGCAGAGTCAGTGTTACAACGTCATGATTTCACAAACAATCAGAGCAATATTTTCAATGTTTCTGCATAATAAGATCGGACAGGAGAACATGTGTTAACAAATATATTACATTTATTTTAATCACACCATTAAAATGTAGCCTAAAAAATAAGACAATAAGACACTCAATTAGAAATTAAACTCTGAGCTAATATATATATATATGTAAATATGTATATTTATATATGTAAATATGTATAAAAATGTACATTTCAGAGAGTAACACTCTCTTCCAGTTTCCCAGTCTTACAGGGTACTTCAACACAATTACGTTTATGACGATTCTCTGACGTCAGTAATGCATGAAATGCAGGTTAATCAAATATTTTTTATGTTTTAGTGTTTTATTTTCATTTATTTATTTGTTGCGATTTTTTTAGACTGAATTAATTATTCGATTTATCAACTCACAAATCCCCTGTAGTTCCCTAGTTTAGTAAAACCCAACAATAGAACAATTGTATGATACCTGGCCAGAGTTTCTTCGAGAAAGGTGGGATCCTGGCTCACCCGGTCCACCAACCGGTTAAAATGTGTCTGTACTGCCAGTGCCTGATGAAAGAGCGCGGTGGGCACCGGTGTGGGAAACAACGTGATCGGTGCATAACTCACCACCTGTCAACAAACACACATTTATTTGGCATGAATGGACACCAGCAGAGTCACTCCTGATTCTCTGAGCGAGGGGTTTCTGCTCAGTATCCACTCAACGGGGCAGAACTAACTCTCCATAATCCAGAAACAAAACACGACCACTGGACAAACAGAATTCCAGACGTGACTGTGAATCAACTGCAAACTCTGTGACAAGATGCCATTAGTGTTTAATGCTTATGCTCATTTGAAATCAACTTTGCCTGTATTTATGGAATAATTGGCTATCTAGGAGTCTTGGTTAGATCTGGGTTAGGTCTCCGGTCGCTGTCTTTATAGTGGCATGAGCTGCATTTATTTACTTTAGCTTGATATGCAATGTAAAACTGCCCTCTGTGGGATTTTCCAGCTTTGGATGAACAGTGCATGTAAATGTCTAAATGACATTTCTTCCATGCACATGAAACAAGGACGCGCTCTTACTTCAGGAGAGTTTGGCGTTTCTTTGGTCCGCATCAACACCCCATGTAAAAGTGCTGTGTCTTTTGCGATCTCTTCTATATTTTTGATCAGGTTTTCATCTTTCAGGACATCCTCCAGTTTGACAGACATAGCAGAGAATCTACAATCAATCAGAATGAAACACATTAGTCATTCATGCCACAGATTTTCACAAGAATTTTGTATTTTTAAGCAAGATACATACTTTCAGACTTTTGTTCATGGGTCAATGACATGCATATTTTTGTGTCGAATTGCGTTATTTTCTTTTAAAATAATTTGATAATATGAACATATTTAATATGAATTACTGGTAAAAACTGCTAATTTTGAGTATGGGTAGGTTGGTACACTTTCCATGTCAGGTGGTACAGCTACAGTATATATACATACAACTATTTGGTTGTACCGGCCTGACATAAAAAGTAGAAAAAAATCATTTAAACACTTTGAAATGTTATTTAACAACTGAAACTTGATTAAACATTGTTCAATACTCAAGAATAAGTATTACGTCGGTTTTGAAAAGATTTGTTCAAAAAAAACACATTTTTTTGAAGCTTTATTTGTCAACGAATCGATTATTAAACTTCCATTACTTAGACTTTGTACTGAAAAGGGATATGGCTTTACGGGAGGCAGATTTTAAAGAGACTCTCTAAAGAGATGAATGAACGAGACTGTAAGTTACACAATATAACCCGCTGCTGCGGTGATGCAATGATAACAAACCTGTTCATCATCATGACACGGCACAACTGGAACTCAACTATTACAAACAGACAGACACACACTGAATGCCAACACTAGTTCGAGGTGTAACTGTTTATCTGTCGTACCAGGTGTCATACCTGATGTTCACGGACTCTGTTTGGTCACTCCCGTGGCACTGAAGCTCCTTGTTTACAGCGGGTCTGTATAATATTTAGGCTCAGTTCACCTGAGAACAGACTGACAATCATGTGAAGTGTTGCAGTTGTACTGCTAACTGTACTGCTACTGCTGTTCGGCTCGTGCAATAACAGTATCCAATCAGTGAACAGAACGCTGATGACGCCGCTGTGTCCACATGCGCGCGCAGCACTTCAATCATACCAAAAAAAAAAAAAAAAAAAAAAAATCATACAGAAGCTTCTTCTTCTTCTTCAATGATTTTTAAAGGCAGCTTGCATATTTTATGTTTCCGCATCATACCGAAGCGTTGTCGTTCTTTCTTTTTGGACGTGCTGTAAAACAAGGAACTGAACACCAAAATACAGTTTCAAGAAGCCTTCGTTGATATGGCTTTCAGTGTTTTGGATCGCGGTACAAATATATATATATTACACAGACACTATTTGATGGTTCGTAGATTGTATTTCATAGCTTACGCTTTCAAGAAAGTGTTTTTTGTTGCATTTACATAAGTTTGACCAGCAGGGGGCGTGTGGTCTACGAGTTTCGAGGACTAAAGTGAGCTGAGATATCTAAACACTCTCTGTAAATATATATATATATATATTCATGATTTGTAATATTTTTTTTCTTTTGTCAAATCAACTTAATTTATGTAATTCAGTTCATATTCATAATATTTTGAGTTTCTGATCAATTCATTGTATTAACTCTAAAAATTTTAAGGCAACCAGGTTACTTCATTTTTAAGTTAAACTTAAACCAACAATATTTTTTTTACAGTTCTTGTACTTCACAACTGCTGGGTCACCCTATGAGTAATGTTTAACAGAAGCAGAGCTTAGACAAAGAAGTGCATCGCAAATCATTTTTATTCATGAAAATATAAGTGCAATCTGTTAATACACAGATAATAAAATAAGATTATTATACAATATGATCTCTAAATTCCATTTTATATGTTTTTAAGATTAAAAAAAGATTCTCAAAAAGCTGTTTACTTTGGCATGACACAAAATCAACCTGCTGTGCAGAAATTAGAAGCATATAAAACATTTTAATGTACAGTGGGATCCAAAAGATTCAAAATCCAAGGGATTTAGGATTTAGGATTCCTACTACAAAAAATCATTAAGATCCTGCACTTTTTTTTTTTTTTTTTAGATAAGTACATTTTTGTGCAGATAGTCAGATGTTCTCACAGATAAAGTGAGGTGGTCATTCAATCAGGGGAAAAAACAAATACTAAACTATTCTGAAATACATGTTTATATTTTTATATTGCAACTTTGGATGTAAAGCAAGCTTTTAGAGCCCTGCAGATTTAATGTATAGACAAATATCAAGCGATACGACTTTTTAAAGAACACTGATGCTGATTTGGAAGCTGATTACACCATATAGTATTTTTCAGCATTATATTCTTTAAAAGACTACGCAGTATGGTTCTTGCTAATAATAACACAGTGTGTTGCTGCGTATGTGTTTGCGCTTCAGGACATGAATGCACGCACACTTCCGCGAATGACCGCTCTGCATATGGGGCAGTGGCGCAGACTGGCTGCGCAGTCGGTGCAGACGACCAGATGACCACAGGGGATGAAGACCATGGAGACGAGTTTGTCCATGCACACCTTACAGGTCCTCTCCTCCTGAAGCTGTCTCAGCTGTTCCTCTGGACTCAGATCAGATCGCACTGAAAAACACATAATTACACTGACATTTCAACTCAACCTGGCTCAATCAAGATGAGTGATTGTACCATCTGTTCCATCCCAGAGGCTAGATAGAGAGAAGAAGAACATACACACACAAACACACGTGTTAAGTGCAATAAGAGCGTGTTAATATGGACCTTTCTCCCTGACTGAGACCGGCGTTCTTGATGTTCTCGGACTCTCCACCATCTCTGAGGGAACAAACCATCCACACGTTAGAGGAGGGAACGGCACACATCATTATTTAATCAACAAAACAGTACAGTGACATGCAAAAGTCTTAGGCACGTTAGTATTTTCACCAAAAAAAATGGTTTTAAGCCAGTTTTTTATATCTTTCGCTGTAGTGTGTCAGTGAGAAATGTCAGTTTACATTATCAAACATTACTTTTGCCATTAATCCAGTGAGATTTTTGTATATGCACAAGGAGTGTGAATACAGCCGATATGATCAGATCTCACCATCATCGAGTCTGTCTGTGATTACATGAAGAAACAGAAAAACTGAGACAGACTAGACCAGAAGGCAACGTCTCCAAGACTCTTGAATAAACTTACCTTGCACCTGAAGGTTACATTAAAGTACTAGTTCACGCAATAACATTCTTTATTCTGTCATACTTAACTCTCAAGTCACTTCAAACCTTACAAACACAAGGTGTGGGCGGAATGGAGAAGAAGCCATTATTTAAAAACATATTGTCATTTTCTTCACAGTTCATGCAAGACAAAATGTGCGGAGCAATGCAATAATCAAATGTGTCCATCTAGCACTTAGAAAAACCATTAAAATTAGCGCAGTGGAACCTTAAAGGCTAATTTTGTGCAAAGAACTCAACAGCATTGAGTATTTTGATGATAGCTTTGCGGCCAGCTAACTAAAATGTTTTAAAAATGTTTCGCTAACGTTCCCATTAAGTTACAAAATGGTATCTCTAGAGCTGTCAAATCAATTGATATAAACATTTGTGTTTAAATAATATATGTGTATGTAAATTAAATAACTTTAATGTTAGATGCGATTAACCAAGATTAATCTATTTGACAGCCTTAATGTTTTCTGAATGTTATGGAAGCTTATTTCTATGGAAGCTTACTGAATAAAAAATAAATAAAACATAATTGCGACTTTTTATCTCACAATGCGAGATATGAAGTCAGAATTGCGAGATATAAAGTCGCAATTCTGAGAAATAAAGTCGCAGTTGGGAGATATAAAGTCGCAATTATGAGATATAAAGTCACAATTGCGAGATATTAAGACAAAATTGTGAGAAATAAAGTCACAATTGCAAGATATGAAGTCGCAATTATGAGATGCATACCTCGGTTGTAACGAGTGGTTATTTCTTTCGAGAGCTTACTTCCGCCACTGAATAAAAATAAATAAAAAATAATTGCGACTTTTTATCTCACGATGCGAGATACTAAGTCAGAATTGTTAGAAATAAAGTCGCAACTGCGAGATAAAAAGTCGCAATTATGAGACATAAAGTCGCAATTGCGAGATATTAAGACAAAATTGTGAGAAATAAAGTCGCAGTTGAAAGATATGAAGTCAGAATTGTTAGAAATAAAGTCGCAACTGCGAGATAAAAAGTCGCAATTATGAGATATAAAGTCACAATTGCGAGATATTAAGACAAAATTGTGAGAAAGTCGCAATTGCAAGATATGAAGTCGCAATTATGAGATGCATACCTCGGTTGTAACGAGTGGTTATTTCTTTCGAGAGCTTACTTCCGCCACTGAATAAAAATAAATAAAAAATAATTGCGACTTTTTATCTCACGATGCGAGATATGAAGTCAGAATTGTTAGAAATAAAGTCGCAACTGCGAGATAAAAAGTCGCAATTATGAGAAATAAAGTCGCAATTGCGAGAAAAAAAGACAGAATTGAGACTTTTTATCTTACAACTCTGACTTTATCTCTCACAATTGCGAGTTTACATCTCGCAGTTCTGACTTCATAACACATAATTTCGAGTTTATATCTTTTCTCAGAATTGTGAGATATAAACTCACAATGGGGAGTTATCAGGCTAATCCTAAGGAAAAAAAAGACTTAACTTTTTCCCCCCAGAATAGTTTATTTCTCACAATTCTGACTTTACAAAATGCAATTGCGACTTTATATCACGCAATTCTGACTTTATATCTCGCAATTCTGACTTTATATCTCGCAATTCTGACTTTATATCTCGCAATTCTGACTTTATATCACGCAATTCTGACTTTATATCTCGTAATTCTGACTTTATATCTCGCAATTCTGACTTTATATCTCGCAATTCTGACTTTATATCTCACAATTCTGACTTTATATCTCGTAATTCTGACTTTATATCTCGCAATTCTGACTTTATATCTCGCAATTGTGCGACAAAATTACCTTTTTTATTTTTCATTATGTGACGGAAACAAGCTTCCATAGAATGTTCATAACGGGCAGTTTTTTTTATGTTTTTTTTTTTTTTTAAATTCTATTGGTTATGTAAATTTTAGAGAAAACATTATGCGAATATTCCTTTTAAATGTTCTCGGAATGGTCAGAAACAAGTAGTTACATTAGTAACATTCAAAAAATGTTCTGACAAACAACTGACGTTTCAGAAAAAAAAAAAGTGTTTCATAAAGAATCTTTAAACGCTCGATCTCAATGCTCTACTAACATTGCTGAACCTTGCCAGAGCGCTCTGAGAACGTTCCCTGTGAGCTTCACTGCCATTATATGGACATCTGCAAGCTGAATTTCTTATTTATTTCTCCTTTTGTGGTCCAAAAAGAACGAAGGGCATGTGGCATTGGAAAAACACCAGGGTAAATAGTAAATAATGACTGAATTTTTCATTTTGGGAGATGAACTATGCCTTTAAGTAATGTAAATATTATGTTAGCTTCTTTTCGGTTATGTTCTGTTTTGAATGTGGGGTGAGTTTGTAAACACCTGGTCTGGGCTCCCCGGTCTGCCTCTCCTCCTCCTCGGCCTGCAGGACGTCGGTCACCAGGTCAGACACTGAGGTGTAGTGTGAGCCGGTCAGTAAAAAGCGTGACTGAACCAAACTCTCCACTAGTGAGCGCTGGAAGCCCATCTGCAGCACCGCCTGCACCACCGGAGACAACATGGCCGCCGCCACTGAGCTCTGCCCACCCAACACCTCTGCCAGCAGGAACACAGACACGCCAAACGGCTCTTTATCGGTGTACTCATTTGCGTAATGCAATAAAATGTTGGGTATTTTCTTGGGCCTCACAAGTAGAAGTAACATAGCAGCATTAAACGCAACCTGATATTATCCTCCTTATTACACGCTCTTTGCTCCAAAAATAAATACAGGGAATAGTGTTTTATTTAATATATTGAATATTGAGACAGAACATATGAACTGCTATGTTGGAAAAATGGATTTCCAGTGTGTTATACTGTGTCAAGGACAATGGTTATTATTCAGAAATAACTGACCGCTGAATGCTGTGAATGACCAATCAGAATCAAATATTAAAGCCGTGTAATAAACACACATAAGAGTCTGTTTACCCATAGAACACAAGCATGTCGCACAGGAACATTTGACGGGACATTAGAATTGCAGACTATACTTAAAATCGGGGCTCTTTGGAAAATTTAAAGCCTAAATTAACGCCTTTTGGAGCTTTTATTATGAATATGTTTACCTTACTGTTATCTATCAGCTATGTGCTCCAAAACATTGACAAATTCGCATTTAGAAGATATAAGCATTCAAAACATAGTCACACTTCTGCCGATATGGCTCAATGATTTTGATGACATCAATCTGCACTTCAGCTTTTCATCAGATTTTCTGTCCAATCAAATGCTCTCTAGAATCTAAAGCGTCTTGCTTCCTACATAGGGCATAGGGAACGATTCAGACCCCGAAATTGAGTCAACACACTGAAAAATCGCTTTCAAAAGTTGGTGTTTTCAGGCCCCAAAAACGCTGTTGTCGTGTTCATGAACGTTTTTAATTTCTGTTTTTAGTTGAAACCTGTGTCGTCAGCCCTCATTTTCAGTTGCCCGGTCTGTTCTCGTCAGTGTTTTGTAGGTTTACTTACGCCTGCTTTTTAAATTATAAAAAAAATTGAAAACAATTGAAATTGTATGTCTAAAACAGTATCTATTTTGTTTTTGAACACATTGACTGCCATTTTACATACAAGGATCATCATATTCAAGGGGTCCTTATAGCATTTAAACATTTGAAAACCCCTGCCCTGTTACACCTTTGAAAGAATTGATGGCGTGACTCACCTGATGTAATGTTTCCTGCAGTTGATGACAGAGATCCACCCTTTAAAACAAATAAAACATTTAAAGACCACGGCAATCATTGCAAATTGACCATAAACTAATGGTTAGATGCATCATTATTACTTACCATTCTCTCATTCATGCTGAAGTAAGACTGCTGGATATTGCTCACAAATTCCCGTCCTCTGGATTGAAGCAAGTATTCACATCTTTGGAAGCACATTATAGACCAAATTAATAACGTCGATGCACTAAAACCAATAAAACATCATTCATTCGTGTTTGTAATATGCCTCTTTAGCACTTTATTTTAATGTGAGATACAAAAAAAGTAGAAATAAAAGAGGAATAATCCAGCACTCACCGAGGAAACCATTTGGCGTGTTCCTCCCAGGGGTCATCACCTGGTTCCCAGTTCCTCAGACCACCATCACAAAAGAAACACTTCACATTGTCACCATGACCTAAGAAAACGACGATCACTTATTACCATCTAAACAAACACTATGTTAATTAAGACAGTAAAATGGCATAAAATCATCTTTGCCATTTCTGTTCAGTTTTGAGTTCCAACTAAATGTTCTGTAGGCTATCAGTAATAAATTTAAAGTGGTCAACATGTTGAGACTTTTGAAGAGAATTTAAAATAAACATATGAACATGCTTAAACTCTGTCATCATTTACTCTCCCTCAGGTTATTACAAACCTAGGCCTGTCTCATGTTGAACACAAAAGATATTTTGAAGAATATGGGTAATGTAACCACACAGTTGATGGACCCCATAGTATGTTCCCCCTATTTTGTTTTTGCTGATGACAGCTGTCTGGTTTCCAACATTCTTCAAAATATCTTCTTTTGTGTTCAACATGAAGGTTTGGCAAACCTTGAGGGTGAGTACATGATGACAGAGTTAATTTTTTTGTGGTGAACTATCCCTTTAACATTGTTCTTTAATGAGAGCAAACAATGCACAGATATTGCAATTTTGAATGCATATGATTTGTATAAGGAATAGGCAGAAACACTAGGCCTATTGCTTTCAGGATAATGAGCGGCACGCGCTTCACTGCACTGCGCTCGCGGGCTCTCTAGTTCATTCCCTTCATTCACAGCGCGCATGACTGCCGTGCGCGTGACTGAAAGCGCAAAAAACAGAAGTAAGTTTGAGTCCGAATCGAAACCGCATACATGCACTCGCAATTTTCATGTGAAATTTCATTTCAGTTTCATTTCTCAACGAACAAAGTGGTCCCTTTAGTGTGAGACGGACCTGTAAAGAAGAAGCCAGCTCGCGCCAGCGCGTCGGGCTGCACGGATGCTCCAGTGGGCCAGTTGTGGTAACTGGACAACCTGGTGTCCTCGGACTCCATCTCCGGGTAGACCGCCTGGCCGGACTGCACCTGCTCGTCCACGGTCAGCCGCTGAAGTTGACTCAACAGCTGCCCATCCACAGAGTCGGACGAGCCCAGCGGAACATTGCCCACATCCCTGCCCATCATCAAGCCGCAGGTGGGGAAGTGCCTCTCGTGCTCCCCCCACGGGGTGTCTCCGTGAACCCAGTGCCTCAGGACTCCATCACAGCAGAAGCACTGCACCGTGTCCCCGTATCCCAGATAGTGAAAGCCAGCCCGGGCCAGCTCAGCGGGGCTCACGGGCGCATCTCTGGGCCAGTTGGTGAAAGTCTGGAGTCTTTCCTCCTCACTGCGCATCCCGAGCCGAACCCCCTCATGTCCACCGTCTCCTCTCATCATCCCGCTGCTCGCCTTCCATAACGGGCTGTCCAAGTGAGCTCCAGCCCCCTCTCCGCTGGCCATACAGATACAGTCTATTATTCAGAGCGCCGTTCACTATTGCACACACACTTCCAGAAAAAGCAAGCAGTTGTTAACATGATCTGCCCATGTGGCCGAGCCCTGAATAGCAAAATATACAACAGACGCCTTTCATGGGGATTTTCTCTAAATTTCATATGTTGATGGGTAAAAAACAACCCAACCGGCAACCCTGAAAGTTATGGGTTACACATTTTAAAATCACCATGAACTTTAAATTGACCCTTTTTTTTATTAAATATAGCTTATAAATAGTGGATAAATAATTATAAATTATTTATCTTCTCACTATTATTATTATTATTATTATTTAATATGTCCAGTGTTGGGGGTAGCCTAACTCAGGTTACTCGTAATCAGGCTACTTTTTCAATTTACAACAAAATATCCACCTTTTCAAATAATGAACTTACTTTTTTCACATTTATTGACTGACAGCTCTCCTGTGCCCATTCTGCCCATGTTGAGAGAAGTGAGGAGGTGTTGTGTAAACATGCATAGGCCTACACTCTAAACAATGCTGGGTTGTTTGAACCCAAATTTGGGTAAAATAAGGACAAACCCAAATGTTGGGTTAAATATGTAATTTCAAATTTTAACCTAACTTTCACTCCCAACTACACATTTTTTAATTGCATTTTTAACCCAACATTTGGGTTTGTCCATATTTGACTCAAATTTGGGTTGAAACAACTCAGCATTTTTTAGAGTGGTAGTTTTAGAATGTGAACATGCATCTACTTATCTCACTAACACAAAAAACATTCAGTATTCCTCAAAATGAAAGTGCATATAATTTTATAATATAATTGTATCTGTATTAAATGTGACATGTATTTATTTAATCTCACATTATTAACCTATTTATTTTGTTGCAACCATAAGCAAAAATGACTTTAGATTAGATTTAGAAATCAGAATTGCAGAAAGGTTTGTTTCAGCTGCTGCACCCTCTACAATACAGGTGAAAATATGCATTTCCTTCAGCCCGAGGCTTATTCATTTCACTTTTGGTGTGAAATAGCCTTAAAATTTACCAAAAGCCTAGAACTTTTTTTGTTGTTATAAGAAAAATTAAACAAGCAAGCAGAGCCCAGGTGTAAAATGAACAACATTACATTATTTTTTATGACATCTAACACTTAATTGAAAACGTAGTAACAATAAAAATGATTGTGAAGTGAAATTCATATTTATTTATCATAAAATGATTTTGTAGGAATTGTAAACAGGCGCTAAAGAGAGTGCTTAAAGTAGCCTAATTGGCTTTACTGTCTGCTAATTGGAGACCCCCGATTCGTTACCACACTGGGCCTGGTAACTTGTCTTCTGTTCAATGCCAACTTTAAAATCAGCTGCCACTGCCATAATTGTGAAGATCTTATAGCTATCATAAACAACTTCCTTACATAATTTAAAATGTAAAAAAATGTGCCTGGTTTACTGTTTTAAACAACATAAATAAATAATGCAAAAGCGGGATCCTCCTTTACATAATTTATTATTATTATTATTATTATTATTATTATTATTATTATTATTATTATTATTATTATTATTATTATTATTATTATTATAGCAAAGCTTTTGAAAGTACTTGTTTGACTACATCGCCCATAATCCATCACAGGAAGTACGTCATCTGTTGACGCCAAGCATAATGGCGGCTTAGTAAACCGAACGCACAAGCGCCTTGATTTTGATCCTTAAAGTAAGTAATTGAATCAAATGTTTTCTATTTTTAATAACAGCACAGTTGAGCATGTTGTTAATAACACGGTTTTACCCGTTATAGTCATTTTTTTCTGATTTCTAGAGATTTTGTTTATTGAAGGTTGCAGGCCATCGCTGTGCTCAATGCAGCGCCTTCGGTGTAAACTTAAACGATATTATTAAAACTCCAGTGCGTTTGGTCTTCGCTTGATGTATATCACATGTAATTATATACTTACATATTTTAGCTGTGCTGTAATTACTGCACAATGCAGTACGACTAAAATTCATTAAATAATACAAAATGCAAGCGCTATACATGTCATGTAGTCTTGTATTTACAATCAGTTTCCCAGTAGACATCAGTCAAGCTTGTCTTTTAAGCATGCGTCACTGCTCATCACAAGCCTGGATTTCCTCTTCTTTCCAGATGGCTGGTGAGTCCTCAGAGAAGAAGGACCTGGAGAGCGTAGGGAAGGAGCGAGAGTCCCGTAAGCGCAGTCGTTCTCGCTCCAGGGAACGGGAACGCAAGGGATCTCCCGGCAGAGACCGCAAACGGCACCGGTCCCGTGAACGCAAGCGCTCCCGGAGCAGATCCAAATCTGCAGACCGGTGTGTGGGACTATATTTTGATCTTCTCATCCGAATGATAACGCTTGTGTAATCTAACTCCAACTCTTCTCCTCTGTTTTTAGAGATCGTCGTCTAAAAGACAAGGAAAGAGACAGAGAGAAGGACAGAGACAGGAACCGCAAAGACAGAGAAAGAGACAGGGACAGACGGGACAAAGACCGGTCCAAGAAATCAAGGTTTGAGTCACGCTTGCCTCAACTTTTCAGGGCTGCCTCTGGACAGTATGGATATCGAGATGCTTGCAGTGTGTGTGTGCATATTTAAGCAATGAATGAATTAATGAATGTATATTTACTGAGTAATCCACTATTTTGTAGAGGGGTATTTTGTTGTTTGGTATGTGTATTTTGTGATAAAGTCAGAATTGCGAGATAAAATTTGCAATTGTGAGAAAAAAAGTCGGAATTGCGAGATAAGAAGTCGCAATTCTTTTTTTTCTCAGAATTGCGACTTTATATCACAGTTCTGACTTTATATCTCGCAATTCTGACTTTATCTCGCAATTCTGACTTTATATCAGACAATTTTGACTTTATATCACGCAATTCTGACTTTATATCATGCAATTCTGATTTATATTACGCAATTCTGACTTTATATCACGCAATTCTGACTTTATATCAGACAATTTTGACTTTATATCACACAATTCTGACTTTATATCACCCAATTCTGACTTTATATCTCGCAATTCTGACTTTATATCACACAATTCTGACTTCATATCTCGCAATTTTGAGATAAAAGTAGCAATTATTTATTTACTTATTTTTATTCAGTGGCGGAAACAAGCTTCCATAAATATCACCCCCTATTATAATAGGTATTTACATTATTTTGTCCAACCCCTGTATGTAGACAATGTTAAGATATTTTCAATATCAAAATAAATAATACAATGTAAGTATTTCACTACTTTGGTGTTTGCTTTTTTCTCAGGAGCACTTCCCCGAAATCCAAGGATTCGAAACTAAAGAGGGATGTGAAAAAAGAGGAAGATGAGGAGGAAGAGAAGAAGAAAAAGAAGGTAGCCTATTAGAAGACATTTCAAGTTTGAAAGTTGCATATTGTGTGCTTTTCTGACTTGGATTTGTCTGCAATCTATCTGCCTGGTTTCAGGTGCAGCCTCTCTCTCTTGAAGAGCTGCTTGCCAAGAAGAAAGCTGAAGAAGAGGCAGAGGCTAAGGTGAAGAGATATGATATATTTATGCAAATCAGTGCACTCCTTTTCCTAAACATATCCTCCTGTTACAGCCCAAGTTCTTGTCCAAAGCGGAGCGAGAAGCCGAAGCCATCAAACGGAGAGAGCAGCAGACAGAGGAACGCCGCAGACAGGTGGAGGACGAGAGGAAGAAAAGAAGAGTGTTTCAGGACATTGGCAGAAAGATGCTAGGTGAGAGGCTTATACTTTTAATACTGGAGATTTGTAGCTCTTAGTCTGTCTATTAGCTCTAAAGGCCATCTATATGATAATGTACTCCTCAATGTTAAAGACTATATGTCTTTTTTGGTCTCTTTTATTTTCATCAACTTGCAGAGGATCCTCAGGAGCGTGAACGGCGGGAAAGAAGGGAGCGGATGGAAAGAGAGAACAATGGGAATGATGAGGATGATGGACGGCAGAAGATTAGAGAAGAAAAAGACAAAGGAAAAGAGCTGCAGGCCATTAAGGTGACGAGCTCTACACTGTCCTCACTGGAGAAAAACAAACCAAGCTTTTAGATCATTTTCTTGCTTGAGAGAAATCTTAAAGGGATACTCCACTTTTTTTGGAAATAGGCTTATTTTACCACTCCCCCAGAGTTAAACAGTTGGGTTTTACCGTTTTCGAATCCATTCGGCCGATTTTTCTGATATTTAGAAGTTCAGTAAACCAGACAGTTTCTGGTCTCATTGACTTCCATAGTATATTTTTTTCCTACTATGGAAGTCAATGAGACCAGAAACTGTCTGGTTTACTGATATTCTTCTAAATATCAGAAAATCGTCTGAATGGATTCAAAAACGGTAAAACTCAACTGTTTAACTCTTAAGGGAATTGTAAAATGAGCCTATTTCCAAAAATAGTGGAGTATCCCTTTAAGAGCAAATTAGATTTAAACTAGGCCTGACGGTTTTCCATTAGAAAAAGAGGTAAGATTGAGTTAACTTTTACTAAATTTGCATTTGGGAATAAGTTGGCCTCAGAAAAAACCTATGAAATTAATTTGCAAATGTTTCAAGAAGTTTATGCAATCAGAATATCATCTTTCCTTGTATTTCCTCTGTCCCTGCTGTGCATTAGGTGGTAATGTGTCTTTTGGAAGAATGTTAAACCAATACTCAATTCTCTTTAGGAGCGTTATCTCGGCGGGATGAAGAAACGGCGGCGTACACGTCATCTGAATGACAGGAAGTTCGTCTTTGAGTGGGATGCGTCTGAAGACACATCAACCGACTACAATCCAATGTGAGCATGCCATGAATAACCGCACATAATAACTTTCAACATAAAAGTCTAGATTATTTTACTGCATTGCATTTGGTTATGACTGCCTCAGATCACCCAATTTACATATTTATGTAGTAAATGTGAGAGGGGAGCACAATAACACAGGTTTGACTGTTTATGTGTTTAGCTATAAAGAAAAGCATCAAGTTCAGCTGTACGGCCGAGGCTTCATCGCCGGCATCGACCTCAAACAGCAGAAGAGAGACCAGTCTCGATTCTACGGAGACCTGATGGAGAAGAGACGGACCCTTGAAGAGAAGGAGCAAGAGGAGTAAGATTCATACACTTCCATCATATCCGAATGATTTCTGAAGGATCATGTGACACTGAAGACTGCTGAAGATTCAGCTTTTACATCACATGAATAAATTACATTTGAAACTATATTAAAATAGACAACAGTTATGTTAAATTTAATATTATTTCACAAAATTGCTGTTAAACAAACACAATGACAGGGTTGTAACTGACACAAGGGGGAGCTAATGCCTCAAATGGAAATGATCATAATCAAATCCTCACCGTTTTAATGGATATGCTATATTATGTATTTCACAGAGTGAGGCTGAAGAAGGTGCGAAAGAAGGAGGCCAAGCAGCGCTGGGATGACCGACACTGGTCTCAGAAGAAGCTGGATGAGATGACGGACAGAGACTGGAGAATATTCAGAGAGGACTACAGCATCACCACCAAAGGAGGGAAGATCCCTAACCCCATCCGCAACTGGAAGGAGTATTTACTGCCGCCTCACATTCTGGAGGTCATCGAAAAATGTGGCTATAAGGTCAGTTTGTTTCTAAATTGTTCTGCAAATGTTTAAAAATGCTTGTTACATATGGCATCTATCCAAAGTGTGTTTTGTATGTATTTAAAATGTTTTCTTTAAATGTTCATTCTTTATCAGGACCCTACACCTATCCAGAGGCAGGCCATTCCTATTGGTCTACAGAACCGTGACATCATCGGTGTGGCTGAGACTGGTAGCGGCAAAACCGCCGCCTTCCTCATTCCTTTGTTGGTCTGGATCACTACTCTACCTAAGATTGACAGGTGAGCTCACTTTTCTTTGTCACACTTTTATATGCCGACACATGTTCTGAGGAATCGCATCAAATGAGTTTCCCTGTGTGTGTGTTTCACTGTAGGATTGAGGACTCTGATCAGGGACCGTATGCCGTAATTCTGGCCCCGACTCGTGAGCTGGCACAGCAGATCGAGGAGGAGACCATTAAATTCGGCAAACCGCTGGGGATCCGGACAGTAGCCGTGATTGGTGGAATATCCAGAGAGGATCAAGGGTTCAAACTCAGGATGGGTTGTGAGGTGAGAGTAAAAGACCTTCCAAACCAATTGTTATTAAAGGAGTAGTTCACTTTAAAAAAAAAAAAGTTGTAGATCTGATGTGTTTGGCTTCCTCATTCTCAGATCGTCATAGCCACACCTGGTCGTTTGATCGACGTGTTGGAAAACCGTTACCTCGTCCTGAGCAGGTGCACGTATGTGGTACTGGATGAAGCCGACAGAATGATTGACATGGGTTTTGAACCCGACGTCCAGAAGATTCTGGAGTACATTCCTGTGACTAATCAGAAGCCTGACACGGATGATGCCGAGGACCCCGAAAAAATGATGCAGAACTTTTTGGAGGGCAAACACAAATACAGACAGGTAACAGATACTGAGTCACGGATTATGAAATGAAGTCCCCTCCTTTTTCTTTTTATTGCACGTCCTCTCTCATGTTTTTCAGACGGTCATGTTCACGGCCACTATGCCTCCTGCAGTGGAGCGTTTGGCCAGGAGTTACCTCCGGCGGCCTGCGGTGGTGTACATCGGCTCTGCAGGCAAACCCCACGAGAGAGTGGAGCAGAAGGTCATCCTCATGTCCGAGGGTGAAAAGAGGTCAGTGTTAACTGTTACCCCCTCATATTCAAGTGGAAGTTGTCCTCAGAAATTTACTCAACCTGTTATTCCAAATGTTCTTGTGTGGTAAACAGGAAGAAGCTGCTGGAAGTTTTGGGAAGTGGCTTCGAGCCGCCCATCATCATCTTCGTTAACCAAAAGAAGGGTTGTGATGTGCTGGCTAAGTCTCTGGAGAAGATGGGAGTGAGTACACAGTGTTTATTACTGTCTGTAATTCTTTATAGAAATAACTTTCACTCAGTAACTCTCTGGATCTTTCTTTTCCTCTGTTCTGCAGTACAATGCTTGTACACTTCATGGTGGTAAAGGTCAAGAACAGAGAGAGTTCGCCCTGTCCAACCTGAAGGCCGGAGCTAAGGACATCCTGGTGGCCACAGATGTGGCAGGCAGAGGTATCGACATCCACGACGTCTCCATGGTCCTCAACTACGACATGGCCAAGAACATTGAGGGTGAGTCCAACGTCATTTCTGTCACTTTATCCATTAAACCTTTTCCCCTTTAGAACTGTCGGATGGTTATATCAGGGGATTTCCTGTTTCTCGTTTCCATTTTGATTAATCTTCAACTTGGCTTTTCTCAGACTATATCCATCGTATTGGCCGAACGGGTCGTGCTGGAAAGAGTGGTATGGCGATGACCTTCCTGACCAAAGAAGACTCTTCTGTGTTCTACGACCTGAAACAAGCCATCTTGGAAAGTCCCGTGTCCACCTGCCCTCCCGAGCTGGCCAATCACCCAGAAGCCCAGCACAAGCCCGGCACTATCCTCACCAAGAAGAGGAGAGAGGAGACCATCTTTGCCTGAGCTGGACCTCTTACATATGTTGTTGTTTTTCTCGTGTTCATCTTGTGACTGCTGTTTCTTTTTACCAGATTCTTCATAAGAGACACCCAGTAAAACATGGGATCATAACTGACGTATAAATCAGTGAGTGTAGAACTCTGTACTAAAACTGCAGTAGAGAGAAATCATCCCTTGACACCATCAGATGGACATTTGGTAAAACGTAAAATTGAACAGCACACCTCTTTTGTTTTTTACACATTACGTGTGATTGTTTGTGATTTTTAAATTGTGTAAAAATGCCGATTCATTAATGCATTTGTAGATAACCCATTTCAGTCAGAGGATGAGTAAAAGTGTTCATTCGCTCTATGGATTAATAATAAAGTCCTTAAGACTGAAAAACGTGTCGTTTGAAGTTTTTGATTATCTTTCTGTCTTGATAACAGATTAATTGAAATCAATGATGATAATCTAACATCCACTGCCATAAAAAAAGTAACAGACAATTTTCTTAATTTCACAAGCCAGCATGAAACTAGAAGACCAACTTCCTATCTACATCTCCTCAGTCCACACGAGCCTCTTTCCAAATATGTTTGTTCCAGGTACAGTGATCACGCATCACTTTAAGAACCACTCTTTCTTTATTTTTTAAACCAGGAAAATGGCCACTATACCAACTAGTCTTTGGGAAGAATTAAATGATGAGCATGAGCATTTTCAATCTGTCCTACTTCAGGTGTCTTGTCTTGAGATTCTTCAAATCCAGATTGAATGGAGACCTCCTCCTCTCACATTGCTGTGCCCTTGGCCCACTGCTTGGCTACACAGGCTATGAGTTTATTATTTTCACACCAAATGTCCTGTTGAAATCTGCCCTCCATGTAACCCAGTGGGTGGAGGGGGGAGAATTCCTCTGTGGGGCATTGGGGAAACTGGTGCTAACTCCACACTTGAACTGGTCATAAGATATCTTTGATTAATTCCAATGTCCAATGCCTTCTCTTGGCTGGAGGAGAAACTGGCTGCTCTCTTTGAGGGAGGACAGCAACAGATACTCTGCCAGTGCCGTTACCCATCCCTTCATCCTGAACAGAAGGACGGATTAAATAGCCTGCTGTTTCTTCCCTTCCTGAGGGTTTGCTGGCTGGTGTCAACTCACAGCCTCTGCGAAAGGGAGGCTTTTCTCTTACTTGACTGACCACTCCTCTGGGGGGTCAAAACCAGGGTGTGCTGGTTGAGGAGCCCAGCAGTGGTCTTGTGAGGGAGGCAAGTTTGGAAAGCCTCGTCCTCCTGTTTCCTCAAATCAAGCAGTAACTAATGCCTCGAAAAGGGCTTTGGCCTTAGTCTCAGATTTCAAGATGCAGATACGCAGAAGATCTCTTCCGAGAGTGCTGGGTTTGGTGTCCCAGTGTTCATTTGCCTCCCCATCTTCTCCATAAGCAGTGAGGAGAGAGTTGGCATTAAGTGCCCTCACTGCCAGGGCAGAAGAATGGTCGATCTCCTGAAAAAACGAGGCTGCTAAGTGTTCAGTGCGTCTTGGCAGTGAAGCTGAGGCAGGGGAAAAGGCTGCCCTGCGGTTAGGGGTTGAGATGATGTGCTGCTGACAGCTCAACAGGAGGGGGATTTGACATCCCTAACCCTATTACAGGAACCCTGTGGGAAAAGGGCTTATCCCTGAAACTTAATTTCTGGAATACACCCAGGGATCGCTGAAATTAGCTGTTTAATGCCAGGGGCACATGACGCAGGCTCTTGCAGTCTAAAAGATCTTTCTGGCTCTGGTTGCCTGGCCCATCTGCTGCAACGGCCAGTCAATGGAGATTTTGCCACTGCCCTCTGGCACATTTTGAGTAGGTCGAGCTCCGTCTAGCCTGGGGAGGGGGATGCTTTGTGGGATTCGGCGGAAGGATTGCATCATCACTCACCGCTCCTTCCTCCTCCAATAGACAAGCGATAGCTTTGTCATCGTCCTCCTCTCTTTCCTCTTTAATGGTTCTGGAAAGGGGAAGCAGAATGCATGACACAGGGGCTGTTTAATTTCCACAGGCAGGGGAGAAAAGCAGGGGGGTCTCCTTTATTCACGGTCACACCTCACACTCTTCTCTCTAGCACCTTCGATGGGAAGAGAGAACAGTGAGGACAGCACTCGGGTTAGTCGGTGCTGCCTGAAGGTGTCTCATCCCCAGCCGTTCACTTCATATATATCCCAAGCAAATAAATCACAGTGACAGTGAATAGACCCACTAACAAAGCAGCGTTGTTCGTTGAGACACCTTGACGGCTCGTCTAATTACAGTTAAACAACTATTTCCAAAAACAGGCCCTGCTGATAGGATAGCTTCCGATGTGATCTTAATGGTTGAGAAATCACCGGCAGCGGTATATATCAGGGAGGCAGGACTCCTGCATCACTGTCGTGATTGGTCTGTCAGCTGACAGACGTGGTGGTATTGGTGCCTCCAGGATCTGTCACAGCCAAAGATGTTTGAAAGAGAACTGTCAAAATTCAGGAGTCATTTCCTTGCTCGTTGTACCAACGAACCTATGCCACTCCCATACCATACATGCATCAAAGTAGCCGGATAAAGCACAGGCCGGTGAGTGACATAATTCTGCAATTTCCCACAAAAACCATCCCTTCTGGTCTAAAATATAAACAGGCAGTGATTTTGTAGCTGACTTCCAGGATAGATGGATAGCCTCCTTGGACAGAAAGGTTTAGACCAGCGGTTCTCAACTCCAATCCTCGGGAACCACTGCTCTGCACATTTTGTATGTCTCTCTTATCTGAGACACTCAGTTCAGTTCATATACTGCGTTCCATTCGACAGGGTCCCTACGCAGTGCTCACTGCTCCCTACTCCCTGAACACGGTACATCAGTTGAAGTGGACTTCGCTGACAATACCGCTCATTTGGAATGCCCTGCAAACGTCATCAGTTAAGTTAAGTTAACGTACGGGGTTCCGCAGATTATGATAATAAAACAAATAGATATAGGCTTACATTAATATTTAAATTGAATTTAATATCACATTTAATATATATATATATATATATATATATATATATATATATATATATATATTTATATATATATATAATATACAATAATAAATAAAAATGTGATAAGGTAAATTCTGAGGTAAATGGTTGTGGTAATCGTTTATAAAGTCCCAAGGACATACAAAAAATTGCATTTGTAAATGTAATATATTCACCCCAATAACCGTTAAAAAATACTTAGTATAATAATGACAAAATGTATGCATACTTACACACAAACATAAACTCCTCCATCGTTATTTACGACCGCTCTGACTGGTGATGACGTGACGCGCAATGACAGTTGGGTGATTCCGCTCTCCACTTCCTGTGAAGTGATGTATCGATGTTTACTTATTCCCTACGCCGTTTGCAGTGCCCTTCCAACTGAACATGTTCGTTCCCTTCGGATTGGAATCTCACTTAAGATGGCGAAATACCCTGTGAAGTCCACTTCGCAGTTCACTAACGGTCGAATGGAACGCACCTATAGAGTCTATCCTAACGAGCTAAAGATCTGAATCAGGTGTGTTAAATAAGAGAGACACACAAAATGACAGAGCAGTTGGTCCCGAGTACTGGAGTTGAGAACCATTGTTCCAACTGAATGTCAGGTATTACCAGACACAGAGAGATGATGGTCAACCCAAGTGTAGCTATTTATTGAACACAACACAATGTCAACAGGCCAGTATGAGAAATATACAGTAAACAGTTTAATGGCAGATTGCAGTGATGATAATAGACTGAATGTCTTTCACCAGGAAACCTGGAGACGGGTATGGCAGGTAAGTATCACAAGGTAAGAAAGTCTAGACTCAAAATGAAGGCCAGACACTGACTGAATGGTGGTGTGTGCTCTTATTCCTGAAACAGATGCCTGCGGTTTTGGGGTCGTCTCAGAACAGATTGAACAGGTTAATCTGAGAAAATGTAGTCGGGTCAGCTGGGGCTGAGGGTACAGGTCTTAAACTATTTGAGAGATCAGACTAGAGAGATTTAGGCTTCATTTTCTCTGTTTTCTCCAGCCACATAACACAAACCTAAAGAAGAAAATTAGTATCTACTGCACAGACAGTCAGGTTTTGTGAAAAAAAACTCACCTGCAATGAATTCCCCCTTTAATGGCAATCCTATAAGATCATTACAAATCACGACATGGATCTAATAAACTTGGGTGTGACATGGATGTAGACCAGGGGTGTCAAACTCCTGCCACAGCCCTACAGAGTTTAGTTCCAACCCTGCTTCAACACACACACTTGCAGTTTTCAAATGAGCCTGAAGGACTTGATTAGCTGATCAGGTGTGCTTAATTAGGGTTGAAGCTAAACTCTGCAGGGTTGTGGCCCTCCAGGAACTGTAGACTACGATGATAACAGCTATTGAATCATAGGCTACGACGCAAGTTAGAATAGAAGAATAAAACACCATCATGCGCTAGTGGTAGACAAATAGAGCAAGATGAATCGCACTTTGGCAGTTGTGGTTTTCATGTGAGCTAAAAAAAAAAGAGGAAAATATGGACTTGATCATGGCTAGAGAAATGAGGCCAACTTGGCATGGCAATTTTGCAAAATGGACCTTGAGGAAAGTAGTTGTTTTAAGGTTTAGCGCCATGTCGCGTTGATCAATGCGCCATTTCATGTTGTATTTTTATTGGTTAGTCAGTTATTCTCTGAACCTCTCTCTCTATGTACGACGAAGGAACACCGTTTAGGAGCCACAACCAAAGAAATCTTTTGTCGGTGATAGGCCAAAATCATACAATGTGTACTGGGACTGTGTTTATGGTGAGGATGGGGGACAGGTGGACATGATTTGTAGTCTGGGGTGTGAGAGGACTTTGAGTGTGTTTGTGGTGGGTGCTTTGTAATCAAATGGCGCTTCATCGCTAGGTCTGCTAGCAACTGAAGACACAAGGTGCATTTTGGTCAAGAGGGTAATCCATCAGCTGGAAGTTGAAGCCTCGCGGGAGCAACCACTGTAGCAGAACTTCAGCTGCTGTTAGCATCCCATTGACTCCCATTCATTTTGGTGTCACTTTGAGGGCGAATAACTTTACATCTGAGGCGTCCAAAGGCTTAATTTGTCCATTATTTATTTCTAAAGAAACAAGACAATGTTTGAAATGCTCCATTACTTTGTATCTTACGTTACTGCCCCGTAGAAGCCGTTTTTGTGAAAAATAGTCTAACGATTGCGTCATCACTACACAACTTTCTGTCGCACAATAGAGACATTACCGTATAGACAGGAGGAGAAGCTCGTAGGCAATCTTTTACTGTCTATGAGCCAATCGGGGGGGGACATGGAGGCATAAAGTCGAGGGAGAAGCCTTTTACTGTCAATGGGAGAAGCAGCCCATAGATAAAGAGTCCATAAAAGCAACGGGACAAAATATTTCAACAACGTTTAGTCTTGGCACAGCTACTAGAAGATTTACAACTGTCAGACTGTCGTCATGCTCAGTTTGATCCAGCGTATTCGCTCAGACATCAGACCGGAAGTGCAAAAATCAGGCTTCAGTCTTCTCCGTTGAAATCAATGGGGTCGCTCTGTCCATTTCTTTTACTGTTTATGATTTTGGTCTCCCGTCGCTGTTCTAAATAAAACCAAACAAATATAATTGTCACTAGTTTCTCAATTCAGATAGTTTGGGCTTAGCTTCACTTGTGGAATTCAAATATATCTCCATGCTCACCAGTTAGCAGCCGGAACAGTTCGTGAAGAGTTTTTCATGAGTGGAGTTAATGGTCCATCACTGATTGTTGTAAAGATTCTATTGGCCTAAAGTTAATGTGGGTGGGAGTAATCAACACAATATGCTTGTTTAATTGGTGCAAATGGTCCCCATTAGTAAATATGCACATTTTATAATACAGGAAAATGTAATAATTTATAGAAAATTATTTTTCGCAAGTCTATGGACCACCACTTAGAGAAACCTGGATTGCAAGGGTGGGCGGGACTCATTCGGCCTTATAGCGCATTGCACTTTCTCTAATTCGTAGCAATATGATTGTCCTTCTATAGTTAAAGTTAAATTGTTAAGTGAATTGTGTAAACCGCTCTCTAAAACTCACTTGTATCAGTGTGATTTACATAGAACTACGATGATGTTAGTGCAGCGTCTAACAACATGTGGTATCAGTACTTAAAACACACAAAGAACAGCAATGCTAATGTTAATGCTAGCTAAAGCACTACTGAATGCACTTTAATGTCAAGGTATTTCAATGGGGAGGGATTTACAATTAAGACGGCTAGGTGACAACTTACATATTTTAAAAAACTATATGAATGATGGGCACTAAATAAGACCGAGAATGTGTATTAAAATATGGTCGAATATGGTTGACAGCTTTGTAAGACAAAACGACAGTGTTGCAAAAAACACTTGCAAATGAAATGTGAGCAATGATCAAACAATTTGAGACACAACTGGAGTGTTAAAAGTACATAAAATGTTTTTTTTGTTGTTGTTGTTTTTATTATAACTAGTGGCATTTTCTTTAAATAGAAAGCATATACAGCATCAGGCAGGATTTATTTGTCATGTTGTCAGAAAGATGAAGGGGCGAGAGCGAGAAAGAGAGTGTGTGCCTACATCACGTCTGAGGACCAATTATGTGTCCGTTGCGATTATTGTTCTACCTAGTGCATTTATTGCATTACAAAGACATCAAAAAAGAAAAAAAAATAGTGCAATATCTTTTTCTCTACTTACACAGAAGAGGAAGTGTTAATGTTCTAAGGCGTTTCTTTCCATGTTTGTATTGCATACAGAATCGAAGACAAATGACTCAAATTATACCCATAGTAAAGATTGTGCTTCTTAATACCTCAGAAAGAAAAAAAAATCAGCGTTTTATATGGATGCTGTATTGGTCCGCTAGAAAACAATGCAATGCCATAACAGACAAGGGAATAAAACAACGTATCATGTACATTTACGTGTTTTAAAATATGCCAACTACAACAATGCAACTTTTTGCCTTAAATAAAAGTAGCTGAATTCAAATCGTACTGGTCCTGACAAATACTTTGACACTGCACAGGAAAAATAAGTTGGAAAAAAACTCGTCTCTCAAATAAAATTTCATGTACAGTAACAGACTTACAATATAGGTCTATATGGTATTCTGGAGGGTTTGAAAGCACAAATGTGCGGCTTGTATTTTAATGAACTTATGATTATGTGTTACCAAAATTATTACTGGAGTGGAGTGCAAAAATTGTTCATGATTATGACGGTTGAAAGATTAGACTTAGCTTATTAAGCAATGTCTATGTATAAAGTTTGACAATGCGTATACATCCAATGCACATGGCACTCTTTAGCATCAATATAACACGCTTCGGTTATGGGTAGGTTTAGGTCTGGGGTAGGTTTAGTGTTAGACCACTAGGAGGCGCCTTCTGGCCCATATATATCTGCATCTCATTTTGATGCTAAAGGGTGCGTTGGATGTATACGCATTGTCAAAAGCGTCAATATATGACGCCTTGGGATGAGAACGGGGTGAAAGTTTATGTATAATTAGTCTTGTGGCTTTATTTTCGAAACTGTTTATCCTTTATTCGAGTGTTATGCCTCTCCTCTTAGACGTCCATTGTAAGTCTATTACTGAATGCACATGTACTTTTTTCAAATTTTTACAACCAACATGTCACAGATTTTGTCAGATTCTGTCTGAACTTTCCTTTATTACATCAATCCAAATATGTGTTATGGTTAAGCTTTAACATACAAAAATAACAGTGGAGGTATTGAAGCCCATGAGTTTGAAAAGAAGCTTCACAAAGAAAATGAACTTGCGGCAGAAGCCCCTTGTCTGTGGTCAGTATAAAAGAGGGTGAACTGTCTTACTAAATAGAATAATACTTACAAGAATCAATGCAATACTAAAGTATTTTAGAAAGAAACGATCAGATCTCATGCAACACTTGCATAGAATTTTTTTTTTCAGTCATGCTCTGATTTTCTTTGCTTTTTTAAAATATAGAACAATAGATTAAAGTGAGACATGTCGACAGCAAATAAAGATGCAGTACACCAAAAGAGAGGATTGGTCAAGGCATTTGTTAAAGTGGAATTTTACCCTGACTTCCACACCCCAGAACATGTACATTTCCCATGACCCTCTAAACAGCCCACGCAAGGCTTTGCTTCAAGATCGGTGCTGTAAACACAATGTCCAGGACTTTGGCATACAATCTACGCCAGTTTGATCTTGTGTTAGAAAGGCAAGAGATCCAGTGACTTCTAATGACCTGAGATCAACGTGTGACGTGGGTTGTTAACAGGTAATCGAACTCTTTTTGTCCTTAAACATACTCTACATACATGAACGCAGACGCTTATAGCTACTTGATTTGCATTTCATTCCTAGTATTGCCACAAGGGGCACTGTAGCATGCATTAGCATAAAATGTCTTCTCTGTCACATCAACAACAGTTTGAAAGGGAATTTAGCTTGACGCATTTTGCTTGAAACACTTGCTTTCGCGCACTTGCGTAGAGTATGTTTCAGGCCTTGGCTTTCGCCGTGTCAGTGTATTGTCGTAGCCACCAGTAATCGTTGTTTCGCCTGTTTGGATTTCAGTGTATTTCAGGTCTACAACTCAAGCTATGATGAACATACTATGGTTGTGATGTACTCAATCTTCAGATTAGGCATCAATTTTGGTCGATAAGACAAGTCTTTACAATCTTATATGAGGGAGGATGTTTCTAAAAGTGCATTGTGGGAGAGTACGGCTCCAGTACAATCAACGCAACACAATCAATTGAGGGACAGTCAATTTAGCAACGTCCCTCTGGAGGACAATGCATTAGTGCTGAGGACAAGAGGTGCTAAGGCATGCAACTATACATTCACTCAAGTCTCTGTGCATGTTTGGAAATGACTGTGTAGTCTACGTGAAATCATATTTTAATACGCATCCTATTCGTATAAACAATGCGTTAAATCAGAAAGGTTAGGTCTAAAAGAAAAATAAGGATTTCCTTATTTTCAAATGAATAATACATTAATTTAGATGTTTCAATTGTATGTTTTCTCGCAAAAGACCCAAAACAAAACTACAGCGCTACATGCGAGTGTACTGCAACTTTATGTGACTTCACATAACCGTACAACAACTGACGTTACATATATTTCAATGCGCCTCACGTCAACAATCTCTGAGTGAGAGCAATCCTGACTTTGTAAACATCGCAACATTTGTTAAAAACCAAACAGATCCATAAAAACAAAGTGAAGTAACGTTCTCTAAAGAATTATACTCAGGATCTGGTGAAATTTCATTCGATATATACACGCTAGCTATTCTTAGATGCGTTACTAATATTCTGTTGCAGATTTTAAATGAAACAAAAAAATCCCGAGTAGATTTTTCTACTCTTGTATACTTAAAGTTTTCTAAAAGTCCTGTTTCAACCCTAATGTGCAAATAGTCCTAAATAGTTGTATTTGAGACATGCAGTGGTATAGATATACAGGTAAGTATTAAGGCCAGTTTGAATTGTCCTACACTGGATAAACCTTAGCCTAAGCTGCTACAGGTAACATCCGAGTCTAGAGTCATGATAATGAGAAAAGGGATTTCTTGGATTTGGTCGTAACACAACCTAGTTGATATGCTAATGTAATCACCAATCAGGTCATTAAACAAGCAAGCAGTCATCGTGTCATCAAAGCAAGATGTGACACTGTGTTTTTAAAGCTGGCCACGGTAACCGCACATTTAGATGCCCAGGGCCTCGAGGAGGAAAGAGTGGCGAGAAACAGAGGACTGAGGAAGATCGCGTTCTTCTTGGTAAAGACAAAGTCCTTCTGAGGCAGTTCACTCGGCAGCCATTTTGAGCCGCGTTTCCACCGCAATTACCAGGGACTATTTGTCCCAGGAACTTTTTTCAGGGGAACTTTTTTTTGCCCCAGACAGCTTGCTTACAGCGTTTACACCGCGGACTAAAGTACCGGTCCATGGCGGGAAGATTACGTAGTGACGTTGAACTGCATGCGACTGCTCCTCCCAGTCTGCGCGTTGTTTTGAGTTTTGTATGGAGGAGATTCAAGCTGTGCTGCTTTTGTGTGCAATTGGTTTACTAACGAGGTAATTAACAAAACGGCAGAAAAGAGACAGAAAGCTTGTAATGCTAGATATAAAAGGAGACGTTTGTTGTCAGCGGACATTGACCGTGAGATGGATGGGATGAACGCGCACCATCGGGCAGAAAGAACAAGCGGTAAGAACCAATCAGCATGTTCAGCGCACAAGTCGCACCCCGAAAGTTCCCGAACTCTAAAAAAGTACTACCTTGCCACCTGGGACTATCTGTGGGGAATTTTTACCTGGAACTTCATTTAGACCCTGGTTCCTGCGGTGTAAACACAACTCCTACCTACTTAAATGAGGATATCGTTTTGCCAACCTTTCAACAATTGTTAAAATCACTTAAAAACACTGATACAAAAATTAAAATTTAGCTCCTTTAGCTTTATAAATCATGTTAGTCTAGCTAATGTGCATGCATATTCTAGACAATACAGATCAGGAGGCCTTTGATTGGCTCTTTTAAGTAAGAGACGCCATTTTGAGTGTTATGATTTCTCATCAATCATTGGTTCTTGTCCAGAGGCCGTGCGTCCACCAAAGCATATTTAGCCAGCTGAAAACGCTAGCCGCTCTGCTGAAAACGCCTAGCTGTGGGTGCTTGAGAGCGTTTTGTCAGCGCAGCGTTTTTTCCGTGCTATGATACAGAATATCCGCAGCACAGTTTACTTGAAACTGATTTCGCAGATAATTTGTTTCATACTAAAAATTTATTTTTCATCCATTTTGTGCGGTTAGCGCTGCTGATTGATGTCGTTGTACAGAAAGAATGTTGTGACAGTTGGTCAGTGTGGTTTAGTCCCGCCCCTCCTCCACTCTGATTGAACAGCTGGGTAAAAAGTGACATGATGAGCGCTGCGTTTTATCCAAAGTTGAACACACAAAAAAAAAAAACGCTCAGCGCTTCGTTACGCTCATAGAGTTTAAAAACGCGGCGCTCCCATTGAAAACAATTGAAAACATACGCCAGGCGTGTGGAAAAACGCTTTGGTGGACACACGGCCATAAACTGTCTCTGATAAGGTCAACCAATTGATGACTTGCAAATATGTAAAAAGGTAAAATGTATGAATCTAGACCTGAACTTTTCAACTGTCAGGTCGCAGAGGAACAACATGACTATCTCAAAACGGACACCAAAACTGGTGAGCTTCATCTATGGTACTTCTATAAAAAAAAAGCCGGAGTATGGGCACTGTTGGGTGATAAAATAAATCCAGTTTTACAGTCCTTCTCATTTCCCAGAAAAAGAAACCGATGACACTGACCTAATTAGGT
This sequence comes from Cyprinella venusta, assembly GCA_038021265.1. Lineage (NCBI taxonomy): Eukaryota > Metazoa > Chordata > Actinopteri > Cypriniformes > Leuciscidae > Cyprinella > Cyprinella venusta. The sequence continues at coordinate 10,039,426 of CM075883.1, read as the reverse complement.
TCTCACTTTATGCGGCAGTACGGAAATGCAGGAAGATCGACTGCTTCTCTTCATTCCGGAGTTAAATTTCACCTCATGTGCAAACCCAGACAATAGTCCCAATAATATTTTTACTCTACGACGGCAGAGCTTAACCCTGAATCCCTTTCCTACATATACCACATTTGCATGGTGCTTGTACAAGCGCCAATGTGTGCTACATCTATGAACGTGACCATGAAATGTCAGTTGCCTGAATAATGTACCAATAAACAATTGATATCGATAGGACGAGTGCATACAGGCTTCGTGATAGAGGGAATGAACCAAAAAATAGTGAGTAATTTTCACATTTACAAGAGCGCTAGCAAAAAAAAAGTAAGATGCAACAAAAATGCTACAACATCTTTCATTGTGACTCACATCCCATGCTATAAAAGTGCTTTTCCTTTTCCCATAATGCTTTCTGTGCTCATTGGGTTAAGGGAGAGTGTATAATACGCAAAACAATAAAGTAATATAGGACTCGGGTGGGGTGAGGGTTTCCAGAGGGAGCTCAAATATTGTTTCGATAAGAACATGCACTTGATCTTAAAGGAGAAAAGCTGCCCTGTCTTTAAAAAGCAAATGTAGTGCAATGCCTCAAAAAATAACGACCACATAAGCTTAGAAAACAGGATATTTTCGCCAATCGTGGGCAGCTTCATCCACCAACACACATACACACACATTGTGCGTTTCCAATTCCTCACCAATCCCCATCACCCCGATTCACGACCCAACCCTCTCTTCCGGACTCCTGCAGGTGGACGGTCAGTAGTTGTCCCTCGGCCAGGCTCTCACGCGCTGACGGTTGTTCCGTTGGTTGTGTCCGTCCTGCGAGTCTCGCTGCTGCAGGAGTCGGTCCCGTGACTCGTGTCCGTTAGTGCTGTTGATGCCACCGGGTTGGTTACGGTTTGGCGGGTACACGTCCCGGTACGGGTTAGAGTGGCGTTGGGGTTCGTAATCATCTTCCTCTTCTTCCTCCTCCTCCTCTTCTTCCTCGTCCTCCGGGGGGTGCAGGGAGCTAGAGCCGCCTCGGCGGAGGGAGCGAGAGTCACTGGCCTCGTCGGAGGGCATGAGGCTGTCCTGCTCCCCCTGCTCCTCCTCCTCCACTCCCCCTCCACCCCCGGCGGGCGACAACTGCTGGTTCTGGGACAGAAAGAGAGAGATAACCACTCTAAACCATACTGAGGTCACGTTTCCTCTTTCTGTTTCACTCCAAAGAAAAATGACTCGTAGGACACTCTTAGGAGATAGGTATACACAAAGAAAGTGTGTACACTTAGGTATACACATAGAAAATAACACAAATATTAAAATATGTAATGTGCACTGAGGTGGGGAGAAGTCTTACCAATTTTATAACTAGTAACTAGTTAAGTAACTAGTTACTATGGCTTTGTTCAGACTGCACACAAATTGGACTTGCTTTTTAAATCCAGACTTTAGGACATCATCTGTGAATGTAGTTTAGATCGGGATTGTCAGATGTGTTTTTGCTGTTCAGGCTGAATTGTTTTGAGTCTGAACAAAGCCTCTTTGGTTGCTGAGATTTATAGATTGCTACGCATTTTCCTCTGGAGCAAAAAAGACTCGGGTTAGTTTTAGAAACGAGGAGGTCGCATTCAAAGGGAAGTTAGAAGGGTTGTCACATTCACAAAGCATCAGTCTGTGTGCTCAGATACAGCCTGTTTTACAAAGTCATAAAATCAGCGTGTTTCTTTATAACGCAGGAAAACAGGCAGCTGTATCTGCTTTGTGAACTCATCTTATGGAGGGCCTGCGGTGTTAATATCAATCAGCAAGGTGCAAAAACAGAACAGTCTGAGATGACTGTGTGTGCAGCTCACTCCGATGAAAGCAAATTAAGCCAAACGTGTAGAGGGGTAGGTGCATAACACAATAGAAATCATAAGAAAAGGTAGGCCTTGTCTAATGGAAAGTTTGCACTGCCGTATGGGAGTTTACATCATTTGACAGAAAAAGTTTAAGGAAAAAAAATGACCTCTAGAAAGAGCCAGAAAGCATGTGGCTACTTCCCTGTAATTAATCCAGTTCAGTTGTAACCTCCAACCCGTAAGAACGCTGCCTACACCTTTACAAATGCTCCCTATACCTTTACAAAGAACGCTGCCTACACCTTTACAAATGCTCCCTATACCTTTACAAATGCTGCCTACACCTTTATAAATGCTGCCTACACCTTTACAAACGCTCCCTATACCTTTACAAAGAACGCTGCCTACACCTTTACAAACACTCCCTATACCTTTACAAATGCTGCCTACACCTTTATAAATTCTGCCTACACCTTTACAAATGCTCCCTACACCTTTACAAATGCTCCCTACACCTTTACAAATGCTCCCTACACCTTTACAAACGCTGCCTACACCTTTACAAACGCTCCCTATACCTTTACAAACGCTCCCTATACCTTTACAAATGCTCCCTATACCTTTACAAATGCTGCCTACACCTTTACAAACGCTGCCTACACCTTTACAAACGCTCCCTATACCTTTACAAAGAATGCTGCCTACACCTTTACAAATGCTCCCTACACCTTTACAAATGCTCCCTATACCTTTACAAAGAACGCTGCCTACACCTTTACAAACACTCCCTGCACCTTTACAAATGCTCCCTATACTTTTACAAATGCTGCCTACACCTTTACAAACGCTCCCTATACCTTTACAAATGCTCCCTACACCTTTACAAACGCTGCCTACACCTTTACAAATGCTCCCTATACCTTTACAAATGCTGCCTACAACTTTAAAAAAGCTGCCTACACCTTTACAAACGCTGCATACACCTTTACAAATGCACCTTTACAAATGCTGCCTACACCTTTAGAAAAGCTGCCTACAACTTTACAAATGCTGCCTACACCTTTAGAAAAGCTGCCTACAACTTTACAAATGATGCCTACAACTTTGGAAAAGCTGCCTACACCTTTACAAATGATGCCTACATCTTTACAAATGCTACGTACACCTTTACAAATGATGCCTACAACTTTAGAAAATCTCCCTACACCTTTAGAAAAGCTGCCCACACACACCTTTACAAATGCTGCCTACACCTTTACAAATGATGCCTAAAATTTTAGAAAATCTGCCTACACCTTTACAAACGCTGTCTACTCCTTTACAATCGCTGCCTACACCTTTACAAATGATGCCTACACCTTTAGAAACGCTGCCTACACCTTTACAAATGCTACGTACACCTTTACAAATGATGCCTACAACTTTAGAAAATCTCCCTACACCTTTAGAAAAGCTGCCCACACACACCTTTGCAAATGCTGCCTACACCTTTACAAATGATGCCTAAAATTTTAGAAAATCTGCCTACACCTTTACAAACGCTGTCTACTCCTTTACAATCGCTGCCTACACCTTTACAAATGATGCCTACACCTTTACAAACGCTTTCTACACCTTTACACATGCTGCCCACACCTTTACAATCGCTGCCTACACCTTTATAAATGATGCCTACACCTTTAGAAAAGCTGCCTACACCTTTACAAATGCTGCGCACACCTTTACAAATGATGCCTACACCTTTATAAATACTGCCTACACCTTTAGAAAAGTTGCCTACACCTTTAGAAAATCTGCCTACACCTTTAAAAATGCTGCCTACATCTTAGGAAGCGTAGACTACATATTGAAATGCGCCACCCACCTCTTACAACTGATGTCTTCAACTTAGAAACACTGCCTACACCTTCAGAAATGCAGCCTACACTTTTACAAATGTTATACAGCTTTAGAAACGTTGCCCAGACATGCTGCTAACAACCTTACAAATGCTCTCTACACCTCTAGAAACGTTGACTACACCTTGAGACATGCTGTCTACACCCTTATCAATGCTGTCTGCACCTCTAGAAATGTTGACTACACCTTGAGAAACATTGCCTTACAAATGCTGACTGCAGATTTAGGAAAAGCGCTCTAAACTTTAGAAACGTTGTTAGAAAAGTTGCCCACACCTTGAGACACGCCACCTACACCCTTACAAATACCACCTACACCTTTACAAATACTGTCTATAGCTTTATAAAAGTTGCCTTCACCTTAGGATACACTAGCTACAGCTTTACAAATGTCTACACATTATAGATTTAAAAATGTCTTCTTTAATTATCCAACTTATTGTGCAACACGAAAGTAAGCTATTTTCTGAGAATGTGCAAGACTTTTTCATTAGTCGCTATGGGTAAATGACTAGAAGAATAACAAAGAGCAGTACATGGTAAAACTATTTGTGCTAAAAACAGTGCGTTTACAATTACAAAAGTAAGTTAATTTTATATGGTTTTGTACAGCTAAAAATAAAAAAAGCAGAGTCCAGAGACATTCAATATGCAAATGGGCATGCCTGGTCTTACATTAAAAATAAGGGATATAGATGTGCTATAGGTTTATAAATGCTGCACACACCGTTAGAAAACCTGCCTACACCTTTAAAAATGTTGCCTACACCATAAGATGTACTGATTAGATATCAAGAAGAACATTTAAATGTGGATTTAATGGACATTTGAATGTGCTTTTGGAGTTTTCTTGAACATTTCAGGCATTTAAAGGTCAGCCTAATTTCAAACATAAAGCTTTTGTATTACTACCTTTTGCCCAACTGAAAAAAACTATAAACGGGCTACATGTCTTACCAACAACAGCATAACACAATCATATATTTGCATATATGATTTTCTTTTTTCAAATTAAGTGTTTTTCCAATGGGAACACCAGATGGCCATTTCCATTTGGAGGGTTTAAAGGAATTGGAGGATGTAAAGAGTATCAGGGTGGGGTTTGATTTACAGTCAGAGTGGGGAAGGCAGATTGACTGTCTCACCTACTCACCGCAGGTTTGTAAGCGTTCATTCAATTAATTCCTGTGTTTCAGAGAACTGCAAAGATGTCAGGCATGAATGAGACACAAAACAGACAGATTGAGACTTACAACAGGTCAGTATTACAAGTATTTGTGGACCCAAGACAACTAAAGGACAGAGAGTGAAAATATGGAGTGGAGGAAAAGACAGACCAGACAAACGTTTACTTTATGACCACCTTATGTTGTCAAAAAGGGCAATTATAATCATTTTTTTTAAAATTACAGATCTGTTTTGTCAAATGCAAAGTAGGACTGGCCAATTATTGCTTGCATGAAATGATTAAAGCAGAAAATAGCTGTCACTAATTTGAATTTACAGGGGCTCTAGTGAAAAGTCAAAACTCTAGTGCCAACCTTTATTTAGCATTTTACCTTTAAAACTGTGTCCCATGCACCACATCAGCTGTGACCTAAAACCATTTTCTGTGTAACTGCAACATCCTGACTTTTGAGGTCAGCTGTGTAATTTTAATTGAATTGACTTCTTAGGATATTGAATAAGGTGGATGCAGACCTGAATCCACACATCACAAATATTAGATATATTTCTCGAAGCTGATACATATGGCATTTATATTCTCAATGATTATGTTTAGCACAGTCTCTGGACTACTTTCCAGGCTGATCGATGATCTAACTCTAGTCTAACTAGGCCAACGCATATGTGACTGCAAAAAGACAAAACTTTTCAAGAGTGTATTCATCTGCTTTTTTTTTTTTAAATATCGAAGGATGTTTTGAATATTTATGACGAATGTGAATGTCACAATTTGATTTGCCATCCCAGACAGCAATGAAGTGTTGGCCCAGATCGACTGGATCGGTGAGAATCCACACATACCAGATGTGAACCGGATCTGGGCCGGCACGAAGTTGCTGTCTGGGATTTAAGTTCCACAATCCCTCATTCTAAAGCTGCTTTGATTATCTTGAGAGCCAAAGGCACTTGCGAACGAACATATATTTCTCTTATATAAAACTCTTTAAATGTTTCGGCTTATCCACACGAAGACACCTCACCTGAAGACTGGAGATTGCCGAGGGTGGGGTCATCAGATTTTGCTCCAATAGGGGGTTAAGAGGGGCGGTGCCTGGCAGATGAGTGGCACGCCAGTAAACCTCCAGATATTCAGCGAGGTGCTCACAGGCGTCCTCCAACTGGTTCTCGTCCAAAATGACATCAAACATCTCCTGATGGGGAGACAGGGTGGAGGAGAAGATGACATGCGGGGGATGAAATTAGAAGATATTATATAAAATATCTTATGATGGTGGACAGGTGATGGGAGATGACGTTGAGCGACAGGTAGGATAATGGCTCTATGGAACAACATGCAACATGACTTTTGTCAGAATGTGGTTTGGAAAAGCAAGCGTTTGCATCACTAGAACTGTAGCAAGGCCAGTCTAAATAAGAGCAGTCAATCAAGTGAGAATGAAGAACAAACGTTTGAAATTTACACCAGTTCACTAACAATGTGAGACACAAAATTACCTTCATTTCTAATTAATACAATGTGTAGTCAGACAGATGTGCCCTAAATGAAATGCTCTCAAAACCTGCAGTTCTCATCCTTGCAATCCTAAGTCAGCCATTGACAGTTTTAGTGAAAACAAATCTAATTTCACTTTGTTTAAGGCTGTCAGAGTTTGACTGGTAATCAGGTCTATATCTATATCCATATGGGTAACACTTTATTTGAAGGGGTGTGCATAAGACTGACATGACACTGTCATAAACATGACATAACACCTGTCATGAACATGAAGGAGTCTTTATGAATGTTTATGACTGTTGTCATTAAGTGTCATTCGGTAAATTATGACACTATTAATGCAAAGTTGACATTGTTTAAAATGTCTTTGTCATGACAATTTGACATTAACCAAGAAATTATAAGCTGTCAACCTTTCACAAATATGTCATAATAGGTCTAATTATCAAACTTGAAGTTATTTAGATATGTGTTAACATTACATTACCCTGTCATATGTGGTTGGTTTTAACTTTGGTTGTCATGACACCATTATAACTCTGCCATGAATATTTTACTTGTCCTCAAGTAAAGTGGAACACATTGTACTAGTTATAAAGATGTCATTAAGGGTTATTACACTGTCAAACGCTTTAACAACAGTGTCATTAATATATCCCTTTAACTCAAGTAAAGTGGAACACATTGGACTAGTTATGATTTCTTGGTTAATGTCACGTTGTCATAATCAAGACATTTTTTGTCTTTGTTAATGTCAAGTTGTCATAACAAAGACATTTAAACAATGTCAACTTTGCATTAAAAGTGTCATAATTTACCGAATGACACTTAATGACAACAGTCATAAACATTCATAAAGACTCCTTCATGTTCATGAGAGGTGTTATGTCATGTTTATGACAGTGTCATGTCAGTCTTATGCACACCCCTTCAAATAAAGTGTTACCTCTATGTCTATATCTATATATCTATATATTTAAATCTATATATATACAGTATATATATATATTCCAAACTTTATTCCTAGGTTTATTACTTAGTTTGTTATATAAGTGATTTGCACTCAAAAATAAAATGCAAAGTGCATGCAAGTATTATCTGATAACATAAATAGCCTTATGCATTTGTAAGAAATGATGGTAGAGATTTTGATTCATCAGTTCCAAAAAATACTAATTCAATCATTATGTATATACACCCTTGTGTTTTTCCAAAAAGTACTGGTTTCTCTTTTCAATGCAACTGCAATAAGTACTTTCAAGCTTTCAAAGCAAAAGCACCATACAAGTCCTGCATATGCTATTCTTCAAGTTTTCTGAAACCAAATGATAGCATTGGGTGAGAAACCTTCAGAAAATGTTGTTATCCACTGAAAATGTGTTTTGTGAACCAGATCAACCAAATCATTATTGTAAAAAGATTTGTGAATAATACTTGTACAGCTCCTGTAAGCTGCAGTACCTATTCATTGCAATTGCACGGAAGGGAGCAACCAGTACAGTTTCTCAAAATATCTTCCACACAAGAAAGAAAGTCATATATAGACCATTTCACAAGATGTAAACAACACTGGTCCAGAAGCACTTCCTGTTTCAGTTTTTTTAACACTACATAGAAGCTGGGATAAAATACAACCAACAGAACATGTAAAGCTGAATCAAAAAGTTAAACAAACATCTTTAAGATATTTTCTTTACATGGGAAATAAAGAAAACAGTTACAAACTGAAACAGGAAGTGCTTCTGGACCAGTGTTGTTTACATCTTGTGAAATGCTCTATATTAGGAACAAAATGAGGGAGAGTAAATAACAATAATTTTCCCAAATTTTTCTCCAACCTTTATGGATTTATATTCTAGACAAGTGTATTGCCGTCCATCAGGAGTGTCCAATCCTGTTCCTGCAGAGTTTACCTCCATCAAACCTGCCAGGGAGTTTCAAGTGATCTTGTAGACCTTGATAAGCTGGTTCAACAGTGTTTAATTAGGACTAGAGCGGATAGTGGTCCTCAAGGAGCACAAGATTGGACACCCCTGCTGTACATGCATTGCTTGAGTTTACATCAAGTACCAGGGCACATCCCATGCAATATGGCAGTCTAGCTCTTTAAGACCTTTTCAAGGAAGTATTGTAAAAAGACAAAACTACCCAATTATATTTGTTTGGTGGATCTTGACAACACTAATGTTGAATCTACAGTATTCTGAACAGCTCTGTAAACGTTTATGGGTATGTGTGTGTGTTTAAACTTCAAGAACTTACAGGGGGACACTGAACCAGTTTATCTGCAGCCATCATCTGAACATTGAGGTGTTTGCTCTGTGATTTACCCCTCGACTTTATCAACCGCTGTAGGACCTGCCAAAAGAGAGAAAAATGATCTATTTTTCTGTTAAAGGAGTAGTTCACTTTTAAAAGAAAACTTTGCTGATAATTTACTCACCCCCATGTCATCCAAGATGTCCATGTCTTTCTTTCTTCAGTCGAAAAGAAATCAAGGTTTTTGATGAAAACATTCCAGGATTTTCTCCATATAATGGACTTCATTGGGAACCAAAAGGTTCAAGGTCCAAAAGACAGTTTCAGTGCAAACTGCAAACTGTTCAAAGGGCTTTAAACGATTCCAGACGATGAATAAGGGTCTTATGAAGCGAAACGATCGCTCATTTAAAAATAAAAATAAAAAGTTTACGTTTTGTAATCTCAAAATGGTCACTATGCTCTGTTCTGTGATGCGTGACTCTCCTATTCGAACTCGTTCATCAAAATGAACAAATCTTTTCCAGAGTCAACTCGTTCATTTCGTTCGTTGAATGAACCAAATGACACCAAAAAAGATTCGTTCATTTTGATAAACGAGTTCGAACAGGAGAGTCGACGAACACTCATCATAGAACAGAGCAAGGCGACCATTTGAGCTTATAAAACTTAAACTTTGTTGCTTTTTTTTAAATGAGCGATCGTTTCGCTTGATAAGACCCTTATTCATCGTCTGGAATCGTTTAAAGCCCCTTGAACAGTTTGCAGTTTGCACTGAAACTCTCATTTTGACCAGTAAAGTCCATTATATGGAGAAAAATCCTGGAATGTTTTCATCAAAAACCTTAATTTCTTTTCAACTGAAGAAAGAAAGACATGGACATCTTGGATGACATGGGGGTGAGTAAATTATCAGCAAAAGTTTTTTTTTAAAAGTGAACTACTCCTTTAATAAAGCAGAAGATATTTTTGAGAATATTTTCAGCAATCGTTTTGAAATAGTGCACCCGTGATCATGAGACTTACCTTCGGAGAGGTGACCTTGACATAGACAATAATGGGAGCTAGCGAGGTCTTAGCTAGCTGTGTTGGGTGGTTAATGGTGTCCGCATCCAGAATCACCAGTTGAAGGGTTTTGGCCAACTCAAATATTCTCTCGATCTCACTCTGTACCTCCGCTGGGTGCACAAACAGACAAACAGCACCCACAAAACATGAACCCCGGGAAAACAGAAGGAGAAAATGCTCAAAAAGTTCAACAATATAGATCTTGTCTGCTGGTTAAACATTTTTAATACATATTCTCACAATTGTGACAAGACTTTGTTAACCAGCTAGATACTAGCAACTGTGGTCAAAATGTTATCTTATTGTTGAGTTCTGATGGTAGCAAGTCTTTAGCAAGTTGCTGTTCTCACCAAAACTGGACCGTGTGTTAGACCTCTCCATGATTGGTCTCTTGTTGATAACCGGTCTCTTGGCTAAAGAAAGGTCAGCGGTTACCCGGGTTATAGAAATCCTGTCAGCATAACAATCAATTAGTGACTTAATAATGCGAAAGAAAGATTGCAGGTCACTGAAAATCATATCTCCACCATAGTAATTGAGTATGATGTGCCAGTTCTATTTCATATAACTTAAATTTGGGCCTGTTCCTCGTACAAAGCTTATGGCTTTAAAAGACATGAGTTGTATGGACTACTTTTATGAATGTTTTTTGGCCTTTTTGGAGCCAGACATAAGTGTGAGTAAACGACGATTATGCGTACACATACACTGAATTAAGATTTTGTTAATGTTTATGAAAGAAGTGTCTTATGCTCATCAAAGTTCATTTATTTTATCAGTAAAAACAGTAATAATGTTAAATATTTCTTATTATTATCAACATTGAAAACACGGTGACACACTACCATTCAAAAGTCTCTAAAATAATATTTAGCATGGACTGATCGAAAGACATTTATGTTACAAAACATTTCTATTTCAAATAAATGCTGTTGTTTTGAACTTTCTATTTATTGAGGAATCCTGAAAAAAAAAAATGTTCCACAAAAATATTAAGCAACAAAAACAGTTTTCCACATTTATAATTAATAATAAGAACCATTATCAATAACTGAGTACCCATAATAATTGATAAAAATTAGGGCTGTCAAACGATTAATCGCGATTAATCGCATCCAAAATAAAAGTTTGAGTTTACATAATATATGTGGGTGCACTGTGTATAATTTTTTAGTATATATAAATACACAAACACACTTGTATATATTTAAGAAATATATTTAAGAAAAAAACACAAACTTTTATTCTGGATGCGATTAATCGCGATTAATCGTTTGACAGCCCTAATAAAAATGTATCAAATCAACATATAAGAAATGATTTCTGAAGGATCATGTGACACTGAAGACTGGAGTAATGATGCTGAAAATTCATCACAGGAATAAATTACATTTGAAAACATATTCAATTGAAAAATAAAATTGTAATAGTATTTCACGGTTACTGTTTTTACTGTATTTTTGATCGAATAAATGCAGCCTTGGTGAGCAGAAGAGTCTTCTTTAAAAGAAACAAAAAACATTTAAAATCATAATTATTCCAAAGTTTTTACCGGTAGTGTATATCTAATACATATACAATCGAGAAATGTGCCAAGATGTCTTTTAGAGCTCACCGTCCATCAAAGCGATGTTTGAGAAAGTCAAACAGAGCTTTCTGCATCATATCTGTCACCTGTCGACAGACACGACACATGAGACAACACAATTCAAGATCAATTCAGAGGGTAGTGTGAAGTCTAGCGCTCACCTCGTAGCCCTTCAGTGAAGGCCCAACCAGAACCACAGGCCTCATGGACGGGACCACATCATACGGAGGAATGAGTTCAGCCTAATTGAGAAAGACAAGAACGGCACCGTCACACAGAACCACAGCATCGACTACAACCAGGACAAACCAGAGTATCCGTAATATCAGCACAGACTGGTAACAATCTTGGTACATGCAAACATATATATTTTCTGAGATTCATTTTCCTACAGATTACAATATCTAGTAATGTCATAGAAATAATTCTGTGTTACAATGTAATTACACATGGGGTTTGGTTTAGGGTTATTACTACAATAACTACATGTAATGTGTAACAAGGACACTGTAAAATAAAGTGAAAAGTTCATTTACTAAATTCGGCAGACAGTACCATTCAAAATTTTGGGGTCAGTATAAGATTATTTTTTTAAAGACATTAATATTTTTATTCAGCAAGGATACACTAAATTGATTCATTCTTTTTGATTCGTTTTTTTTTTAACATTGATAACACAATCAGACATGTTTCGTCATGTTACAGCTTTGGTGAGCATAAAACAGAACATTCCAAAATTTTGAAGAGTAGTGTAGTGTATTTTTGGCCATTTTGTATGTTTTTGGCAGCAAGATAAGGGCTTTCTATAAGTATCTCATTAAACGGATAGTTCACTTTGAAATTAATTTTTGATATGTTTTAGCTTACCTCAAGGGTATCCAAGATGTAGGTGTCTTTGTTTCCACAGTATTTTCAATTTTGATATTTTTAGGTCAAACCGTTCTTGTCAGTCATATAATGGAGGTCTATGGTCACCACCTCAAAGAGCATGCACAGAGAAGTCCAAAATAAACATGATTTAATGACGTGGCAGTGGTTACAAGAGGTAAAAACGATATAAATACTGTTAGTTTTCTCACACAAACCGCTCGTTTTGTGTCTTAGGTCATCAATGTGTACTTACATTTACGAGTCATTAAATCATGTTTAAATTGGACTTCTCTGTGCATGCTCTTTGAGGTGGTGACCATAGACCTCCATTATATGACTGACAGACAAGAACTGTTTGACCTAAAAATATCAAAACTGAAAATACTGCGGAAACAAAGACACCTACATCTTGGATGCCCTTGAGGTAAGCTAAAACATATCAAAAATTAATTTCAAAGTGAACTATCCCTTTAAATGATTTGCTCAAATATGTTACAACCTGTCTGACCAATCGCAAGGAGAGAATATCATACGATTTCTAACACATAGCCACATCAACACACCTACCTGCTTTAGCTTCTGTTTGGCTTTTGGAAATGAGAAAACACATCAGAATCAGCATTCAGAAGATTGTAGAATAAGAATGACTTTTTTATTACCATACTCTGAACTTTTTACAGGTCTTATCCTACTGTATTTGACAGTAGAGGCTTAACCTGAGACAGAATGTGTCATGTGTTAAGAAGAGGAGGAAAGAATATGAATAAAAGCAAGGAAAGATAAATACACTCACTGATCTTCAGCCCTACTGATATTTTGCTCATTTGGGGCAGCATTCCCAGTCACACACATCCCCTGCAAAGCTGCATGGCGCCCAGGCCCTGTTATACTCACTCTCACCTGCAGATGGCGGCGTGGATCTCCAACCTCCTGATACCATGTCGCCTAGGCTTGAGGAGGAGTTACCACTTTTCCTGCGGAGAAAGAAAAAACAAAAACATCAGCCTATGATACCACATGCCTTCACAGAGCAGGTAAACTATCTGGACATTCCCAGAATTGTCATTCATTGCTTCCTCTCCTCGGGTCATTTTGACCCAACATTCATTTTCTTTTAATTTTGAAAAATTTTGTGTTCATCGGAGTTGTCCAAGACCTTGGGAGATTTGTCACACTTGAACTTGGAATACACACACAATTTTTTTTTTTTTGACAGGATTATAGGATTTTATGTGGTTGTAATAAAAATTGTAACAAATTCCTACTATCCACATTACTGCTGTCTAATTACCTTACTAACTTGAATTATTACAAAATCTGAGACTTTAGTATATATACAAACCTAAAAATAATCAAAATGGTAAAACATTAACAGAAAATTATTTTATAATGTCTAAATATATACCTGACGCCATACTGAAGAAAAAAACTGAAGAACTGACTTTAGGGTTAGGCAATCTAGTGGCAGGAGTCATGAAATATCATATTTTATATATATATATATATATATATATACACACACACACACACACACATACATATATATATATATTTTTTTTTTTTTTTCATTTTATATATATTTTTCAAGAGGTCAAGAGACACCCAATGTGAGACTTTCTGAGCTTTTTTTTACAAGTTTTTGCATGTATTGGATTGGATGTATTATTTATGAATTTATCTAAAAATTATTTCAGCGAAAGAATGTGACGAATGTGTTATTTAATCCAATATAAATATTACAATTATTGAAAAAGTCGAGTTATTTAGAGATAATTAAAATAAAAAAACTAAATAAAATTCAATTAAAAAAATTGAAAATAATTATAAGAATGAAATGAAATAAGCGTTCTGGACAACATTAATTATAAGTGATTTTAGGGCTTCGGGTCATTCTGAGCTGTGAGGGAAGGATTCGTTACAGGTACAGGAGGAGAGGATAAGGGTTCAGACTAAATTCAGTATTATTGTCATAGCCATACTTTTGGCATCTGTAGTCTGTAATCTCAGTTTGCATTTACGTTTTTGTTGAGTATTATATTTGACATATCAGTCTTTTATGCCTCATAGAGTATTTAAGAAGAAGAAAACACAGTGACTGAATTATGATAATGCAAATCAATCAATATTTATAACAGTATAGCAGATAACCAAACAGCCGTGGGGCCACATTGAAGTGGGTGGGGCCTATCAACTCTCTGGACATTCTTCACAATATCTTCTTAACATAACAAAGAAACTCATACAAGTTTGGAACAACTTGAGGGCGAGTAAATGTTTTTGGGTGAACTGTCCCTTTAAATATACATAGACCACAGAAAGAGACCTCTGTTGTTTTTGCTCCTGTTTGAGTCTCATGGCCTCCAGTCGGAGGGGGCTGGGTATGAAGCTGATGTCGGCCCCCTCTTTCACCAGCCTTCCGATCCACCAGTCATTATTGTACTTCTGCAACACAAGGAAAACACACACTCAGCACTATTACGAGGACCCATTATGGGCATTGTTAGCCAATCGCCTGATCTTCCCACACGTTCGTCTGCATGTATTGTACGTGCATCTCACCTCTTTAATGTGCAGAAAGTCTTTGGCTTCAAAGTTTATGGCAGCACCCTGAACAGGACAGTCCTCATCGAGAGCCCCGCAATAATTCACATTCGTCTTCACTGCGAACGCTACAGGTTTGGACTGCCGGAGAAAGCAATGTTAATAATCACATAGCAGCGTGTGTGTGGCCGCTCTATTAAAAACTAGATTATCTCAATAACTGCATAGTAATAATTATCTAATATAACTAATGCCAAATAATTAGGGCTGTCAAACGATTAATCGCGATTAATCGCATCCAAAATAAAAGTTTGTTTACATAATATATGTGGGTGCACTGTGTATATTTGTTTTATATATATAAATACACACACATGCTTGTATATATTTAAGAAATATTTTCATGTATATTCTGTATATGGATTTATATATAATTTATATTATATATAAATATAAATATTTTATATATAAATAATATTTTTTTCTTAAATATACATGCATGTGTGTGTATTTATATATATATATATATATATATATATATATATATATATATATATATATATATACAAAATAATTATACACAGGGCACCCACATATATTATGTAAACACAAACTTTTATTTTGAATGCGCTTAATCGCGAACTAATCACGATTAATCATTTGCCAGCCCTAAAAATAATTAAAATAGTAAGTAACATTAAATTATATAATGCTTAGCAGTGATTAATGTACATTAATACACAGTAATTGAATAGAACGGTGTAGCATTTTAATGAATTTATAGAAAATTTACATGAAAGTGAACCATTAGTAGTATTTTTTTTTTTTACAATTTTGGACACAATGTTGTAAGATAAAGTAAAGGTCCCTTTTGCATACACACTTGCAGACACATTTGTCTGCAGCAATAAGAACTTCAACATAAGCAAATATCAAGAAATAATGAATTTAAAGAGTACAATATTGATCTAAATGCTAAGAAAATGTTGTTACTTGATCTAATCTGTACGGATGATGCCCTGTCCCAACACATTCATGTCACAAGCTACGTGCAGATGGACACTTTGTCGCTATTGTGCAAAGAAATAGTAGAAGCGCAGAACCTTGGCTCTCTCGAGCTGCAGCTGGGCCTGGCGTTCGGCTTCACGCCGATACGCCTCGCGGTCCTCCTCCGCTGACAGGTCGGAATCCGAAGGTCTGCTCGTGTACGAATCGGCTGAACCCTGCAGGACGGGGAATAAGAGGAAACCAAGAATGTTGTTTGGCGTAATAGAGTAATGAAAAAGTACAATAAATAGCCCATAACTGTAGTGTAAACATAGTTTAACTAGTCATAACACTCTCATTAATCACCACAACACATGCAGCTATACAGTAAGGCAGATAGCCAGAGGTTTACGATGAAGAAGTGACGCATGAAATGTGCAAATAGACTTTATAACAGGTCTTCAAACAGTTAACTATAGACCTTTATATTGAAAGTTAAACAGTATATGTGACATGCAAAGTTCGTCCGTTTATTTTAACGGACGGCCGACCCGTTTAGCCTTCACACGCTCACTCAATGCATGGACGATCTGACAGGATTAACGTTACATTACCTCGGTTGAGTTTCCTGACTTCTATATGGAGAACCGATCGTAAAGAGAAACTGAGGGCATATAATTCTTAAGATGCCTATAACTATATGTGCTTAATGGTCATGTACAAGACTTGTGTGTACGATCCGCAGTTCTGCCGAGCCAGCGCCGAGACCACGACAATGTAAACAGTGACATTACGGTGCGATTTAATCATTTGAATATTTTCTTGAAATAAAAAGTCCAGATACAGCTTATTCATTTTTCATTGATACTTGCACCAAACAACAAAATAAGATGATATTTAATAATAATAATTTAAGTTCCTTATTATGTAGCCGAATCTGTGCTGATTTGTATTGGCCGCCTCCAGTTTTTACTTTGTTTTGCCTCCAGCTAGCGCCGTGACGTAACTGTGACGTCGGCGCAAAAGGGGTCTATTTTTCCACTCAACTGCGCTACTTTTCCATTGTTTATCAATGTAAGCATGCACTAGACGGATGTCTTTAACCACCGTGTCTCAGCATCTTTTTTTCGTTCCACTGACCTGCATTACGTGCTTTTAAAAGCAAAAACTTGTTCTGTGTGAAAAACCCTTACACGTGCTTTTTATTTTTTCGACTGTTTATGAGGATACTCGCCAATACGGACATTTTGACAATTTTGAGTGAATTTGTCAATTCAATTCCACGGTTTTTGGGTGCGCGCTTCAGATGCATGTTGCGCACAAAAAAAAAAACTTCTTAAACAGCAAGTATCAAATTGACTTCTCCTCTAGCGTCTTCTTGCCCATGAATTTTTAAATAGTGATGATAAACTTTCATGACGATGCAGACGATGCAGCACAATGCAGTCCTTATTGTCGAGCCCTGAGCAAACTTCAGTTTTTAATATAAAGTAGTAGTAATTGTATTATATTATAATAATGTAATATTAAGTAGACTGGACACAATTAAATTAAGTAGAAGCAAAATGTTCAGCAATTTAACTCATTTTAATCAAGTTACAGGTGAAACTCAAAAAATTTGATTATTTTGCCGATAGCATACATGCCACGCCGCATTGAGGCAGTAATTCAAGCAAAAGGGGCCCAAACCAAGTACTGAGTACACATGAATGATACTAGTTTTCAGAGGGCCGACATTTAAATCCTTTTTTTTTATTGGTTTCATGTAATATTCTAATTTTGAATAGGTTTTTATAAGCTGTAAGCCATAATCATCAAAATTATACCAAATAAAGGCTTGAAATATTCCACTTTGCATGTAATGAGTCTACTAATACATTAGTTTCTCCTTTTAAGTTGAATTAGGCCATGTATCCACCAAAGCGTTTTAGCCAGCTGAAAACGCCAGACGCTCTGCTGAAGACGCCGTACTTTGGGTGCTAGAGAGCGTTTTGGCAGCGCAGCGTTTTTTCCGTTGAGACGTTTCGTTGCTATGATACAGAATATCCGCAGCACAGTTTACTTGTAACTGATTTCGCAGATAATTTGCTTCATACTAAAATTCATTTTCCATCTATTTTGTTCGGTTAGCGCTGCTGGTTGATGTCGTTGTACAGAAAGAATGTTGTGACAGTTGGTCGGTGTGGTTTAGTCCCGCCCCTCCTCCACTCTGATTGGACGGCTGGGTAAAAAGTCACAGTGATGAGCGCTGCGTTTAATCCAAAGTTGAACATTTTTCAACTCTCGGCGACCAGTAAAAAAACGGTGGCACTTGAAAATGAAAAAAACGCTCAGCACCTCCTTACGCTCAAAGCGTTTAAAAAACGCAGTGCTCCCATTGAAAACAATTGAAAACGTACGCCAGGCGCGTGGAAAAACGCTTTGGTGGACACACGGCCTTAGTGAAATAAATGAACTTTTGCACAATACTCAAATTTTTCAAGTTTCACCTGTAATTTAACAATTGTCAAAATCATCATTTACAGTGTACAATGAGCCACCGGTGCAACACCAGAGCTGAAATGCTTATGGTCAGTGAGTCATCAAATGCTGCTCCAATGGTCTAGTCCTAATGGGGACATCAGTCCAAAAAACACGTCTAACAGATTCCACAGGGGTAAAAATGGAGCCTGTACACTACAAATGTTGGAAATTCAATCTGATTACATTAAATAGACCTGTGATCTGTGGCAGAGAGATCCTCTCAGGTTTCATCTGTACGGCCTCTAAGGTGACAGATTACTACAGCACTAGAGCAGCGAACAGAGGCAGCCGTAATGATTCGACTGTAATAAAACATAAATCCCCCAAATATGCCAAAAACAGTGGAATTCACATTTCAAAGCGATACCAACATCCTCCACAACCATGACTATAATGAACTGAACGGCAATGCTAAAAATATGTGCATCCAGACCAACAATAATATACAAAACTTAACAAATCTTAAAAATCACCTCTCTGACATTCAAAGGCATCATCTCATAGCAAAATCCTAAGCAGGTAAATTCCACCTACCTTCTTCAAGACAATGGTTTGAGGTGTTTTTAATGCTATCTCATTCTCTATGAGCTCAAGAGAGCCTCTAGGACTCTCTAAGTCTTGTGGTTGGTGGCTCTTCCTGGTCCACTCTGAAGAGCAATAACGCTCAACGCCAGTCAAAAACAACACCGAGATGCAGAGCCCAAAACAGAGCAGTCATGACTGCCCTCAGAACCTCACAGCAGGGATGGAGGAAGGCGAAAGACAGAAAGAGAGCAAGAGAGAGAGTGAGAGAGAGAGAGTGTGTGTGTGTGTGTTTGTGTGTGTGTGTGGAACTCAGGAGACAAATGAAATGCAAGCGGGCGGTACAAGCTGTTAGATGAAGAAAAAATGGAGGGAGGGTTGAAAATGAGCACCTCAGGACTGGCCGAGCTGCAGTGAGCAGAAACGCTTCGGGCGGGAATGACTGAAAGCTTAACAAACACTGTATCAGCATCAGCATCAGCATCAGCATCATCATCAACAACAACTAAAGACGCGCATCAGCATTCTGAGTTCTTAAATGCTGCTTGTATCTTATTTGCAGATATTTCACAGCAGAGTTTCATAATACCATCTTTTCGGTTTGCCACTGTGACTCACATCAGCATTTCATCTTTCCACCAGGTTCAACGTTGTCATGCACACACCAATTATGCATTTATTTTAGTGTTTGGATAACTATTCTGTGATTCAAAATCTGATTTAATCTTAATTAACAGTACATTTTATTATTTAAAAAAAGAAATATTTGGATTTATCTTGGATATTCTATCATCTTTTTACTTTTATTTTGCCTCTATCCCAACTTTTTTTTTTTTGAGTGTGAAAAAAAATCTAAATCAAAATGAGTTTATATTTGCAAAATACAATTAAGTTGGTCAGTGAAAACATTGAAATCATTTTTGCGCTTTTGTCAGTTAAATAAAGGTTCGAGAGACTTAAATTACAGATTTTATTCATTTACTAATGATTTACTAATGATTTTTGATATATCTAAAATAATTTACTAATGATTTTGGATATATCGAAATCGTCTTCCATTGCGATTTCCTGTATATCTAAATATGTTTAGTGAAATGTAAAACTTCCGAAATCTCTGTGTAAACAATGCGTGACGTAGACGCGCGTGAGATCACTTCCAGCGAGACGGTTCAGTTCGGTTCAGTTGGACAGTGTACGTAGCTGTTAACAAGAGGTAAAAACAATATAAATACTGTTCGTTTTCTCACACAAAACGCTCGTTTCGTGTCTTAGGCCATCAATGTGTACTTACGTTCACGAGTCATTAAATCATGTTTAATTTTGACTTCTCTGTGCATGCTCTTTGAGGTGGACCCCCTAAAACTCCAATTATTACTGACAGACACGAACGGTTTGACCGAAAAATGTCAAAATTGAAAATACTGTGGAAACAAAGACACCTACATCTTGGATGCCATTGAGGTAAGCTAAAACATATCAAAAATTAATTTCAAAGTGAACTATCCCAATTAATGTCCCAACTTTTCTGGAATTGACACTGAAGTATGCTCTTTGGATCATTATATTAATGCCAATATATAATTTGTAAAAATCAATCAAAAATAAATCAAAAAAATCAAAAAAAAGAGAGAAATTTAAAATATAAACCTTTTGGACCCCACTATACAAAATCCATTGTAATGATAGCAAATATGATAGAAATTACATAAACTCACTGAAATTAATACATTCATTGATATTTCACTCAATTAATTTAATTGAATACACATTTAACTACATTATTTTACATTTTACACAAATAACAATTTACTCAAAATTGACTATAAATATGTGAAAATAGAAAATGTGCCCTATTCATTGGTCACTTCTGTTATTCAGCCAAACTGGCACACTTCTTGGTTAATGCTGATAATCTTGAAATTATTAAATATCTCAATAAATCAGCCAGAGATATATATATATATATATATATATATATATATATATATATATATATATATATATGATGTATTGCTCCATAAAGCATCCCAGGTAAAATCAGTGCCATCTACCCAGTGTTCTAACATCTTGTTTTAACAATGCCATATTGACGAGGAATGAGGTAAAGCACACGTACACGCACACACCCTTATCGACCATATTCACGACAGCACACAGAAGAAGAAAAAAGGCGAGAAAGTGCAGACATTAGCATATTTAACTCTCTCCAGCTCTGAGCAGAAGGCTTGTTTTTGCAGATTCAGCTATTTTATACTGAGCTGTGTGTCATCGCCACTGTCTCCGTGTAGCATTCATCCAACATCAGTAATTAATCTTCCTCATAACAAAAACATAATTGAGCACTACTGTGCTGTTCTCTTTTTGCTGAAGGATATTGATTTGATGAAGATATATTGGCTAGCTCACAGAAAACAACAGAAAGAAAAGATGTACTGTGTTGTACATTTTAATCAGAGGTGTGCATTCAGTTGAAAAAAAATTGAGATCTATATTTTTACACATTCTTGTATGAAATTATGTCACTGATAGGTTGTTGTGGATGGTGATGTGATTGCTGTGGTGTTGAGTGTTTAAAACACATTGCTAGGAGACTTCGCGAGCGTTGTTGTTTCCCAGCAAGTAATAAAAAACTTCCAATAGCCGTTTAATAGCTAAATCGTGACTACAGATTGACATTGTCATGAAATGTCAAGGATATCTTCTTGTAGATATTGACATTGGTAACATGATGGGATATCAACCATCTCAGTTGGCTACAAATAGCATAGAACATGTCAAAGAAATGAAACCTTGCAATTGTAACCCCCTCGAATTGTACAGTTATATATTTTTATTTATTTCTTTATTTATTTATTTATTTTAGTCCTAAAGTATTTGTACCTGCTTTTGATTTGTAAACCACAAAGGAACTCCTGTATTTTAGATGCAGTACTATCCTTAACCTCTAGAGGGCGATTAACGCTGTGGTATGTTGAGAGTCAGCGTATGTTGAAAATCAGATGAAGAAGCCCGATGAACGTACGCACGATGTTAACGTGTAGCTGTAAAAAGACGATCTAATTCTCAACTTTTACTTGGTTCAATGTTCATTTTCTTCTATAAAGAGTATATTAGTCATCGAAGTTGTTTATTTATCCAGTTGCTGAGGAAAACAACCAGTCAAAGCTTTTGGTTGTGGTTTTTCTTTTACACGAACTGTCTGGTAAGTGTTGTTTATGCATTACTTTAACTTTCAAATTGATATTCCTTTTTCTTTATATGTGTCTATAAAGCTTATCAGAGTTATATATTATGTTCTAGAATGTATTTTGTATGTTTATATGGTGAAATTATTACAGAGTCAAATCTGTCCGTGCATAATGCTAGTTTAACTGTTTAGTTAAACTATTTTATTTTCTTCAAGTGTTATAAATGCAGGAAATGATAAAAGAAATGTTGTACAACTGATGAAATATTCAAATATGAGAGCTATATTGCGTATTGGAATACTTTTATGTGTTAATTTGTTTATTTGCACTTATATTGTCACGTGTTGAATTAACACTGGTAGTAACGGACATTTTGTGCAGCTATTAGAAAATGTCGGTTTTTAAAAATTGTTTATATTGAGAAAAATGTTTAAAGCCACAATATGTACTTTTTCTGCTTTAAAAATAGCAAAAATAACTGTATCTATGTTATATATTTCTATTAGATGTGTACTTACATTATCCCGACAGTTTCCACCAACTTTCAAATACGGAGAAATTTATAGTTTAATTCGAAGACACGGGCCGTTTCTTTATTTCCGTTTCGTCGCCTGTCTATGGCGTCATATAACCTTTGACTCCTCTATTTTCTCTAACTTCCTTGCGGAACCCGGCGAAACCACCAAACACAAAGGAGAACACTGGACTACCGCCAATAAAGCAAATAAAATGACGAAGAAAAAAAAGTAACACGTATTTTTATGTGTGTAAATCACGTGCCTGCTCACGAGCGCTCACTCAGACGCACTGTCCCCGGTGCAGCTCGCGCATATAGCGCTCCCCGTTCACGGGTCGTCTCATTCAAAACAGCCAACTGTTGCTGTTAGCGAGCCGCGCACATTGAATACTCATATGAGTCAGGCTGCGAATATACGTGCCCGCTTCAGCGTGCTCATGCTTACTTAATAAACGCCTCACCTCCGCGCTGCGCTCTCACTACATTCCCTTTAGCCTTTAGCACATAGTGGATGCATAACGCAAACCCAGTCAAACGTTTGACTGCAGTATCTTTGTGCTTTATTATCCGGTGTGCCCTGTATATGAAAAATGTTCTAAAATAGGTCATTCATTGAACTAGCGTAATATAAATATTTATATTCGTCTGTATTATAGTTATGAACCACGATTACGCTTTGCCTGCACGTTCTGCTGCTACAGCCAGCTCAGTAAAGCTCAAACATACGGGTGAAAAATATGACCCGAGAAGGGTTTGGGACAGGAGAAGCATGACACAGGTAAACATTGGGGTTGCATTTAAAGCTTCTTGACAAGCTAAATCTACAGAGATGCCATATCCGTATATTTTGTGAAACGATGATGTCATGTCATGAGCTGAGCTGGTTGTCATTGACAGCGACAACAACTCCCGTGAGCCCACGCTCTTTCCCGACGTCATCAAAGTACGTCTTTTGTTATTATTTTAAACGAGTGACCCCTGGTGGCCAAAAAATTGCATATTGTACGTTTTAATGTGACTGCATTGTTTTATGCAGATTGTTTTTTTTTTTGAATGCTGATTCAATTTGAGTGATCTTCAATAAAATTGCCTGCTGTTAATTAGGCTACTTAAAATTGATTTGGTCCACCTTTTGCTTAAAATCCTCCCAGAGCCGAACCTAGGCTGAAATCTCTGTAGAGTAACACTTAGAATATAACATTCGTTGTCCCCGTTACACAATCTCTCTGTTGACTTTGCTAATACGATGGAATATCATACATCTCGCAAGTTATTTTCGCAAAAACTTTGTCTTGAAGTGGGTTACTCATGGCCAGACTATCGGGTCTATAGTTAGCCTAAACGCTGAAATGACGGCTATTGCTAGCTGGTTTGTTATTATGCTTTCCTGTAGCTCAAAGAGTAGAGCATTGGGGCTTCCAACCATAGATATGTATATAAAGGCTAGATGTGCTACGGCGGAGTTTCTATCGTCATCACCGGCGGCCATCTTGTCACAGACAAGCTGATGTAAGATGAGTGGTCAGCATGAACACAAATACTCTTATCTCGTTGAAATCTTGACGGATTTACAAACGGTTTGGTTTCTTACAAACGTTATTAATGTGGCTTTAATTATCTGGATGATTATTTATTTATGGGCGATTCCACAGTATCGGGCTCACTTCGAGGACAAAAGTCTGCAAAATTCAATCTTCATGCAGAAAGCCATTGTCCTCAGGTTAACATCCTGTGACAACCTGGGATACAGCTGTGTGAAAGGCAGGATAAATCTGGCAATGTTGAACTTGTAAACTTTGATCAAAGTTGAATTTAACGTATGTAACATGGACGGAAAAACAGTGTAAATTCAAGCAGAAAGTGTACTTAATCTAATTCAGTTTAATAAAATTCAGGTTGAATCCAAGTTCATGTTTTGCTTTGTTCCTAATTTGGTATAATTATGAGTCATGCGTTGTGCATTTTTCACAAAACTGCAATATGACTTCCATGCAGGCAGGGTGGCCATCTAATATGATCTGTTTTATAAACTTAAAGATGCATTTTTGAGTCCGGTATGTTCATAAATTTAAAGCCAGCAAAATTACTAACAAATACCACAGGTATATTTTTCAAATTTCTTTGCCAAATGTAGAAGACAGAAGACGACGTGCGCTTGTTCCGTGGCGCAATTATATTTTAACGGCGCACCAGACGCACTTCACAATCGGTTCACAGCCGAGGAGATCGACGTTCTCGTCAGGGCCGTAAAAGAAAGAGAAGTGACATTGGGGATGGGACAAACCGACCCAAATTAGCTTCGGTTAAACATGCATATAATAACTTGGGTAAATAAGTTGTATGCCTATTTTTCCCATCATTATGGACACAACAATGATTTCCCTCATGTTTATATTTTTTTCTTATAATAATGTATCATTTGCAAAAAGTAAAATGCATCTGTGTAGATGAGAGAATCATCTACAGTGTATGCGCGTTGTTCACTCTCTGTTATGGCCAAGCATGCGCGCTTAAAATAGCATTATGAGCAATGCGCAACGCGCCACTGATATTAGACCAGTTTTTTTTTTTTTCTGGTCATTGGCGCAATTGTTTTCTGGAACTGCAAAATAGCACAAGGAATTGTTTGCGCCGACACACGTCTCCTTTTTGCGCCCAGGGAGCGCAAGTTCATTTCCTAGTTTATACCGACGTGCGTCTGTGGAGGAAAAAAACCGCTTACACGCGTGCAAAATAGGAATGATAAATGCGTCAGTGTATAAAGTCATTTGCGCCGGGTGCAAGATAGAGCCCCTAATGTTTAAACTAATGTGTGCCGTCAGTGCGGAAAATCTGCGCGTGTGCATTACATGCCCAGTTCACTGTTGTTTAACAACCTGCGCTTGACGCCGACAGATTATTCTAATGGCATTTGTGATATTGTGTTAACGCACTATTAACGTGTTAACTTGGACAGCCTAGGCCTATACGCTATATACTGACATTTTGACAAAAAATAAAATCATCATCATCAAAAAAAAAAGTCATTGACGATGTTGACTTTCATGAAAAGCTCATTGATTCAAAATACGCGGAAAACAACGTTCGAAGTTGGATAGCTTCTGTCCAGTTTACGAACATGAAGTGCATAATCTGTCAAAATATAATACAACCACCATTCATGCATGATCTTCATGAACACGACGCTGCTTTCGGTCCGAAACCATGCACTTGATATCGACTTGATCACTCTTTTATCCTTTCTCACCACAATGATCCTATTTAATGTTTATCAAACAAAGTTTACCACGTTCGTAACATTTTATCGTTCGTAACCTTTTGGACAGAATCCACAAACTTACCCACATTCATCGAAATCCGTGAAATCCTGTTAACTCTTCCTCTCACGCAGAGCGACTGTGACCTAGACAATCTTATTCCTGACAGGTGAACCGTTGAGGCGTTATGAGATGAAATTAAGCGTCAGAATAAAATGTTCGAACGTTATGATTTTTTGACAGAAAATCTCAGCCCCTGTTTTATCCCGATTTATTAACAATTTATCATGTAGCTACGTACATAAGAATTTAGTCCACACAAGATGTTTTTATCGTCTTGTTACTGATAGAATTACACGGAAAAATTATATGTCTGCTTACTTTAAAATCATAGTTTAACGTACGTAACTTCTTTGACGGATAGTGTGACGAACGTTAATAAATCTTTCCATTGCATCGTGGTAGATTAAGGGAATTATACTTTCAGTGTTAGTAGATTTATTTTGTAGAAGACACACCAAAATAAATGTTGAGTGCCAAAATTCAGGATTTTATTACAGCAAATTAAAGAAATGACTTAGGAAAAATCCAGATGCACGTAATGTCCCACACTGACACCTGCAATTTATGGGGACGGAAATAAAATAAAGTCTCATTACATGATAATGCCAAGGCTTAGTGGGATAAAACTAAGTTTATTATTTCTTACATCTATCTTTAACGAAATTATGAACAAAAAATTAAAAAAATGACAACACCTGGGTATTATTCAATCTATATAGTTCATTACACCCCTTGTGGACCGTTACTGTGGAATCGCCCTTATACACTTTTTATTCATAAGTATGCAGTGTCATAGCTACATCTCTGACGTTTATAACAAACCAAACCATTTGAAAATCGGTAGAAAATTGAGCAAGTTATGGTAATTTAAATAGTATATGTACCATTACCACAATGTTACGAGTGAGCACTGCCTGTGACAAGATGGCCGCCAGGTGCAGACGACGGCCTCCATTGGCCAGCAGCGCTGACGACACATCTAGCCATATACATATTAGGGGTGGGAATCTTTGGTCACCTCACGATCCGATCCGATTCCGATTCTGGAAGTCACGATCCGATTCCAGAACGATTCTTTATATCCCCCCACTCCCCCACCCCCGCATTAAGTTTAGATAATTATGTAGGCCTACTTTTTTTAATAATTAAAAAATTTCTACAAAATAATTAAAACAGTTGTATGTTAAGAATTTTAAACATACAAGCAAGCAGCTATAGCAAATAATAAAGAGGAGCATAGAAACATATAACATAACAAACAACAAACAAAAAGTGCTTTCAGTAGCCTATAGATTATCTGAACGTTTTCCATTCAAGAACTGTGAGGGAATATTCTTCATCTTTAGCCTGTTATTTTTTACTATGACAACATAGACTGCGGGAGATCTATTAAGCTGCATTCGCGCACGCATCTCTTTTGAAATACAAGAAGTAATGTGGTTTGTCCTTTCCGTTTAATCCCTTAAGACATAAGTGGCTGTGTTTACGTTAATTTTGCTCAAGTACATTAAACCACGGAGACGCGGAGACGCACAGCCGCATGCGCGAGCAGTCTACACAAACAAAGCGCGCGTGAGGATGCGAAATTGAAAGCAGCTTCCGTTAGTGAGGTTCATATTTTAAATATATAAGTCCACTGCATTGCAAACCACATAAATGATGACTTCGTAGAGCATTCGTAAGGAAAATATACCGACGGGCAAGTACAGCACACTTCAAGTGTAACGTCAAACAAATGCGCGTCTCTCACAGCGCGTGCAATGAAGCCAGTGAATGACCTCGTAATTCGCTTCAATCCTTCCGAACTTTATGAAAGATTATTTCACGGAGGGTTCAAGTGTGTATGTAGGCCTACAGGCAGCCTATATGAGGAATTGGAAGCAAGCAGAATAGCCTACGGTGTTTCTAAAGCAAACTCAGCGTCATCGCACATCTGCTTAAAAACTAAGCTCAGAATCGATTCTTAAATTCTCAGAATCGATCCAGAATCGTTGTAGAGAGAATCGCGATGCATCGATGGATCGATTTTTTCTCCCACTCCTAATACATATCTATGCTTCCAACACCAAGCTCATAGGTTCGATTCCCAGGGAATATATTGAGAGTGAGGAGTCACTCTCGGTCTCACTTCCGAAGTAACCATGACAACGGATAGCGTGTCCTACCAAGCTGGCGACGCCTTCCCACAATGCAACGCGTGTGATGTCACACACTCATTCTCAATAGATGTAAATCTAAATGCAGTTGGTGTTGTTTCATTTGTTCTCAATCACTATCTTAAAATGTTCATTATTTCATCATCGTTATACTCGTCGGCTACCATTATGACTTCATTGTTTTGTAAATAAATTGATTTGCTTCCTTACAAAAGCCCACAACCACACCCTCTTTTTCCTTCCAAAGCCCAAGCTCAGACGTGTGCAGATGTTTAGCTCCACCCCCTTTCTTAGTAAGTCTCTGATGGCAGATGAAGTTGGTTCACACCCACTCACGCTTTCACTGCAACACCAAATATAGCACACAATACCCCCAATCCCACCCCACCCCCCGGCTTCTCCTTTCCCCTTACAGCACATAGATCATCTCCCTCTCTCTGTGTAATCTCCATAGATTCACTGCATCACGGATATCATTTATCCGTCGGACACATTCATATTTAACATCAAGATATGCTCGGGGTTATCAAACAATACCACCTCGTTGTGAGGCAGGCGGAAATATAAGGGAATAATAAGACCTCGATAAGACATAATAGTGTAAATCCCTCCTGCTGTGTGTAAAACCACATTGCCGTGGGTGGAATGATAAAGGAGATCGCTGGAATCAATGTAGTTAAAAAAAAATAGAGGGGAAAATGAATGGAAATTTCTGGGCTGGTGGGAGACGATCTTCTGGTTGGTGAGGCCATGGCGATGCTTCCTCCTATATTTGAAACTCAGCCCTGATTCTGTCAGCTCCAAATAACAGCCTCAAACAAAGCGAGCAGTACACATGGGAGGGAGGAGAGGAAGACAAGGAAAAAGAGAGAGAGAGGTGTGGGAAGAGAGACCGAGACCAACGTGACCAAAAGTCCCATGAAAAAAGGACATGTCTCTTGAGATGCTCACACACAACCCAAACAACAACTGTACTGTCTCTCAAATACAAATTAAGCTGAGTAATATTTTCCATCTAAATGTCTTTGGTTCAAACGTTCAATGTTAAAAGGGTTTAAACAACTCGCTTCACTAGATGCTGTTGGTTTGATGCTTAAAGCAAAGAAACAAAAAAATAAAAAAGGGTAAAAATAAAAAAACATTCGGGGTATATTCAAGATATAGCTAACGGCCTGTTTAAACCAAGAAAAATAACTATAAAGATGAAATTAGCATCCACATCGATGCACATTAACCATTGGCTGCCATAATAAACAAATAAATAATAAACAATAAGTTTCAGAACGGAAAACGTCCTTGTTAGTCCAAAAAAAGCTTTTATTGACACCAGGCTCCGCAAATGACTCGTTTTTCAAAGTGGGGAACTATGACGTCAAAGAGGATAAAACACCACCCCCGCAGAAGAAGATCAACGCCTACTTCAACACAGCCGGTTTAGCCCCGCCCACCGATTCGCGCATTACACGCATAGCTAAATAACATAGATTCCTACCTCGTGATGACAAACCGGATCGAGCTACCGAGCAATAGAAAATATTGTTCAGTGCCTGGTTGTGGAAGAAGACAGTCGCTGCATAAGCTTCCTCTGGATTCCAATAGGACTGCATGGATAAACTTTATTTTTAATGACGTTCCAGCTGATGAGGGTAAAACATCGACCGTCTGTTCGCTTCATTTCATTGAGGATTGTTTTGTGAACAAGACTGGATTTGCAGACCGATTAAGAGTAAAGAACGGTGCTGTGCCGTCTATATTGGATCTGACAGGAATTGTGCAACACACGGACTCTGGGTCGAACATGTATGGGCGAATCATTCCGGTTGCCATTTTACAACATTGGACGTTTTCAAAACAATTTCCCCCAAGTGCATCGACGGGTGAGTTGAAACTCAATAATCTGCAAAACTGTTATCCACTCACAGCAGTGGGCGTTTACTTCCAAGCCTTAAATGCGAGACGCCCATAAAAACCGAGCGTTTTTCAAGTAGGCTCAAAACTAGGGTACAAAATAGCCTATTACTTATTAATTTTGATGTTTTTGAATGCAAAAACCAAGCGAACGTCATAAGTTGACCTCAGATAACAATATAATAAAATTTAAAAAGCCAGTTCATGACCCCTCTAAAACCACATTTTAATAGAATGTCAGGAAACCTAATCATCCCAGCATAAACGCTCCCAATAAATTATTGGTTATGAAAGCAGCTACGTTCACAAAGCATTTTATTCTTACAATAAATAACCATTGCCTTAACTATTGCAGCAAAACAAAAGTTTTAGTCAAAGCTAGTGTTGTCAAAAAACTCGGTACTTCGGTACCAAGTCGGTACTAAAAAAAAAAAAATGTTACGGTACCAGCTTTTCTAGGTACCGAGTACCTGGTTAGTCCAGTTCTAGACGCGCTGTCTGAAAGGTGCACAGTTGCGTCCTCTTCATAACGCTGATATGCTCTCTCTCTGAATCCACTTGTTGACACGAAAGGAGGAAAGAGCCACATATGGAAATATTTTGGATTAGGCTAATGTCACGTTGCCATAAGAGGCCGATTACATGCAAATTCGCAATTTCAAATATAGGCGCGAGGCAAGCGCGCTCATAATAAAAACTCGTTGCATAGCAACGACAGACGCCGCGTAAGAGCAAGCGCTTTGGAAAGAATAAGCACGCGCAAATATATTATAAAACACACGCGCGATATGTGAACGGCCTCTGAAGTGCTTTCGGGGTAGTTTTACGAGTACATGAGCACAGTAGTATCCACCCGACACCAGAGTACTACTGGTATTAGTATCGACGCATCCCTATGTCATTTAATGTCAGTGCCAGTTCTAGGCGTATTCTTGCCTTTATAACTCAGCAGGTTTAAAAAGCCTTTTTAAAATTAAATATGAATGCAGTTTTAGATTAAATAAAAGTACAGTCAAGTCAAATAAAACATGTTTTATCTCCTGTATAGTTTGGTAATGCTACAATAAGATACCATTCATCAACATTACTTAGTTCACATCAACACATTGAGTGAACAATGTATTTTTACTACATTAATTAATGTTTGTAAATGTTATTTAATACAAACACTTGGTTGTTCATGTTTGTTCACTTCATTCATTGTGCATTAAATAAATGTTAACTGATTAAAACTTTACAAACAACTTTAAAAATGTGTTAGTGCATACTATTGTTTATTTTAGGTCATTTTATCTAATCTTTTTCTAAAGTGTTTATAATGCAAATGTACAGTTTCCATACTTGTAACCGTGATAAACACTTAAATATATGTAAATTTAAACTAAGCTTTGGTACCGAAATTGGTACCGAGAACCGTGAATTTTTACTGGTATTGGTACCGAATACTGAAATTTTGGTACCGTGACAACACTAGTCAAAGCCTAGAAAGAGCATGAGCGAATTCTAACAAACACCTCTGATTGGCCATTGCCGTTCAAGAAATCAACAGATACCTTTGTGATCGGCTACAGTGATGCAAAAACATGCAGTAAATAGAAATCTTTGATGCTCTCAAGACTGCAAACACCAAATCTATTTCACCAATATGCTATTTTTAAGGAGAAAGCTTATCCTAGACCAGCAGTTATGGGGAGCTTTTTCCTCAAAATGCAATCAGAAGCAATGGTAGTCAGCGGTTTGAGTGAGAAAGTTTCACGCTAGTCTCAAGTCCAGGGGAAAGCTAAGCCTTACATGCTCCGCCTATGATGATAACGCTCTGTCTATTACAAGCATGTGCTGTAGTTTTGCCAACTACTGCTTTAAATGCTCAAGCTATTTAAATGTGGGTGGATTCTGATTGGCTGTCAATGTTTTCATCAGTCATTAGCTGAAAAAAATACTGTTGTTATGGTTATAGCTGTGATGTGGACTTCCCTTTTCTCATAGAATTAGAATGATTATTAAAATGTTATAGTTACTGTTTGTGGTGTAAACTTCCCTTAAGTATCCAAAAATACTACAATCAGGTAAATGAGGATGTATATTTTTTGACTAGACAGAAGGCGAACATACTGTTGTTATGAAAATTATTTTTGCATTGTTTTCCAATTGAGGACATCCCTGGATGTCCCCAAAGAATGGTTTAATTTTATTTAGCTCACTTCTGGGAACAAATTTGTCCCCAAACTATGACTAAACACACCATCTGTAGGTAGCTCTGCTGTAGAGATGTAACATAACAGGCCGAGTGAGGGCGAATGATCTTTGCTGTAACCATCACATACTGATTTTGATGTCTACTATGGCAGCATCACTTTTAATATTACATACTATATATAAGGTAAAGTAATAGGATTTGAACAAACCCCTTGTCCTACATTTTATAATTTGTGACTTAGTCACCATGAAATCAAAATTGACAATTCTGGAATACTACATTTATTGTAAATTATATATATATATATATATATACACACACAGGGCGGGACAACCTGTCACTAGCATGAGATACACCAATAGCGGTGTATAGGATAAAATCAAGGCCCGTCCTACATTTCTTCTTGTTCAAAAAGCAGTTTCACTCAGATATGCTACAATAGGGAAGAAAACACAATCACAACTTTCCGTTTCATGTGACTTATCCATCACTGCTATGGATGTCATGTGATATGATTTTTTTTAAGGAAAGATAATTATTTAGTCATGTTTTACCATTTGGAATGTTCCAATTTTGTGATGGGGGAAAATTAATGCGGTAAAACGCAACATGTGGGTCAAGGATAAATATTATGGTTTTGCAGACTGAAAATAATTGTTAAAAAATATTTTTATTGTTATATCATATTGTTATATTGCAAGGAACTGATCTTACTGATGTAGACCGTGATGTAGAGTGATGATGTCACTAATCACTACATGCATACTGCTGATATTTGGCAGATCACTCCATGTTATCGACCAGGTAGAAATTCGAAAAATTATCCAAACCACTAAAGATAGATTCACAAAAAATCTGCTATAAAAAGTCTCTAAAAGCCACCAGGGCTGAGCATCTCCACAAACTCATAGAAAATGACCAAAACAATGCAAGGTTTTTATTTAGTACAGTGGCTAGATTAACAAACAAACAGACGTCACCTAAACTGAAAATTCCATCACAGTAATGACTTTATGAATTTCTTCACTGAGAAAATCAAAAGCATCAGAAATAAAACTGTAAACCTTTGACAGCATTATATAATTCAGCCTCAATTATCAGCCCTCAAGAACAATTGCAGTGCTTTACAACTATAATAAGACAGGAAGAGCTAAATAAATCATTTGCATCTAAACCAACAACATGTTTATTAGATCCAATACCCACTAAATTACTGAAAGAGTTGTTACCTGTAGCAG
This sequence comes from Cyprinella venusta, assembly GCA_038021265.1. Classification (NCBI taxonomy): domain Eukaryota; kingdom Metazoa; phylum Chordata; class Actinopteri; order Cypriniformes; family Leuciscidae; genus Cyprinella; species Cyprinella venusta. The sequence continues at coordinate 10,006,104 of CM075883.1, read as the reverse complement.
AAAGAGCCTCATCTCAATATTATTAACTCGTCTTTCTTTCACTCTCTCTCTAGGTCATGTCCCAAGACCCGTCAAGCTAGCAGTTATTAAGCTTCTCATTAAGAAACCACAACTAGGTCCAAATGAATTGTGAAGTTACAGACCCATTTCAAATCTTCCATTTATGTCTAAAATATTAGAAAACACTGCCCACTCAATTAATACTTGCAAAAAATATATATATTTATGAAAATTGTCAGTAAGGATTCAGGCCCCATCATAGCACAGAAACTGAGCATGTTTCAATTACAAAGAATTCACTTCTTGCTTCTGACCAAAGCTGTACCTCACTACTAGTTTTACTTGATCTTAGTGCTGCGTTCGACACTATACAGTAGCTCATAAAATACTCTAAGATCAACTACAAAATTACACTGCTATTCAGGGACAGGCGTTTAGATAGTACCTAACTGCTATCTGACCATTACCATTTTGTTTATTTAAACAGGGAATTATCCAGGTTAATGTCAGTAAATTATGGAGTGCCGCAAGGGTCTGCGTTAGGCCCCCTGCTATTTTTCATATACATGTTGCTCCCCCTTGGCAATATAATTAGAAAACATTAATTAGTTTTCACTGTGATGCTGATGATCCTTAGTTATATCTTTTAACAAGTATAAGAAAAAGTTCATCATGACAAGTTGACAGTGTTAAATATATAAAAAATTCAACATACACAGCTGAATCAACATAAACAGCTGCCACATTTTCTATATATTATAAGCATTATGATCAATGAACTTTTAATAATTGCTTTAATGTGCCCTTTGTTTCTGCCTAATGTTAGCTAACTGCATGATCTGTATTATCTTAGAACTGTATGTTTTCTGTAAAGCTGCTTTGAAACAATATTGTGAAAAGCGCTATATAAGTAAATGTGAATAGAATTTATTCCCAACCAAAATATTGAATACGGTTGAGAAGTTTGAGGTGGGACTAGCAGCTTCATTCACGTTATAAGTTAATTGTGTGTTGGATAATAGTTTATGTATCTGGTTCTTTTGGCATTGGCATTTATGCCTCCAATGCTTTAACAAGTCATAGCACCCCAAAGTGTATTGTATTCATGGATTGTACCAGCAACAAAAACATAAGCTGACAAAGGGCTATTGGGTTCTTGGGGACTGCAAACATGTAGGGCAATAGAAAAATGCATGGGACAAACTCTTTGTTTACTAAGGAGAGGAGAAGGCAGACACAGGAATGAAGCACCCATATATCTACACATTACCATCCCAGTGTTTATGGCCTGTGCGTGGCACAAGCGGGAAAATGTTCCTGCTAAGTGATCCTTAATGATGTTATGGCCGTTTGTGAACTGTCAGAGCGGCCATTTTCCATCCATTATTAATGCGATGGATTTCACCACTGCTCTCAGTGCTACACACCCTGCAATAATATCTGAGCTTTCCTTCATGTTGTATAAAACACCATCATCATCAGGATTTTCTCTCAAAAGTGAGCAGGAGGAGGAATTTGTATGAGTGTGTGTTTGTATTCAGGAGATGCTGTAGGCCTAAGTCTTTGTGTCTGTCTGATATAAAGATGGTTCTTCAGTCTAAATTTGACCAATTCCTGTCTGGTTTTTGGTCAGAAGAACAAGCTTTGGTTCCAGAGATAACATTTTTATAAATTGCTACATAATTGAAGATGATTCCAATTATATTCAAATGATATTATGTTATAGCCACACTTTTACTGTAACTTCCAAACAAGTAAAGACACACTGTGCAAAAATAAAACTATATCGGTTCTTTTTGACAGGTGTTGTTTCACCAAGAGAAGACAAAACCAAATACTCAAACAGTGGTGGACAGTAACACATTATTTGTACTTTACTTAATAATATCGTAATTTTTACTCGGCTACATTTCATAAAAAGAACACACACACACAAGCTGCTCTGCAGGTACGTACAGACTCACAATCTGTTTCTCTGACCTTCATTGCCATCATGACATCACTGATCATGACATCACAGATCCCGCCCTCTCATTTATGCTAATGACATCACATCATCTACCTTCTCTCATGTGTGTTTTTGAGTATGTGTTCAGTCTACTAGACTTATCTATCTATTCTGAATTGAGCCATGGTCATGCATCAAGTGCATTTTAAATCATTGTTTTAATAATCTTATGTCGTGCTTTAAAGGAGTATACATATTATGATGTGTTATCTAACATAAAGCACACGTTGAATACTTGATTCTAATTTTAACTATAGGTGTTGTTCAATACTACATTTAAAGTTATATAATATATTAAGTGAACTAAATTGTAACTGTTAGGAGATATCAGACCTGAGACATTGCTGAAAATGCAACACAAATCTTTATTGAACATGAACAGTGTCCAACACAGGTAAGTAAAGACCCCAAACGTCGTGCAGTGCAAGTATAATGCTTCTTTTCTTACGATAGCAAGTGACGATATATGATGTAACTCAAATTGGTATATCCACACACACCTTGCCATTGGAGTGACTGAATAACAAACAATGTCTTTGTCTTACAGGAATAGAGGGAATGCTGGAGGGACGCAACCTGGAGAATAGACAAGGGAACAAGGAATATATGAACTTGGAGGAATAGCAGGAGGTAAATATCTTAGGAGTGTAGTAAGGTAAGTAATCCGTGGTTCAAGGCGTTGACCAGACCAATGACTGAGGCTGAGGTGTCAGTGTGTGCTTGAATACTGTTGTGATGAGCGTACTGATAAGGTGCAGATGCAGATTATGGCTGAGTGAGGGAGGGAACGCAGTAGTGAGGGAGGACCGGTGCACTTGTGACAGAATCTTGTGACAGGGGCTCGTGGCCTGAGGAGGACTCTGGGCTGGGCTCTGGGGCTGGAGAGTGGACTCTGGGGCTGGAGAGTGGATTCTGGGCTGGAGAGGACTCTGGGCTGGGCTCGTGGGCTGGAGTGGACTCCAGGCTGGGCTTGTGGGCTGGAGAGAACTCCGGCTGGGCTCATGGGCTGGAGCAGACTCCGCGCTGGGCTCATGGGCTTGAGAGGACTCCGGGCTGGGCTCGTGGGCTGGAGCGCACTCCGGGCTAGGCTCGTGGGCTGGAGAGGACTCTGGGCTGGGCTTGTGAGCTGAGGAGGACTCTGGGCTGGGCCCTGTGCTGGAGAGCGGACTCTGGGGCTGGAGAGGACTCTGGGGCTGGAGAGGACACTGGGTCTAGAGAGGACTCTGGGCTGGGCTCTGGGGCTGGAAAGTGGACTCTTGGCTGAGCTCATGGGCTGGAGTGGACTCCGGGCTGGGCTCGTAGGCTGGAGCAGACTCTGGGCTGGGCTCTGGAGCTGGAAAGTGGACTCTGGGCAGTGCTCGTGGGCTGAGGAGGACTCTGGGCTGGGCTCTGGGGCTGGAGAGGACTGTGGGCTGCGCTCTGGGGCTGGAGAGGACTCTGAGCTGGGCTCTGGGGCTGGAGCGGACTCTGGCCTGGGCTCGAGAGCGGACTCCGGGCTGGGCTCGTGGGCTGGAGAGGACTCAGGGCTGGGCTCGTGAGCTGGAGAGGACTCTGGGGCTGGCATCGTAGGCTGGAGAGGAGTCTGGGCTGGGCTCGTGGGCTGAGGAGGACTCTGGGCTGGGCTCTGGGGCTGGAGAGTGGACTCTGGGGCTGGAGAGTGGACTCCGGGGCTGGAGAGTGGACTCCGGGGCTGGAGAGTGGACTCCGGGGCTGGAGAGTGGACTCCGGGGCTGGAGAGGACTCTGGGGCTGGAGAGAACTCCGGGCTGGGCTTGTGGGCTGGAGAGGACTCTGGGCTGGGCTTGTGGGTTGGAGAGAACTCCGGCTGGGCTCATGGGCTGGAGCGGACTCCGCGCTGGGCTCATGAGCTGAAGAAGACTCCGGGCTGGGCTCATGGGCTTGAGAGGACTCCGGGCTGGGCTCGTGGGCTGGAGAGGACTCTGGGCTGGGCTCTGGGGCTGGAGAGGACTCTGGGCTGGGCTCTGGGGCTGGAGCGGACTCTGGCCTGGGCTCTAGGGTTTGAGAGCGGACTCCGGGCTAGGCTCGTGGGCTGGAGCGGACTCCGGGCTGGGCTCGTGGGCTGGAGAGGACTCCGGGCTGGGCTCGCGGGCTGGAGAGGACTCCGGGCTGGGCTCGCGGGCTGGAGAGGGCTCTGGTCTGGAGCGGACTCTGGCCTGGGCTCTGGGGCTGGAGAGTGGACTCTGGGATGGGCTGGAGAGGACTCCACGCTGGGCTCGTGGACTGGAGAGGACTCCGCGCTGGGCTCGTGGACTGGAGAGGGCTCCGGGCTGGGCTCGTGGACTGGAGAAGACTCCGGGCTGGGCTCGTGGACTGGAGAGGACTCAAATTGTGAAGGTAGTATTGGAGAAGTGTGCTATAATGGTTCCAAGCAATCAGATAATAATCTACACCTAGCTCATATTTTGAATTCACACATTACAACGGACCAGTAGAAATATAACGGCATGTGTCTATTATCTGTATTTACCTGCACCACCACAAAAAAACTGATTTCCACTCTGTGTCCAAACTGGGGTACCTGAGAGTGGTTGAGAGTTAGTTATGCAATGTCTGTTTAGCAAGGTGTCAGAAAGATAATCACTACACAGTATCGCACTCAATGCCTTCTCTTCCCAGAGTGTCCTGAAGTGCTCTGGAGTAGGAGGGGCTGAAGGATGCATAGATGTGCATGTTATGTAAGCCTTTAGATCAACAGTCCTCTTTCACAGAATAGTAGCTACTGTGGTGGTACAGTAATAGTGTCAAATGGTAACATTATGGTGCTTTGATGTATACTGCAGTAAAAAAAAAATGAGTACCATCATATTTTTTACAGTCCAGTTACCCATGTAAATACTATGTACTTATTTTAGTAACTACAATTACTGGGTAATAACTAGTACTAACCCTGTACCTACCCCTAAACCTAACCCTGTTCCATGTACTTACCTTATCTTAGCCAATACTTTCTAGGTAAGTACACTGTAAGTACCCTGTAAGTACTGTACTGTAAAAGGAAGCAGTACCCATATTTACAAAAAATACAATTTTACTATACTATCATGGTATTTGTCCACAAATAAGACATAATACCATAGTTAATGCAAGAAGTAAGATGTAGCTAAAATTTTGTAAATATTCTTCATCTTAGCTCTGCTGCATCAAGAGTCGTATATGTTTTCTCAGAGTGGATGAAGCGAGCAGAGTAGGAGGAATGATACAATGCACAGAAATGATCAAATGCAAGGAAACCAGAGAGAGAGACTTATACACAGCTTATACACTGATATCTTTAAGCCTATTTATACTTTTGATCAATATTAATTTCCATGCCAAAATGAACACCCCTAAAAGCTGCCACGAGTCCACATATAAGACACGGTTCATTTAGGATACGTTTCCATACAATAAGAAAGCAGATGGGATGGGATTGTGTCTTGAAATAGATCCTCTCAACAGCAGCAGGTAAATGCCACTGTTTCTCCTGCAGAGATGAGTCACAATCCAGCAAGACAACCCCACCCGAGTCAAAGATTGGTTTCAAACCTATATAAATCTTATAGAAGACAAAAGAAGATATTTTGAAGAATGTTGGAAACCAAACAGTTGATGGATCCCACTGACTTATGAAAAAATAAAGAAAGATAAACACTAAGGAAGTCAATGGGGCCCATCAGCTGTTTGGTTACTGACATTCTTCGAAATATATTCTTTAAGTTTAACAAAAGAAATAAATTTTAGACTGGTTTGGAACAACTTGAGGGAGAGTAAATGATGACAGAATGTTAAAATTTGGGTCAACTATGCCTTTAAGTAAAGCATCCATTTATCAGCTGCAGCACATTCACCACTGTCTTTTACACCCCCAGAAGTTGCCGCGAGTCCACATAAAAGAGACGGTTCATTTAAGGATTTAAGCACGTAAGGATTCAATGATGTACGTCACATATGCTTTTTTAAGATACGGCATCACGCCACAAGTTTTATGAACAAAGAAAGAACATGAGGATTTAACATTCACTAGAAGGCTCCACTCTAAATGAGCTCCATTAATATTTTACTCTTACTATTTTAAGAACTGTGATATTTTGGGAGAAAATTGAAACTGCCAAGACCTCCTGGTCATGAAAATTAACAACCCGCTCAAAATGCCACCTCTTCTTTCCACACACACGCATAAACCCTCTGTTGCATGGCGGATGGATGCCCGAATAATCAATGTCCCCATTAATACCATTTAAACCTTATCTGTAAATTTTTGAACAGAAGAATTTGGAGTAGGTATCTAAGGGCGTCACTCTTGGTAGGCTGAATATAAAGACAAATGAGCTTATATGGTGTGAGCAGAACAAACCGAAGAATTTGGGTCACTCATTACAGAGGAAATTAATTGATGTAACGAGGCTGACATAGATGTTGAAGTGTGCCATGGAGAAATTCAGTGCGCTTGTCATAACCTATTTTTCCTTTTGGTGTTTTCAAAAGATTCTTAAATAATAAATGAAGAAGTTGCAGTGAGTACAGTAATGGAACTGCCTCCATCTAGTGGCCACGTCTCGAATTACAGCATATATGAAACCTATGGCTATAGCCTAATCAGCTGTTGCACATAACACAAGACACGTCAAACTGAATAAATCAAAAGGGAATTCAAGGACACATCCGAAAATTCTCTTTGCATGTACTTATTGTATTAGTAGCAGTAAATTATACATAATTACATGCAACTAAACCACAAATCCATAATCCTCCTAACCATAGTAAGTACAGTATATTATTTACTAAAATGTTTAATTACAATGTAATAAGGACTCCTTAAAATTTAAAGTAAAGTGTAACCAGATATTTCTACAAAGACTCTTTCTAAATGTCTATTGAAGCAAATAAGCAATAGTTTGTAATAGTTTGAGTAGGAGTATTTAACAATTTTAAAATAATGTGACCTGGCAAAACCTTTCAATCTTTTATTAAAGATTAAATGTCACGAACAGTGTGTTTAGTTTTACTCTCACGGACGGATTTAGTTTGTTATCGTAAGTTTCCTTTGTTTCCCGCCAGTCATCAGTTTCCATGGACACTCATTAATCCTCACACTTGTTAGTCGTCGTCTCATTATCACTGTTTTAAGTTATTTGTGCTCATGCTGGACACAGGCTGGGTACATAAACTTTGCGCAACGGATCTTCTTTTCTCAGCACTGCCCTGGCATGAGGAGTCTTGAGCTTCGCCACGGCCCGCCAACCAATCAGCTCCGCCCTGGGCTGCTTTACTCATAGGCTCCACCTGGGACCGTTGTCCCTTTGGCTCCATCGGGCTCCCTCGTCCCACTGGGTCAGTCAACGCTCCGTTATTGCCATGGTCTTCTCAGCTGTCTTTTGTGCTCCATCCTTCCACCCGTACGGCTCCGTCAGGCTCCTCTATCCCTCAGGCTTCACCGGAGTCCTCACTCACACCGCTGTCGCCTCAGTCCTTCGGCCCCTTGGTTCAACCTCGGCCATTTCATCAACATCAACTTGTTTGTGCTCACTTCAGTTATTCGGTATTGTCGCATCTTACATGCCGTCACGGTACCTGTTCTTCATCTGTGGATAACTTGAGCTTGTTTTATATTAAATACTTTTCTTTTGGAACCTTTTGAATCTTCATCTTTATCATCGGCAGTGGCTCAGTGGTTCATGTTGATTGTCTACAAACCGGAAGGTTGGTGGTTCAATCCTCGGTTCCACCTGACCAAGTGTTGAGGTGTCCATGAGCAAGCCACCTAACCCCAGCTGCTCCCAACGAGCTGGATGGCGCCTTGCATGGCTGACACCGCCGTCGGTGTATGAATGTGTGTGTGAATGTGAGGCAATATGTAAAGCGCTTTGGTGGCCATAAGGTCTATGAAAGCGCTATATAAATGCATTTACCATTTATACATGTTGTCTAAATTTCAGCCTCTATTAAGTCACTTCCCCTGGTCACGCTACACAACCTCTGTGAAGCAGTGATGCACATACAGTGCAGTGACCACTCAAACAACCTCACATGAATACATGATGACAAACAATACGCTGGCATCTGTATGAATATGGATGCTCTGACTAAGCAGAGTCTTACCTGTCGCTTGATGAAGCTGGAGGTGGTGTCAGACGAGGTGCTGCCATCTGAGCGTTTAAAACGACCCTTGCGCTTTGGCAACTTTCGTGGTAGCTATATGGAGACAACCACATCAACACAAACAGTCACCCGTTATTTCGTTATTTAGTCATTATTTATGTTTGTTTTTGCGCACAAAAAGTGTACTCGTCACTTGATAAAGTTAAGATTGAGCCACTGTAGTCACTTGGACTATTTTAACGATGTCTTTAATAATTTTTCAAGGCCGGCAAGTTTCAATCCCTCATGAATCCTATGGACTATGGAGAAGTGATCCAGCTCTCAGATTTCATCAAAAATATCTTAAAAAATATCAAAATTTGTGTTCCGAAGATGAACGAAGGTCTTTCGGGGTTGGAACAACATGAGGGTGAGTAAATACTGAAAGAATTTTCATTTTTGGGTGAACTATCCCTTTAACATAGTGGCTATATTTAGGCAACTGGCCCCCAAGACTACTCTACTCCACCGATACATTATCTTTCTTGTTTTACTTTTTTAGTATTAGACAATATTTCTGTTGGTAAATCCAACCCGGTCGCACTAGAAAACGTAGCTAAGCTACGAGGTGGCGATTTTATATGAATTCATACACTGTCATTGAATGAAAATATGATTTTTTAGAAGAAGTAAGCATGGAGATCCACTCTTAAACATAGGTTATAGATCTTATGTAGCCCCGCCCCTTTTCAGCATTTTGCTCGTTGTCTTTTGACTTCCGGTCTGTATTTTCGCAGCGATCTTGCATAGGTATGAATGAACTGCTCGTAAAAAAATTCCCATTCGACATTTGTTAAGACATCTGCTCTACAATGCTTATGATAGACATTACAATGCTCATGATAACTTTTGTTAACTCTACAATAAGTAAATCCACTTCACCAGCTAACAGCGATGCCATAGAAATATACAGAACCGGAAGTTCAACAGACTGATCTCATGAAGTAGCGTGTGTATGACACGCCAATTCGTATTTGCATTTTTGGTGTGCTATCAAGACGCATAATCGCTTTTCAGCGTGTTTATGAACGCCGTTGACTTAACGTTATATAAATATAGGATTTACCTCAACCCCGTCCCTAAACCTAACCGTCACTGGAGTTAATGGCATTTATGACTGTTCCCTTACCATCCTAGGGAAAAAAAGGTATGACTTACCTCAACCCTATCCCTAAACCTAACCGTCACTGGAGTTAATGGCATTTATGACTGTTCCCTTACCATCCTAGGGAAAAAAAGGTATGACTTACCTCAACCCTATCCCTAAACTTAACCGTCACTGGGGTTAATGGCATTTATGACTGGACATTTGACGCGCGTGTACAGACACGCGGGATGACGCGGACGTTAATGGCGTAGACATACACGCGAATAACTCAAAATGCGTAGAAATAATACGCCACTTGACTCAAAAGTGGCGTGTATGTTTACGCAAAAGTCATGATGTCATGTTGAGTTCAAAGACAATTTTCTAAAGATGACGGCGCCCATGTTTCTCTGGTGCATAAGGTCTATAGGGTGTACAGATTGCACACAAATGTACAAATGAGGTTGTACGAATTCAGACAAATTAGCCACCAGTTTGCCAAAATGTTGCAAAATTGCCTTAAATTTGTATTGGAAAATCCAGGTTAAGATGGCCCCGATAGCACGTACATCACGGAAACATCTATTTGATGTGCATGTTTACATCTGGAAGACGAATTTTTAGAGTCTGTACTCATCTGCAATACATCATCTATAAGACGTTTCCTGTCGGATGCCAAATAGATGTTTAGAAGATGTCTTTAAGATGTAATGATTTAGATTTATGTTAAACTGACATCTTAAAGATGTCTATCAGATGTTAGTAAACCAGCAGATGCTTTCCAGATGAAGACATCTTGCAGACGTAAGTGTGCTATCTGGGGGTAGGTGTTTTGGAAAATGGTCTAAGATGATCAATAATTGATACAATTTGGTTAGCTGACTGAACAGACACCATTTCGCCAAAAGACGCCAGAATGACCAGTATTGTTTCTGGTTCAAGATGGTATACTATGTTTGTTTTGGACTAACAATCAACTTAGACCTAGAAACCATAATGTTCAAGAACACAGCTATTAGCTTAGTATTTAAAACAGGAGTAGGACAGGTGACCAGACTTAAGTTGGCTACAGGTGAGACCCGACCCGACCCATGACCTGACTAGTAAGGGCTATTCATTTTAACACCGTTTATACGTACCAATCCGTAGAAACTGAAAAAGAAAAGTGTTTGAACTGTAAACACAATGCCTACAGAAGCCTGGCCTTAATGACGAGGCCTTGGTTGCGGAGTGAAATCTCAGGGCGGAGGAAAAACAGGGGAGTTTCGCGGATGGCGGAGGAGCATTTAACATCTTATCAACATCTCGCCTCCGCTCATTAAAAACAACTGCGCGTGTCTAGTTAAAAGCGCGATAAAGGCTATATTACACGGGCAGATTGTGTTGCTGTAGCGCTCTGCAGATAACGTTATATGAAGGCTTCAATGCACGACAGCTCAACAACAAGTAGCCAAAAATTAACCATTTACGAGAACAGATAGAAATCCGACCCCCCCCCCCCCCAAAAGTCTTACCTGGAAATAGTGCGATTGAGATGCGCTTTCTACACCAGACAGAGGGTCTGCGGAAGATTTGGACATCTTTACTTGCACCATCTATTTGAGAGCGCAGGGAGGCGGGTGCATGCATGCATTGATGCTTACTGGAAGAAACGGCGATACGAAATACATATGCCTGCCGAGGAGGAGAGAGTAGGCTATCGCGAGTGAACAGTGACGCCTCTATTTGAGCGGTATACGCAGAGATCCTAAGATATATTATTATAAACTAAGACAGCAATACAGGTGTACAAATGCAATGTGTTTGTTTCTTGTGCATGCGCCTTTTGTAATGATGTCTCTGTCTCGCGCGCTGCCGTGTGTGTGCTGCGTTCTCTCCTGGTTCTCTCTCTCTCCCTCCCTTTCCCCAGAGCGCGCTATATTTGCCACTTGTTCAGTACATGCATTACCGATTGTTTCCAGCAATACACATTTCCCACCCAAAACTCATTAGACAAGAGTAAACAAAAGAACGTCAGTGGCATTGGAATATTGTTTAATATTCTAAACTTTGAGATTTCTCAAATAAGTAGACCTATGCACTGCAGTGGTTTTACAACAACTTGTCAGGTATTTAAAGCTAATGAAAGCGATGTTTTAAAGTGAAGATTGTTTTTTTAATAATGCATGAAATGTACACTTAAAGTAGGCCTAAGTCTGGAGAAATTAGAATTTGAACATTGCATGGTAAGGGCAGCCCTAAAAATTTAAATAATAGGCCTAATGTATTATTTAAGTTGCATCTTTATTAATAAATACATAGTTAGAATTTAAAGCTCATCCAACGCAATTCAGAGTAGGAGTGGGATTTTAGACGAATTTAAGTTAGTGGTTTTCTAATGAAAGGGTTAGAAATCCTAACCCTAACCCCAAAAAAAGAAAAAAATGGAACTGCATCTTGTGTAGTAGACAGACCCTCTCTATTACACCAATAAACCCTCGTGTAATTACCCGAACCTTCCTCCCGAAACACCTCTTGAAGCATTGAGAATGAGATTTGAAAGCTTCAGAAAAGGGAAAGATTTAAATATCATCAATATTGCCAGTAACAATTTATCCTAAATTTGAGACTAAAGATGAATTCTCTGTGAAGAAGGAAACTATGCCATCTGCTGGCACGTTGGTCCATGCACAACGGAGGCTAGTTGTTTTAAATACTTCCACACATCAATTACTATAGAGAGAAAAAAATGCGACAAAATTCAGAAATCTTTGTAAAATATCACTGAACAATTATTTGACCATAGCAAAAGTAGCCTACATTTCTTACTTGTGTTAATTTTTCATCTAGCTATATTTCATTTATATTTGTGTTTATTTCAAATTAGACAAATCTGAAATTATTTTAATCTCCAATATGTTATTCAACAGGTGATATAGTCATTTAATTCTTCGCTAAGTAGCAGAAGATAAGAGTGCAGTTGCACAGGTGGGGCACACTGTTTTACAATGTGCCCCTCAGAATTCTATTCTATTCCATACTTTTATGAATTCTATTGACACAGCATGAGAAAAATTTAAATAAAGACTGAGAGTCAATGTTTGGAAATTATTTCTTGTAATTATATTTTGAACTATGCTGTATAACTGTGTTTGTTGTCAAACTCAGAAATTAGTTTATTTTTAATTTTTTAAAAATGGCATTATTTTATATGAAAAAAGTTAAAAATTGAATTTTATTGAGAACATATCTTGGTTTTGACTAGTATATTTTTTGACTAGATCAGATAACATTTTAAGCTGTCACATGGTCATGTTAAAATGTGCGCCACCTATGGGGCATGTTGTCACATTTCACTTCCATTCTTTGGGGGTATATCAAGAAAAAATTATACACTTTATTTCTAAAACAAAACCACATATATTGTACTAGACATGTGGGAAATTAATGGGGGGAAAAATAATCTAAACCTTGAACACTTTGTAATTGTCCTAAGCTTGTAAGTTTTCTTTCATTTCATATTACAAATCAGGTGAGAGTAAAACTAAACCCACTGTTTGTGACAAATTTTGAATTTGTGGTGTATTTCATCTTTAATAAAGGCTTATGAAAGTTTTGAAATTTATGTAAATCTTTTTTAACAAACATTAAAAAAAACAAGAATAGTCATGAGAAGGAGAAAAGAAAGAGATGTAGTGGTGGAGAGAGTTAAGGAATGGTGTAATGAGAGGGAGGTGAATATATTGGGACAGGTAAAAAGATGAAGAGAGAGGAGGAGAGATTTTAAGAAATGAAGAGGGCATAGGTAGAATGGGAAAAGGGAGAGAAGAGATGGGTAAAGTAGAGGGCATTGGTGTAGTGGATAGAATAAGAGAAAAATAGTTAGAAGACATGAACAAAAAGGACAGCAGGATGGAAGAGGATTGAAGAGACATATAGACTTTATATTTGAGACTTTCAAATGAAATGAGAGTCACACTAATTGGCCATGTAATGTGACACACCATGGCCTCTTCTTGAGAGAAACTAAACTACAAAGTGTTACTATTCCACGTCTATATTTTGTATTTGTATCATACTAAGATACTATAGTTTACATTTGATGCTGAGGCAGCTTTAGTGAGAAAAGTTCTGTAAATATCAAAACCTTATTCAGAAATGGATGTCTACTTTGTTTTCAATGGATTATGCCATTGTTAAACAATACCAACAACCACAATGGAAGAGGCCTGTCGAGATGTTGAGATGATAAGAATATATTCTGTGATGTAGATTAAATTCTCATGGCCAGATGTAAATTAGAGGCGGGATCAATACGGTTCAGTGATCGCAGTACTGTACAACAATAAACATTTGCTGCAGGATTTTTTATAAACATGACCTAGGTATATATAAAAAAAACCTCCTCATTAACTGAAGAACTTTTTGCATTTCCAATAGTGTATTTAAGCTGAATATGTTATAGAATGAATAAAGAACACATCTGTAGTTTTCATGATAGCATTTACCTTTAATAAATGCATTACAAGTATTAAAGGCTCAAGAGGTGACTTTTATTTTGAAACCTAGTCATAGTAATAATCCAGTAGCATGCAGCGTAGTGCCGCTATCTATCTGCTGTGTCATTGCGATCTGTTCAAGCCACCAGCTGAAAGGATATTATTGCGGCAAATGTAACATCAAGGTGTTAGTCCTTGACCTCAAAGTTAAGCCATTTGCATTATATTTGGATTTATTTGGGTAACTGTACTGTATTTAATCTCTGTGACATACATGCATTCTCAGACATGTGCTATAGCGACTGTTCTGTTATTCAGATCGTTAATGTTATTTAATGTCTGATTAATTATTTTTTATGAAGTTGCAGATCAATGTTACTGGTTCATAATTATGTGACGTTAATCTGTATTCTGTCATATTACCGAAGTGATTAGCATTATGTTCCATTCAACGCTGCTCAGTTATGCTAAATATTATGAATGGCACTTATCGCTTAAAGGAATAGTTCACTTAAAAATGAAAATTCTGTCATCATTTACTCACCCTCAAGAACAGCTACAATGGAAGTGCAGACATCTGCAAGATTTCCCAATTTGAATGCTTACTGAAGTCCAGCCTTTTTGTCTCATCGGTTCCAATCAGCTCCATTTCATCACTCCTACAGAGGCTGTTTGATGGGGTGGCCCGGCTGCACCAGCTGCAGTTCATACACTCCTAGGATGGAGGGTTCAGGGCCCCATATGTTCCATGGGGTGGTATCCTGTCGTACAGCAATGTCTACTAACCTCCATGGCTCCAACTCAGGATGAACTCTTCCAGAACGTTCAATAACTGTGGCAGTTGGATACTGTTTGACGTGGAAAGGGATAATGGGATGAGTACCTTATCTTCATTTACAATTATGACCACCTGTTCTATCATTCTGGGTCGGAACGATTGTATTGGATTCTATGAGGACACAAAGCTGTCCAGGGATTTCAGTATTACTGCCAAAATGTTGACGACAGAGGGACTTGCGGATCTTGCAGACTATCTCTAAAATGACGGATCTACCAACTGCATGCCTTTGGCTCTGCAAACCTACCTTATAGTCCTGTGGAGTGGACCCCATTTCCGTGGGGGTGAAAAAGAGTTACGGGAAACTTGTGCCACATTGGTTCCTAAACTACAGTGTCACCTTACCTGCCAGAGGATCCACTTTTGCTTTAATCCCCCATCAGAGCCCCACTTTGGTGGAGTTTGGGAGAGGGAGGTGAAATCTGTTAAATCAGTTTTGATTTTCACCACACCCCTTAATAAGCTTTGGCGCACCTTGATGGGAATTAAGGGAGGCCGAGGCCTCAAAGAGATATCCCCCATTCTCACCAAAATATAGAGTAGAAACTAAGTATATGACACAAGAATATATTCATCATACATAAACATTATACATCCAATGTAATACGTTCTAAGCCACCATAAGAATTACTGTTTCAAAGGAACACTTAAAATTAATGTGACAATGTCACAGATCCCTTTCAGTGACCTTCCGAGCGCCAGTTCTGCAGGTGTGCGACCCGTGGTCTCATGATATGCAGCATTGATGGCGAAACGGAACTCCCTGTCCACTGATCCCAGTTCTTATGTTGGTTCCCCACATACGACACAATCATCATCTTAATGGACCGATTGGACCGCTCAGTGAGGTTGGCTTGGGGGTGATAACTAGTGGTGAATTTCTGCCCCAGGATTTACAGAGGTTCACCATTTCATGGCCAGTGAACTGTGCCCTCCGGTCAGATATCAACTCTCATGGAACACCAAAGCGGGTGAAAATTTCATCTTTCAAGATTGACACATCTCCACCCATTTTGTGAAATAATCCTCAAGGACGAGAAGGAAGATGTTAACCTTACTGCGGAGAAAGAGCCCCATGAGGTCCATCCCCAGCTTTTCCCAGGGATCTTGCACAGGAGTAGGCTGCATGAAGCTAGCTGGATTTTGATTTTCAGCCTTGTAGACCTGGCAGATGGCACACACCTTGACGTAGGTCCAAACATCCTTTCGAATAGATGGCTACCAGGCTAAGTATCCTCAGGAGTATTTTCACCCTGCCCAGATGCCCGCTCAATGGATGATCGTGAAAGTAGGTCAAAAGACAGGCACATGAGACTTTGGAACGACTAGCTGATATTTGCTACGCCCCCCCCCCACCTTCCCTTATTTCAAACAGGGAGGAAGGCAGATCAGAAGAAGCATAAGTATTCGCTGCAACATAGACAGCAGCTAACGAAGGAGGTATAACCGCTCGAGACAGGGCACCAGCCACAATGTTATGGGGTCCTTTCCTGTATTGGACTCTAAACTGAAACTGTTGGAGCCACAGGATCCAGGGTAAGGTGAGAGGAGGTTTTTGGACATTTGAAGGCCCAAGTCAAGGCAGCATGGTCAGTATATAGGGTGAACTCAACCCCCTTAAGATGCACTCTCCACCACGCAGCCCCTTGGATGCATGGGCGATCACCTTCTCCCCTTTAGCTGTTTTCTGCACCAGAGCATGGCCCCCAAACCCACATCACTGGCATCTGTATGGATCTCAAATGGCAGGGATGGGTCAGGCAGCATGAGGATAGGTGCGTCCACCAGCCTCAACTGATCAAAACTCTGCTGACATTCCTCTGACCAGATCCACTCCACGGTTTTCCTCCTCAGACGATTCAAGGAGGCAGTCAGGACTACAAAATGGTCGAAAAATTTGTGGTACCACACGACAAGACTAAGAAATGCTGGAGGGTCTTGAGGTTAGTGGGCTTGGGATATGTCATCACTGTATGTGTCTTTTCTGGATCCACCTGCACGCCTGTGTCCAAGACTATGTGGCCCAAGAACCTCATCCCCTGCTGAAACAAGGCACACTTCTTGAGATTAAGTGTCAGTCCAGCCTTTTGGAACTTCCCTAGGACAGCGTGCAGATCCCCAAGATGTTGTTCATGCATGGGTGAAAAAACTATAACAGCATCGATGTACACACAGCAGATTTTCCCTCTAAGCTCCCCCAGGACCTTCTCCATCAGACACTGAAAAGTGGTTTGGGAATTCCTGAGCCCAAAAGGCATACCCCGGACTGGTAGAGACCCATAGACATTATCACAGCCATTTTGGCCTTACTGTCTTCGGACATGGCAACTTGCCGATATACAGACTGCAGGTCAAGAGTGTTGAAGAATACCGCACCATGCATAGACTCCAATAACTTGTGGACAATAGGCATGGGGTAGGCATCTGGATTGGTTTTGGCATTCAGATGCTTAAAATCCACACAAAATCGAATGAACTCATCTGGCTTCTTAACTAAGACCACCAGAGCAGCCCAGGCAGACTGTGGTGGTTCAATAATGCCATCTTTGAGCATATGGTCAGCAATTATTTGCCGCTTGAAGGGTAAAACCCTGTATGCCCTGCAGCGGACATGCACCTCGTCAGTGGTGAAGATCCGGTGTTCCTCAACCCTGGTCTTGCCCAGTGTCCCAGTGCACTACCTTGGCCAGGCCTGAAACAGTCCCCTGACCTCTGAAGGGTCATCTAGAAAAGCAGGAGACACCACTCCCAATGGTGGCAATGGACCCAAAGAACCCGGGTAAGGAACAGCTACATATAGGCTGGCATTGGAACAAGCTCCCGGCCCCTGCATCAATGTTCCCTCCAGCAGGTGAGACAGAAAAGTATGGAAAGTATAGCCCCTGGGTCCTTTCACCCCATAGGTCTGGTCTCCCATATTAGAACTTTGGCAGAACTTTTTCTGAGGAAGTCCAAACCAAGGATGATAGGGAAAGCCGGGTGGTTGTCAGCCATAACGAACATCTCCGTCGACCATATTGCCTCATGCCAGATGCACAAATAAGCCCCCACAGCACCATAACTCTTCCCATCAACCAAGGCAAAGCTTTGATTGTGTTGAAAACCTTTTTCTTCTAAAGTGTAGGAACTCAGAAGTGAAGACCAGGAGACTCGGTTGTATCTTTTTAAGCAGGATTCTTTATGGCTGTTTCATCGCTGTAGTGTGCTTCGTCCAAAAATCTTAGCCAAGTGTTTGTAGTTTTTATACATTTCAAGGGGAAGGATTACATAGAGGTGGAGACACTGAAACAAAGCAAATGTAAATGCATGAGACCCGAGATCAGGACAGTAGAGGACTTCTTGCTCTGATTGTCTTGGAGTTCTTTTCTCCAAACGGTCTCAGTAATTAAAATAGCAGGTGTTCAAACTTGCTCAGCAGGAATCTTCACCCAGTGAGACACGGGAACAGGAATGGCATTGCCTTCTCATACTGAGACAGGACAGTCAGGAATATCCCGCTGGGAACCCCAACCGTTTTTAGAGATTTCCTGGTCTCATCATTTATAAACTATCTCAATGAAAAATACTATTGAATTGGAAATCTAAATTAAACATTTGAATAAAATATGTAATCCTATAGTTGTCACTTGGTGTCAATCGCTCACCTTCATGAGCCTATTCGAGGATCGCAGTTATTAGCTTCATCCTGGGCGCCCGAGGGTCCGACTGTTCCACCGTGGCCACGCCCACAGCCTGCTCCATCGTGGCCACACCCACAGCCTTTTCCACCCCGGTTCCCTGAGCTACCAGCTCCGCCCTGGAGGCTTCACGTACTTGTACAACCATGCCCTTGTCAGCCTCCAGGGCACCCACCCTCCCACCTCTTTGGATATTATACGGCACGAGGACACGCTTTCGGAGGGGGGGGGGGGGGGGGGGGGGGGGGTTCTGTCACATTGTCAATATGTTTAGCTTTGTGATCTTGTTTCCCCATGTCTTTTGTGGTTTTTGGTTTAGTCGTGTTTCCCAGTCTGTTTAATTAGCAATTCCATTCACCTGTGTTCTGTCAATCATCCCATTAGTCCCAGTTAATTTAAGCCCTTTGTTTTCCCTTTTGTTTGTTGGTCGTCGTCGATGTATGGTTGTGTTTTTTGAAGTCATGGACTGTTTTCCCTTTGGTTTCGAAAGTTACGTTTGTTAATCAATCAACTTCACTGCAGTTTCTTCTGTCCTCGTCTTCGGCAACCTACACAAACCTGACAATAACACATTTAGCTCATGTGCATTGTCTTCTGGCATATTTTTCTACTTTTATATGGCCAAACTAGATTCATGAGTCAACGAGAACTGTCAACACGGAAGTATTATGAAGGGAAACGTATAATTACAACATGAATGTGGCTCAGTGGGAGAAGTGTGTGATACAGAAGTAGCTACATCAAATCTTAGAGGAATGGTTTTTCATTACGAACACACAGACATAAACTGATGTGGCATCTATGACAGCAGATCTGAAGCAGTGATCCAAACACCTTTATAAATTATAATCCCAAAACATACCCCATCATGGACAGGAAAACAACTCAAAACTGTGTAAAAATACACCGGATTCTTCAAACCTTTATCTCTAATAGCTTAACTAATAAACATAATTATAATATAATTAATATAATAACCTAATGTCGGTCGCCATGTTGCCCCTCAATCTTGAAAGTACATTAGCCAAAGAGAGACATACCCGTTAATTCAAGCTTCGCCTTTCGCGTTTATGTTTGAGTTAACACTCATGGAAGAGGTCGAACTGGAAGCCATGTTAATCTTGGACTATATTGTAGTCACTGTAGGAGTTAAAACGAAATCGGAATTGAGAGGAACAGGAACTAATTTTCACTGGATGGTCATATACCTTTTCACCTCTAGATGGGGGTAAAAATCACACAGTGTGGCTTTAATTGTCTTTATGGGTCATTGACTTATTCATTCAACTGATTTGTTAAAAATAAAAACACAAGATTCACTCAGGAATAAAACACTGCTGTGTGCTGCTGTGAAACGGCTTCTCTAACAAGAAAAAAAATCTTAGGGAGGGACTTGGTTTTGTCCATGGGGAATTGTTTGGATGGTTGAATAGTTGTAGTTTGCTATTGGTGGATCTCATGCGAGTTGGAGTTGAAAGGGAGGTGAAGTTATTTTGATTAAAGATTTAAGAGGGCAGATAATAATAATAAAAAAAGATATGCACAGACAAATCCTTTAAACATAATAAACACTGCGTTGGTGTGTGCGTGCGTGTGTGTGTGTGTGTGTTTTGTGCATTTTGATTTTATGGTGACCTTAATTCTGCTTGACCGCACTGTTTTCATTGTCAGAACAGTAATGGACTGGCCATATTGTGCCTAAATATTAGTTAAACCAAAAATATCACACCTGCTATAGTCACATGCTGTTTATTAGGAACAACAGCACTTCCTCCTCCTCCTCCTCCTCCTCTTCTATTCGATTATTTCAACTTCCTATTTTTTTTACAAACAGAATAAATTTGTTTTTAAGATATAGTAAAGAAAGATATGGCTGAAATAATTATAGTATTCCACTGGCGATTGTTGTAACTTGTTATTCAACATGTCTTGTGTTGTGTGCATGTCCAACGGCTCTTCTTCCCTGTTTACACAGTCACGCCGAAGCAATCAGGCTGTCAATCACGTGGATGTAAACTCCTTTGGCAGCCACTAATCTTCAGACACTAAAATCATGCGGCCAGTGAGCTGATGTGACAAGTGATGCACTGGCAGCTGGACCCTGATTTCACTATGAAACAGCGGGGTGCTGTCTCTAATTACAGGTGATAAAGAGCTCTATTTGTGGTTTTTTTTTGTTTGTTTGTTTTAATTGTTTTAATTGCAATGGTTTCTATTGCGGTTAAATAGAAACGCCCTCAATTGGCACAACTGTTATGTAAAATGTAGTATGCAGGTTATGTTAAAAGACAAGTAGACAAGTGCTAATGTATTTTAAAAGCCGTATGTGTGTGCATGCGTGCGTGTGTGTTTTTTTGGGTCAGGCTTTTATGGATAATATAATGAGAATATGGAGCTCACATTTTAACCAATTTTATTTCGAAGCCCAAACTGAGCAAAAATATGCAATTTGGTGCAGTTTCAGATATATATATATAGCCAATGTCAAAGCCAATTACAGGACAACCTCATAACCATGACATGACATATGTCTTGTATATGAAGTAGGGTTTATGCATGTTTATGACAACTGTCATTAAGTGTCTTTTGCTCAATAATGACATTTTGAATGCAAATATGACTGTCTTTGTCATAACAACTTGACATAAAATGAAGTTAAACTGTCATGTGGTTGGCTTTGACATTGGCTGTCATGAGGCATAATAACTGAGTCATGAATATTTTTCGTGACCTCAACTACAGTGGTAATAATTGAATTTGTCATTAAAAAGTTATAATGGCTTCATGACAGCCAAAGTCAAAACCAACCACCTGATAGTTTAATGTAATGTTAACCAATAAAGCTAGGTGGTTTTCTTAAGTTTGATAATTAATCTGCTATGTCATGTTTATGACAAGTTGTGTTGTCTTAGTAATGTCAAGTTGTCATGACAAAGACACTGACAGGTTATGATGGATTGGTTTATGTCAAGGTGTCATATTTGGATTAAAAATGTCATAACTGTGCAAATGACACTTAATGACAGTTGTCATTAAACGTCCATATTCATAACATATGTCATGTCATGATTATGAAGGTGTCATGTTAGTCTTATGAACACCCCTTCAAGTAAAGTGATACCAAGTCTTTTTACTTGCAAAGAAAGTTAAGGGTTTTTAGGGGTAATTAGAGCACTTTTATACTCCCTATTAACAGAATTACTATTATGTTAAAGTTAATACACAAGTTGCCCTCTGAGGTTGAATCAAACAAACGCCAGCGCTGGTTCAAATAGCTAAGAAAATAGCCCTACCTTAAGGCAACGAGGAACCTATGAAGGGCAACGATCTGGCAGTCTATCCAAACCTATTTGTCAGCTGAGCATTAGCCAAATAGCCTTATATTTACTCTCCCCCTTTCATATCTACCGTCACTATATAGAACAACAACCAGTGTACAGCGGCACTGAATTACAATTATGTAAACACAACAGACAGAAATCATTCCATGTTTTTGTTTAAATGAAAAGCAGGCTGCTTATATTGGTGTCCTAATGTGTGTTTAGATGTTTAAATCATCATAATTTAATGCTCGCGAGACATATATCCTCCTGCACTTCCAGCGGTGGGTGTGCTGTGTTTAAATGAAACAGGTTTGTCTTCACTTGCAGTCTTTAGTATACTCAGAGCTGCATTTGTCTTGGCTTGTTCTCTGTCTATTCAAATGTGCATGGAATAATGTATATCAAACATTTACACAATAACCATTCATAGTTTCATATTTGGCTCTCTTTTTTTGCATAACTGCAGTTCAGTACAGCTGAAGTTAGATTCATTGCCTAGTATTGTTTTGCTGTGCATCATACGTAAACGCATTTCATTTGGAAAGTCGTTGGCTATAACTTGAGTTATAAGAGGGTTTACCTCAAATGTGTTTTTATGAGACGTAGTTGCATAATTCAATGTGGCACAAATGAGTTTGAGTCACAATCTGACCTGCAGTTGATGATGTCGACAACATGATGATATGACATTTCTTTGGACAGTCATAACTCAGAGGAATCATTTACCCTACCTTTCAATCATTTGCTCACCAAGGCTGCTTTAAATGAGTAGTTCACTTTAAAAATCAAGCAAAACGATCGCTCGTTAAAAAAAACAAATAACAAAGTTTAAGTTTTATAAGCTCAAATGGTCACCTTGCTCTGTTCTGTGATGCACGTTCGTGACTCTTCTGTTCGAACTCGTTTATCAAAATGGTCGAATCTTTTTTCGTGTCATTTGGTTCATTCAACGAACGAAATGAATAAGTTGACTCTGGAAAAGATTCGTTCATGTTGATAAACGATCTCGAACAGGAGAGTCACGCATCACAGAACAGAGCAAGGCGACCGTTTGAGCTTATAAAACTTCAACTTTGTTATTTATTTATTAAATGAGCGATCGTTTCACTTGATAAGACCCTTATTACCGTTTGGTTCCCAGTAAAGTGTTTTATATGGAGGAAAATTCTGGAATGTTTTCATCAAAAACCTTAATTTCTTTTCGACTGAAGAAAGAATGACATGGATATCTTGAATGACATGGGGTGAGTAAATTATCAGCAAAAGTTTTTGCTATCTATTTTCTTTTGTAATATATTTTAAATAGCAATTTATTTTTTGACCAAAGCTGGATTTTCAGCATCACCACTCCTGGTTGTCATGATCCTTCAGAAATAATTTGAGTTGTGTAACAATGTAAAAGTCTTTAATGTCACTTTTAATCATTTAGATGGATCCTTTGCTGAATATAAGTATGACTTTTCTTTTAATTCTGACCCCAAACTTTTGAATTTGCTTTAATAAAATGTCACAATAAATCTATATTTATGTGGTATTTACATGGGTCTATGGAGAAAATGTACAATTCATGATAAAATTACGTTTTACGTAAAATTGCGAGTTACGTAATCAGATTACTTTTTTCAGGTAACTAGTAAGGCAATGCATTATTTTTAAAATTACCACAAAATATCCAAAGTGCAGATGATGAAACATGATGGTTATTGTATATCTAAACTAATGTTAGCATTCACTCATCTCACTTGCACAAAAACAGATTCGGTATCCTGCAAAATTAATAAAAAAAGTGAAATTCGAACGCGAAATATTACACAAACCTGCAATTACATAGGTTAAATTACCCAAATATAGCCTGTTTTATGTATTAATCTCACTTTATTGACCAATGTCTTTACTGCTGACCAACAATAATCCAACTGAGTCATACAAGCAAAAATTAAATTAGTTATCGCTGGCGATTTCCAAATGGCGTTTTCAGAGCGTTCCAAACAAAAGTGAACACCTGAATCTGTTCACGAAGGGCCCTTCCACAGGTCCGTTTGTATATCATTAGTGTATTAAATAAAGGAGACATTTTGTTTTTAGACTTAAGATGATAGAAATGATGTAAAAATCCCAAATCTATTACTTTTTCAACATGCCGGAGTGGGCACACTGTAAAAAAATATTGTTGGTTTAACTTAAAAAAAAATAAGTAACCTGGTGGCCTTCAATTTTTAAGTTCATCGAAATGGAAAAATTGAGTTAATGTAATGAAGGAGATTGATGTAATCATCAGAAACTCAAAATATTATGTTATCTGAACTACATAAATTATCTAAATTGATTTGACAAAAGAAAAAATGTGATTACAAATCATGAAAATGTTTTTTACAGTGTGTCATGAGTATATGTAAGACAGAAAATATTATAAGACAGAAACTTACTATCACACTGTACAGTAAACAACTAAGCAGAGTCTGTGAGATGACGCTTGACAATAGGATCTTACAGTAAATAAGTGTCAAATCTCGATTTTCCCATAATCCCGCCTGGCTCACACCCATCTATTCTTCACACATTCATGTTCATTTCATTATCTCAGTGTATAGTTCCTCTGATTTCAATCGTTGGATGTCAGTTGTTGTTCGTGTACGTGTACGTGTTATGTGCTTTGTTACACCTGCCTGTCTAATAGTTAATAAAACCTTGTGTCTAGTAGTTAACATCTTCAGTCCTGTGGCAAAAAGTGACATTTGTGGGAAAAAATGTGATATTTATATATGTCTAAACTTTAATAGAGTTTCTTTTTAGAAAATATTGTAGGCTATGTAATAGATGTCATGGTCTGATGACCCAAAAATGAAAAATCTGTCATCACTTACTCACCCCATGTCCTTCCAAACCTGTTAACTTTTTTTTATTCAGCAGAAAATAAAAGAAGATATCTTGAAAGTTAGGAACCAAATAACATTGGAGAACATCAGCCTTCATTGTATGCAAAAACACTTCTCAAATACCTGTGTCTAATTTAATATTTGGTTTTACGTAAATATGTTGCTTGAAATGAGAGCTTGTGGCATGTGGCTTTCAAATGTCAACGGTTTGACATTTTGTTATGCATAAGGGCAGTGGGTTAGACACTAGATAGATAGATAGATAGATGGATGGATGGATGGATGGATGGATGGATGGATGGATGGATGAGTCTGATGGGGTTTCCTCATATGAGAGCAGAGGAGGAGGAGGAGGACAGGTGAAATCAGCTGGCAGTGAGGAGCTGCTTGTTCGCAGGCCTTTAGGGGGAGTGTTGAGACGCGTGGAGACTGAGACTGGCACCGCGTCTGTGTGAAGGGGGAGAGGCTGGGAAACGACGGGAGCACAAGCGAGGCAGAGCTCCACAGTCTGTGGCCCTCTGTCCTCTCGTCCTCGATGCCTGCAAAAAACACATCGCCCTGCCGACAACACGGACACTGAGCGACCGACCGACCGACAGCCCGCGCGCGCTCGACACGCCACCGCCGCCGCCGCTGCGCCCGAGACCGAGAGATGTGCACGGTGAGTCAGAGCTTTTTTCCAGGGTGATCAGTCATGTTTTATGTAGGGCTGCTTTCTAGCGTGGTTTCGGATGGACACACGTTATACAAGCGTTTGCCTTTTATAGAGGACATTTGGAAGAGTCAGATGCGCGCGTGTGGAAGGCTTTAATGCAGCATTAGCCCTGAGTTTTGACATGACGAATATGCAACACCCCTCTTCATTCACACCAGCGATATATTCAGGATTAAACGTTCCGATGTAATGCCTGTCTTAGCTCGCGCTGCTGATGTTGCCCTAAAGGTCGAACGGTCCCGCAAAAAAAGTGAAATAACTGCAAAACAGCAGCTGCCGGTCTAAATAGATGTCACGCGCGAGGCTTAAGGCATAAGGCTTGATGTCCAATTGATGGTTGAGTTGTGGGTGTTTGCCTCTATGAAACAAGGCGATGATGACTGATGCGTTGGAATGTTTCGCACGCTATGATCCACCGCAGATATGGAGCGAGCGGACGCGCGTTCACGGCCTGTAGCGCGCTATAATTCAGCTCGTTTAGGTGAAGGACGGGTCTGTATAGAGTAGACCACACTTGGCGGTCGGGTGTGACATGCTGTGTTGCACAAGTATCCGCACACTGTTACTGTAACAGCCTCTCCGGTCGCTGCTGTGAATATGGTACAGCGCGCGCACACACACACTGAACACACACTCGGTGTTATGTAACGAAACATCTCCAAACGGCCTATGGGAGAAATGCTGCATAGTTCTTCTGGCAACATGAGCCATCGATGAAGCGCTGAAATTATGCAGCATGCATATGTTATGGCGATGGCGAACAGTCGTTGATGTTCATGTAGGCTATACACGTCGATGCTCGCGTAAATATATATTTTTTCCCCTTATTTTTATTTTTTTATCTTATTTTATATATTGAGCTCATTTCCTAGATTAATATTATTTCTCATTTCATAGATTAATAGCAATTAGTTTTGTGACTGATGCGACATTGTGATCTCTACATGCATTATGTAATATCAGCGCGCGGCTGTTGAAATGTCGTGCAAATGTCCCGGAGGGAATACAGCACGATACGAGGGTGCACGTTACAGACACAAGCACATTTGTGCAGTGGGCTACTCCACGTTTGTATGGCCTCTACTAAAATAATGACTCAGGATAGATTGGCTGTGGGTGTTAATACGTACTGTTACTGTACCGTGTCATTAGTGCGTTCTAATGAGCGATGTTCGGTTCGTGAACGAATCCTTTTGATTCGGATCTTGTTCACAGAACGACAACTGACTCGTTCGTAAATCGAACTGAATCGTTCCAAAGCGGTTCTCTAGTGCAGAAGTAAGTTACGTTAATAACCATACTTTAATACGCAAAAATGCTCCTATAAAACGTTTTAAAGTCCCCATTAAATATAAATGGAATTTTGTTGGCTTTAATATAAATTAGCTTTACTGTTATCTCTAAGCTAGTGTGCTACAAAACAGTGACAAAATTCATATTTAGAAGATATAAGTGTTAAACTTAGTCGATGATTTTGATTAGATCGCTTCTCGTCAGATTTACTGTCCAATCAAATGCTCCCTAGAATCTGAAATGTCCCGCCCCCTACAAGCTGAAGTTGCTCTCACATGTTCACTCATTTTCTACATGGTAAATGGCACATAGTGCCCTATATAGGGGATAAGGAACGATTCAGACAGTGTAAATATGCTTTCCATTGGGGTGAATGTAGTCTGGTTTCATGCTAAGTGTCACATGAACCATCTCAGCTCCGGTCCAGAGACACGAGAGCACAGAGCGGAACATATGTGCGGATACCAGTTTTAATTACATTAAAACAACAAAAATGCTGTGCTGAACTAGCACACATGACAGTTATTAATGAAACGTAAAATAAAAAACACAATATGTGCCTATATGTCTTTACTGGAACGTTTTCGACTACATAATTTGGCACGTCAGGGACCACGTCATTACGTAAACAACCACTGAATCCTTTTTTGAAATGAACTTTTAAATGTTTCAAATGAACCGTTTGGAAGAACCGATTCACTGAGTCCGACTTCCCAAGTTCCTATCACTAAAATGCCCTATGCGAGTGAATACGCCAGTAAAATGCTGAACACAGACATTAACAAATTCCTGTTTGTCCGTCAATACCTTTAAACATCACCAGCTGGTCCAGATCCAGTTATGTGAGACAAATATGTGCTATGTGTTCATTTATTGTTAATTTATACATTCATTCTGCTGGTTCAAGCCTGCCAGGACTGAGTGATTGACAGCCGGATCCGTTTAAGTTGATCACGTCTTACCTCTGATTATCTGTCATTTTCTGATTAGGCAGGATATACCGGGACTGTTGCTTTCAGATTAAAGAAATGCAATGTGCTGCTACAGAATACGATTGTCTTCTAAATAACACTATACTATAAAAATGGAAGATAGAATAGTTAGGCAATGAGAATTAATGCGAAGTTATAAATTAATGATGAGCAGTCAGTTATACACCGTTGCCCAGGGCAACTGTCATTATTCAGATATATTTGACTGGATGCCACAACTGGCCAATGCAAATCAAGTATCCTAGAGAACAGTGTATTATATCTTCTTATCCAGTGATAGTTTTCATATGCAGTGTTGCAGTCACCAAAGCTTTATTTGCATGATTGAACATATACAATATTGCCAAACTGTATAAAATATGCATAGCACATACAAATACAAAGAATGGACTCTAGAATCTTCATATACATTTATAATGTACATGGTGATTTAAGATTAAACGGTTCATGACATGATAAATCAAATTTGCCTTGATCTTTTGACATATGAGAGGTCTTTGTGCCGTTAAACATCCTGTATGTTCAAAGCTCAAAGTGTCTTCCTCATAAACAAAGCATTTATTTAATCGAGCTCCAAAAACAGCTCGTTTTGATATTAAAGGATCTGTGACGTTATACAGGCAACATATATTTGCATATGACTGCCTCTCGAGCAAGACATCGATGAATAGTTTTACATTATCGTGCCATAGGCTCCGCCCACAGGCGTTCAGTCGCTTAACGGCTAAATTTGACTACACTGGATGTGGATGTCCATTATAATCACTGACGCTGTCTACACTGGATACAGTAGATGCATTTTCAATTTCTGGCATACTTAACGTGCTTGAGTCTGTCGACAACAGGACAAATGGACGTGTGAAAGAACGTTCGCTTTGACTCGTCCAGTTTAAACAGCTTATTTATGTCTCTGTACAGACTTCAGAAGGATCCCAGTGTCAGAAACAAGTGGATGGTTTATTTTAATGGCCATATGGATGTTGTGGATGGATTTTATGTTTTTTGGAGCATTTGACTGCTGATTGTTTTGTAAACGTGTCACAGTGTAATGGAGAGTTCGCAAAGAAACTTTTGTTGATGTTGAAGCAGTCAGCGGTAGGGCTGTGAAACGGTTAATCGCGATTAATCGCATCCAAAATAAAAGTTTGTGTTTACATAAAATATGTATGTGTACTGTGTATAATCAATTTGAAAATATAAATAAATAGTCACACCTACGCGTGTATATATTTAAGAAATATTTGCTTATATATACTGTATATATATATATATATATATATATATATAATATACAAATAACACATTTTTCTTAAATATATACATGTATGTGTGTGTATTTATTTATACAAAATAATACACAGTTCACACACATATATTATGTAAACACAAACTTTTATTTTGGATGCGATTAATCGCGATTAATCGTTTCACAGCCCTAGTCAGCGGTATTGGATCTGATAGCAGTGACATCACAAACCATAAATAAATGTTTTCTAACACTTACTCGCGTCCAATAACAAGTGGGCACTGATACTGTTTACAATGCAATGACATTAGCCAATCACAACAGTGGGCGTTTTCTGACATGCCTTAAAGGAGCCGCTCCTTAAAAACTGATCATTTTACACAGAATGAAGGTTGAAAATAATAATTTTCCCGCATATACTGTATTTTTTTGTTTGTTTGTGTGCAAAAAAAACCATTTATTAACATTATAAGCAAACCTAAAGGAACATATTAAAATAAAAATCCAAAATAAAAGTCAGGATCCCTTAAAAAAAAAAAAAGATGTTCTTTTATCATAATGCCTCATCCTTCCAGCCTTGGGACCCTAGAATAACTTTTAAAGCTCAAAATATCTTGAATGTAAAACTTGTATTTAATGTTACAGTTTCTGAGACAATTCGTCATATAACTGACGTTTTGGGACGTCTTTTGACCATTCGTCAATATACGACTTTTTAGGGCCCCCTTAAACGTCGGTAGATGACGTTATGGGATCCTAACTCTACCCCATACCTAAACCTAACCCTAAACCCAACTCGTCACCTAACTGACGTTAAAGGTAAAGCGTCAGTTGTATGACGACCCGGGATCGTCATCTACCAACGTTTAAGGGGGCCCTAAAAAGTCGTATATTGACGAATGGTCAAAAGACGTCCCAAAACGTCAGTTATATGACGAATTGGGATGAGACTGTGTTAGGTTTACTTAGGCATATTGCTATTAATCATTGGTGATAAGGAAGTGAAGTGTATATAGATTTAAGAGCTGCCAGTCATTGATTAGAATAACAGTGACAGTTTAGGGAAATGACCCTGGTGCTTTCCATATTTTTTGCGATTGTTTTATTGCTTAGTTAAGGTGCAGTGTAATTTCAACCTGTTAAATAGTGTTCCTGTCAGAGAAAGGGAATTTTAGACAATGTGAAAGCTTGTGTTGTGATAACCATCTACCAATTATGAAACCTTTGCATCCTTAAAAGGGATACTCCACTTTTTTTGGAAATAGGCTCATTTTACAACTCCCCCAGAGTTAAACAGTTGAGTTTTACCGTTTTCGAATCCATTCAGCCGATTTTCTGATATTTAGAAGAATATCAGTAACCAGACAGTTTCTGGTCTCATTGACTACCATAGTATATTTTTTTCCTACTATGGAAGTCAATGAGACCAGAAACTGTCTGGTTACTGACATTCTTCTAAATATCAGAAAATCGGCTGAATGGATTCGAAAATGGTAAAACCCAACTGTTTAACTCTAAGGTACTGTAATTGTAAAATGAGTCTATTTCCAAAAAAGTAGGAAAATGCTTTTGGAAGTCTTAATTCAACAGTGAAAATATCCAGATTCTGTAAATGTATTTTATTGTATCTCACATTGTTTCTATCGATGGTTTATCGTCTACAGATCTCGATGTTATGAAGATACAGTTGAACAGAGTATCAGTAAGAGATGTCCAGATCCATCTGGCCAGTCTACAGTAACTAAACGCAACCGGATTCCCTGATAGCCATCACTCACTTGTCTGAACTCCACATTTTTGCTTTCACTCATCCACTGCTCTAAATGAGTGTCCCGGACAGCAAGATCAGGGCTGGGTCGCGCACCAGAACCCACACAGGTAAAGAGATTCATAAAAAGACACAGATTCTGAATCTTCTCTGATGAGTGTGTTTGTAATAACTCGATTCAAATTTATTTAGATATTTTTTTCCTGATATCATAATGATAGTATTTAGTTGGTAGTTTGACATAATATTTGAATGGTAACACTTTACAATAATGTCTTATTTGTTAACTTTAATTAATGCATGAACTAACAATGAGTAATAAATATACCTATGTTAAAAGAAAAGTCTACTTAAAAATGAAAATTAAAAAAGTTATTAACATTATCTAAGATTAATAATATGCTGTAGAAGTATTGCACATTGTGTATGTGTCATATAATGTTTTTGAAAATAATGATCAAGATCAATTGTAAAGGATGTTCAGTATATTATTTCTTTTTGCTTATTGGCCACTACGCCACTTGACATTTCTCGTAAACTGCAAAAACGTTTTTCAAAACCACATTAAACCTACATGAGTACTTTTCTAAAGACCTGGCACAGTCTTTTAAACGTTTTTTGTTGTTGGTGTCTGACCCACATAAGCATGGTACAATGCCATCATACTCTGTCTCCGACTGATTTTCCCCACAGAATGTCCTGGATCAACGGCTTCCTAGTGGCCAGAGTGGATGATCGTAAGACCGTGTGGGGCGAGCGCAATGGCAAGAAGTCCAAGCGCAAGGTTGGCTCCTCTCTCTGCAACCCACGCTACATGAGCTGCCTGCGGGACGTGGAAGCCATGGAGCCTCCTCCCCAGCCGCCCCACTCCCAGGCCACCCGCTCTGGAGGAGGAGGAGGAGGAGTAGGAGGGACGGGCGGGGGCAACTTCGGCATGCGCTGCGGATGGCAGGAAGACCACTACGGGAAAGTCGGGGGTGGGGGGGAGGGGATGGGGCTGAAATCCGTGGACCTGGGTTTCGAGGACGGCGAGGTCAAGGGGCGGAAAGGTGGCGGCCCGGGTTGCGACGGCTCCAGCGACGACGCGGCCAGCGGGACGGGGTCAGTGACGGCGGCCGACTGCTGGCAGCGGGTGGTGCGCGTGTTCCAATCCAAGAAGTTCCAGTCGCGCAAACTGGAGCGGCTCTACCAGCGCTACTTTTTCAGGCTCAATCAGAGCTCCCTCACAATGCTGATGGGCGTCCTGGTGATCGTCTGCGGGGTCATGCTCACCTTCCACTGCATCCACGGGCCGCCCGACGTGGTCTACGCCTCCGTGCTCTCCGTGGCGATGGCCCTCTTCTTGGCGCTGATGGTGGTGTGCAACCGAAACGGGTTCCACCAGGACTACATGTGGATGGTCAGCTACCTTGTGATTGGAGTGTTAATTGTGGTGCAGGTGTTCGGGGTGCTGATGGTCGCCCCCCGCAGCGCCTCGGAGGGGATCTGGTGGTCCGTCTTCTTCATCTACATCATCTACACGCTGCTGCCCGTGCGGATGAGGGCGGCAGTGCTCAGCGGAGGAGTGCTGTCCTCCATACACCTCCTCACCACGTGGAGGATCAATCAGGAGGACGAGTTCCTCTGGAAACAGGTGGGTCCTGCTCTGGAGTCATCCATTTCAATTCCAACTAAGCTTCAGATTTGGTTTTGATCTATTCCTTCATTTTATTTGAGTGCATTTGACTTGAGTTAGGAAAGCTTTAAATGAATCCCATTTAAAATGAATGCTTGAGCTATAAAATTGCAGATGGTTTGGATGTTGCATCTTGCATTGTTTTTTGAGATCCCCATCAATGTGCCTTTTCAAGTGAAGAATATGTTAAAGATGTGAGACCTGCTGCATTCGGTTCCATTATTTTTGCTTTCAAGAAAACATAGTGTGAAAAAGCCCCGTTAAAAATGGTAATTGTTTAGGGGAAATGAAACAGTCGATCAAGTTTACATGATTTACAAGATGGATTTCCACCTTAATCAACAATTATATAAGAATCATGACAAATGTAAACATATATAAGAAAAAAAAAAGAAAAAACGTTATATCTTTCGCCACCAGGGCGCCGCTATTGTGCAGTATTCTAACATGTGACGTCACGCGGTTGGTTAGCTCTAGTTTAACAGGCTCTGGGCAGTGAATATCGCGACATCAAACTGTGTTTACACGAGTTTTGACCGCGAACGACTAATGTTAGGTACAGTCATTAGACTAAAAGACGACGTCTAATGTTATATGTTAAAGGGATACTCCACTTTTTTTAGACATTTACCACTGTCCCAGAGTTAAACAGTTGGGTTTTAGTGTTTTCGAATGTATTCAGCTGATTTTCTGATATTTAGAAGAATATCAGTAACCAGACAGTTTCTGGTCTCATTGACTTCCATAGTAGGAAAAAATATATACAATGGAAGTCAATGAGACCAGAAACAGTCTGGTTACTGATATTCTTCTAAATATCAGAAAATCGGCTTAATACATTCGAAAACACTAAAACCCAACTGTTTAACTCTGGGGGAGTGGTAAAATGAGCCTATTTCCAAAAAAAAGTGGGGTATCCCTTTAACAAACTGCACATAGAAACATTGTTCACGATGTCTGCCATCATATTCCCGTCTCGTCAACACCATGTAAGTTACGTTGCTATGGAAACGTTTTTCTGGAAAAGGGGTAATAGTGTCGACCACTGTGTTGCTCTCTGGGTTGCGTCGCTTCACCTCTCACAAACCCTCTCCCGTGGCCTTATGGGATAGTAAAGTGCCCATCATAGGTCATCCAGGTATTTTCTACCTGCTCTTTTATATGAGTACTGTGAATTCAGATGTACTACTTTTGTCACATGCCACGCCTACTATATAGTAGGGAACTATGTGATTTCGGATGCAGCCTTTATCAACTAACACACATTAAATAATTTCCATCCCTAATGATACCTGTTCTAATCCTAAAGGAAAACAGTTTTGCTTCAGTGTGTTGTTAACTTGAGAGATTTTGATGCAGAGCAAATAAACAGTACTTATATATATATATATATATATATATACTCAGTACATATTTCATTATAAACAATATATCTTTACACATACACAGCACTTCCATTTTATCTATGTTTAATGAGGTTTGACTACTCATTCTGTTTCTGTATTTACTGCCCTTGCCTTGGAAGTGTTTAGCATTAAAGCCATGCTATATTGTACAGTGTCAATAATGCAAATACTCAGAATTGAAATCCACCGTGGTAATCAGTAACCTGATCATATGGCACTGAGTTGGTGGTAAAAGTTGCAGACAGTGCTGTTTTGAATGTCCTATTGTTTTTGTCTGCTAATAATGATTTCTTGTCAGTGTGTTGTGATAATTCTATTAATAGGTAACTTGTTGGTGAGGTAGCCATTCTTTTAGAGAATTGATTCTGTCAAACGTCATGTTTACACACTTTCCTAGTAAATGTTTTCTGCTTTCACGCTGGTATTGACCCAACTTAGCTGACAATCTCTGTATGATTGATGTATGTACAGACCAGGGATATTTCCCAAAAGCATTGGAGTAGATCATAGAGACTTTTGGTGCCAATGGTTTCTACAATCTATTTGGCTTTTGATGCATTTGGGAAACGTAGCCCAGGATGACCCATATAACTTGGATGATAGCACGTACATAAAATTGCTGAAATTAAACACTATTTCCCTATAATTTGTACTCATGATGCGCTAAAATATTTATTTCTGCTTATCAACAGATGTTGGTCTCAAAATTGATCAACTTGGCCATTATATTAGCCTGTCATTTGGTTAAACCATTCATGTATTCACAATTTTTTTTCTACATTCTCACTCTGTGGCAAATGTTCCTACAGAAATTGTGCAATGCAAACACCTAGCTCATGGGTTTCAATAGTTTACACAAATGTTAGCATTTTACCCCTTGAAATCCCTTTTTAGGGTCTCCAAACTACATTAACCTGTCAGAAATGTTGCATGAAGCACATTTTTTGAAATGCTGGTATCTGGTTGGCTGAGATGTCTTTGGAGGTGGGGTTTTAGAGAGAGGGCGTGTTGTTGAAATAAGCAAAATGGTGGAATTTACAAACCGGTTCACAGCTAAACTTCTCTGAATAGGCATTTGGTGCTTTTATCTGCGATGTATTTGTAAATATTAGCATGTTAGCATTATCTGTAGCGCATGTGTATTGCTAGCATGTTTGAAAGCGCTGTGCCAGTGCCAGGCTTTGGCTGTGCTATGTGGCCGCAGTGTGTTGTTGTGAGTCAATCCAAGGACCTCGGGGGTAGGATGAAGGTCAGGGAGTGTGGCTGAATGAGCCGCCCCGGCAGAGCAGATCCTTTTCTCTCCTCGCGCTCCTCCCATGAAAATATCAGCATCATGTTAAGCACTATCACCCAGGCCTCTGTGCTCCTACACAAGGGACGCTTTGTACTTTTCTCCCGGGTGTGTGAGTGAGGAGTTTTTTGGGACATGAGGAGGTCATGGTTGTGTATAAAAGGAGGGAGTGTGAGGTCTTGACCTTAGGGTCACTGTACGGCCTTAGTGCACTGTGAAACTGTTTACTTCTACTGTACAAAGTAGTGGGAGAGAATGGGAACAGGAGGTCATTTCATTATAAACAATCAGGAAGACAAAGCAGAATGCTTGGCCCCATTAATGCAGGAAGGAACGCTTGCTTAGAAACACATTTCCATCCTTTAATTAAAGCACTGTTTAGCAGATCTCTGGAGCCCGGTCTCATGAAAGTTCGTATCCATAGAACGAATGTTATTTCTCGTGCGATTTATACTCCAAAAATAGTTTTTGTGTCTATACACGAATCCGACGAGGGTTCTGTGTAGGCTGCCATCTTGTGGCGACGCCATTACTGAGCTGTTACCGGTATGTAAACAAACCTCCATGATAACCTAAGGGGTGATAACGCACCCTCGATGACAGCTAGGCAGGGGGGAGTTTCCCGAAAGCATCGTTAGCCAACTATGGTCGCAAGTTCCATCGATACCAATAGACTTCAATGGAAATTACGATCAACTTGCAACCATAGTTGGCTAACGATGCTTTTGGGAAACACACTCCAGAATGACTTGTTGGGTTGATGATGTTAGACAGTGGCCACAGTCACAGATGAAGGTACAAACAATCTTACAGATTATTTTTGAAAATAGCTTGACAAGCTAGCTAGGCTAACTTTAGCTAACGAGGAAACTTTAAAAAGATCTTTCCATTTGGCAACAATTAATAAATGAATGACATCGAATAAAACGAATTTATGTTTTTCATTTGTGTCCATTATTTATCTCATTTTCACATTGCAAAAGGCAAGGGTAAGGTACTGCTAGAAAGTTTAAACAATATCGACCAATTAGTGTTTTAAACCATGGAAAGAGGTCAATATAACAGCAGGAGAACAATTATGTCACATAACGTTATCATTAGCTCAGGAAAGATATTTAATGACCATAGCATGTTATTCAATAGAAAAAATAGCTAGAGAGGAGATTTTGCTGAGCACTATATTACATATTTATTATATTTTTTACTTGTGTCAAAAAACTGCATTATATTTAATTTAATTTAATTTAATTTATTTTAAACCTTTAATAATACCAGCAGATTGTGCCCTCTATGTTTACAGCGTTAGGTGAGATATTTTGTTTCCAAATATTAATACCCAAATAGTCAATATTGAATCAAAATCGGAATCAAATCACAAAAACGGAATCGAAATTGTATGTAGTTCACAATGTTTTCTCTTCCAAATTGAAATTTTACTGCCGCCATTGAAACCATTTATAACGCAACATGTTTTCCCACTCCAGTTGTAACGTTAGTGACCGTCGTAAATCGCGGGCTGTTTATACCAGTGGACGCTAGTTGCAACTAAAACAATAGGAGGCAATGGCGCAACGCTACCCAGCAACAGCTCAGTTATGGCGCCCGATTACTTCTGGTAGTTTCGGCGGATTCGTCTATATGATACGCAGTTTTCGCATGGATATGATACGCACTTTATGCCGTGTAATGCGCACGAACTCCCCACCCCTCCCCCCAAACCTACCCAAGGGGTTTTCAGTGCGTAGCATATGCACGCAAAACCATTTTTGGCGTAAAAATGGCACAAGAAATGACATCTGTGGTATAGATACGCACTTTCATGAGACTGTGTTGGATCTCTGTGAGGACTTCTTATAGTGGAAGATTGTATATTATATCTGGATTATTTGCGCTAGTCCCCAATGTTTGCAGTACGCCTGTGCCTTTTATCGGAAGCCTTAACATTTGATTAAGTCAACACATTAAAATGACTCTCCTTCCTTTTCCTGAGATAAAACTATGTATATCTGCTCGAGTTGGCCTTAGGATATTAGTTTTGAGACATTGAGCAGAGGACCATTCTTTAGAGAGAATCATTGAAAGTTGAAATGATATTCTTTGTTCAGCTCAGTTGATTTACACAGAAAAAAAAATGTAAACTCTTCCCTGCATTTCTAAAAACAAACAAACTCTGTTGACAGTCAAGAAATTACAATAGAAGTCTATGGGGTAATAATAACAGAGTGAGTCATTTCTATACACAAGCTCTTTTGTTTGTTTTTCTGAGAGGAATTATTTTCTGTGCTAGTTGATAGAGCTTAACTTTGTTTTGACCTACTATTCTTTCAAGGTTTTTTTGACATGTATTGCCCTTATCGAAGTCGCTGTCGGTTGTGCTCTTTTTTCTAAGCCATCGAGATTGTGATTAGTTGTTCATGCAATGTTTGGACTCCATAGGAACCAGAAACGGTTTTGTTTTTCACTGAGGACAAACACATGAAAATACAAGATGAACTTTGGGAGGGAGATTAGATGAGGAGTATCTCTCTCTTATCATTTTCAAAGACATTCGCTCAATGAAAATTCATCATTTATTCACCTTGATATTGTTTGTTTCAAAGTGACGTTCTGTGGAAGACAAAAGTAGATATTTTACTATAAGCCCAGAATGCTCTTTTTTTCACTTTACAAAAATATGGCTGTGCTTTAAAAATAGCACAAATATGGGTCCGTAATATTGTAGTTAATCTTCCAAGCCTTCCAAAGCTATACAATAGTTTTGTGCCAAAGCTGTTATTATGAGGATTATGCTTAGTGGCGCATGTCAATTTTTAGATGTTTTATTTATTATTATTCCAAATCTATTTCCTACACACCATCATACAAATTCATACAAAATTGTAACTTTGTGAAACACTTGCTTTTTGTTGTAAGATTGGGTTGGATGTTTAGCTGATTTATATTTATGTTTGGATATTATGATGAATAAAGATGTCCATTTTAAACCTGGCCTATAAAATAATAGTCAGATAATGATTTAATGAGTTTATGGAACATTTAGACACAAAAAATACATCAGGCTTTTATGGCTCATATTAAATGCCTACATTAAAAATATTGTTGGTTTAACTAAAAAAAGTAAGTAATCTGGTTGCCTTAAAATTTTAAGTTGATTTAACTGGAAAAAGTGAGTTAATACAATGAAGGATATTGATTTAATCATCAGAAACTCAAAATAATAAGTTATCTGAACTAAATAAATTATTTAAGTTGATTTGACAAAAGAAAAAATGTTGTGATAACAAATCTTGAAAAAAGTCCAGAGGCCCAAACAATTTGCAATTTGGTGCAGTTGTTATTATAGGGTCAAAAAGTAAGCTTTTATAAATCTTTCACGAAATCCATACAAAAATCAGTTGCTACTCAAAATCTCCCAATAATATGTCTTCGTAAAAGGATATTTACTGTAAATGCTTAGTTTTAATGTCAAAGCTCTGTAGTTTTTTGGGGGTTGAGAGATGAACAATAAATATTCCTCCAAATCCTGATGGATCAGATTTAATACTCACATTTTAAGATGATTTTCATGATTTCATGCTTTAGTTTGGTAAGTGTTCATCTCGAAATACTAAAAATATAAAAGAAATTCTTACATTTACTTTACTGTAAAAAAAATATTTTCAAGATTTGTTATCACAACACTTTTTTGTCAAATCAACTTAAATAATTTATTTAGTTGAGATAACTTATTATTTTGAGTTTCTGATGATTAAATCAATCTCTTTCGTTGTATTAACACACTTTTTCCAGTTCAATCAACTTCAAATTTTAAGGCAACCAGGTTACTTTTTTAAGTTAAACCAACAATATTTTTTACAGCGCAGTAAATATTTACCATCAAAAAGACACATGCATCAATGTTTTTACATTTATACTAAAATTCCCTTTACTTGCTAAAAAATATGAACTATTAATCAGTAGCAGAAAAGTAGATTCTGTGCAACATTTTGTAGCAAAGTTTTGATCATGTTGATAATTTAGAGCCCTTAACTCATATATTAAATGTTAAACAGTGGGCTTTATAATTTTTGACATGAAATTTGTATTCGTAAAATAGAAAATATTTCCAATGGATTAAAAATCATTCAAAATGACTTGTGTGTGATAAATCCTAATGCTATATTAGAAAAGAAAAATACCCACTTAGATCGCAAAATACTTTATTTAAAAACCTGTAAATGGGTTTACCTTATTATTTTATTTTATTTTTTTTACTAGGATGGCTACAAGGATAGACAACGATAACTTCCCTGTCATGTACATCTGAAACTACCACCTTGTTTTTTTCATAAATATTTTCAACGTGACCTTTGTTGTCAGTCAATTTCTTTAGGAAGAGCAAGCTCCGATGACACGTGCACTTATCTCTAATAGGCTGAAGCGGACCTGAGTGTAGGTTTCTCAGAAAGCTGCAGTGTTATACAGGCCAATTTATCCTGCAGTGTGGACACTGCATCCAGGCATTTCCCCTTTCCTCTGTGACTCATTAAACCAGCACACCATCCCTGCTGGTTCTGCTGCTGGAGCATTTGTGTGTTTCTGCCTTCAATAATCTGTGATCTGAGACATACCGTCTGTTTGCAGCCGTCCCGGCGGTTAAAACTGACCACAAGAATTACAACTGTGTGCTGTTAATACCGCACCATAGATAGGTCCTATATATAGAACAACTCATACAGTCGTAAATCTATTTTTAAGCCGTGCACGTGCATGCACTCTTTCTCTCTCTTACAGATTAATTGTAGTACATTGACGTGGAAGGGGTGTTTGGATGCTAGGCTGATGACTCGGAGTCTTATATTAGCACGTATAATTTTCATGCCTTGTTTTTTCTTTTGTTTTGTCTATATGTATGTGTATTTGCATGCATGTGTGTTGATGGCAGCAACACAATGCTTTGGTGTGTGTGTGTGAGCTTGAGTGCATTAGCCTTATTGTTTAAAGGGATAGTTCACCCCAAAATAAAAATCCTGTCATTATTTATGCATTTATAAGTAAAATTCATGAGAAAAGTATCAATGTCACATGATTCATGAACAAATCGTTCTTTTCAATTAATCGTTTGATCTGGTTCACATTTCAATTTGCATGATTCGTTGATGAACTGGACTGATCCAGTTCTTCAGTTCTTCAACAATGAGACATGACGTGAGTGAGTAAACAGTGACAGAATTCCCATTTTGGGATAACTTTTTTTTTTCTTTGTCTTTTTTTAGTTTAGTATTGTTTTTTTTTTTCCAAATGAGGAAACTCTTGAACAAGTAGGTCAGTCTCATGGGTGTGTCATGACTTTCTAAATATTGGTTTTATTATTTGACTGTTTTGACGTGAGATATCATCTAACCAACTTACAAGGAACTTTGGCTAATGTTCTGGCAAGGTTCTCTCTTTAGTTATGGAAGCTTGTTTCCGCCACTGAATAAAAATAAATAAATAAATAATTGTGACTTTTTATCTCACAATTCTGACTTTATTTCTCAGAATTTGGTGATATAAAGTCAGAATTGCGAGATATAAAGTCAGAATTGGGTGATATAAAGTCGCAATTCTGAGAAAAAAAGACAGAAGTGCGACTTTTAATCTCACAATTCTGACTTTTTTTCTCACAATTGCAATTCTGACTTTATAACACATAATTGCGAGTTTATATGTCGAAATTCTGACATCTTTTGTCAGACTTATCAGGCCAATTCTAAGGGGAAAAAAGACTAGTTTAAATCTCACATTTCTGACTTTATATCACGCAATTGCGACTTTATGTCAAGCAATTCTGACTTTATATCTTGCAATTCTGACATTATAACTCACAATTCTGACTTTATATCACGCAATTCTGACTTTATATCTCGCAATTCTGACTTTATATCTCGCAATTCTGACATTATAACTCACAATTCTGACTTTATATCTCGCAATTGCGACTTTATGTCAAGCAATTCTGACTTTATATCTCGCAATTCTGACATTATAACTCACAATTCTGACTTTATATCACGCAATTCTGACTTTATATCTCGCAATTCTGACTTTATATCTCGCAATTCTGACATTATAACTCACAATTCTGACTTTATATCTCGCAATTCTGACTTTATATCACGCAATTCTGACTTTATATCACGCAATTCTGAATTATATGTCGCAATTCTGACATTATAACTCACAATTCTGACTTTATATCACGCAATTCTGACTTTATATCTCGCAATTCTGACTTTATATCTCGCAATTCTGACATTATAACTCACAATTCTGACTTTATATCACGCAATTCTGACTTTATATCACGCAATTCTGACTTTATATCTCGCAATTATGACTTTATATCACGCAATTCTGACTTTATATCACGCAATTCTGACTTTATATCACGCAATTCTGACTTTATATCTCGCAATTCTGACATTATAACTCGCAATTCTGACTTTATATCACGCAATTCTGACTTTATATCACACAATTCTGACTTTATATCACGCAATTCTGACTTTATATCTCGCAATTCTGACATTATAACTCGCAATTCTGACTTTATATCACGCAATTCTGACTTTATAACTCGCAATTCTGACTTTAAAACACGGAATTGCGACTTTATATCTCACAATTCTGACTTTATAACTCGCAATTCTGACTCGTTGGTCAAGAGTACTCTGTAAACGCCGGAGTACGATCATGCAAAATGCCTTCCCGGGCACTGAGAGGAGGATGGTATTTTCCCTTTCTTTGGGATCATGACTATCACTGCTCTTCACCAGTCTTCTGGGACTTCTCCGTCTCGCCAACACTTGTTGAATAGCATCTGCTATTATTTGGCCAATGTGTTTAAGGATCTCCGCTGGTATGTCGTCCAATCTTGCTGTCTTGTTCTTAAGACTTTTGATCGTGATTTTTACCTCTTCTATGGTGACCTCGCCAGTGTTCACTAGTAGCATTCATTTGAAAGAAGCAGTCAAGCAACAGGAGGGGAAAGTAACTGTATCAAAACTGTATCAATAGCTTGTTTTCACGTGACGTCACGCCACTGCGTTGCCATGGCGCGAAACGCAGATGGAGGGCAGGAAGTGATTTCTATATTTAGGAAGCACTATAACACACTCAAAATGCCTATGTTTTGCGTCGTTTATGGTTGCTCAAATCAATCAAACCACGAGTTTGATTTTTTATCAAAAAGTTTTTATCGTGTGCCCAAAGTTGTTGTTCATAAGTAGGGTTGGGTATCGAGAATCGAGTATCGATTGGAACCGGGACTAACTTTTCGTTTTTCCCGGAATCGTTCAAAAGTTAAAATATCGATTCCTAGTTTCGATATTCACAGTCCGCCGACCAGAAGGAGAAACCGCTGAACAACACCAACGAAGAAGCGTCTACCGGAAGTTCTGGCATAACTGTGCGAGTCGAACATGAGTAGCTTACGTCGGCGGTCCAAAGTGTGGCTTCACTTTTCTAAAAATAACGAAATCTCGGCAAAATGCAAAATTTGTGACAAAAGGAGTATTTCCTTCAGAAAGACCGTTGGTTAGCAAGGTTAGCTAAACTTTTTTGACCCTGCCTCTTAAAAGAATCGGAATCGAGAATCGTTGGGAACCGGAATCGAAACAAGGAATCGGAATCAGAATCAGAATCGTTCAAATTCAAACGATACCCAACCCTATTCATAAGGGGGAAAATACAAGAAATTGACAGAAAAACACCGAGAAAAATGCCTTGCAAACCTGCGGTCGGGAGGAGACGAATGGGAAAATGCCTGTGTGTGTGTGTGTGTGTGTGTGTGTGTGTGTGCAGTGATCACTACATCAAATGTGAGTTAATACATTATTTATATGGCTTATAATTACATTATTCAGGTGTTTAAATACACTTACTGTATGTTGCCGTTTGTGTAACGTACCAGTTTCCGAACTTTGTAAAGTCAAAGTATGTCTGTAAGACGAGTCAGTTGCTGATATCTACAGCCTCGATGGCAGGCAAATCTCTCAATTCAGTTGAAAATCGGTCCTCTTCATAACGTAAGGATCACGTCCAACATATGTTTCGATTTTCTGTTTATATATTTCTCTTGTAATAGCGTCTAAAGTAGTACAGTACGGATTTTCCTCCATCTCGTCCATTGCGCTCTTCACTCCTTGCCCTCCATCTGCATTCCACGCGTCAACACAATCACGTGACTGCAAACCACCTATTGCACTCGATTTTAAAGATGCAATCCTGTTCCAGTGCAATTAAAAAAGTCACAGTGCGACATTGTGCGCACTAAAGAGAAAAGTTTTAGCTGTAGATATGGCCTGTTGAGGCATCTGTGCCTTTGTTTATTTATTATTTATTTATTTATTTCCATGATCTAAAGTAAGTAGTGTGTAGGTCTACTTGCATTATTATGCTGTTATATATATTCAGTGACATTAAATTGTCTTAAAATGACAATAATATTGTTCATCGCAATTATTTCTGGGACAATGTTGTACAACAAAAGTGTCAGGCCTAGATCTCGTTGAAATATACAAATTCTACCATTTGTTCTGGTTCCAGCCAGGAGAAATCCCATTTGATTTGAGTTGGTTTACTTGGGGAACTTCCTTTCTCTTCCTGTCTAGTATTTCATTGTGACAGAGTTTCCTTTAGGACCATGTCATGAATACACTCTGGCTGGAGACTAGTGAGATGGATCTTAAATCTAAATCTGACCAGTGTGACATTATGATATATAGGGCACATTTCAGCAATAAAATGGGTGAAATTTTCCCATGCTTGCGTGATGCCAAACCTAAAGACCAGAATATCATCTTTCTTTAGAAAATGTTAACAATAATCTTCTATTTGCAATTGAAGTTGAGTGGTTGACTTTTATCAGATGTGTTATTGTAAAAAAAAGTGGCATTACTGCAGTGACACAGTGGACAATTCTGTTTGAAAACATGGTCATGATTATCTTAGATCTGAATTTTATTATTTTAATAGATTTTTTAGAGATTGTGCTTACTGTATTTGCTTATTTTAGTTGTTTCTTTTTTCGGTTTGTTATCTGGGATGTATTCCAGAAATCTTACCGTCACATATACCCTGAACTCTCTGTTTATTAACCCAAACCTTGCTTACTCGGGATATGTCGGTTCCAGAATTCCTGTTAAGAGGTAGTTTATTCAACCTCACTTAGTAAAAGTTAGATGTTATAGGAAGAAAGAGGCGGGAACCGGCGAAACATTCGAAGACTTTAATAAACGTAAAATAAACAAATACAAAAGCCCCTCGCGGACGACTGCTGTCACATATAACAAAACACAACATAAATCCAGGCCTGCCCTCTCACATTCTTCACCGTAGTCAGTCCTCCTTTTATGATTCCACTCCTCTGTGAGAGATACGAGACTGGAACTTTGTGCAGGTGTCGCTCATTATCAATCACGCCACCGACCTTGCATCGTCCTCTCTTCCCACGGCCCTCGACCTCGTCCTGCTCGCCACACTCCTGTTGGTAACCCAGAGCTAAGTCATGCGCTTGGTGTGCACAAAAGGATATTCGGTGCATCCGAAATCGTGTACTGTCTGAGGAGGCCCTACTTTTAAATTTGAATTTAATTTGTGACCGTTAAAAATTATGTTATACTATATAAAGTATGGATATGGGTAATATGAATGAAATTCAGTTGTACTACATTCGCCATGTTAAAGGGATACTCCACTTTTTTTGGAAATAGGCTCATTTTACAACTCCCCCAGAGTTAAACAGTTGAGTTTTACCGTTTTCGAATCCATTCAGCTGATTTTATGCTTTTTTTTTTTAAGAATATCACTAACCAGACAGTTTCTGGTCTCATTGACTTCCATAGTTTTTTTTCCTGCTATTCCGGTTGAAACTGTCTGGTTACTGATACTCTTCTAAATATCAGAAAATCGGCTGAATGGATTCGAAAACGGTAAAACTTGACAGTTTAACTCTGGGGGAGTTGTAAAATGAGCCTATTTCCAAAAAAAATGGAGTATCCCTTTAACTGTTATGTGACCTCCCAGCATCAATTGGGTTGCTTCAAATCCATTTAAAA
This sequence comes from Cyprinella venusta, assembly GCA_038021265.1. Classification (NCBI taxonomy): domain Eukaryota; kingdom Metazoa; phylum Chordata; class Actinopteri; order Cypriniformes; family Leuciscidae; genus Cyprinella; species Cyprinella venusta. Next base: position 9,961,215 of record CM075883.1, on the reverse strand, counting down.
TTCTCTCCTGTGCCCTCCTGGGATAGTAAAGTGTCCATCGAATGTGTTCACATTATACAGAAAATGTCCAGTAACAAAAAAGACAACCGTTTAATTGCATATCAATATTGTGTGAGATTGGGATAGGGTTAGTTCACCTAAAAATGAAAATTCTGTCAGTATTTACTCACCCTCATGTTGTTCCAACCCCGTATGACCTTCGTTCATCTTCGGAACATGAATTAAGATATTTTTGATGAAATCTGAGAGCTGGATCGCTCCTCCATACTAGTCCATAGGCTTCTTGAGGGATTGAAACTTGCGGCCTCGAAAAGTCATTAAAGACATCGTTAAAATAGTCCGAGTGACTACAGGGGCTCAATATTAACTTTATCAAGCGACGAGAACACTTTTTGTGCGCAAAACCAAACGTAAATATCGACTTTATTTTAACTATTCATTTCCTTCTCTATGGGACTCTAGTCAGTTAACGTAGTGTAATTGCGTAGAGCTACGTCACACGTAGGCTCACTATTGGCCGACGCTGGTCATGTGTGTGATGCGTGTGACGAACAACAACAGATCATACGCTGTTAAACTAGTGACCTGACTCGAGGCCCATAGAAAAGGAAATGAATAGATGAAATAATTTTTTTATTATTATTTGTTTTTGCGCACAAAATTGTTCTCGTTGCTTGATAAAGTTAAGATTGAGCCACTGTAGTCACTTGGACTATTTTAACGATGTCTTTAATAACTTTTCGAAGCCGGAAAGTTTCAATCCCTCAAGAAGCCTATGGACTAGTATGGAGGAGTGATCCAGCTTTCAGATTTCATCAAAAATATCTTAATTTGTGTTCCAAAGATGACCGAAGGTCTTACAGGGTTGGGACAACATGAGGTTGAGTAAATACTGACAGAATTTTCATTTTCAGGTGAACTATCCCTTTAATGTTTGTAAGGTAAAACAAAGGAAAGATTGGTTTATTTTATAGACCTTATGCGAGGCTGTGAGGGATAAACATACTGTGTTTTTTATGGCATCCACTATAAAAAGCTGCTTAAAGCTCCTAGATAACTTAAATGTTCACAGCTCATGTTGTCTGGAGTTTTTCCTCTGACATTTCTTGGAAAGAAGTTTCGTCAGCAGAACGATCCATGAACACATGAAATAACAGTACAACCCACTGAAGAGATGCATGTCTATCCCTCACAGCCTCACTGAGGTTATCCGTTTACTTATCCATAAACTTACCTGGGTAATATGTTGCATAACCTGCTTTCAGGAATAACCCATAAATCATATTTGCATATGGACAGGGTCTGTACATATATGTAGTGCAGAAATTGTTATATTGCAGTATGTAGTTATGCAGTTCTAGTATTTTACAGAGAAGGGGATGCTGGAAGGTGTTTTAATTTTAATTCTTTTATTTAGTATTTATTATTAATTTATATCTTGTAAAAACAAGTTAGAACAAGTAAACGGTGATAATGAAAGAGGATATAAAAAAAACAAAGACCAAACTGAAGAGTGTTAGACTATTTTACTTCCTGTGGGAATACAGTCATACTTCTCTTTCTTGCTTTTTTCTTTCACAAATTTTCACTCTTTCCATCCATCTTCTGAACCTATGAGCTGGTGTCTTCTCTCTGAAAGCAATTAGCACACAAAATACACAAGGCCCAAACAAACATGTTCACACGTACACAATAGAATCTCCTGTTTCCTCCGGCCAACACCCTCCCTGAGGGCTCTGCGCTTCGAAACACAACACACATCAGCTGTTTCGTGTGAGCTTGTGTGTGTGTGCGGGCGAGTGAGTGAGTGAGAGAGCGAGCTGGCAAAACTGAATTACATTTCTCAGTTCAGACCTTTTATTAATTACAATCATGTTAGAAGTTTAAATGAATTATGTGGAAATGTTTTCCACAATGCACTGACCACAGCCACAAAAACGCCTTTTTGTATTCTCTGGGGAACATTTGTTAGTTTGTTGCCTTTTCTCAGTCTTTCTGTTTTCAATTTAGCTTTTGAGTTCATATTTGTTAGATGGTGTCATGTTTGGTTTGGTTTTATATATAAAAATGTTAAATGTTGTTATTATTAACTAAAACTATTTAAAAAACACTAATTTGTTTATTGAAATGAAGCTAAAGATGTTTAATATAAAATTAAATGTATAAAAAAACTTAACATTATAAATGTTTTTAAATTAGAAAAATAACTGAAATAAGTTTATGTTGAAGTAACTAAAACTAAAGTTAGAATATAACTAACAAAATGACAAGCTCAAAACAATATTACTGAAACTAAAAATAAATTGAAAATAAATATTTAAAAAGCTAATTCAAACGATCAATACTAGTAGTATATCTCTAAAAAACATTATTTATATTATTTACATAATTTATATGTATACAAGTAAACCAAATGCTTTGGTCACCTGATTTATTGTTTTGATGTGCTATAGAATATTTGATTCTATATATGATAAATTACTTCTTAATATTTCTAAATACTCCAGAGTATAATGTTTACTATTTAAAAAAATATATATTATGAGAAACACCACATTAATAAATGATAACCATTTCAAACAGAAGTACGCAACATCTGGTCATGTGACCAACTGTACCAAATGTAGCTGGTCATCTAGGCTTCATAATTCATACAGTATTTGCATCCATACTATATAGCATAGAAATACTAGCATTGCAGTAAGTAGCTGCAGCGCTAGAAGGGCATGCTGGGAAGTGTAGTCTGCATTAGTGTGAACATGCTACTCTCTTCAGTGTTTCTGTATTGAATAACTCCTGTCTCCAGCACCACTGCGGATATGAGGAATGTTTCAGCTGTTGATTCTAGAGGATTTACATCTAGTTTCATCCAAAAGTTGTTGTCTTTTTAGATACTCTTATTTCCCTTTTTATAAACAGAGTCAGAGGGGGATTATGGGATGGGTGTGGTGCCATGGCAACTGTTCACATTTTGACACACCTCATTTTGAGAGCGTAAGGAAATACTTCAGATGTGAACTTAAATGATAAGAAATCATTTATGAATTGTCTGATGTGTGTTTTAAAAGCATTACTATCTACCTATGGCAGAACATGAGGAAATAAACTTTAAAGTTGTTTCAAACTAAAGTTGTTTTGATCAACATTAGGCTTATCTGTTGACCAGCAGGCCGGGGTTTCTCTGACTGTGCACTTTGCTATCATGGAAGTCGTTTTATTTTGTGCCATATGCAGAATAAGAGATTCCAGAGATCCTGCTGTACAGGCTTGCTCTAGCTGTCCGTGTGCTCTTTCATTTCCTCTGGGGACTAAGCCCTTTTTGGTCCGTTTTCTCTATTTTTACATTTGGGCTTATAAACTACAGTATATGTAATGGAGATGGAACACTTATGTGTTTGGTATCTATGGATGCAGAAGACCCTAAGCTAACATAAGCATGCATGTAATGTGTTTATAAAGGGAGTATGAGTGAAGTATGTACAATATACTAGAGAATTTCAAAAACGGAAATTCGATTTGTCATTTATTTCTGAAAATCACACCACACAACAAAAGTGATCAGTTTTTGAACAAAAAAATATTTGTCAAAGCCTTTGCTTGACAGACACGTGTAATTGTTAAATAAAATGTGTAAAGAACAATGAAAAGTCTAACTTTATTTACAAATAGTCCCAGGCATTTTTCTCAGGAATGCTTAGGATTTTCTAAGCAATGCTTTCTCCTCGTCACTCTCCAGTAATTGAGCCTGTTCCACCATAAATCGTTTACTGCTTTCCATCATAAAAGTGCTAAAATAATAAATAATGCTATAATTATATATATATATATATATATATATATATATATATATATATATATATAATTATAGCATTATTATATATATATATATATATATATATATATATATATATATATATATATATATATATATATATATATATTAGGGCTGTCAAACCATTAATCGCGATTAATCACATCCAAAATAAAAGTTTGTGTTAACATAATATATGTGGGTGCACTGTGTATATTAATTTTATAAGTATAAATACACTCACATGCTTATATATTTTTAAGAAATATTTTCATGTATATACTCTATATAGATTTAGATATAATTTATATGATATGTAAATACAAATATTTTATATATAAATAATATTTTTTTCTTAAATATACATGCATTTGTGTGTATTTATATATATACAAAATAATTATACATAGTGCACCCACATATATTATGTAAAAACAAACTTTTATTTTGGATGCTATTAATCGCGATTAATCGTTTGACAGCTCTAATCATATAAATCTCAGTGTGCTCTCGCTCCGTAAAGCCTTTGTTTATACTCAACGCGTCCGTTCGCTTTCTGTCGTCGTCTCCACTCGACGCTCTTTGTGTCATATCCCTTACTATATAGTACCACCCCTTGCAAGGCTACAGAGTCCTCTGATTTGCTAGAATACGTCATGGTAACCTTCCCCTTATTGGGTAAGAAAAATATTTCTCCGCCGGCAATTTTTCCATTGTTTGTTGCTCGTGAATCTGCCAAACAACTTTGATTTCATTGGCCTTTGACATAGTGGTGTTGCGCAACAAGAAAGTGTGTATACAAGCTGGGTAAGTTATCACTGTTTTCAGCGGAATCCGAGGAAGACGGCAAAAAAGACTGCACCTCTCTCTATCATGAATAGTTTTTAAGATAATTACACATTTGTAAAAGTATGTCATTTTGGGCGGTACCGCCCAATCCGTCCCCAGAGGGTTAAAAAGACTTTTTAATGACAACACAGCACTTAGTAACACAGCAACTAACCCTAACATAACATACATTCGTTTATTTCTAATATCATAATATTTGAACATTTGTCCTGTTTTATCGTAATTATTATCGACGGCTCTAGCAGGACGTTTTTCAGTGATACACTACGTAGTTTGCTGCACATTATGAGATGTTGCAACTGTAATTCCTGAACATCAGCATTAACAAGTGCATATCCATCAACAAACTGATTATTTTACTTGTACTTATTTATTTACCGAGTATTTTTCTCATTTATTTGGGTGAACATGTGGAAACTGTATCAATAACACTGCATACATCAGCCGAGCTTTAGCCTGAATGACTGGTGTAACAAAAACATTGGTAAAACAAATCTTACATGCTTTATCTTTCCTCAAAGTAGTGAGAACGACAGACAATCTGCATTAATAGACACAGTTTTAGGTAATAGTGGCCCACAGCTGATAAGTTAGCAGGAGACCTACACAATATAAAACTCAAAGCTAAGTATTTTGAACACTGTCTTTCAAGAGCAAGCGGTCTGCGAATCCTGCATTGAACTCCGAGATTTGTGAAGCAGTCGTCATTAAGTAAAGGGAACACAGCAGAAGTTTAGGATTACACTGCTGTGGTATCTGGTAAAGATGAACTTTAACCACTGATTCTTCACATGCTCGTCCTTGGGCAGTGAAAAAAACTGGCTTTACCTTGAGATTGTAGAGCACAGCGTCTTCTCGACATGATGCTGTCCAGTGTCCACAGGAATCAGCTACAGTGTTTGAGGTTCAAGGTTTCCCTGGTGTCTGCGCACGCAATAAGGTGGCGGGCAATATGCTAATGTTTCGTCTTGACGTCGCAACAAAGCGGCTTATGACTTGTTTAAAAAACGATTCATTTAATTTACTCACTAATTTAGTCGACTCTTACTTTTGAAAGACAATAACTTTATATAACTTTGCAGGATGTTTAAATTCACTGACACACTACATGAAAGGTAATTTAAAATACTCCATAATAGGGGCACTTTAAGTTACAATAAGTCTTTTCTTCCCTGTTGTGGTGTATATCCAAGGGAAACGTCTTCTCGAACAAGAAACAATTATTTTGTCAATGTTGATTGGATGGTTGTGGTTTGCTATTGGTGGATCTCCTGTGAGTGACAGGTTGCCCCACCCTCACGGGGGGAGGGAGGGGGAAGTTATTCTGTTTTAAGGTTATTAATTAAAAAAAATAATGATGAGCACGGATAAATCATTTATAATTTAAATGTAAACTATTTGCTTTGTTTCATCCGTTGTGAAAGGAAGCCTCAAACAGTAACGCTGGCTGTATTGTGTCTGTTTAATTGTGTATCTGATGAAACAAAGGTTTAATCATTGCGGCCGAGCTCGTTAGGCTGAAATATATAATATGAGGGTGGGACGGTGGGAATCGTTCTCTCACACGCTCTCGCAGACGAATAAAGAATATGAATGGTGCGCATTGTTGTTGTTGCTCATGTTTTTGAGGGGGTGGAGGTTTAGGAGAGAGAGTGGGGAATTTTGTTTGAATGAAGACAAAGCGTGTGGTTCACTGAAACTGCATTGTCCATGTGGGTTTAAAGATGGCATCCTGAATCCATCTGACTCTCATTTATATGTGTTCGTCTTAGAAGAAGATGGCAAAGTAACTGTAGATACCAAAGGTGGACAAAGGAAAACATATTAGAGAACTCAAACCAATGAAATCCCTATCAATAAAATGTCAACTCATTCACATTGCTCTTTTCCATACAATGTAAGCAGTATGAATCCAATTCAATTTCAGATTCCGAAAGTTCTGTTTGTAAGAACACTAAACTTAATACAGATACAATTCACATATTCGTGTACATGTGTTTCAAGCAAAACTTCTTTCACTTCATTTTTTGACTTTGATTACACATGTAAAAAAAATTTAGCCTTCAGACCTGCCTTAATTCTACGTGGCATTGATTCAACAAGGTGCTGAAAGCATTCTTTAGAAATGTTGACCCATATTGATAGGATAGCATCTTGCAGTTGATGGAGATTTGTGGGATGCACATCCGGGGCATGAAGCTCCCGTTCCACCACATCCCAAAGATGCTCTATTGGGTTGAGATCTGGTGACTGTGAGTCATTTTAGTACAGTGAACTCATTGTCATGTTCAAGAAACCAATTTGAAATGATTGGAGATTTGTGACATGGCGCATTATCCTGCTGGAAGTAGCCATCAGAGGATGGGTACATGGTGGCCATAAAGGGATGGACATGGTCAGAAACAATGCTCAGGTAGGCCGTGGCATTTAAACGATGCCCAATTGGCACTAAGGGGCCTAAAGTGTGCCAAGAAAACATCCCCCACACCATTACACCACCAACACCAGCCTGCACAGTGGTAACAAGGCATGATGGATCCTTGTTCTCATTCTGTTTACTCCAAATTCTGACTCTACCATCTGAATGTCTCAATAGAAATCGAGACTCATCAGACCAGGCAACATTTTTCCAGTCTTCAACTGTCCAATTTTGGTGAGCTCTTGCTCTTTTTCCTATTTGTAGTGGAGATGAGTGGTACCCGGTGGGGTCTTCTGCTGTTGTAGCCCATCCGCCTCAAGGTTGTGTGTGTTGTGGCTTCAGAAATGCTTTGCTGCATACCTCGGTTGTAATGAGTGGTTATTTCAGTCAAAGTTGCTCTTTTATCAGCTTGAATCATTCGGCCCATTCTCCTCTGACCTCTAGCATCAACAAGGCATTTTCGCCCACAGGACTTACTGGATTTTTTTCCCTTTTCGCACCATTCTTTGTAAACCCTAGAAATGGTTGTGCTCAAACCGGCCCGTCTGGCACCAACAACCATGCCACGCTCATAATTGCTTAAATCACCTTTCTTTCCCATTCTGACATTCAGTTTGGAGTTCAGGAGATTGTCTTGACCAGGACCACACCCCTAAATACATTGAAGCAACTGCCATGCGAATGAGAATAGAGACAACCTTTTAGACCATGAGCTTAGATGGTTAAATAGGGCCCTAAGTCATTGGTTGTCAGAAATGCTATTGTTAACTGAGAATCTTCCCGTCTGCTTCAGCTCTCCAGTCTCATTTGCACTTTCTAGTTTTGGATAGTCTTTACTTTACCTCATGAAGGCTTAACTCGGGTGTGAGTGTCAGTTATTTCCCTAATCTTGCCGAGCATTTAGATGATAAGAGACTAGTTGTGGTGGAGTGTTACTGCATAGTTCTGACTCTGACAGATAAGTAGAAATACATGGGACTTGCCTTACACTCCTACTGCAACACAGCTCCGGCCGAAGATCTGACAATAGACACAAATGTTCATACATTAAACTTCCAGATGCTTCAGAGTCATTGCCCGACACAGGAAGCAGCTCAGACACAGTGTCCTATCAGTCATTGCCCTAAGAGGAAAGTACTTACACATTCATTTGCAACTTTTCCCATGTTTTTTTAATGGTACAATTATCTTTGAGAATGTCTTTATATGCACTACCATTAAAAGTCAGTGAGATTTTTTTAAATGAATGTTTAATGGTTTTGAAAGAAGTATCGCGATTAATCGCATCCAAAATAAAAGTTTGTGTTTACATAATATATGTGGGTGCACTGTGTATAATTATTTTGTATATATATATATATATATATATATATATATATATATATATATATATATATATATATATATATATATAAACACACATGCATGTATATTTAAGAAAAAAAAATATTATTTATATATAAATCTATATACAGAATATACATGAAAATATTTCTTAAATATATACAAGCATGTGTGTGTGTTTATATATATAAAATAATTATACACAGTGCCCCCACTTATATTATGTAAACACATACTTTTATTTTGGATGCGATTAATCGCGATTAATCGTTTTGACAGCCCTGATATATATATATATATATATATATATATATATATATATATATATATATATATTTTTATCAAAAAGTAAAATTAGATAATATATATATATATATATATATTTATTATCTAATTTTACTTTTTGATAAATATATATATATATATATATATATATATATATATATATATATATATATATATATATATATAGGCATCTGTTAAGGACACCTTACAAGCAAATGAACACACAAAACATAAAATAACAGAGGGCCATCAGTTTGGCCTTAAAACACAAAAACATAACAAATGAAAAAACGACATTGACACAGTCACCGGAGGGCCTGTCTAAAATATGCGTTTTGACATGAAACTTAAAAAAAAAGAAAGTGTCACAATTTTGGAAATCCCGCGGAAGATCCTGCATAGCTGAAAGCTTGAGATCACATCCCAGACACCAACACAGTGTCGGCCTAGTGTGTTGGTTTATGGGTCAATGAAAAATAACATTACAATAAAAGAAAGAAGTTTTTAGAAATGTATTATTTTTATTCATGTTAGTTTTTTGAAAAACTTTCATACCATTTTCAATAAATGTCATAATTTCATGTAGTGTAAAGCTGATACGTATATGTCTTTTGCAAATGAGAGTACTTTCTAACCTCATCGCACAGTCTCTCGTCTATGTAGGCCTCCATTGTTGCTGTAGCTTGCATGCATTCACTATGATATAATTAACTGTTAATGGTTTCCATGCATGCATCACTTGACTTAGATTTGGCAAATCAATTTAATTTCATTCAAATATGTTATTCTTTGTTGATCATGGTCTCATGCCCTCCAGCAAATAACATTTCAGATGAATTCATGAACCATGCATTTTGCATCATGACAGAATAGCAGCAGACTTGGTTAAGACTGTTGGTTTGAACACATTTCTCAATTGAGAAGAACTTATTATGTTGTTATCTGTGACACTGATACTCTGATGAAAGCAGCGAGCCGTTGCCAGTTAGCAAACTGCATTTCCATTCAGTGCTTGTTCCATTAACATATTCTCAGCTATGCACATGTGTTTCATTGTACAGCTTTTTTCTGTCCAAGAACTGCCCACTTACACAGGAAGAGACCATCTGGCCAGCATGCACTCAATGACCAGACACAATTTGTTTTTCTTTTATTTGCAATTTAGTGGCAGGTACATCTGAAATGAATGAATCCACTATAGTATCCCTTTAGAAGTGCAGGTACAAATCGGAGCTTGATATTTTGGCAAGTGCTTGATATTTTTGTTCAATAATCATCAGATGGTCACTGAATAGACTGTGGGCTGCTACTAGTTCATATCCAACTTGACAATGGGCTCCTAGGTCATGTGAGTCTTTGGAAGGACGTTGTGGAATTTGGGCTAGAGTCGCTGAAAGAAAGTCAAAGTCGTGACGGCTCGCGGACAGCTTGCCATCCTCACGGCCTTATTAGAAGATCAGTTTAGCAGTTTTTAGGAAAAGTTGGGTTTCTCGGTATCCCTCGGCCAGCTTTGAAGGTTGAATTACTGCAGCAGAAGGTCTCGAAGGCATTAGCTCAGTGTTAAATATTCTCGCTGCTCGACTGCTATGCCCCAAAGGTAGCACATACTAGTCACTAACCTCTCGTGTGTGTAGAAGATCACAGTTCATGTGGATATACTGTAATGGCTCGGTTAAAACTCGGTCTGTTGCCTTGCCTTACATCAGTACACTGTTAAAGAGGCATTGTTGAGGAAACCTCACAAAATTTGACCAAACCTAATGCATTCAGGTTAACATCACTATTATTATCGGATGAATTGACCTACATTTTGTTTGGTAAGTTTGCATTTGTTCATTCACTAAATGCTTCGTTCAGCAAATAAATTCATCAAGGCAACTACAGATTTCTTGTTCAATAAATGTTCATTAACTAACCAGTCCCTCGAGGATTTCACGATTTTTTTTTTTTTTGTGATTTTTGCGATCAAAATGACTGATTTTGTGGTGGTAATTTCCAAAAATTTGTGAAATTTTTTTCGATTTATATATAACATTTACCATAATAGTATTCAGTCCTTCCAGAAAAACAGGGGTTTTTTTTGTGATTGTTGCGGGCAAAAATCCTTGATTACTTAGTTTTGAAGACTTGATTTTCTTTAAAAATGCGATGGAATATGCAGGATATTTATGCAATTTTATGCAATGAAATTGCAGGAATTTGCAAAAATTGCGGGAACTTGGAAAAATTGCGGTTTGATGAAAAAGAGAAAAAAGTGATTCCCCCAACATCCTGTTCTCACTAGGCTAATGTAAGAGTCATTTCTTATTACTTCCTTTGATAAGCAAGCAGACTACATCATAGAAAGCGCTGGGAATATTTCATTTCTCATCTTGTTTTATTTCAGACTGTAACGAGTGTAAATAATGTGTGGCCCCTTTAAGAGCTGCGCGCTCCCTGTTGAAGTCTCTGCAGTTTTTTATTATATGTGCGCTTCGAACACCCCATGTGTGCGGGTAATTTCTGTCTGATGCTCCTTCTTTTATCTTATGTTGTTTATTAAGTAACGATGTGACGGTAGAACGTGTGACAGACAGTTATACGAGTTCGATTTGAGAGATGTCAGTCGCCTCCGTGAGTCTGTCTGGCCTCTGCAATAACTTCAGCTGTGAGCTATCCCGTCGCGTAATTGCGTCACTTCATAACGTTCCCATGGAAACAGGGGGAAATGGCTGCTCTTGTGTGAAGCAAACGCAACATTTTTCAACTTTCTGCTGAGATACATGTGACTTTTTTTTGCAACGAAAATGCGAGGATTATGAAATTATGCAAACCCCGCGTATTTTGCACGGAAATCTGCAATTTATGCGGCGAAAGTGCGGCGTATTTGGAAAAAATGCGGCCCCCGCATAAATATGCGGACTTTGGCTGATTTTGCATTGAATTCAGCGATCGCATAATCGCGTTTTTCTGGAGGGACTGACTAACTAGAGCCCGACCGATAAAGGATTTTGAAGGCCGATACCGATACAAATATTTTTGGGTTTTAAAATCCGATATTCCGATATATCGGCCGATATTTTATTTATTCATTTATTTATTTTAAACTGGACATGATAGTAACAAACTTTGTCATGCTTATTTGAGTTAAGAGAACTGATGGGGATGTTCTTTTAATTGTTATTCAAGCAATGACCAACTCAACGAGTGTTGCCAACAGGAACGGTGTAGAGTGTCCTCTGGTGGACAAACTATACATCTCCAACACTCATGACATGGTTCAAGCGTGTTTCGTCCGTTTTTATTTTATTTTTGAAATATTAATTTATCGACCATTATAACTGCCGATACCGATAGTTTGGAAAATGCCTAATATCGGCCGATAATATCGGTCGGCCGATGTATCCGTCTGGCTCTATTACTAACACAATAAATTGATCGAACATTTTGTTGGCCATCATTGTTTATAGAACACCTAATATGTGAAGTGAACTATGTTTTATTATGGCACAATCACTGTTCAAAGCAAAGATGTGTGGGATACTGTTCTAGAATTTTGTACATATTTTGTTGCAAATTACTTTTAATTTATAAAAATGAACTAAGCAAAGCAATTTATTTCTTTTTAGGGATTAACACAATACTGTAGAGCATTACTTTTAAAAGTTACTTTCTTAAACTGAACACTATCATCTTATCTTAGTATATACTAAATAGCAAACCTCAGCTAACTGATTGTTTATAGTGTAACTGTTTTATTTCACAGCTCAATAGTATATTTATTATATCCAACTTAATTTCCATACATACGTCACATTTATTTATAGCAAATCTCTACTACCTGTTCTTAATCTAAAGTTGGATATTAATGTGAACTATACAGCAAATCTCAACTGCCGGATTGCTTGTAACATTGCAAAATGTAAACTGTATTATCGCCCAGCTCAAATCTGATGTGAATATAAGGCATGAAGATATTAAGACATAAACATGAACATCATGATTTTCTGCAAAACGGCTTTGAAACAATTTGTATTGGGGAACTCTCAAACCATTTAGCAGTGTTGTTCAATTTTAAAGTCTTTGTTCAGATAACTGACAATATTTGGGGGAATTCAAGGGGTTTTATGTAGTGTCAAGTAATTCACTTTACCTGGTAGTTTTGACACCAAAAGGTCCCGCAAACTGGAAAATGTAGATGTTTTTTTTACTCGTTATAGCAAGTATTCGTACATATGTCAACTAATTTATCTTTTTTGATGATGCTGTATGTAAATCGAACTAACGCTTGTTCAAAGTCATTCATCATTTAAAAAGGGTACAGTTGTGTTCCATTTTTAGATGCCATTTGTCTTTTAAGGTTGTCATCATGGAACATGTTTCCATCACTTTCCCACCATTCTCTCATTATCTATTTCCATCCCTCTCACTTCATTCTCATAAGTCCCATGCAGATATTCAAGGCCAGAGTTTTCTACATGAGGGAAAATACTCATTGTCTAAGTCCAGTAGTTTCATGTTTCCACAGGTTTCATTACAGAAGCGAGGCGCATTGTCCCACCCCACCCCCTTTAGTGGCATCACAGAGACTGGACATAATCTCCAATGATCATAATGGCTTTATATAATATGTGGAGCAGCCACAGGTAGATAAACACAGACCAACACAAAAGAGGATGAATGAGCCTAAAAACATAAATGATCGGAAAAAATCACAACTACCTGGAAGTGGTGAATTGACAGAAGTGAAAAAAAAAAAGATACTAAGCAAATTCATACATTTATACACCTGATTTGTCTAGGATCTGCCTGGTTTGTGTCTTGAAAATGCCTAACAGAAAAAATACAACCCTCAAGTAAAGCCAGACCAATATATCGGCAGACCGATATTATCGGCCGATATTAGGCATTTTCCAAACTATCGGTATTGGCAGTTATAATGGCCGATAAATGAATATTTCAAAAATAAAATAAAAACGGCCGAAACACGCTTGAACCATGTCATGAGTCTTGGAGTTGTATCGTTTGTCCACCAGAGGACACTCTACACCGTTCCTGTTGGCAACACTCGTTGAGTTGGCCATTGCTTGAATAACAATTAACAGAACATCCCCATCAGTTCTCTTGACTCAAATAAGCATGACAAAATTTGTGACTATCATGTCCAGTTTCAAATAAATAAATAAAATATATATCGGAATATCGGATTTTAAAACCCAAAAATATTTGTATCGGTATCGGCCTTCAAAATCCTTTATCGGTCAGACTCTACCCTCAAGTCAGCATGAAATGGATGTTATGATAATCTTTTCTTCCCTATTGTGACGTGCATCCGCATGAAACTGCTTCTCGAACAAGAAAAAATGTAGAGCGAGACTTGATTTTGTCCATGGAATAATTGATTGGATTGTTGTGGTTTGCTATTGGTGGATCTCCTGTGAGTGACAGGTTGCCCCGCCCTCACACCACTAAACTCGTCATTGGAGAAGAGAAGTTATTTTGAGGAAAGAGGGCACGTGGATTTAAAGGGATAGTTCACCCAAAAATGAAAATTCCGTCAGTATTTACTCGCCCTCATGTTGTTCCAACCCCGTAAGACCTTCGTTTCACTTCGGAACACAAATTAAGATATTTATGATGAAAGCTGGATCACTCCTCCATACTAGTCCATAGGCTTCTCGAGGGATTGAAACTTGCCGGCCTCGAAAAGTTATTAAAGACATCGTTAAAATAGTCCAAGTGACTACAGTGGCTCAATCTTAAAGTTATCAAGCGACGAAAACAACAACAAAACAAACATAAATAACGACTTTATTTCAACTATTAATTTCCTCCTCTTTGGGCTTTGAGTCAGTTAAACTAGTGTAATTGCGTATGATCTGTTGTTGTACGTCACACGCTTCACACACATGACCAGCGTCGGCCAATAGTGAGCCTACGTGTGACGTAGCCCTACGCTATCACACTATGTTAACTGACTAGAGGCTCATAGAGAAGGAAATGAATAGTTGAAATAAAGTCGTGTTTTTGCGCACAACAAGTGTTCTCGTCGCTTGATAAAGTTAATATTGAGCCATTGTTGTCACCTGGACTATTTTAACGATGTCTTTAATAACTTTTTCGAGGCCGGCAAGTTTCAATCCCTCAAGAAGCCTATGGACTAGTATGGAGGAGTGATCCAGCTTTCAGATTTCATCAAAAATATCTTAACTCGTGTTCCGAAGATGACCGAAGGTCTTAATTTCTGTTCACGAGAATTACTTTAGTAACTCATAACTTGTTCATCCACCTCTAAAATGTTCCGTATTATCTAAAATGGTGATGACAAGTTGACAGCTCAAAAAAGAAACCTTGAACTAAACAATACAAGCTGCACATTTTTGCTTGGCCCATATACTTCCATTGTAAGAGCTCAACTGTAAACAGTTTTTTTTTAAGCTCTTATATTACATTCCTTGGTAACCGACATGATGCCGCAGATGCTGTTCGTATTACGCCCGGATTCCTTAAATGTTTTTTGTCTTGAGTAATAAAAAAGACTGCAGTGGACATTCGGACTTAGCTGTAAGTAATCATTTTTGGATTTTTATGAAGGTTTGTTGACTTTTACTAGAAAAATTTGGCAGACGCATGAAGGATCTGTAGACATTGGCTTTTAAGGAAAGAGATGTTCTCAGTGTCAGCGAATATGTCACTTTGAAGCCAGTGTGTGAGAACATGCTGCGAGGGAGTCAGGAAAATGTATTTATTTGATGATTTGTGAGTGAAAGGCAAAGAAAAAGAGACAAAGGAGAAGATTGACAGAGCGTAAAGGGGTGAAGGTGTCTCTCTCTCTCTCTCTCTGTGTTCCAGCGCTTGTGATGGTTATTGCGTATAAATCTTTAGCATGAAGGAGAGAGGTGTCAAGTTGCGCAAACAGAACGGCCAAGTGTGTGTGTGTGAACCCACTGACCTCGCCCTCTGGTGAAGAGCGAGCAATTAGGACCTGCCTGTGATAAACACACACATACACACACACCCCGATCATAACCATTTCTTGAGTGCTAGCAAATGAGAATGTTTTGCATGTTATGTCATTTTGCATGTCAAGCAAACATATGATTAGATTAGTGCTGCTAATCGCTTTAAAAATGTAGTCAAATTAAATGTGCCATGTCTTGTCTTGAAATACATATACACTGATGAGCCAAATCATAATGACGAGTCACAGGAATATCGTTGATCATCTCCTAACATGGCCACATATTAAAGGGATAGTTCACTTTGAAATTAATTTTTGATATGTTTTAGCTTACCTCAAGGACATCCAAGATGTAGGCGTCTTTGTTTCCGCAGTATTTTCAATTTTGATATTTTTAGGTCAAACCGTTCTTGTCTGTCAGTCATATAATGGAGGTCTATGTTCACCACCTCAAAGAGCATGCACAGAGAAGTCCAAATTAAACATGATTTAAGAGGTTAGTTCACCCAGAAATGAAAATTCTGTCAGTATTTACTCACCCTCATGTTGTTCCAACCCCGTAAGACCTTCGTTCATCTTCGGAACTCAAATTAAGATATTTAAGATATTAAGATCGCTCCTCCATACTAGTCCATAGGCTTCTTGAGGGATTGACTTGATGTCCTCGAAAAGTCATTAAAGACATCGTTAAAATAGTCCAAGTGACTACAGTGGCTCAATCTTAAGTTTATCAAACGACGAGAATACTTTTTGTGCGCAAAAAACAACAAAAATAACGACTTTATTTCAACTATTCGTTTATTTCTCCCTCTGCGCGAGTCAGGTTACTAGTTTAATAGCATAAGCTTCTGTTATTGTACGTCACACGCATCACACACATGACCAGCGTCGGCCAATAGTGAGCCTACGTGTGACGTAGCTTTACGCAATCACACTACGTTAACTGACTACAGGCCCATGGAGAAGAAAGTGAATAGTTGAAATAAAGTCGTTATTTTTGGGGGGGTTTTCCGCACAAAAAGTACTCTCATCGTTTGATAAACTTAAGATTGAGCCACTGTAGACACTTGGACTATTTTAACGATGTCTTTAATAACTTTTCGATGCCAGCAAGAGTCATTCCCTCAAGAAGCCTATGGACTAGTATGCAGGAGCGATCTTAATATCTTAAATATCTTAATTTGTGTTCCGAAGATGAACGAAGGTCTTACGGGGTTGGAACAACATGAGGGTGAGTAAATACTGACAGAATTTTCATTTTTGGGTGAACTAACCCTTTAATGACTCGTAAATGTAAGTACACATTGATGGCCTAAGACACGAAACGAGCGGTTTGTGTGAGAAAACGAACAGCATTTATATCGTTTTTACCTCTTGTAACCACAGCCACGTCCAACTGACCTGAGAGCACGGACGCTTCGGTCTGCTCAAGCACCGTGAAAGCGCCGGAAGTGATCTCTTGTGTGGTTGCGGAAAAAAAAATTCAACGTTGTCTGTTGATATATCGAAATCTTCTTCCAGAAGGTCCACCGTGGCACAAGTCACGCAAAAATTGAATGATGGTTATGGGAGGCATGTGTCACAACACTCAGTGTGTCGTCCTCTGCTGCGTATGAGGCTGACCTGATCAGAGGGCCAATCATGACCCCCATCCACCGCTGAAAAGCCTACAATGGGCACGCAAGTGTCATAACTGGACCTTGGAGCAGTGGAAGAAGGTCACCTGGTCCGATCAGTCCCATTTTCTTTTACATCTCATGGACGGCCATGTATGCGTGTGCCGTTTACCTGAGGAAGTGATGGGACCAGGAGAGAGTGATGATCTGGTTCAGCCATTCATGTGGATGTCAGTTTGACACACGCCACCTACCTACACGTTGTTGGAGACCAGGTACACTCCTTCATAACAATGGTGTTCCCTGGTGGAAGTGGCCTCTTTCGGCAGGGTAATGCGTCCTGACACACTGCACACATTGTTCAGGAATGGCTTGAGGAACATTATGTAGAGTTGTGTCAGGTCTGGCTGTTCTTGGCAAATTGCACCTATTTAAAGATCGCGTATCAAATTAAAAGTAGTTAAAATGCTAAAATCGCATCAATTTATTCTTTGTGTCCCAATATATTTAAGTACAAGAATATATTTACATTACATAATACATTTAGGTGCTATTTCAAGGTTGAATTGCTATGAAGGGCATGACTAAAAGCGTATATTTTTAAACTATTTATTCTGTTCTACTAATTTAACACATCAAACTGACAGCTGTAATTTGGATATAGCACTATTGTTGATATCTATTGTTGAAGCTCTAAAAGCGTCCATTTGCACGTGCACACTGACTCACACACATACAAAACAGGGCTGGTTTTGCTTGAACAGAAACTCTAATGTAAACAGATCTCACAGCCATCTGCTTAATGTCAATGTGGCCAACACACACATACACACACACTGCTCTACAGCATTGCCTCTTGCCTGTCCTTTTGGTTTTCTCATTTCGTATGCTGTGTGCTGGAGCAAGCCATTGTTTGTCCAATCCATTGTTTTATCCTATGTAGAGCAGCATATAGTACAACATGTTCTCTGCTATCCCTTCAGATAAATCCTGTGTAGTTTTCAAAACAGCACAGACATAAACTATCCAGTCAGTTATAAGAGGTTATTAGATTAATATGGCTGCTATAAACCTGCCTGTTGGACACAGTAAAGTGGCACTGAGAAATGATTTCAGTTTATGGCTTACTCTTTGTATCAAATGGTCACGCTTGGTCAGTGTATTGATCGGTGGATTACAGTGGAAGAAGTGTTATCGACTGATTGCTGTTCCACCATTAACAGCACTTAATTTAGTGTCGATTGACCTCTGTGTTCATGCTCCAAAAATACAGAGAAAAGGCTCGTTCACACCAAGAGCGATAACTATAAAGAAAACTGCGATGATAAAATGTCCTTCATAGTGAATTGGTTCAAAACACATATTCAATCATTCATTTGTGTTCACTCAATTTTCAATTGAGGCCCTTGTATTTTAAAAAAAAGTTTTTATAACGATTAATCACGATTAATCGAATCCAAAATAAAAGTTTGTGTTTACATAATATATGTGGGTACACTATGTATAATTCTTATATATATATATATATATATATATATATATATTTAGGGCTGTCAAAACGATTAATCGCGATTAATCGCATCCAAAATAAAAGTTTGTGTTTACATAATATATGTGGGTGCACTGTGTATAATTATTTTGTATATATATAAAAACACACATGCATGTATATTTAAGAAAAAAAAAAAATTTATATATAAAATATTTATATTTGTATATAATATAAATTATATATAAATCTATATACTGAATATACATGAAAATATTTCTTAAATATATACAAGCATGTGTGTGTGTTTATATCTAAAATAATTATATACAGTGCCCCCACATATATTATATAAACACAAACTTTTATTTTGGATGCGATTAATCGCGATTAATCATTTTGACAGCCCTAATATATATATATATATATATATATATATATATATATATATATAAATACACACACATGCTTGTATATATTTAAGAAATATTTTCATGTATATACTTTTATTTTGGATGCGATTAATCGTGATTAATCACGATTAATCGTTTGACAGCCCTAGTGTTTTTAGTTAAAAAAAATATATAGTGCTAAATATTGCTTTTTATTTGTGTGTTTTTTTAGTGTGTACAAATAAAATTTGGGGTCAGTAAGATTTTTTTTAGAAATAGAAATTAATAGTCATATTCAGCAAGGATGCATTCATTAAGCAATTTTACATTTTTTCTTGAACATCAAATCAGCATAGATATTATATATGTATATTTCTTTGTTGTTGTTGTTTCTTGTTATAAACAGTTAAATCTGCATAAAAACAGTAAAAAATGTTTCAGAGAAGTATTTATATATTCAGATTTTTTAAAAGTAAAACAGAAATAGAAATGTTTACAGAAATAACAAGATAACATTTATATATGTATGTATGTATATATATATATATATATATATATATGTTATCTTGTTATTTCTGTAACAATGTTTTTTACTTTTAAAAAATATATAAAAATATAAATATATACAGTTTATATATATATATATATATACTGTATGTATTGACCAGCATTACCTACAATAAAATATCCAAACTGTATGGAATCTGCTTTTCCCTTATTTTGGTAATACAGTATTTTCTCAATGAAATGTTTTAATGACTTTCGACTCACTTTCCCACCACCACGCAATGTGTTTTCTGGTGTGACACGGAAGTTATTATTTAGCATATATTGATAGTCGGACAAGATGTTCATAGTGATTCCTTCAGCAGAGTGTGATGGTGTGAACCATGTGACCTGGAGTAACCCCCATAACTCTCCCATTACCCCTCCCTTCATTTACCCAAAGGAAGTAACAGTGTTGGCTCTGCATCAGGCTCCATTTTTAGCTCCATTCTGGCTCCCTTAGTGTAAACTTCTCTACAGGAAGAAGCCTCTCTGGGTCAGAGGTTGGCCTTTTTTCCCATACTACAGTTGAGTAAAGTACGACAGATGTCCCAGGATTCCAGAGTGATGAGCTAAAGCTGGTTTGGTTGAAAGGTTCAAAGTTTCAAAGGATCACAAGAGAGACATTGAATGAGTCTTTTTTTTCCCTTCTTTTTCTCCCCTCAGCTGAGTGCAAACGTGCTGATCTTCCTGTGTACCAACATCATTGGGATCTGCACCCACTACCCGGCCGAGGTCTCTCAGAGACAAGCCTTTCAGGAGACGCGAGGCTACATCCAGGCCCGACTGCACCTGCAGAGAGAAAACCAGCAGCAGGTCAGCTCTCTCAACAGGCTCTTAGTGCCTCACGGTCAATTCAGCTTCAGTGTTGAGGTCATTGAGGACCATTGGCTGGCACAGTTCAAACGCATTCACTACCGTTTAAAAGTTTCAATATTTTTCTTTTTTTTTTTACAAAAGATGATGTATATCTGAGTGAAAAATAGCTTCTGGAATAGGGATGTTCAGTTCTTGAACGAATCGTTCTTGTGAGCCGTTTCACTAATCAAACTGATTCTAACTTAGTTCGGGGTTGTACGCAAGACACGCATCCGAAGTAGCACGTCTGACTCAAAAAGAACCGAATGAGCTGGTTCAAGTTTGCCGAGGATTACCAAGGACTCTGATGTGTGAGTTGACGATACTGTGCAAGCCTCTACTGTAGGAATGTAACGATTCACTCGCAACCGGTTGAAAATCGATAAAAATGTGTGACGATTCAAGTCGGTTGAAATGTTAAACGAATTGCGATACGCGTTTTAAACAGCAGGGGCGCAGCGCCAGTGTGTAACATAGACTGTGTGCATGCACTGTCAAACACATGGCGATGGCAAGCGTAGATATTGATTCATTCAAATCGGAGCTGTGGCGGCATTTTGACTCTTCGTGGACTAATAATAATCACCACCGTGAGAAGCACATCACCTCCGTTTTCACGTAAAAGTCATTAATATGACAAGCGTGAGAGCTACGGAGATCACAAGGTGCGTCGTATTTATTTTACCATCTCTGTCTAAATGTGTACATGGAATTATTTATTTTTTAAGTAATTTGTTGATGGTTATGGCATATTTTGCTAAATGTGTTCTGTTTTTTTAACTCTTTCTAGCTTAATGATACAAATTATGACAAAATTAAAATCTTTCCTTTAATACAATGTGAAACGCCTGTCAATGTGGCACTAATTTTACCAGTGTTTTACTTAGTGTGCGAAGGTACCAGTGTCCAGCCTCTTGTCCAGACAGACAGAGACACTGAGTTGAAACAACCTTGAATTTTAGTTCACTGTAGTTAGTTTTATTATTTGACACATATATTTCAAAATGAAAAAGAAATGTGCAGCATTTTGTCTGAGAAATAATAAAAGAGACACTTTTTTCATTTTTAATTTGTCTTAAATCTCATTTGCTAAAAAATTGCGAGAAAATCGTATTGTGAATTGTATCGCATCGTGAGTTGAGTGAATCGTTACGTCCCTACTGTACTGGAAATATGCTTATTATGAGTACTTTTATTAAAGCGGTGATGAACTGAGAAATCAAAATTTCCTTGAGCTTTTGACATCTAAGAGGCCATCATATTATAAGAATATCCTGTCAGTTTCAGAACTGAAAACGTCCTTGTTAGTCCAATAAAAGCCTTTATTGACACCAGGCTCAGCAAACGACTCGTTTTCAAAGTGGGGAACTATGACGTCAAAGAGGATAAAACACCACCCCTGCAGAAGAACATCAACGCCTACTTCAACACGGCCGGTTTAGCCCCGCCCACCGATTCACGCATTAAGCCCGGAACACACCAAGCCGACGCCAACGAACTCGCGCATGAAAGCCAACTGTGTTGTCTCCTCTCGTCCCCTCTCGTTGAGGTAAAAAGCCGCACTTGAACACACCGAGAGAACTACAGGCGACTGTCAGCTAGAATGTGCATTCTGCGCCTGCATTTAATGAGCCAACTGTCTATTTCTGCAGATATATTAGTCTATATTCGTCATTCAAAAAGGAAAACCGACGCTGCCGGCTGCAGATACACATAACGTAAACAAAGCAGCACGTGTTTACCTTTTTGAATATCAGTCCTGCTGAACACTTTCTTTATTCCACTCCGCTCATATTAATATTGAAATTTTCGCCAAGGAACACTCAGGTAAGAAGACGTAACATAAGAACAGCCTTCTATCTTTACCGTTTTGACTTCTTTGCTTGCTGTTTTGCTTTTATTCTCGTGCACTGACTCTTTCACTAAGCTGAACAGCCAATCAGAGTTCTCTTTTTCCCCGACGGCCCGTCGCCGATTCAACATGTCAAATCGCGCGAAATAAATCCGACGAGGACTATTTTCAGCCAACGGCATGGAATCGTGCGTATCACACCGAGGAAACTTAGTTGGCCAACGCAAACAAATCTGCCAGACGGCCGACCGTCGGCTTGGCGTGTTTTCCGGGCTTTACACACATAGTTAAATAACATAGATGCCTACCTCGTGATGACGAACCGGATCGAGAGTGAAACTCATTATAATATGCAAAACTGTTAGTGGGCGTTTACTTCCAAGACGCCCATATAAACCGAGCGTTTTTGAGCTGGACTCAAAACTAGGGTAGAAAATAGCTTATTACTTATTCATTTTGATGTTTTTTAATATAAAAACCAAGCAAACGTCAAAAGTTGACCTAAAACAAATATAAAAAAAAATTTTAAAAGCCATTGATGACCCCTTTAAATAAAATTTTATTAAAATCTGCAAGAACCCTTCTGTCGAGAGTAAATTTCACTATAGTTTATTGTGCAGGCAGATTACATTTTAAGTTGTTACTGTAAAAGAAATCAATTCAGTTTCAAGAAGTTTAATTTGTTCTATAGAGCATATCTGCATTTGTGCATCAATGTCTGTAATGTGTGCTGTAGAAAACCTTCAGGCCTCTTATCCAATATGTGTCAGTCAAATCCGACATAAATGATCCGTGAATGAAACTGAGCACAGTAACTTAAGTGAATGAAAGGCAATAATCAACCATTTGCGTTCACACAAATAACTTTTTATTTGAACGTCGCAGTATGCAATATGACTTTATTTGAATCCTTCATTGATATGAAATGACACTGAGTTGTTCATTGCGTGATGATGTAAGGAACCAATATATCGCTTTTTTTATTATTAAAAAAATAATAATGTGCATGGATAAAACCTTAATAAGCACAGCAACATTCTGTCTCCCTTTTTAAAAATATAAACCAAAATCAAAAATACAGTAAAACAGTAATAGTATAATTTTTAAAGGAACTGTTTTCTATTGTTATATAGTTTAAAATGTAATTTATCCTTCAGAAATCATTCTAATATGATGATTTGATAATCAAGACGGCCGTTACTGTTATCGTCTCTGTGTAAACTACAAAAAGGCAAATTTGTGAAAGCGGTGACGTCATGCGAATGTGTATAATGTGTTCAGTCTATAAACGCATAGTGTTTCTTTACAAAGTGACATCGCCAACTACTGGCCTGGCATTAATACTGCATTTGTACTCATTTGCGCGGATCCATGTGAACAGTGTTTATTATTTTGACAATGTTGTCGTCAAGACGCGAAAAAGGCAAAGAATAAAAGGTTTTAGTACATTGTTGTGTACTATGTACCCTGAAACTGTTGTAAGATACTCATTTATTACTTCTACCCTGTTATTTGCCATTGTATTCTAATTTTAACAGAGAGAGAATAATAAAAGTCTAAACAATGTAG
This sequence comes from Cyprinella venusta, assembly GCA_038021265.1. Classification (NCBI taxonomy): domain Eukaryota; kingdom Metazoa; phylum Chordata; class Actinopteri; order Cypriniformes; family Leuciscidae; genus Cyprinella; species Cyprinella venusta. Next base: position 9,937,245 of record CM075883.1, on the reverse strand, counting down.
GCAGTGGACAAGTCACCTGTATATATACACTGGGATACAGATGTTTAACATGTAAAGAGCAACTACATAAAGAAAGGATGGTTGAACTGCACAGTGGTGTTTCATTCTCTTTCACACAAACACACAAATTCCCTCTCTCCTCTCCTCTCTACAATTTTCAGGAACGCCTGTTGCTGTCTGTTTTGCCAAGGCATGTCGCCATGGAAATGAAGGCTGATATCAATGCAAAAAAAGAAGACATGATGTTTCACAAGATCTACATCCAGAAACACGACAATGTCAGGTGAGCGTCGTGTCAAACTGTGCCACATTAACTATCAATGGATTTGATCAGAATGTGAAAAGCAAAGCATGCTAGTATATAACATGACCAATTTTTTTTCCCGCCTTCGTGACCTTAATTACATCAGCACAAAAGAAAAGCTATTTCAGAGGTCGAGAAACAGTTTCATTTGGATTTATGAAAAGGCTTACATTCGTTCAGTTCTTACGTGAATGAGCACAAAGACAGTTATTTTATTTAGAAAGAAATAGGGTCAGTTTTGTTTTCTGTAAACCTGCAGATCCTTTGACTATTAGCATTAGCCTTTAGCTAAGGTAGTTCATCTGCTTTTTATCATCTCCTGTGGCAATTTGTCTCTTTCTGAGTTTATCGTCACTCAATTCCATTTATCTTTCCTATCTCTTTTACTCTTTTCTCCTTTCCTTCAGCTCTGGGAGCTGGTAATAGGGAGCAATGGGGCTTTTATTTTGAAAGGTGGTCAGCTAATTACGGTGAAAGAGAGAATAGTTAATTATCAGTCACTAAGCTAGCGCTAACCCCAGAAGATACTGAAATGAAGCCGCAATTCAATTAAAGTTCTCCACTGCGTCTGCCACTACACTGAGTGAATTTCCCCTCAGCTCAAGGGATTCACACACACACACACACACACACACACACACGTACTTTTCTACCTACGGTAGCTGTTGATGTTGTTATCGATTATGTACATTCAAACATTAAAATGAAATCTTTTTCATCTCTATCTTTATTCATTGTTTGATTGGCATGACTGTTTGCCGATATTACCAAAGCATTTAATCAATACAGGAACATTGTTATGAATGTTATGTTATGAAAAAAAAAACACCAATGCATAGTTTAAAGGGATAGTTCACTTTGAAATTAATTTTTGGTATGTTTTAGCTTACCTCATGGGCATCCAAGATGTAGTTGTCTTTGTTTCCACAGTATTTTCTTTTGACATTTTTAGGTCAAACCGTTGTTTTCTATCAGTCATATAATGGAGGTCTATGGTCACCTCAAAGATCATGCACAGAGAAGTCCAAATTAAACATGATGTAATGACTCGTAAATGTAAGAACACATTGATGTCCCAAGACACAAAACGAGCGGTTTGTGTGAGAAAACTAACAGTATCTATATTGTTTTTACCTCTTGTAATCACAGCCACGTTGACTGACAGACAAGAACGGTTTGACCTAAAAATATCAAAATTGAAAACTGTGGAAACAAAGACACCTACATCTTGGATGCCCTTGAGGAAAGCTAAAACATGTCAAAAATTAATTAAATGAACTATCCCTTTAAATCTCTTTCTGTCTGTCTCTCTCTCTGTATCTCTCTCTCTCTCTGTCAGTATTCTGTTTGCAGACATTGAGGGTTTCACTAGTCTGGCGTCGCAGTGCACGGCTCAGGAGCTGGTCATGACTTTAAACGAGCTGTTTGCCCGCTTTGACAAGCTGGCCTCGGTGAGCATGACTACTAACACATGATCTGAAGATGTTTTTAGCTGGATCATTCATTATTGCTGATATGTTTATTATGGTGACAAGATGAAGTCTACAGTATATTTAATAAAATGTTGAGACTGCAAGATATTTGTACTACATTACATTTACAGTTATCATTTGAATGTTAATCTGATTAAATTACACAAAAATTATAAAATACACTACCGTTCAAAAGTTTGGGGCAGTACGATTTATTTTAGATGTTTATATAAAACATTTCTGTTTCAAAGATTTCAGTTTTTGGAACCATCTATTCATCAAAGAATCCTGAAATGATAATGTGTCACAGTTTCCTCAAAAAATATTAATCAGCAAAACTGTTTTCAACATTGATAATAATCAGAAATGTTTCTTGAGCAGCAAATCATCATATTAGAATGATTTCTGAAGGATAATGTGACAGTAATGATGCTGAAAATGATCACATCACAGAAATAAATTACAGTTTAAACTTTATTTCAATAGTTATTTGAATTTTAACAATATTTCACAATATTACTATATTCATGCTTTTTACTGCTTTTTCGATCAAATGAATTGAGCCTTGGTGAGCATAAGAGACTTACAAAAAATATTACCAACCCAAATTTTTAAACTGTAGTGTATGGAACCTTGTTTCTGCCACTGAATAAAAAAATAAAAAAATAAATAATTGTGACTTTTTATCTCACAATTGTGAGATATGAAGTCAGAATTGTGAGAAATAAAGTCGCAATTGCGAGATATAAAGAGAATTTCGTGATATAAAGTCGCAATTGCGTGTTATAAAGTCAGAATTGCAAGATATAAAGTCAGAATTGCGAGATATAAAGTAGCAATTACGTGTTATAAAGTCAGAATTGCGAGATAAAGTTAGAATTGCGATATAAATTCGCAATTCTGAGAAAAAAATACATTTTTTTCTCACAATTGCGACTTTACATCTCGCAATTCTGACTTTATAACACATAATTGCGAGTTTATGTCGAAATTCTAACATCTCTTTTTAGAATTGTGAGATATAAAATCGCAATTGCAACTTATCAGGCCAATTCTAAGGGAAAAAAAGTCTTTTTCCCTTCAGAATAGTTTATATCTCACAATTCTGACTTTATATCATGCCTTTCTGACTTGTTAACACACAATTGCGACTTTATATCACGTAATTGTGACTTAATATCTCGCAATTCTAACTTTATATCTCGCAATTGCGACTTTATATCTCGCAATTCTGACTTTATGTCTTGCATTTCTGACTTTATATCACGCAATTCTGACTTTATAACACGCAATTCTGACTTTATGTCTCGCAATTGTGAGAAATAAAGTCAGAATTGTGAGATAAAAAGTCGCAATTACCATTTTTATTTTTCATTCTGTGGTGGAAAAAAGCTTCCATTGTAGTGTGTATGTCTTACTATAAAGAAAAAAAAAGACAAAAGCTATGACTAAAGCAAAAAGAATTAAAACGCTGTTTAATAATAAGGGTCAGTAAGAAGATGAAAAATGTCTAAGCATGAAAAACTTGTTCCAGTCAGTGGTGTTTTTTTTGTGTGTGTGTGGATCTGCCAGGGGTGAACACGTGGGTGAACCACTGGTGAAGGCTGTGGGAATGAGGCTTCCCAGTGGGCACTCTCAGCACGGGCTCCACCACAGCGCACAAGGGGCTCTGAAAGCCCAGCGTGGTGCACAAAAACAGACTCTGTGTCCTTCAATTGAGCTGAGGTTGGAGCCCTGGTGGGTGCTGGACACAATGTTAGAATGACAACAGCATTTCTAATGTAGTGTTGCTCCAACCCGAGTCCCTTGAGCAGCCTGGCCTTGCTCCTTTTTCTTTATGAGGGAGTCGTTGAATTGTTCACTCAAATGATTTGTTCAAAAACTCGTATTCATTCCTGAGCAAAAAAACCCCACTCCTGTGTTGCTCTGCTTGAACTTCACTTATTTATTATCTGTTTCTCGCTGTAACACGGTCATAGTCAAAGTTTTGGGACAGCCTTCGTCGCGCCACCATGACACATTTGGCCTTCGAATGCAGCCTTTGAAGGATGTAGTTTATGAATTGGGACGTAGCTACTATATCACAAGCACACACAAAAATCACACTCTCTGTATCACACACTAAGCAGAATGACTACCCACTTTTTACACCTCAGCGTGAAGCTGCCATCTTCCCAGCTTGAACTTTCTAATTAACTTCTGTTATGTCTTGTGTGTGTGTGTGTGCACAGGAGAACCATTGCTTACGGATTAAGATCCTGGGGGATTGTTACTACTGCGTGTCAGGCTTACCCGAGCCCAGAGCTGACCACGCTCACTGCTGTGTGGAAATGGGGGTAGACATGATCGAAGCCATTTCGTAAGTCTCATTAAGCTGTTCATCAATAACTTTCATCTGACCTTTTTGAAATTTATTTTAGTTCTGAGGTATAATCTTTATATATTTTGATGTATTTATTTAATGTTGAATATGAATAGGTTTTGTGAACAAAATAACACAATTATATTATTATTATTTTTATAAATTAATATAAATTAAAGGGGCTATATGTAGAATTCAGTAACCCTTTTTACTAGCGACAGCGGTGGCCGTTAAGTGAACTGCAGCTCGTGCACGCGCAACGTGACTGAATGTCATTAAATGGCCCTATATACTCACCGTGAAGTATAAAGCAGTTGGAAATACCTTTGCTGCGATTTACTGTTAATGAACATCCTGACGCCAACTATGCTGGTGTTTAGATGAATACGTACATATGTGCTACGTGCTTTTCTCTCAATAGCAAAATACACACAACAAAAATGACGGCAGTGAGAGAACAGCAGTTTAGAAAGATCATAGCGATGTGGATATGTTTGAATCAATTCACAAGCATCATGTCGACAGATGAGGTCATTAAAATCACACTGTTATGATTGATTATAAAGTATATTTGAGACTATCGACTGTATAGATCTGGCTTTGTGAGACTATAGTTTAAATGAATCGGCAACGCTTCCTTTTACAGTCCAGTTTCCCATGTAAATACTATGTACTTATTTTAGTAACTACAATAACTAGTACTAACCCTGAACCTACCCCTTAACCTACCCCTGTTCCATGTACTTACCTTATATTAGCCAGTACTTTCTAGGTAAGTACACTGTAAGTACTGTACTGTAAAAGGAAGAGGTACCAACGAATCCCTTTTCTTCGCACGACACATTGACATTACAGTACAGAATATCTCTTTTGGTATTATACTGAACATTGTATAAGCATTAGTTTCATGTGTCATTTAATAGAAGTGAGGCTCTCGAGAGCCTGTCACATCCTTTTGATTTTCCTGGGAATTTATTTTCCCGGGAAAAATGTTAATACATGAAAATTCATACATATAGCCCCTTTAAAGCTTTAATTTAACGTGAGACCCCCGGGGTAAGATCCCGTCCTGATGCTTGGGGCAAATGGCTAGCGTTTTATTCAATATATATTATTTGATAATATTTATTGTTTAATGATTAAAAATGATTAGATGCAGATTTATGGAATTATACATTGCAGCCACTGTTATTGTTATTAATTTTAAGTATTTAAATCATTTTTGCTTATTTAAACAAAGAATAAATCAAATAAAATATTAATATTAGTTGAAAAACTTTGTTTTAGCAACCAACTGAAATAAGTTGAAGTACTATATTTACTAGAACTAAAACTGAAATAAACATAAATGAATGCTAAACAGAAATATTTAAAATAAAATACATAAAAATAAAATTACTAAAACTTAAACTAAAATAAATGGTCATTAAAGATATAAATAAATTAGGGCTGTCAAAACGATTAATCGCGATTAATCGCATCCAAAATAAAAGTTTGTGTTTACATAATATATGTGGGTGTACTGTGTATAATTATTATATATATATATAAATACACACACGTGCTTGTATATATTTAAGAAATATTTTCATGTATATTCTGTATATAGATTTATATATAATTTATATTATATATAAATATCAATATTTTATGTATAAATAATATTTTTTTCTTAAATATACATGCATGTGTGTTTTTTATATATATATACAAAATAGTTATACACAGTGCACCCACATATATTATGTAAACAGAAACTTTTATTTTGGATGCGATTAATCGTGATTAATCGTTTTGACAGCCCTAAAATAAATACTAAAATAGTATATAAATAATACTAAAACAACACTAATTTCAGCTTGTAGTTTATTGAAAACACGTTTATGTTTGCGTCACAGATTGGTGCGGGAGGTCACGGGGGTCAACGTAAACATGCGGGTCGGTATCCACAGTGGGCGCGTGCACTGTGGAGTTCTTGGATTGAGAAAGTGGCAATTCGACGTGTGGTCCAACGACGTCACGCTGGCCAACCACATGGAGGCTGGAGGCAAAGCCGGGTGAGAGTTAAAGACAGAACACAGATACACACATCATACCTGTACACAGCTATACATAACATTGGACAGACTGTTTAGTAACTGCAAAATGAATGTTCCTCAGGAGGATCCACATCACTAAAGCTACTCTGCAGTACCTGAATGGAGACTATGAGGTGGAACCAGGTTTTGGAGGGGAGAGAAACGCCTATTTAAAAGAGAACAGCATTGAGACCTTCCTAGTGTTGGGCTGCAGTCAGAAGCGGGTTAGACACGTCATATTATTACAATATTATTACAATTAACTCCTTCCCCGTCAGTGTTTTAAAAAATAAGTTGGCAGCCACTGCCAGCGTTTTTGATCATTTTCACAAAAATTGCATACCAGAATATTTTGTTGAATGAATATCTGAACATCCTAAGAATGTATATTCTCTAGAAATCTGGAAAATTCTATAAATGGCAGGGAAAGGGTTAAAGATACTTTCTATAACTTTTATCATCTTCCAAATGCCACCATCTATCCACATTTCTGCTATGAATATACTGTGTATATACAGTATATATATATATATATATATATATATATATATATATATACATATACTCGCCTAAAGGATTATTAATACACAATCACTTTTTATTAGGAACACCTGTTCAATTTCTCATTAATGCATTGCAATTATCTAATCAACCAATCATATGGCAGTTGCTTCAATGCATTTAGGGGTGTGGTCCTGGTCAAGACAATTTCCTGAACTCCAAACTGAAAGGTGGTCAAACACACTATTAGTATGGTGTTGCGTGTTGCTTATAATTCTTTAGGTGAATATATATATATATATATATATATATATATATATATATATATATATATATATATATATAATAAGATCAATTAAATTATTTTTATACTGCATTATAATGTTGCGATTATAAATGATGGATTTTAGATCATGTTTACGTGACAACGATGGATTTCTTTAGCGTTTTGCAAAACAATCCCGTTCACACGGATCCCCAAGAATGACTAAAACGCAATATTATGCAGCAGGCCAGTAGATGGCGCATGTGTGTGACGTCACAGTTTTCACAAATTCTCGTTTTTGTAGTTCACACAGAGAAAACGGTATCATATAGGGCTGTCAAACGATTAATCGCGATTAATCGCATCCAAAATAAAAGTTTGTGTTTACATAATATATGTGGGTGCACTGTGTATAATTATATAATATATGTGGGTGCACTGTGTATAATTATTTTATATATATATATATATATATTTATATATACGTAAATACACACACTCTTGTATATATTTAAGAAATATTTTCATGTATATACTGTATATAGATTTATATATAATTTATATTATATATAAATTAGGGCTGTCAAAACGATTAATCGCGATTAATCGCATCCAAAGTAAAAATTTGTCTTTACATAATCTATGTGGGTGCACTGTGTATAATTATTTTGTATATATATAAAAACACACATGCATGTATATTTAAGAAAAAAAAATATTTATATATAAAATATTTATATTTATATATAATATAAATTATATATAAATCTATGTACAGAATATACATGAAAATATTTCTTAAATATATATAAGCATGTGTGTGTGTTTATATATCTAAAATAATTATACACAGTGCACCCACATATATTATGTAAACACAAACTTTTATTTTGGATACGATTAATCGCGATTCATCATTTTGACAGCCCTAATATATATATAAATATTTCATATATAAATAATATTTTTTTTCTTAAATATACATGCATGTGTGTGTATTTATACACACTTAATTTTACACAGTGCCCCCACATATATTATCTAAACACAAACTTTTATTTTGGATGCGATTAATCGCGATTAATCTTTTGACAGCCCTATTAAAAACCCATTTCCTTTGCCCAAGTTTGCATTTTCAGGACCCCAAAACGCCATTGCCATGTAAATAAACAGCCAAAACGAAAATCTGGACAAACAAATTACAGAATTATACAAATCACAGAAGATTTATCGGTTATCTCCCGATCTGGTTATCTGTCAAAATCATTTTAATATTGGTGCATCCCTAATTGTCATTCATCATTATATTCAAGAATCTTGACCACGGTACTTTTCCTTTGCCCTTGACTGTTTCAGAAAGATGAGAAGGCCATGATGGCTAAGATGCAGCGCACGCGGACGAACTCTAACGAGGGTCTGGTACCGCGATGGGTGCCTGACAGATCCTTCTCCAGGACGAAAGACTCCAAAGTCTTCAGACAGATGGTGAGACCCCACATGACCTGTCGCTCAATCTGTCATGGCACTCGCCTGATCGCTCTCTCAGCCGTCCTCTACCTCCTATATGTCCTCCTATATTACTCACAGATCTTTCTGAGCGTCTTTGACGTACATTTGTTCCTTCTCTTCACTCAGGGCATCGATGAAACATCCAGCAAAGACAAGTAGGTGTTTTTCTCTTGTCTTTTTGAGAATAAATGCAGTTGGGGAACAAAGATGTGTTTTTCTAACTGTTCTTCTGCTCACGAACACAGCCGTGGTGCTCAGGAGGCGCTGAACCCGGAGGACGAGGTGGATGAGTTTCTGGGCCGTGCCATTGATGCTCGCAGTATTGACCAGCTCCGCAAAGACCACGTGAAGAAGTTCCTGCTCACCTTCCAAACCTCCAGCCTGGAGAAAAAGGTCAGACCCAAAGACACTGGCTGAGCTCCAGCTTCCTGTCCAGATCTCCCCACCCATTCAAGTTTAATTTAGCAGGGCCGATCGTCTAGCAGACTAACAGGATGGATGAGATCATGTGAGATCAAATGTCCTCCAATTTCCTGTTTGGTATTTAAGAAGGGGAAAACTAGGAGACTAAATTCTTTGGATTGCTTCATAGTTGTTTTTAGCTTGTCATGTGGTTAACGGTCTTCTGGGTGGTTACTCACCCTCAAGTTGTTTCAAACCTGTATGAGTTTATTTTTTCTTTTGAACATGATATTATAGGGAAGATATTTTGAAGAATGTCAGTAATCAAGACTGTTGATGGAACCCAAAATACAATGGAAGTCAATGGGGTCCAACAACTGTTCATTTACTGACATTCTTCAAAATATCTTCCTTTGTGTTCAGCAGAAGAAAGAAATTCAGACAGGTTTGGAAAAATCTTTGGAGAGTAAATGATACCATTTTTAAGTCAACTATTCCTTTAAGGCCCGTTCACAACAAAGACGATAACTGTAACAATAATGATAAAGATATATTCTAAAAATCATTCTGATTATATAAGAGAATAGAAAAGTCCTGCTATAACGATCATGACACAGAGGAACGATATTGTTGGAATCACTTTTCCAGCTGATGAATGATAAAAACATTGACAGCCAATCAGAATCCATTCTGCTTTAAAGAGCTCGAGCATTACAAGTGGCAGGCGACAGAACTGTTGCATGCTTATAATAAACAGAATGATATCATACGCTGGTGTGGATGCTAATACAGTTATCACTGTGGTATTTGTAGTTCGTAGTGTACATACACAGCCTTTATATTTGTCATGGATTAGTAAGTCAGCATGTGTTGATGATGTTTTATTTCCTTGTCTTGTTTGTAGTATTCTAAGAAGGTAGATGATCGTTTCGGGGGTTATGTGGCCTGTACGCTGCTGGTCTTCTGTTTCATTTCCTTTATCCAGATCGTCGTATTCCCTCAGTGAGTGATCAACACACACACACACACTCACATATTCACTTAGCTATCTAAATGAGGACATTTCATACTCTTCTATTGTTTTTATTTTATAGCTATTAGTTATAAATACTATAACCAGGGCTTGACATAAACACCTGCCAAATGTAGGGGTATTTCAGCAGTGGCAAGAACGCAGTCACTCCTACTAACCACTTCCACTGGTTGAAATTTATGTATAATATAGATATTTTTTATTTGTCTTTTAAAAAGGCGTCTGAAATAATAATCTAAGTGCAATGTAGTGTTGTCAAAAATATTGTTTTCATGCTGCTTATTGCACTTAAACAGTCAAATACACAAAATAATGCAGGTCTTGGTGAGTTTTCACGTAAACACAGTCAGTTATATTTTAAGTGTATGTTAACAGAAAGAAAACGCATGTGTAATGGTCCGTGTGTCAGGTCTTAAAGTGACAGCAGCCTAATTTACCTGCTGCCAAATCAAGAAAATATAAAAAAAAAATATCTAAATGGCAGTTTTACCCATGGTATCGATGTCAAAATTGGGGCCAGTTTAAATGCCTCAGTGGATGGTGAGCAAAAATGTTAATGTCAAGTTAATGACTATAATCTAACCCGAACACCCTTATATTTACCATTGCTCAGCAAAAAGTCGCGGGCAACATCCATTTGCAACGAAAGTAATCCATACGATCAGAAATTTCTCATGAGGAAATATTTCCAATGCAGATTCCGCTCATGTTCGTGTTGGTTACGCTATTTTGTCATGTTGACCAACAGCTGCTTGGTTTGAAAGGGACTCCTGTGCTTCAGACATCGCTACGCAATTAACAGTCTGCTCATTAAGTCACCGTTTCAGGGTCCAAATCACATGCCAAAAGCAAACAAAAACAGTCTTACAGTGTGCTTTAAAGGGATCATATAATGCCATTTCATACAAGTTAATTTGATTCTTTAGTATCTAAATAAAAAGTTTGTAATATACTTTAATTAAAAATTTTCATTAGTATTGTAAGAAAACACTCATTTTACGTGGTCAAAAACAGCTCTGTTTTCAGGATGCTGTTTCAGTGCATATGCCTTTAAATGATAATGAGCTTTGTTGACTCCGCCCCTCTGTTCTCTGACACAATGCACGTGGAGTGTTGCCTTGACAACATTTGAGGGGATATTTTTGAGAGAGAATGTTAGAGGGATTCTCTGAGGACACATCTGTGCAACCGTATCAGTTTGAACCGGATTCGGAACTGGAACAAGATGACGGCCGCAAAGAAGTTCGACAATTAAGGCTCGAACAGGACGTTTCTGAATGGTTGATTAACGTAATGTCACTTTAATCTATCTTTATGTACTGGCAGGGTAGAGTAACTTAGTGAGATATACGAACACTATGTGTTTACTGATGTATAGATACTCAGTTTGACAAAAACCATAACGAGTTGTTCATTATAAACGTGGGATTTTAAATTATATTGAGAACGTCGTACATATAAAATATGCCGTAATGTACCCTGAGTGTAAAAGCCTTAGCTTTTTATTCATTGTGAAGCGTGCAAGCGATTTGCAAAGATGAATACATTTATACTCACTTCTTCTGGAGGTGCAGCAGGAACACGAATAGTTGGTACCGGTTCATTTTTCAGGAGCAGCTTCTTAGCAAAACCAGCTTTACACACTGACCCTCGTTTATAAAGCAGTCTGGTGAGAAATGATTCGCGAAAACAAGAAAGCATTGTCGTTGATTGTGGGGAATATTCAGCCACTGCGTCTTCAGCGGGTCTGATTTAGGAACATCAAAATGACTGTTCGTTATTACACCCAAGAACAGAACAACACAATCGCTTAGACATCATTCTGCTCCAGCTTATCAACAATGACGGACTATGATGACAGCTTGCTCAGGGCTGGGATGTGTTGAAACACTGCTGTCAATCAACAATTGTGGGATGGGCGTCCGATCGTGTGACGTCACGGCTCGATTTGAGGCAGGGAAAAACATAAAATGATTAAAACAAAAACACTGGATGGATTTTTATCATTATATGATGGTTGTGTACAGGCACTGCCAACACATATTTCAGTATAACATGTAAAAGTATGATTATATGATCCCTTGAAACTACTGAAAAATCATAATCTAACCTTTATATCAAAATCCCAGGTGGCCAGACAGTGATTCATCTTTTATGAATCTTTAAAATGTTGTCCGGGATGCTGTGAGCCCAGAGACTGTTGTAAATACATCAGTCCATGAGTAATATGAATAAATAGTGCTCATAAACGGGAGTCTCACTTGAAACAAGTGGAGGTTTGGATGGTATTCCTTATTTCACGATTCACTGAAATGAAGATTTTTACAATTAAAAAACTTTATTTACTTTATAAATAAAGCACGTCCCCAAACTGACAACTTCTGGCGACATATTTGTCCCCAAATTCTGGTTAACTAGTCTGAAACATGAGTCTGAAACTTCCTCTGTTGTTCTGCAGTACTCTGGTCATGCTGGGGATTTACATCAGTATCTTCATCATTCTTGCCAACATCCTCTTCATCTGTGCCATTTACTCCTGCGTGAAGGTAAGCAGTTTTACTTAATTAAAGGAGTAGTTCACTTTTTAAAATACTTTTGCTGATAATTTACTCACCCCCATGTCATCCAAGATGTCCATGTCTTTCTTTCTTCAGTCGAAAAGAAATTAAGGTTTTTGATGAAAACATTCCAGGATTTTTCTCCATATAATGGACTTTACTGGGAACCAAACGGTTCAAGGTCCAAAAGACAGTTTCAGTACAAACTGTTCAAAGGACTTTAAACGATTCCAGACGATGAATAAGGGTCTTATCAAGCAAAATGATCACTCATTTAAAAAAAAAAAAACTAACAAAGTTTAAGTTTATAAGCTCAAATGCTCGCCTTGCTCTGTTCTGTGATGCGCGTTTGTGACTCTCCTGTTCGAGCTCGTTCATCAAAATGAACAGATCTTTTTTTGTGTCATTTCGTTCTTTCATCGAACAAAATGAACGAGTTGACTCGGGAAAAGATTCGTTCATTTTGATGAACGAGTTCGAATAGAAGAGTCACAAACGCGCATCACAGAACAGAGCAAGGCGACCATTTGAGCTTATAAACTTAAACTTTGTTATTTTTTTTGAATGAGCGATCGTTTCACTTGATAAGACCCTTATACGTCGTCTGGAATCGTTTAAAGCCCTTTGAACAGTTTGTACTGAAACTGACTTTTGGACCTTGAACCGTTTGGTTCCCATTGAAGTCCATTATATGGAGAAAAATCCTGGAATATTTTCATCAAAAACCTTAATTTCTTTTCGACTGAAGAAAGAAAGACATGGACAACTTGGATGACATGGGGATGAGTAAATCATCAGCAAACGTTTTTTTTTTTTTTTAAAGTGAACTACTCCTTTAAGCCGCTTTTCATTCTCTCGCGTTTTACATACGTATGTGTACAAGTACAACCGGCCTGTATCTCTCTGTCTCGCAGCTCTTCCCCGCCGCCATGCAGACTGTGTCCAAGAAGATCGTTCAGTCTCGCACCAACAGCACACTGGTGGGAGTTTTCACCCTCATCCTCGTCTTCATCTCTGCCTTTGTCAACATGGTACGCAGAGCTGCCAAATCACTTCGCACACAACAAACACTTCAGCTCACAATCGTATTTCTTCCAAAGAGACCGTATGATCACAAATGTTGCTTTAAAAGCACAATTCTGTCATCATTTACTCACCCTCATGTTGCTCCAAAACACGCAGAACTTTCTTTGGCCTAAGACAATAAAAAATAAATGATCCAAAGAGCTCATCCTTTAACTGCTTGTATATTGTGTGTGTTGTGTGTTTCCGGCAGTTTTCCTGTGACACACGGAAGCTGGTGGACTGTGTAGCCGAGCGGTTTAACTGGTCGTCGTCAGAGATGGTGACTCCCTGTGTCATTCACAACTTGTCTCGCTCTGCAGCCGACGGCCTGGATATCTGTCGCAGCGATACTCCCTCCTGCCCCTTCCCTGAGGTACAAAGAGTGGATAGTCACACCAAGATCGGAAATCTGACACATTACAGGTTTCACGCTGACTCATCTTGGTGTTTACCTTCAGTATTTCAGCTACAGCGTGCTGCTGACCCTGCTGGCCTGCTCCGTGTTCCTGCAGATCAGTAGTATAGGGAAGCTGGCTTTAATGCTGCTCATCCAGCTCACTTTCCTGCTGCTTGTGGAGTGGCCAGAGGTGGCGCTGTTTGACAACGCAGACCTCTTCGTCACGGCCAATGCCCTGTAAGTACCACTGACGGCCACTAGAGGGAGTCAGTACTGCTCTACTTCAACAGAGAAGTAGCTTTGAGTGGCTTTATGTTTTGATGATAATAGAGCAGGGATGTTGTATTTTTGAGAACGAGATTTTTGTGGTTAAATGGTTTTCTAAATGTTATATAAATGGTTTCTATGACATAAAACACACCAGTAATACCCCTCTCGTGATTTATTTTTAAAGCCAGTGTCTTGAAAAAGGCGTATGCTAACAACTTGCTAAATGCTAATACAGGGAATACAGTCGAGCAACCGTGGTGTAGTTCGTTAGTTAACATTAGTTAATGTACTAACTAAAATGAACTAACAATGAGCAATACATTTGTTACTGTATTGGTTAATCTTTGCTAATATTAGTTAGTAATAATAAAGCTGTTCATTGTTTGTTCACAGTGCATTAGCTATCATACCACCTTTGATTTTAATAATGTATTAGTAAATGTTGAAATTAATATTAACTATTAAGAAATTCTGTAGATGTATTGTTCATTGTTTTGATTAATATTTAGCTTTAATTCATTTTATTTCATATTAATTCAGTTAATGAAATGATTTGAATAGTTTTAGTAAACAATAAATACTTTTTGTTCCCCCATTAGTGAAAATGTGACTCCATCTCGGATTTGAATATTCAGTTTGTGTATTTGTATTAAAGGGATACTCCACTTTTTTTGGAAATAGGCTCATTTTACAACTCCAGCAGAGTTAAACAGTTGAGTTTTACCGTTTTCGAATCCATTCAGACGATTTTATGATATTTAGAAGAATATCAGTAACCGGACAGTTTCTGGTCTCATTGAATTCCATAGTATATATTTTTTCCTACTATGGAAGTCAATGAGACCAGAAACTGTCTGGTTACTGATATTCTTCTAAATATCAGAAAATCGGCTGGATGGATTAGAAAACGGTAAAATCCAACTGTTTAAAGGCCCGTTCACACTAAGCACAATAACTATAAAGGTAACGATAAAGATAACTATACATGCGTCCACACCAACAACCGATAACGATCTTTTTATTCTAAGCACACGTGCGCGCTCATGCTAGCGAAAATGGATGACTGCTACTGCTTTACTTTACAAACAAATATCAAAAGAAAAACAGCCGCTTTTGGGTACACGGTATCCTTAAAAGACGAGAGGAGTTGGGAGGGCATCTAAACAGTGAATCTAGCAAGTCTAATATCTTACAGTGGATTTAGCTAACGAAGGCAATGATGGGATAACAACATCGCCTAGTCAACACCTTTATCTGTTGTCAACTAGCGCTGGATAGCCTACCTGAGGTAATTTTGTAACACTATGCTAAACTGCCTGATATCTCATTGTGAATACTTCTCATCGTTTATTCCCAGGATACGACCGATTGCGTTCCACATATCCATCTTTTTTATCCTTGAAACGGGGGTTTGACTTGTCAAACAGTGGAGGATTTTTATTTGTACCTCGACGATTAACTTCTCTGCAATGTCATCTGCCATTTTAAATGCGCGATACATTAATATTAGAACGGATTCTCATTGGTTGTCAGTGTTTTATCGTTGGACAGCTGGAAAAAAATCGTTCTGAAAGTGATTCCAACGATATCGTTCCTCATATCTTTATCGTTATAGCTGTGGTGTGAACTCTATTATTCTTTAATATGGAAAACGATTTTTAGAATTATATCTTTATAGTTATCTTTATAGTTATCGTGCTTGGTGTGAACGGGCCTTAACTCTGAGGGAGTTGTAAAATGAGCCTATTTTCAAAAAAGTGGAGTATCCCTTTAAAATAAATGCTGTGATATGATCTGCATATGTTTGTTCGTTAAAACACTTGTTCTTGCTGTTCTTTTTTTTTGTAGAGTTTTCAATGAAACTCTGCAATGGTGAGACCTATATTCATCGCTTCTTATTATTCATATATGAAAATGTATTGTTTTTAAGCTCAGAAATGATTAATCGTTATGGTTTTCCCACAGGTCCAATCTCAACACAACTACTGAACAGTGGTATGTCCTAATAGACTTTTTGAGTTTTTTAATTATTTGAATAGCTTTGAGTGTTGAACACATGTGTGTGCTGTATTGTGTTACATCCATGACGCTGTGATGTAAATAATTGATCCTGTGGTTGACCTGATCTCTCTTGTTGCAGTACTTTCAGGGTGACTAAAGTGTCCCTAAAGGTCATGACCCCAGTGATCCTCACTGTATTTGTACTAGCACTGTACCTACATGCCCAGCAAGTGGAGTCAACAGCTCGCCTAGACTTCCTTTGGAAACTTCAGGTCAGGATTTGAAGCTATGTTATCAGCTGAACCACTTTTTTTGCATTTTTGTTTGCGGCGTGCTTGATTGACTAAGATTAAAAACAATTTGTTCATAAAATATCTTCAGAATTTGATATATGGACTGTAATTGGCCTGTTCCTCCTCACAGGCCACAGAGGAGAAGGAGGAGATGGAGGAACTTCAAGCCTACAACCGTCGGCTTCTCCACAACATCTTGCCCAAAGATGTGGCCGCCCACTTTCTAGCTAGGGAGAGGAGGAACGACGAGCTGTACTACCAGTCGTGTGAGTGCGTGGCTGTCATGTTCGCCTCCATCAGCAACTTTTCCGAGTTCTACGTGGAGCTGGAGGCCAACAACGAGGGAGTGGAGTGTCTGAGGCTCCTCAATGAGATCATCGCTGATTTTGATGAGGTTAGAAGGCTGGAGATTAATGTTTTGAAGAGAATGAGGGAATCTTAAATATCTTATCTTACATATATAATCGTAAATATTTTCAGGATCAAGCTAAAAAGAACAGCTTATATTTAAACTGAAATCTTTTGTTACATTCTAAATGCATTTACTGTCACTTTTGAGTAGTTTAATTCATCTTTGCTGAATAAAAGTGTTCATTTCTTTCAAAACGAAATCTCACTGACCGTAGTGAGGCAGTGTACATTGATGAAACCCTTTCTCACTATTACAGATCATCAGTGAGGAGAAATACAGACAGCTGGAGAAAATAAAGACCATTGGCAGCACCTACATGGCCGCATCTGGCCTCAACGACTCCACCTATGACAAGGAAGGCCGCTCACATATAACCGCTCTGGCCGACTACGCCATGCACCTCCGCGAACAGATGAAATACATCAATGAGCACTCCTTCAACAACTTCCAGATGAAGATCGGTAAGTGCCAAAACCTACAGGCTCACTTAGGAGTCCAATGTTCACTGATTATTTATTAGAAACATTTGAAAATATTTGGCCAAATCAAGGTCATGTGGTGCAACCAAGTCTCTTAAAATGTCCAATAATTTGATATTGTTGATGTAAAATGTAATGCGACTCCCCACAAATAAAATGGGATTTTTAAAATTAATTATTCATGAGCTTTGTAACTCAACAAAAAAATCTCTCAAAGGATTAGTTCACTTAAAAAAAAAAAACTTTTGCTGATAATTTACTCACCCCCGTGTCATCCAAGATATCCATATCTTTCTTTCTTCAGAAAAAAATTAAGGTTTTTGATGAAAACATTCCAGGATTTTTCTCCATATAATGGACTTCAATGGGAACCAAACGGTTCAAGGTCCAAATGAGAGTTTCAGTGCAACTTCAAAGGGCTTTAAACGACACCAGACGATGAATCAGGGTCTTATCTAGCGAAACGATCGCTCATTTAAAAAATAAATTAAAATGTTTAAGTTTTATAAGCACAAATGCTCGCTTTGCTCTGTTCTGTGATGAGCGTTCGTGACTCTCCTGTTCAAACTCGTTCATTAAAATGAACAAATGTTTTTTCGAGTCATGACTCGAAGGGTCCTAGATAAGACCCTTATTCATCGTCTGGTGTCGTTTAAAGACCTTTGAAGCTGCACTGAAACTCTCATTTGGACCTTGAACCGTTTGGTTCCCAATGAAGTCCATTATACGGAGAAAATCCTGGAATGTTTTCATCAAAAACCTTAATTTCTTTTCGACTGAAGAAAGAAAGACATGGACATCTTGGATGACATGGGAGTGAGTAAATTATCAGCAAAAGTTTTTTTTTAAAGTGAATTACTCCTTTAAGATGTGTACGAAGGAGTAATAAAAAAAATTCTTAAACTGTTTACACCCAGTGTTATTAACTACAACTATCAGAAATGTTTTTTGTCAATTGAAATAAAGGCGAAATAAAGAAAAAAATATTTGATGGAAGGATATAAACTTAAAAAAATGTTTGAAATTACAAATGTTGCTTTGGTAATTAACTGAAATCAAATAAAATGATTAAACCTGAAATAATAAATTAAATTAAATATTTAAAATAAAAAAAACTAATACAAATGACAAAGCACATAACAAAGTTTCTAAACCTTAAACTGATTAAAATAGTAATAAAAGTAGAAGTTAATTAAAATATTAATAAATACTATGTTATATAAATAATAGAAAAATGAAACTGGTTACACTATATGAGGTCATGTGACATTCATTTAAAATGAAAGTTTTACAAAATCATTTGAAACCAGCATGAATACTAAGAGCACTTTCACACTGGTAGTTTAGTTTGAAATGTGGAACGGTTTTCAGAAAAATGGGGGACAATCTCTCTCCGACTCGGACCTCGGCAAACGTGCCGTGTGTGAAGGCCCTCTTATGCCTGGTTCAGATTACACGATTTAGCCCGATTTTGGCACGATCCGTTTGACGTAGGGTGTCGTGGGGATTCGTAAACGACAACGGGCGTCGGGACGCAAGATTCGATCGTATCATCTCGTATAGTTTGTCATAGTTTGCGACAACCTACGTCACGTCTGCGATGCTTCTTGAGATCGCGACAAAAAGACTAGCATGTTTAATTTATTTTACTGTCATCCACGACGGTTCCGTCACATGTATGAGGTTGACTTTTCCGTACACAACTTTCAAATATGGCGAAACGAAAGAGAGACAATGGTGCTAACGTTAAAACTAAAAAGTAAAAATATATAAGAAAACAATATTTTACCTCAAGTTCTCTTTAGAGGATCGACAGCCCATACTGTCCTCATCGACCAATCCAGGAACGTGTCCATTGTCGCTTTTTCTTTTTTACTTTTTTTGAACACAGGACAGCCAACACAACACTCACCGCTTCATCCATTGTTTGTTTACGTTCGTTTCCGGAAGTCACTCACTACTAGTTTCGACTTCTCGATGACATCACGCGCGTTAAAGACGGCATGCGATGACTGGTCAGGAAGCAATTTGCAGTCTGACACGTGTCTTGTCCACGACACGACAAGATTTTAGGAGTCAAAATCACGTAATCTGACACAGTGACTATCGTAACAGACAAAAAAAATCGTGTAATCTGAAGCAGGCATTAGAGAACATTTCTAAGAAGTTGGCATATGCATGTGTGTGCAGGGCTGAACATTGGGCCAGTGGTTGCAGGAGTCATTGGAGCCAGGAAGCCCCAGTACGACATCTGGGGAAACACAGTAAACGTGGCCAGTCGGATGGACAGTACAGGGGTCCCGGACCAGATTCAGGTAAACCTTCAAGCCTGCCGAGGCTCACTGTAGCCATGTTTCCATCCACTTGTCGATCGAATTATCTGAAGTTCTGTAAAAAAACACAATGCGAATAAAGCTGGTGAAAGTGTGTTTCCATCCAACGGCTTTAAAGCGAATGAAAACCTGTACGTAATGACGTCACATGCTGTTTTGCGATCAAGTTGGTATATCGAAATGATTTGAGACATTTTAAGGTGTTTCAATTCATTTTCGCACTGAATCGAACAACATTCAAGCAAACTTTTGCGAACAAAGTTTTGTTAGACAAAACGGATCGCGCCATCTACCAACAAATTCACTAGTTGAAGCCTAATAATGTTTATGTGCCAGCTGATATCGACATATGTATGGGATAATGTATGCGAGGCGGTTGTTGAAGGGGTTGTATTCGCTATAACATCCGCCTCGCTATATATATTATCCTGCTTATTACATATAAATCAACCAAATAAATCAATAAATCAATAATTTGACACAAAATATTGACTTAAAAACGAGTTTATTGATTTAAAAACGAGTATTGCTTCTAGTAAAGAAAATTGTCTGTTCCGTCTCTGAAATGCGTCCATGGCAACGGTGTGTAAACTTAGCAGCGCCGCAGTATTTTAACAAGAAATAACATTTGACTACATTTGAATTCAACTAAGCCACGTAAAAACTAGCAAAACTAACCTAAGAAAACAACGACGCTATAAACATTGCTATGATGATGCCGATGTACGTAAATGCCCGACGACAGCGGAGATGACTGTGGTGTGGGAACAACAGCGCTCCATCAGTTCTGGGAGATCGTGGTTCACGGAAACCCTTTAGTTGAAGCATTTTTTTTGCTTTGTCCACTTACATCTGTCTTTGTTGACATCCGCCATGTGTGCGCAAACAGACTGGCCGGAAATGAACTCGTCTTCTGGCGTGTCGCAACCATAAAAGGGCCTAAATCTTAATTGCAATTCATTATTTTTATTCAGCAAATAACGTTTCCATCAGCTTTTATCGCATTAGCCGTTTATCGATCAAGATAAAATCCGATGAGACCGAACGTATTTCATTTGAGTCGATTTTCATGAAATTTCGTCGAATTTTACTGTTTCCATTAGGCATTTTTCATTCGATATCACTTAATTCGGATCAAAACGTGTCGATGGAAACATGACTAGTTTCTTCGTCATCTTGAGCGCGTCACATAGAAGTGATTTTTTGGTATTTTACAGGTGACCACAGACCTGCACCAGGTGTTGGCCGGTAAAGGTTACCAGCTGGAGTGTCGAGGGGTCGTAAAGGTGAAAGGCAAGGGTGAGATGACCACTTACTTCCTGAACAACGGACCTCCCAACAGTTAGCAGTGCACTAGAGTTTCTTTGGATTCCCACAATTCCCCAGAGAGGAGGATTTCTCCAGGCAAGCTGAAGACAAACAAGTAGCCATCGCCATCACTTGAAGAAAGAAAACCAACAAACAAGGAAGATGATTGAAAAAAAACAAACCAGACTCCACACTGGAGAGTCGTGGCGCTCGTGGATATGCCTGTGCACCTTGAAGGACGATTGTTTTTAAGCCTCTCCCTCAGGCTGCTTGAAAGATGCAAAGTCTGTTTATTTAACAAAGGCCTTTATTTGCCGAAGAAAAACGCTGTACATAAGGCATTTTCTCCAGTTTTATTTTTGTTTTTCCCCTGTTTTTTTTTTTTTTTTTTTGTATTTCAGGAGAATATAAATACAGGTACTCATGTTTTCGTTCGGAATTCCTTATTTATTTTGATCTTGACGTTGTGTGCAAAAAGTCCTTTATGGAAAAAAAAGTCGGAAAACACACACACACTTATACCGTACATAAACGCGTACGCTCGTATATATGTGTGTGCACGAATACAGTATCTGTATAAATTATAAAGAGAACTATTGACCAAAGACCAAAGTATTTCATAGAAAAGAAGTTTGCGGAATCTTATGTAACGCTCTGACGCCCTCATCCCTCGATTTCCCTGTTTTAAATGCCGTTTTGTCACGTTAAATCACACTGATTGACCAGCAACCTCTGTCACTGGCAGAGCGTTGTGCTCTGGATCTTATGAAGGATTGAATGATTTCATTTAAAGTCTTGCTTTTCCTTAAGAATGACAAATTCTAGATGGGAAAAGCGTGTGGAAAGCTTTTTTTTTTTTCGGGAAGTACGACCAGGTCTGGGCCTTTAACGTCCTCAAGGAAGACTTCAGTTTAGTTTTGCGTGTTCCGTCAACCATTTCTTCTTTTTTCAAAGAAGTATTTTTGGTACAAAATGAAATAAAAGGAAAAAAAGAGTTTTTTCGGAGGCATCTGGGGAAAAGCCACGGCATTGGATACCACGGTACGGGACAGTTTATCGAGATCCAATTCATTCTAGGAGGACTTTTTTTTAAAAATGAAAGAAATATATCTATAAATTATGACTGAATACTGTGCTTTGTAATCTCGAAGGGGCATAACTCTTTTCACTGTGAGGTTTCTATGATACGACTAGCTGCTTTCTTGCCAAACTAAACAGCTCAAAAGCATGTCTGATTGTGGTATCTTCTCTACGATTTTCGTTTGTTTGATTCCCTTAAGTTTTAATGTTTGGGTATTTTGTATCACCTCTGTATCCGTTTTTATTCCTATTCTGGTTGTTCTTATCTGTTTGATTATGATTCACTTCCAGCTGAGGAGAGGGAACAAAGACCTGAATTGAGACGTCCTAGCAAGTTGGTACTAACTGATCAACTGCAGTCAGTGACGTATGAACAATATTCCCTCCGTTCCATCTCTTTAAGAAAAAAGCCACATGGCGAATTCAAATTCATGAAGATGTAGGCTACTATACTAAACAGTTGCTAGCTAGCTAACTGCTAACATAGAATCAATAGAGACGTACCGTACACTGCATGCCTGCAGTGCGAATTGCAGTGCATTTGCCTTAATTGAACAAACTTCAGTATATGATAACAGTGCCTCTTTAAGTCACGCGCTCTACTACGCAAACCGCGCAATTCACCTGTTTGATGCAACCCATTACGGCAACGTTTGTTAACTCGGTCGCCTCTTTAGCGAATTGACTTGCATGATGGCCAAAGCACTGTCTTTCTCCTGCTGTGTGTTCTTCACTTATCGAAAACTTGCTGTGATAGTAGCTTGGTCATTGCGTGTCAGTTGGTCACGTTCGTACCAACGGCAGGACGCCCCGTTGTTCCGTCCGGTATGTGCAATAAAAGCGTGCACGAATGGAGATTCAGCGTGAGGGAAGGAATACTATCTGATGTACTGTGAGCGAGCAGGAGTGTATTTTAGTACTACTGACTCTCACACTGGGGCCTCTGTCTAGATCAGGGCTGGACGACTCCTGATCGTCTCTTTATTTTCATTTACCTTTTTGTTCGTTTGTTTGTTTCATTTTTT
This sequence comes from Cyprinella venusta, assembly GCA_038021265.1. Classification (NCBI taxonomy): domain Eukaryota; kingdom Metazoa; phylum Chordata; class Actinopteri; order Cypriniformes; family Leuciscidae; genus Cyprinella; species Cyprinella venusta. The sequence continues at coordinate 9,914,098 of CM075883.1, read as the reverse complement.
TTACTTTAGTCGAAGGATTAGAAAAGGGACAAGCTTTTCAACTCTGCAAAAGAAAGTTGAGAAAAGACTCTTGAATATAGAAAAAAACTTTTCCCCTCAAAATAAAAAAAAAATATCTGTTTTATTTGTTTTTTTGTGATTGCTTTGTATTGTGGTTTTTGTTTAAAGGGATAGTTCACCCCAAAATGTATATTCTGTAATTTTTTTTTTCACTTTCATGACATTCCAAACCCGTTAAGACTTTCGTTCATGTTCGCAACACAGATGGAGATCTTTGTAATGAAATCTGAGAGATTTCTGTTTCTCCATTGACAATCTATGCAACTACCGCTTTGACGCTTCAAAAAGTTCATAAAGAGATTGTTAAACGAATCCATATGAATTGAGTGGTTTAGTTTGGATTTTCTGAAGACAAGATCACTTTTGTATGATGAACAGATTGAATTTAGGTTTTTATTCACCTATAAATATTGATCAGTGAACATAAACACAAGCTGAAATGTGCCGCGTAACATGAGAGTGAACCTCATTGGTTCTTGCTGAAGCTGAAATGTGCTGCGTAACACCAGAATGAACCTCATTGATTGATTCTCACTGAAGCTCAAATTTGGTGCATAACAATGTGATGCGTAATATGAGAATGAACCTCATTGGTTCTTGCATGTCAAGTGAAAATGCTTGAGCTGATGTGTGAGTTTATGAACATTTATTTGTGAGTAAAAGCCTAAATTATATCTGTTTAGTTATGAAGTGATTGTGTCTCTTTGGACTAAACTGCTCAATTCATATGGATTCGTTTTATGATCTATTTATATGTCAAAGTAATAGTTGTATAGCTATCAATGGAGGAACAGAAATCTCTTAGATTTCATCAAAAATATCTTCATTTGAGTTCTGAAGATGAACAAAAGTCTTATAGGTTTGGAAAGCGAGTAAATTAGGACACAATTTTCTTTGACAGAATAGTATTTTGGGTAACCTTTAAATCCCTTTGTTTTGGTATATTTTAATCATTATATTTGAGTGACCAAAAATGATGCATCATTTGAAGGGTTTTAGCCACCTCAAATTATTTATATGCACATTGTACATTTTACCAGTTTTATCACGATTATTGGGTGAAAAATGGGAAATATTTACACATATACTGTATATATATATATATATATATATATAACTAAAGGATTATTAGAGACACCACATTAATACTGTGTTTGACCCCCTTTCGCCTTCAGACCTGCCTTAATTCTACGTGGCATTGATTCAACAAGGTGCTGAAAGCATTCTTTAGAAATGTTGGCCCATATTGATAGGATAGCATTTTGCAATTGATGGAGATTTGTGGGATGCACATCCAGGGCACGAAGCTCCCGTTCCACCACATCCCAAAGATGCTCTATTGGGTTGAGATCTGGTGACTCTGGGGGCCATTTTAGTACAGTGAACTCATTGTCATGTTCAAGAAATTCACTGTTTTTAATGGCATGCTAAAAGTTACCGTTGACTCGTGCTAGCCTAGCACCGGGGAACTATGTGACTCGGACGACTGGATGAAATTTTTTAAAACTGTCTCCACTGATTTATAACACTAAGGCTCACTAAGGCTCACTGAACCACCCCTTTAAGAGCGATTTGGGACCGATCTGAGAGCAACTCTGAGTAAGGCAAAGATAAAAACTTTCATCTTAGTGAGGAGGCGGGGTTGACCCTGTTGCTATGTATGACACAATCTTTTGAAGACTGTGATTGGTTGGTTGTCCAAGAAGGAAAAAAAAGAGGCATTTTAAGTATAGAGTTTACACACAAACGCATTATAGTTATGTATTTTTCATTATAGTTATGTATAATTCTTATTTTTACCATGCTGTTAATTTCCTAAGGTAATTGATTGGCTTAGAATGATAAAAAAAAAAAAAAAAAAAAAAAAAATCTGGTAACGCTTCCTTTTACAGTACAGTACTTACAGTGTACTTACCGTGTACTTACCTAGAAAGTACTGGCTAATATTAGGTAAGTACATGGAACAGGGGTAGGTTTAGGGGTAGGTTCAGGGTAAGGACTAGTTATTACCCAGTAATTGAAGTTACTAAAATAAGTATTTACATGGGTAACTGGACTGTAGAAGGAAGCGTTGCCAAAAATCCACTCTTTCCACAGTTTCTGGTCTCATTGACTTCCATAGTAGGAAAACATATACTATGGAAGTCAATGAGACCAGAAACTGTCTAGTTACTGATATTCTTCTAAATATCAGAAACTTGGCTGAATGCATTCAAAAACAGTAAAACTCAACTGTTTAACTCTGGGGGAGTTGTAAAAAGAGCCTATTTCCAAAAAGTAAACGCCCACATTTCTAAGAATTTTCTTAGAATTTTGTCACTAGGAGCTGCTCTTTCCATTAAGATTCTTTATGGATACGGGCCCAGGAGGACCACATCCCTAAATGCATTGAAGCAACTGCCATGTGATTGGTTGATTAGATAATTGCATTAATGAGAAATTGAACAGGTGTTCCTAATAATCCTTTAGGTGAGTGTATATATATAATTTGTTTTCAAATAATGAAAATGACTTCAATAATCAAACTAATATCACTTTAGTAGCTTCAATAACTTCAATTATGAACTTTAATGACTTCAATAATCAAACTGACTGATTTCATCTTGAAACTTTACCTGTAAATAGAGATGCCTTGCAAATAGTAAATATTTTATGCATTGGGTGAGTTGAACCATTTTGTAATTGAAATACCAATGCTAAAGGTAACTTAACATCTAATCCTAGATCAGTTATTTCAAAATTTTAGTCCATTTCGGATAAAAATGAAAGAAGAAAAGTTTAGTCACAATTTATTTCATTGTTTAATTAATACTGGATTTTGCCGCCATTATACAGGTATATGCAAAGAATAACATTTAGTACATACAGTATGGGACTAAATTACACTAAATTCAAAACAAAATGGCAATGTGTGTTACATTCACATATCCTCTGCACCTCTTGTTCTGCAAGGCGACGTGACACACGGGAGTGTTGAAGCATTATGGGATGGTGATCAATGATTGTTATAGTTTCATGGATCAGGGATCAAAACAAGCTGAAGTCTGGGTAGGTCATTGACATCTCATTCACAAACCTGAGAAAATCAATGAAATACATGTATTAAAGCATGACACACTTATTTGCTGACACACATTTTGGCCTACACAGAGTTCGGCTCATAGCTTAAGATTCATCATACTTTGTCATTTCGCTGTTTTTTCGTGGGAAGCGACGGGTTCGAGTCCAAGGCTCCTGGTTCTTCACGCCTCCAGTGGGAACCCACCAACCATACTGCTGGTTGTCCGTCACAGGTACACGATACACTTCTTTAGGAGCTGAAAGAGAAACAAGATCTCATCAGTGACCTCCAAGAAAGATTTGAAGCAGGGCTCTTACTGTTTGAGTTGAGCTTGGAGTGCAAATTATAGTATAGTTTTAGATTTTGATCTGATTCCCATCTTTATTTCAAATGTTGATTCATTTCAATATACTGTATTATTTCAGGTACAGTACATGTTATTTTTCTTCTCAAGGAAAAACGTCTCTGAACTACTGCTGTACACTACAGCCTATATTATTACTTTTTAGTGCTGTAAGTGAATGTAATATAATGCAGGTTTATTTCTCTCTCGAAACTCTCTAGAGTTAATTTTTCCATCAAATTTTTCCCATACTATGGCCACTGACTGGAATGGAAGGTTGCTTAGCCATGGAATAAAACAATTTAAAAGATAATTGCGACTTTTTCCCTATCACAAATGTGAAATATAAACTCTCAATTGTGAGTTATAACTCGGAATTCTGACATTATAACTCAATTGCGAGTTTATATCTTGCAATTCTGACTTTTTCCTCACAATTGCAAATTAATATCTTGCAAATCTGATTTTTTTGCAAGTTTATATCTCGCAATTTTGAACTTTTCTGGCACTTGCGAGTTTATATCTCACAATTTAGATTTTTTTTAATATAAACTTGTAATTGTGAGCTACAACGTCCAATTCTGAGGTAAACATTAATTATTTTTTGAAAAAAGTCAGAATTGCAAGATTTAATTAAAAAAAGTTATTCAGTGACAGAAACAAGTTTCCATAGAGTGCTTTCCTGAGGTAAAACAAAGATGCATGACATTGTGTACAATACTTTTTTATTGACTTCTGACCAGTGATTACATGACATGATTTCAATAGGTTGTAATGTTTCTTTCAACGCCTTCAGATGTTCATTCATGTTTATTTTGTGCAATAACTATAGTAAAGAGGAAAAGATGGCGATCTCTTATGCTCATCAAAGAGCCACAAAAACCACTTTTTTGTTTGTTGCACCAGTGCCGACTGAGTTTCCACCGGGACCACCTAAGCCCAAGTCTCAAGCCTGGTGAAATCAACATTTCTGAGGACATGACCTCAATTGTGCCATTTTGTGCCTGTAGAAGCGGACCGGTAACCATAGTGATCATCATATACCCTCTATGACTGAGCTAAGTTGGTGATTTTCTGAACTGAAAAAAAAAATGACTGTTTAAATGCCACATAAAGGCATCACCTCGTTTTTCAAAAACCAAGCAATGTAAGTGTCCAATGCCTATTGACTTTCCCAGATGTGGCAGATTAGATTTGTTAAGGGGAATAGCTAGTCTGACAATAAGGCTTTTGCAGTTAACACAGCAAAATGTGGAGACCATAATGCATTCAGGTGAGTGGACAGAGGCAAATAATGAATGAACACACAAAGAATGGTTGGATGAATCAAACAATTTATCTTCACCAGGAAATAATGTTTTATCTAATAATTTAACCCATTGTACTGTATAAATTGACTGATGTATGTTCACTACTAGTGTAAACCACTATACAAAATAATTATATTAAGTAAATTTGTGTCGAGCAAGGTTTATGCAAACAACAAATAAAGGCCTACATAAACTGTTGACATTGTCTTATAGCAGGAAATCATGTTTTATTTTTCTTTCTTTTTTGTTTTTGTTTTACTGAGCAACGGATTAGGCTATATGGCATTGCGGTGATCACTTTTTTACCTTTGTTCATTGTTGTTTATCCGATTTCAAAAAAAAGACACCCCCATAATAGCCCAAATAACGCAAAGTCTCTCTCAAAATCTCTCTTTGGTAAGTAATACAGTATACAGTATGGGTGTTTGATGTAGGCCTACTGTATGAACTTACACCCCCGAATGCTTCTGATCATATCCTGATATCTGCTCTGGCTGCCAACATTCAGGTCCGATGAGTCTGAAGGGAAAAACCAAACATACTGGACTACTAGTAGTAAACAGATACATGTGCTAAAGATGCGCAGCGCCTGCATTTAAGTCGAACCAAAGCAGCCATACCTCGCGTATCTAGTTTGTTTTGGGCAGATGGTAACATCCTGCCCCCAACAGGGTTCTGATAGCCCAGATATGTGATTCCGAAGAAAGCCATAATCAAAGCGGTATAACGTTAACTTTACTAGAGCAGAACGAGCTGAACTGAACGAGCACCGAAAGGAGTCGAGCACGAGCTTCACGCGCTAATGTTTATGTGTGTTGTCATGGTTACGTGCACACTGCCTCCCATTTCCTGTTCATTCATTAGCACGTTTAAAAACGAATGCTCAAACCAGAGTTACATTTGATTACAGTCAAATTCACAGCCATAAACACGTTTCATGCTTCCTAAATATCACCTCCGTCCACTTAGTTCAAGGTTCTTTAGTTAACACCTTGTTTGTTTAGAAAATAAACCGGTTAAATGGTTCAATGAGATGCACCTGGCATGACAGAATGATTTTACTGCTAGAAAAAATATCAATACGAGACATTTTCACAATGTCTCGTGTAGGCTAACGTTACATGTACCACTTTAGTGCAGGACTGCAGGTAAGTTAGGCCTTGTGCTGAAGCATCATTTCTTCTCTCCTCGTGAAATATATTTACAAATTAAAGAAATGTTTGAGTTCTCATTAATATGTGCATTGGCTTCTTTGAACGCAGCTGATAGGAAGCTGATACATTCTCAAAATGCTCATATTTAGTTAACTTTGCTAGGCAATATTTTGTTTAACTGGATCTTTTGGAGACATGTGACAGCTATTGTTAGATATCCGCATTTGATCGTCTTTTTAATTTATATTTTTTAATATCTAGGCTAATCATGTTTATTTGTGTAGTAAGATATCAAAATGTTATTAATGGGAGAGTATGCTTCAGAATCAGCAAAGACAGAGACTTTGGTAACGTACTTTTGTGGTTTGGAAGTTGCATGCAGTGTGAAGCTGAAAATTTGATGACGAATGAAAACAGTTGATCAATTGAACAATTTTCATGTGTCCATCTGCTTTAACAAGATATCCAGTATCCAAGTGCTTCAACGGCAGTGCCAAAAAATAAATACATAAAATTAACTGCTAGTAGGCCAAAAGTTAAATGTATCCTTAAATAGTCATGCTAGGTGGCAAATTATTTAAAAATATTCTGTTTCCTTCATACAAATTAATTTATAATTAGGAAAATGCTAAATGTTGTATAACATGTCACACTGAGGGACACTGTTGTCAATGATCTTCTAAAATTGTAAACGTTCTGGTACCACAACAAATGAACAAATTTCTTGTTGAACCAGAATTTGTGATCCAGTTTGGTTTGTTTTCATACAGGATGCGTTTACGAAATCCTCAGTGTGCTCTACACTTAAATCTGAGCTTCTTGGGACTGATCCTTTTAATCACCATTCTATGGGCAATACAGCTGGATCTAGTGGGGTGGAGGTCTGTCAGCAGATTTCAAAGCCATTCCCTAAATCCAAGATACAGAGGCAGTGTAGGTTTGAATTCCAGCAGCACTTGGCATTTTCGAAACAATGCCTCTGCAGGACAATTTAAACAGGCTTCAGCATTATCTGGAGATGCCAGCTGTCCCTCTGGGTTCTATAGCATGAAGGATCTCAGGCCTCACATACCGAGACCTGAGGAGGATCCTGAAGGACCTGGAGCGGATGGAAACCCCTTCATAACTGGCATCCTGACTCGTGTGGAGTTGACGGAGAAGCAGGAGGGTCTTTCTAGAAACGGCTTCAACCAGTTTGCCAGTGACCGCATCTCCATCCACCGTAGTCTTGGTGTCGACACGCGGCCCTCTGAGTGAGTATCATAAGAGGCAGACTGTGTAAAATGGACCTTTTGACCATTCTAGATTAATTCCAAATATCTAATCCAATTCTCTGTTACTCGTTTAAGATGCATTGAGAAAAAGTTCAGCAGATGTCCACGGTTACCCACTACCAGTGTGATAATTGTGTTCCACAATGAGGCCTGGTCCACTCTCCTCCGCACCATCTTCAGTGTCTTGCATACTTCACCTGCTGTCTTACTTAAAGAAATCATTCTGGTGGATGATGCAAGTACTCAAGGTGAGCTAAGGCAAAGATACCTTGCATTTTTAGGTCCTGTTTAACACAAGATTGGCAATCAAACAAGCAAAAAATTCCATGGACTTACTTTGAAGAAGAGGCCCAAGCCATATCTTGAGACTCTTTTGACTTGAGCCAGTAAGCAACTTCCCAGAACACCCTAGTAGCAAAGCCTTAGTAGTCACCTAGGACACATTTGCAACCATTCAGGACACACTAGTAACACCTTATCAACCACCCTATCAACACCTTAACAGCCACCCAAGACAATGGCAGTGCCATAGCAACCACCCAAGACACACTAGTAACCTTGACAGCTACCGGCAACACCTTAGTTACAACCCAAGACACTAGTAACACCTTGGCAACCACTCAGAACACAATGGCAACGTCTTAGCAATTCAATTCACATTTATTTGTATAGCACTTTTCATAATGCATACCGTCTCAAAGCAGCTTTAAAGCAACAGCTTAACAGCCACCCAAAAGAAAATGGCAAGACCTTAGCAACACCCAGAAAGCCTTAGCAACCACACACATCACACCAGTAACACATTGACAACCACCTAAAACACCAAGCAACACCTTAACCTCCCAGAACAACATGGAAAGACCTTAGCAATCACCCAAGAAACACTAGAAATGGCCTAGCAACACCTTAGTGACCATTCAGAACATCCCAGCAATCACCTAGCAACACTTTATCAACCACAGAAAACCCTGGGAAAATCTTAGCAACACCTTGTCAACCAATCAACATACTAAGTGTTAAAACGCTATCTTATTCAAATGTGGAAATATAGTTAAAACCGTATCTTTGATTTGAAATCTTTTAGATAAAGGCAGTTTTCATTTCAGATCATCTCAAAGCCCCACTAGAACAGTATGTCCAGTCTCTTGAGATTGTGCGTGTCCTGAGGCAGCGTGAGAGGAAAGGTTTAATTGCTGCCAGACTCTTGGGTGCACGTGAGGCTGGAGGAGAAGTGCTTGCCTTCCTGGACTCCCACTGTGAGTACATAACTATCTGGGACTTTATAGAGAGCAGTGCATCACAACCTTTGTCTTTCACAGAAACTGAATTGTCTGGATTTGTTAAAGTAGACATATTAGTCAAATTATAATCTGATTTTTGAGTGTGTTTTCCCAGGTGAGTGTTTCTATGGTTGGTTGGAGCCCCTGTTGGACCGGTTAATTCAGGAACCTACCGCAGTTGTGAGCCCAAGCATTGCTGTCATCAACAAGGACAATCTACAGTTTGTAAAGCCAGTGCCGTCAGGCCTCACACATAACCGGGGGAAATTTAACTGGATCCTGAATTTTGGCTGGGAGACCATACCTGAAAAAGAGATGGTGACGCGCAAGGATGAAACCTATCCAGTCAGGCAAATGATACACACATACAGAGAGAGAGAGAGAGAGACGTTGAGTTTCCATGTTATATGGGGACATTCTGTAGACAATTATTTTCATTCTGTACAAACTGTATACCCCAACCCCAAAACTACCCATCATAGAAAATAATTATAAGTATAATTTATAAGCAGAACTGAATAAAAAAATAAAATAAATAATTGTGACTTTTTTCTCACAATTGCGACTTTATATCTCGCAATTCTGACTTAATTTCTCAGAATTGCGAGTTATAAAGTCAGAATTGCGAGATATAAAGTCAGAATTGCATGATATAAAGTCGCAATTCTGAGAAAAAAAAGACAGAAGTGTGACTTTTTTCACAATTCTGACTTTTTTTCCTCACAATTGCGAGTTTACATCTCGCAATTCTGACTTTCTAACACATAATTGCGAGTTTATATGTCGAAATTCTGACATCTTTTCTCAGAATTGTGAGATATAAACTCGCAATTGCGATTTATCTGGCCAATTAAGGGGAAAAAAGAATAGTTTAAATCTCACAATTCTGACAGTATATCTCACAATTCTGACTTTATATCACGCAATTGCGACTTTATAACTCGCAATTCTGACTTTATAACTCGCAATTCTGACATTATAACTCGCAATTCTGACTTTATAACACGCAATTGCGACTTTATATCTCGCAATTCTGTCTTTATAACTCGCAATTCTGACTTTTTAAGTCACAATTCTGACTTTATATCACGCAATTGCGACTTTATATCACGCAATTCTGACTTTATATCTTGCAATTCTGAGAAATAATGTCAGAATTGCGAGAAGTAAACTCGCAATTGTGAGAAAAAAAAGTCAGAATTGTGAGATAAAAAGTCAGAATTGTGAGATAAAAAGTCGCAATTACCTTTTATATTTTTCATTCTATGGCGGAAAGAAGCTATAGTTTTCCTCATGGGGACCAAAAAAAAAATCCCCAATAGGAAAAAAACTTTCTTTCTCATTAACGCACATCAGTTTAGACTGCATTTATACTGTACCACTGCTGCAAGAGACACCAATTTTCATGTAGTTCCATTTTTCGTTCAGGACACCTGCTATTGCCGGAGGACTTTTTGCCATTTACAAGCATTTCTTTGAACACATTGGGACCTATGATGACAAGATGGAGTTTTGGGGAGGAGAGAACATAGAAATGCCATTTAGGGTAAGACTCTCTCGGACATTTTTATCTTTCGCATCCTTTAACAGCGTCACATGATCCTTCATCATCATCATCAACCTTTATTTACAGACTCTTGGTTCATTCAGAAGACAAAAAACAATACATGCAACAATACATAAATCAGAAACATACAAAGAGACAGAAAAAAAGAGATAAAAAAATACAAAACTAAAAAAGATTGTAAAAAAAGAGCTAAAAATACAACATTTCTATAAGAGACACTTATACCTTCAGAAATCATTCAAGTGAACTTTTGTTTACATGTATCATAAAATCAGACAATTTTGTCTAAATTCATTTTTTTCATTTTATAAATGAAATAAAAGTACAATATAGATATATACATATTCTGGGTAATAAAATAACATAGAAAACAAAATATAATACAATATATAATCAATAATGGATGAATGGCAAATATGGCAACTAACTAAAATAAAGTCATAAAATGACTAAATCTAAAGCTAAAATAACAATAAATGAAAGCTAAATTTAAAATTAAATGGCACAAGTCAAGGACATAACTGTTACGATTCCAGCCTGTGTTCCCCTGGTGCTTGTACTTTTATGTTACTTCCTGTTCTACTCCAAGTTTTGTAGTTTTTTGTTGTTGATTTTGTTCTGTGATTGTGTGTTATGTTTGTCTAGTATTACACCAGTGTTTCTTATTTCCCTTGTCGAGTCTACCTGGATGAATGTTTAGTGCTGCTCATTCTGTTACCTTGTTTTTTTTAATTCACCCGGCGTTACAATTTCTCTGGTGTCATACATTATGCATTGGCTCTTCCAGGTATGGCTGTGTGGAGGTCGTCTGGAGATCATTCCCTGTTCTGTGGTCGGCCACATCTTCCGCACCAAAAGTCCGCATACCTTCCCAAAAGGCATGGATGTGATCATAATCAACCAGGTTCGCCTCGCAGAGGTCTGGATGGATGATTACAAGAAGATTTTCTACAACAGAAATAAAAAAGCTGCTGCCTTTAAAGCAGAGGTGAGAGAAGTAGATAATGTGTGTCATATTTTTAATTGATCGCAAGATAAGTCTTATTTGTAAAGCTTATTTTTCTCTTTTATTTTTGAGGAGCACAGAAATCATACGGGGACATAAGTGAACGCCTGAAGCTCAAAGAGCAGTTACATTGCAAAAATTTCTCCTGGTATCTAGACAACATTTACCCAGAGTTCTTTGTGCCTGATTTGAACCCTGTGCTATTTGGATCGGTAATTCAGTGTTCTAGTTTGATCGTTTATTGCAGTAATAATTTGATAATTTATAGTAATACACATGTGTGCATGTGCTTATTGTGTCTGTAGTTGAAGAACATCGCCACAAAAACTTGTCTTGATATTGGTAAGAAGAATCCTGGAGGGAAGGCGGTGATTTTATTCATTTGCCACAACATGGGAATAAATCAGGTATTCTAATGACCACTGCTGTCATCCTCACATTATTATAATTGGCCATTTGCTTAATTGGTTCCATACTTAAAAAGAAATTGCACTGAATTTGACCACTCATAAACATGAAAACGTGGCCACCGTAAACCACACTGCTTTTTCTGTGTTATTTTATCTTTGTAGTATTTTGAGTACACGTCGCATCAGGAGCTGAGGCATAATATTGATAGGCAGCTGTGTCTGCATGCAACGATCGAGCCCGAACCTGTGCGAGTGGAGCTGTGCCACTTTCAGGGTGATGAAACCGTCCCTGCTCCACAGCAGATGTGGAGTTTCATTCTTGTTTCCCAACAGGTATAGTACATATCAATATCCCGATAACCCTTTTCCCCTGTGACTTTGCAGAAAAATGAATCTATCATTGCTGAAACTTTTGTGCACTTCATTGTTTTAGAGATTTTAATTTGGTTTTTTATCTTGCCTTATACATTTGCAATTGTTTGCAGATATATCTTCTCCACAGTGGTCTGTTTGATAAGTGTTTAACGGTGGAATATGGCAAGATCATCATGAAAAGCTGTGACCCTGCCAACAACTATCAGCATTGGTCTTTCATCTGATCTGTGTCCTCAGATTACCTGACTCTTAGGAATATTACTACACGAAATAGTTGTGCTTGTTTTCAATGAATAGTTGCACAAATGTTGCATCATGTTGTGCATTAATGTAAGTTCTTAATGTAATAATGCAGTGCACACGTTTATCACATTGAACGCTCTTCAGTTGCTAACCAATGTATTTATTATTACATGAAAGCTCATGAATTAAAGAAATAAAGACTTTTTGTAAACGAGGTGTTCAATGATTTGTGTTGTGAACTGGATTTAAATGCTCTTTTTAATTATCTCTGGGCACTTAAAGTGATAGTTTACCCAAAAAGGAAAACTCTGTCATTTACTCTCCCTCAAGTTGTTCCAAACCTGTATGAGTATCTTTCTTCTGCTGAACACCAATTTTGATATTTTAAAGAATGTTAGTAGGCTTGGCTAATCTCTTCCGTTAGCACTTAAAATAAAATAATACTAATAAAAATATATATTTTGTATTTGAACTTTGTATTTTGAGCACTTCTTGCGTTGTTTTTGCCTCTTAACGATGACTCGCTTGGTTTAGTCCTCAGTTGTAAGTCGCTTTACTTTGGATAAAAGCGTCTATAAAATTACTAAATGTTTAAATCAAACAGTTGACGGTAGCCATTGACTTCCATGGTATGTTTTTCTTTTGTGTTCAACAGAAGAAAGACACTCATACAGGTTTGGAACAACTTGAGGGTGAGAAACGAAGATGACGTACATCAACGCAAGGTGGCGCTAATGCAATAGAGTTTCTAGTGACCCAAATGCTGTTTGTTCTGCAGTTGTTAGCGCAATAAATGACACTATATCTTAACATTATACTAAATATGCCTTATCGACGAGTTCATTTGTTTTTTATTTGTGTGTTTTAAATCTGCAATGTCATGCTGACATTCTGTAGAACTGTACATGACTTTTGTTTCTAGCTCTTATCAGCAGGACCGCAAGCGCGCTCGCCATTGCAGCGTTTAGCTGTCAATCACAACCGTGATTGGTTCGTCGTCCACAAGCCCCTCCCTCTGCAGCATGGCTCCGCCCACCTCCTTTTTCCCCAGCGCAGTAGCGCGGGTGACGTCACATGCTCGTGCAATGATGGGCAGTCGAGCGAGCGCTGGTGAGTTCCTCTCTAAACCAATAAAATCACTGAGTCCCGCCGTGTCGTTTTTAACAGGGAAGGAGGAAACTGTCTTTTAAAAATGTCACTGTAGTCGTAATGTTTCATCTCTGCGCTCATACACAACGAACCTGCTTCTACTCTATAAGTTTAGCTTTTAAATCCTGGTATTTTTGTTTCGTTTAGTAAAGACCACTAAATGTAAGTACCACGTTGTTATGCAGTGTGTGTGTTTGGTTCTGCTGTTTACTAACGTCAGCAGCTCTATCCACAACTAACCAATTTTGCCTTACAGCAGTTGATATTAAATTCTAGATAACTGTATGTTTAAAGCATTTGTTGTGAATGTGATGCTTTGACTGGAATAACAGCTTGCTACTGATTTCAAGCAGTGTCAGGCTGAGCCCTGTTAAATAAGGGATTGTGCTAATAACATTATGGTAAGTTGTGTCTCTGTGTGTTAGAGAGAGAGAGAGAGAGAGAGAGAGAGAGAGAGAGAGAGAGAGAGAGAGAGAGAGAGAGTGTTGGTTGTGAGAACTTGTGTTTTTGTGTCAGTTTATACTTTTTATCTCTCCTGTATGCCACAGAGAGAGCACACACTACAGTCCCTGAACACAGTGGTAGGATTAAGTTATATGTTTGTCATCCCAGTGCTAATATCTATGTGATGTGTGACCTGTCAAATTACTAGACTAGTGTATTGTTAGAACAGCTATAGTCAGTGTGTGTACGTCTGACCTCGAAGTGACTCGACATTGGCAAAAATATTGCATGTGAAATACAATGGTTAGCAAATGCAAACCATTTTCTTACTTAGAGTATATTCTTCCAGGTGGCATTCACTGTAGGTCCAGTTTTCATATTTAGGCCATTTAGTAAACAAGCTTGCTCTGTGTCATTTATTGATATTGTGTTGATTGTTTAATATTTGTTGACACTGTACTTTGTGTTTTTGGCAGCTTTAGTCAAAGTGCTTTGGAGAACACCTTTAGAGTGTGAATCTGTGTGCCTGTAGTAATGCACCAATTTATTTATTAATTTAACAATTTCGACTCAAGGTTGGTGATTAACGGACACGTTACTTCATTATTTGTCCAACCAATCTACCTAATGTCTAATACCTTTTCTATACTACTAAAAAAATTGGGGATTGAGAAAATGTATAAATGTGTTCTTTAGAAATCTGTTGTCATCAAATTGCTTTATGTACTGTATTTATCAACATTATATCTGCCATCTTGATCTCTATCTCTCAAATAAGTAAATAATTGCCCTGACAATATATTTCACAACAAAATATTTATGCTATATAATATTGTGTTTTTAGAAACATGCTATTTTTTGTTTGCATTGTAACAAAAAAACTTTAATTATTATTTTCACTTTAACGCAAATAATAACAATAATATTAACTGAACCAAAATAAAATCCAGTAATAATAATAATGACATTAATGAAAGGAAAAAAAACCCCACAAAAGACCGTATAATATATATATATATATATATATATATATATATATATATATAAAAACCTTGAGCCAAATTTTATTTCAGTTGACTGCTATACACTTTAAGAACCATAAATGCCACCATTAAAAAAAAAAAATCACATCTTCTAAAGCCCAGGGTAAAGAAAATATATTAATTCTCATGCTCCTCTTCATGATGCTTGCCCCTCAAACAGAATACTGGTAAATAAACCAAATATTCAGTGAAAATAAATGCTTAATTAAGTTATAAATCTTCCCTTAAATAAGATCTCTTATAAATCGGTTGGTAGATGCAACATAAACGGCCCCCACGTCTGTCCAACAATTGCTTTTCTTAAGCAAAAGTGTTTCTTAATTTGCTATTATAACTGGAAATTATACATCTTCAGTATAACTCCAGAAAGCTATAGATTCATAAACACTTTTTTTATCTGACTGTATGAACATGATTGATCTCCTGCACTTTAATCTGTTCTTGGCAGACAAGATGAGCACCCTTCCCCTCTCACGCTCAGAAGTGTTTGGGCAACTGAGGAAAGAGCTACACGACGATGTGGAGTTTCACCAGTCCGATGTGCATATCTTCATCATCATGGGTGCTTCGGTGAGTCCCAGTATGTGTGTGTGTGTGGAATATTTTAATTTCTCTTCTAATGCAGCCTTGAATTCTCACTCATTTTGAAAACATTGAATATGTTGATGACAAACCAAAAATGTGTGTGTGAATTCATGTATTTGGTACACTCTTTTTAAAGTTTATTTTACACTGACTATGTTTGCATCCACCACAGTGTTCTGATAGTAATCAGAATTTGGCTGTAGTGTGTGTTTATTGATGTGTTTTATTGATTTATCATGTAAACGGCGCAATCCAATCCAATATTCTGGTTCGTTAAATTCTCATTCCTTAGAATTGAATTTAGAAAATTGTTGCATGTTATTCAGAAAATTAGTTGAAGGGATGTGTATGTGGGCGCTCCACACAATTTTCCAGTTTGTAAAGCACACAGTAGGTTGCATTACAACTGCTGTTTCATCACACTATATTGCACAGTTTGTGGAATGAGTGTCTCCATTCTGGAAACTCTTCAACTTCACTAATATCTCCTACATTCTTCCTACATGTTGCACTCTTTCATCCGCTCTCTTTTCTTCTATCGCGTTACATATTACTACGCGTGTTTAGTAACGATTGATCACTGCTTTCTATTCAATGGCGATGTTTTTAGGAATTTTTTTGAATGTGAGAAGTAATTTAGAGTCAGTCCTAATTAAATTATTGTGAAAAATATACAGGAATATTCCGCTGCTTGTACGCATATGAACATCGGATAGGGCAGTGGTTCTCAACTCCAGTCCTCGGGACTCACTGCTCTGCATATTGTGTATGTCTCCCTTATTTAACACACCTAATTCAGATCCTCAGCTTGTTAGGATAGACTCTATGAACTGAACTGAGACATGAAAACACAAAAACACGCTATCAAGCGCTGTCAAGACCATGCCACACCAGCAGGCGGCGATATAACCCTAACTGTAAAGCCACGTTGGCCAATCAGAAGCCCGACAAAAGTTATTACAGGTTCCGGTAGGCGGATAACGGCCATAGACGGTAAAAGAAACGGACACTGCGACCCCGTTGATTTCAACGGAGAAGACTGTAGCCTGATTATTGCACTTCCTGCCTGATGTCTGAGCGACTGCACATGCTCAAACTGAGCGTGACAGTCTGACCGTCGTAAACAGGGTGTCCGCGGGGTTTTAAAAAGTATTAAAAAGTGATAAATCAAAATTGTCAAATTTAAGGCCATTAAAAGTGTTAAATGTAGTCTGAGAGGTATTATTATTTTTAAAATTAGGTATTGTTTTTTTCAGACTATCAGGTGTCCTATTCTGTGTTTGCGTTTGTCCGTTTAAATATGGGCTTTAGCTTATCTGGGCACAATCAAAGATCTTTCGTCTCTGTCTATGTTTGATGCTGACGCCATATTCAATGGTCGATCGACATCATCTGTGAACAAGTGATCACCCGGATTTAGACCTATACCCATTGTATTTACATAAAGCGTTCACAGGCAAATTTGCTTTATGTTTAGGTCTATATTGCTTTTATTTCCCTGGTGTCGAAATCAGGCAAACATAAATGTCAGGCAACACGATTCTTGGCTGCATGTCAATCTCCATGGATCACTGGATGTTTAGTAAGTTGTGAGGAACACTATATTGAATCCAACATTTAGTTTAAATTGATAAAATTGTTCGTTTTAGTCGCATTTTCGCAGTTTCCCCTATTAAAACCTGTCACGCAGCAGATCTTTTGCCATTTTTATATGTTATAAATGTCAAAATCTGTGTAAATAATAGAAAGGTTGCTGCTGATTAACACTTAATTCAGTGTCGTGAAGGTTTTAAAAAAAATTCTGAAGGTAGTAAAAAAGGTATTAAAAAGTAGTAAATTTAACTTAAGGAATACTGTATATACCCTGGTAAATCTTCTAGTAGCTGTGTCAAGACAAATCTGAATCACCTAAATCCTCAAAAACGTTGAAATATTTCGTCCCGTTGCTTTTATGGACTCTCCATCTATGGGCTTCTCCCTTGACTTTGTGCCTCCATGTCCCCCCGATTGCCTCATAGACAGTAAAAGATTGCCTGCGAGCTTCTCCTCCTGTCTATACGGTAATGTCTCTATTGCGCGACAGAAAGTCCCGTGGTTATGACGCAATCTTTAGCCTATTTTTACAAAAACGGCTTCTAGGGGGCTGTAATGTAAGATACAAAGTAATGTAGCATTTTATACATTGTCGTGTTTCTTTAGAAATAAATAATGGACGAATTAAGTCTTTGGACGCCTCAGATGTAAAGTTATTCGCTGTCAAAGTGACGCCAAAATGAATGGGAGTCAATGGGAGGCTCACAGCAGGTGAAGTTCTGCTACAATGGTGGCTCCCGCGAGGCTTCAACTTCCGGCTGATGGATTCCCCCCTTGGCGCAGCGCAGGCGCACACTCTGACGCCCCAAGGCAAAAACCCCTGTTTTATTGTCTACACGACAACACTGTAACCGGCGTTTCTGAAAGTCCTCACCCTGGGAGGGTTTTTCAAAAATATTCGGTTTCAGTGTCCTGACACTGCGTTTCCGTGTGGACGAACCGCCGAACCGCGTAAAAAAAGTCATGGTTATAAAAATATCTGTGTCTTTGCCAAGCGTGCCGCACCAGCCCTCAAAAGTGGAGCCAAAACGTCTCGATCGCCCCCCTGTGACTGGACCTAGTATAGCTCATAATCCCCGCCTCCCCATGTTATTCAATGGGACGCGAGACCAACTAAACAATTAAATTACACATCACATATCCTTTTTCCAAAGATAGTTTCTGTCATTTACTGTGGTTTCTATCACGTTTATGTAATTTCAAGTGTTCGTTTTTAAAATAAGTTTGTTTTTAGTTAGTTATGTGATGATAAAATAATCACATAACGCTCTGACATCATGATTGACAGCTGTGATTGACAGGTTCTCTGTGCGTGGTAGTCATTGAAGCACCAGCGGACGTTTTTTAATAATGTGGTTAGTAGTTGTATTTACCTTATTTTAACAAGGTTCTGCAATCGGCAGACATCATTGGATAGGAACGAAGCAGACAGAGGCAACTTAATAAAAGTGCGGGGCGTGTGCTTGCGTTTGATTCAGCGAGAATGAGGGCGGGGCCTTGATTTCGCGGCTTTACTTCCTGCTCACGACTGCGCATGACTGGTCCCCAAACACGCAAGTGCGCAGACTCAAGTTCGAGATGTCGGCGCCATATCGAGACACTGGCGGCCTCAGTTCTCTCTGATGGAAAAGAGCGAGGGGGCGTCGTCCATCTTTTTTTACAGTCTATGGTCTTTGCGGACAAGGCCTGAGTGTGTCAGATAAGAGACAAGACCTTTAGCAGAATTTGATGTGCATGTAGATGGACGTATTCATTGAAATGATTGTCAAAAGTGTGCCAAATTGCCCGATACTTATTTATTGATGTAGTTCCCATTTCAAATTATTCCTGAAGAAACATGGTATATTTGAGTATTGCACACCTTCTGGATTTACAGCACTGCCTGTTTACTGCTAGTCCGGTAAAGGAAGAATGTCTCTGATTCCTCTGAATTGGTACAGTGGCCTTCATGTTTTGAAGAAGGAAGTACAACTGAAATTAAGCAAGCATGAGGGGGCGTTGCCAACTTAAGCTATCTATTTCTCATTCAGACAGAACAGGGTGGTTGAGTAATTCAGCAGTTCAGTTCACAGCTTTTGGCCTTGAAAGGGAATTGGTCAGGTGTGGTGACAGAAGGTCTGTGATTGCCTGGACATGATGAAAGGCTTTTCTAGACAGCCTTGATTAGGTTCGGCATAGGGATGGGCAACGATTAATCGTTAGCAAAATAAAAGTTTGTGTTTACATAATATATGTGTGTGTGGTGTGTATAATTAATTTGTATATATAAATACCCACACATGCATGTATATATTTAAGAAAAATGTGTTATTAATATGTCAAATATTTATATTTATATTAGGGCTGTCAAACGATTAATCACATCCAAAATAAAAGGTTCTGTTTACATAATATATGTGGGTGCACTGTGTATAATTATTTTGTATATATATAAATACAAACACATGCATGTAAATTTAAGAAAAAATATTATTTATATATAAAATATTTATATTTATACATACTATAAATTCTATATAAATCTGTATACAATATATACATGAAAAAATTTCTTAAATATATACAATCATGTGAGTGTATTTATATATATATATATATAATAATTATACACAGTGCACCCACATATATTATGTAAACACAAACTTTTATTTTGGATGCGATTAATCGTTTGACAGCCCTAATTTATATATAATATTAATTATGTATAAGTATATACATGCAAATATTTCTTAAATATATACATGCATGTGTGTGTATTTATATATACAAATTAATTATACACACTACATATACATATATTATGTAAACACAAACTTTTATTTTGCTAACGATTAATCGCGATTAATCGTTGCCCATCCCTAGTTCGGCATGCATATAAATACAAAACCTCATGAATAAAAAGTGAAGTTTGAATTGCAGTTGGTCAAGCTTCTGCCCTACTCACAAAAGTGTTTTCCCCTTTTCATCTTTTAGTGATGAAATTTAAACCTCCTTCCTCCTTTTTTCGGCTTGCTTTTCCTTGTTCCTCCATTTTGTTCAACTTTTTAGTTGGCTGATTTTACACAACTGCTCTGTGAAAGATCTGTGTTACTGTTGGCTTTTCCTGTTCTTATTGTTTGGGTTTTTAAATAGGTGCTAGTGAGCTGGATTACGCAAAATCACTCTCTGTCAGCACTTTTCTTTCAGTTAGTGTATAGAGAGAGAGGTGAAAGAGTTGGCTTGTGTGTTTGGGATGAGGGTGGTGTTGGAAAGATGTCTGTTTGACATGGGGTTGCATAGGTTTGTGGCACAATGATAAACATTGAATCCATTCAGCATGTCAAAATCCAAATGCAACATCACCTGATTTGCTTGACCTTGAGCCACTTGCATTCAGCACGTTAGACCTCGGCCAGTCATATAATCATGTTTGTCTCAAACGTTATCTTTCATTTTAAAGACAGTTATGCCTTTAATAATTTGCTGAGTTAAAATATGAAGCTAAAGCAAATGCAGATGCATTTGTAAATGGAACACGCATGAACATCTCAAAATATTGGGTTGTGTTAAAATGTTTTATTTGTGAATGTAAATAAGATTACACATTAGTGAGATAATGGCCACTTTATTAGGTACACCCGTTCAACTGCCCGTTAACGCAAATATCTAATCAGCCAATCACATGGGAGAAACTCAATGCATTTAGGCATGTAGACGTGATCAAGATGATCTGCTGAAGTTCAAACTGAGCATCAGAAAAGTGATTAAAGTGACTTTGAATGTGGCCTGGTTGTTGGTGCCAGACAGGCTGTTCAGAGTATTTCAGAAACTGTTGGTCTACTGGGATTTTCACACACCACCATCTCTAGGGTTTACAGAGTCTTAAAAGAGAGATATTTAGTGAGCATTTCTGTGGGTGAAATGCCTTGTTGATGTCTGAGAAGATTGAACAGTCTGGTTCAGCTGATAGAAAGACAACAGTAACTCAAATAAACACTCAGTACATCCGAGGTCTGCAGAAGAGCATTTCTGAACATGTCAAACCCTGAAGCAGAAGATCTAGAGCAGCAGAACACACCGGCGATCCTCTTATCGGATGAGAACAGTAAACTGAGGAGACAATTCACACAGAAACACCAAAACTAGAAGTGTCAATTTCTTTTGCGACATTTAAATGTTAAGAGTTAGAATTTGACATAAGCATTAAAGCATGGATCCTTCCTTCTGCCTTGTATCAGCGGTTCAGGTGCTGGTGGTGTGCATGGTATATTTTCTTTGGGCTTCTTAGTACCAATTCAGTGTCATTTAAACGCCACAGCTGACTTGAGAATTGTTGCTGACCGTGTCCATCCCATCTTCTGATGGATACTTTTAGCAGGATAACACGAATGTCACAAAGCTCAAATCACCTCATACTGGTTTCTCGAACTTGTCAGTGAGTTCCCTAAACTCAAATGGCCTCCGCAGTCACCAGGGCTCTCATTTATAAAGCGTGTGTATGCACAAATTGCGTCTGGAAACGTACGTACACCAGTTTCCACAAAAAGGTTGTGATCTATAAAAAACAAACTTGACGGGAGAATGTGCGCATCTTTAAGGAGACTTTGAGCCGTGCGTACGCACATTCTGGAGACAAAGGGAATTGGCGACACCGATGGTGAGCTGGAGTTAAATGTCTTTTTGGTCACTTCTAGACCGAAAATCTAAAGAAAATTATAGACTATAGACCTTATGCACCAGAGAAACGTGGGCGCGTCATCTTTAGAATATTGTCTTTGAACTTCCGGTTCTGTATATTTCTATGGCATCGCTGTTAGCTGGTGAAGTGGATTTACTTATTGTAGAGTTAACAAAAGTTATCATGAGCATTGTAATGTTTATCATAAGCATTCTAAAGCAGATGTCTAAACAAATGTCGAACGGCATTGAACGACAGTTCATTCATACCTATGCAAGATCGCTGTGGAAATACAGACCGGAAATCAAAAGGCAACGAGCGCAACACTGAAAAGGGGAGGGGCTACATAAGGTCTATAGGCTGCTACACAAAGATAATAGCCTACAAAAATAATTTCACTCATCAAGCTTATCACTTGAAGCCAACATCCATCCCTTCTTAAGTGTCCGCGCAGCCGGCCGTTTAGTGAAACTGACGCACATATAGCCTATAATCTAACAGCAGATGAAGTAAAACTGTAAATCTTCATGAGTCCTAATAAATACAGTGCATGCTCTCAACAGTTTAAATAAATGAAAGAATGATTTATACTATGTTTTACTTCTGATATAAATATTTAGATTAAATATGCCATTCTCATTAATGGAGTTTAACACTTAAACTCCATGAAATCTTTACTGAGAAGTTACCAAAAAAATTGTATTCAATAAAAAGAAATAAATGAAGAGTTCAGATGCAAAAGCCTCTAAGCGCCATTTGAAATTTTCTTCTAAAATGACCATTTTTATCAAGCTTGTATATTTAAGTTCAGTAATTTCACTTAAATGGCAATGAAGATTACCTATTAATTGTCATTTAAGTGAAATTACTGAACTTAAATATACAAGCTTGATAAAAATGATCATTTTAGAAGAAAATTTCAAATGGCATTTAGAGGCATTTGCATCTGAACTCTTCAAATATTTGTTGTGGGTGCAATGCTTTTGAACACCTTTCCCTCTGGCTTGCTGTGTTTTAATGTTTTAACTAGAGATAATTGCTAATCATTAGCCTGACTTCGTCATACTCATATTCAGGAGAGAATACGAGTCTGAATCTCCTCCATCGGGCTTTGATTATGAGGCGTGTCGTAACCGAACCAGGGAAAAAAAAACCCTCTGCACTCAATTGGATAGTCGGTAGACCTACAACCAATCAGAGCAATGCGTAAGTCAACTCCTTTGCATAGCGCAGTTTTCAAATACAGAACGTAGCCTACTTTATTTATTTTAGAAGTTAAATAACGAGTGTTACTTCTTTTACTTACTTCTCCATGAGTGCCACCAAAGGAGAAACCACAACGACCACAGGCTTTTCATTACATCCCGTCTTCTTAGCAACCGTCAGAGCCAGCTGATAAGTTACACTTTTCCCGAATCATGTAGGAAGGACGCCAAAAATATCTTTCCGATCGACAAATGCCTTGATTGCAGTTCTCTGTTTGTCTATTAAAATGAATGCGCGGTCGATTTATTTTACAAAAGACGCGACAGCGGAATCTATACATCTCAATTCTCCAGCTGCACTCATCTTTGACAAGCGCTCTTTGACGACGTGAGGATTACGTTACTGAAGACCACCTGTCAATCATCGTATAAAGCCCGCCCTGGCAATTTGATTGGCCCGATGATTTCTGAACCGATCATAATTCCTCCTCAATGGATCGAGTCCAGACCGAACTTCCCATCCAAAAAATGTTATGGGCGGAGTTCGGGCTGGCGTTCAGGCTAGCATAGCAGATTGTCTGAGAAAATAGTTCATGCAAAAATGCACAACCATATCTATCTGTTTCCATTAAAAATATAAATGAATTAAAAATACTATTTGGCCAGTGGAAAAGAAAATCTTTCTCTGAAAAATATTTTACACATTTTTTATTCATTCTAAAACAAGGCAAGGATATAGGCAACTAAAAAATGATATGCAGATGAGGATATGCATATTTAAACTAGGCGTTGTAAGCTCCTTGTATGGTTAATTCGGGGAGGAGACGCATGTGCGCACAATATTACGCTGAATGGAATTTATAAAGGGAATTCTGCGCAGGTTCTGGCGTACGAACGGTTTTATAAATCTGAATATTTTTTGGCGTACGCCATTTTTGGCTTTCGGACGCACGTGCACTTTATAGTAAGGATCTTACGCACAGTTTTATAAATGAGACCCCAGATCTCAATAGAGCAGTTTCGGGTTGTGCTGGAACGGGAGATTTAACGGTAACACTTTACAATTAGTTAACATTAGTTAACTACATTAGTTAACATGTACTAAGAATGAACAATACTTCTTCAGCATTATTAATCTTAGTTAATATTAAATCCAACATTTACTAATCCGTTGTTAAAATCAAAGGTTGATTAACATTAACAAAGATTAATAAACACTGTAACTGTAACACTGTAATGCATTGCTCATTGTTAGTTAATGTTAGTTAATGCATTTACTAATGTTAACTAATGAACCTTATTGTAGAGTGTTACCGATTTAACATCATGGTGACCACCAGCCGACAAATCCGCAGTAAAACTGCTTGATGCTTTCATGACAGCATAGACAAAGATCTCTGAGGAATGTTTCCAGCACCTTGTGTAATCTATCAAGACCTAGACCCATGGCCTCTGGCTTTCTACTGGCATGCTCTGCTGTTTACACACTCCAGGATCACTGAGATACACATTCATCAGTGTGGAAACACTGTAGTCACTATCAGAGCAAATACAAGGATTTATCTGGTTGCTAAGTTTTCATGTTTGTTTTAGTATGATTATGCTGGTTTGTTCAGAAGTTACAAAATATATGTGAATGGATTTTTGTCAAGTCACCATTACAGACTGCTTTTCACCACAGCAAATCAGCTGGAATGATTAATTGGTTAAACGGCGAACCGTTTATCGACTGATTACTGCCACAATGAATCCCAGAGAGATAGGACTCTGCCACAATGCTGTAATTGAGCCAAGACAAACCGAATAGTGCTGTCTCACTGTGCACAGTGTGTTTCTCATGTATCTGAATGGGTGTGGAGCAGATCTGCTCAGATCAATGACCTTTGCATTGAGATGAGTGATTGAGTCACATTGAGCAGGGATGGGTTGACTGTTGTATTTGATTTTTTTTTTTTTACCTTATTTTAGCTTTTCTTGTGTTTTGTATCTATTGTATAATAGTCATCTTTGTATTCTGCTGTATTTTATGTCATGAGTCACTGTGGTTCCACAGAAATTATTGGCTGCATTTCAAAATCTGCCAATCTCTATGTCAATGTGGTGCTTCATGTTCGGACAAGTCTGTCCACATTCATTTTTTTTATTTTAAACATTCCTTGACGTTCACTTATAAGGTTAATAAAGTTTTCTTTCCACAATAAAAATAAATTAATGTGAAAAAATGGCTAATTACAACCTTCTTTCTGACTTTATCAAAAGATTTTGAAGGTAAGACCAGGTGTAGTTTTTGAAATTTGATCTACAATAAATTAAAACTACGACATTATTTTTCCAGTTATTTTAAGTAATTTGTTTAAAAATGTAGTTTTAAAAACATAATTTTAGCCTTTTAGATCAACCAACACTGATCTCAGACCAGCTATTCTCTTTGAGACTGGTGTGATGATCTAGTTTTGGAAATATTGCACTCTGAAACTGAAGTGTGTCAGTTGTGTGGCGGTTTCAGTTTGTGTAATTGAGCCAACATGAATAAATTGTGCTGTGATGTAACAAATGTGTTGTTTTTGTAGGGAGATCTGGCCAAAAAGAAAATCTACCCAACTTTGTGGTGAGTCCTCTAACTTAACATGCCTTCATGCATACTATTATTTACTGTATAATATAGTTTTTAATTTAAGGGACGATCCATTTTTAAAGTGATCTTGTGAAGTCTCTGCATTTATTAGACCAGAAATACAGTGAAATATTGTAAAATTTCAAAGTAACTTTTCTGTTTGAATATTATAAAATGATTTTTTTCCCGTGATCAAAGATTAATTTTCAGCATCATTAGTCCAGTCTTCAGTGTTACTTGATCTCCCAGAAATCAGTCTGATATGATGATTTGATGCTCAAGAAACATTTTTTATTATTATCAATGTTGAAAACAGTCAAATAGAAAGTTAAAAAGAACAGCATTTATTTGTAATAGATATTTTTTGTAACATTTATAGAAGTTTTTACTGATACTTCTGATTAATTGAATGTGTCCTTGCTAAGTACTTATTATAATCTTAATGATAGCGTATGTCTATTTCTGTTTCACTCTGTAGGTGGTTGTTCAGAGACGGTCTTCTCCCCGAACAGACATATTTTGTGGGCTTTGCTCGTTCCGATCTGACCGTGGATGCCATACGTGCGGCCTGCATGCCCTACATGAAGGTCAGCGCTCAGTTTTCTCCATGTGCACTGTGTTCTGCTTCCTGTATCTGTGTGTGTTGATGTTCATACGGGCTCTGTTTTTTTCCTCCCTTCAGGTGGTCGACTCTGAGGCAGAGCGCCTCGCTGCGTTCTTCAGTCGAAACTCTTACATCAGCGGGAAGTACGGGGATGAAACGTCTTTCGCTAACCTGAACACTCACCTGCTGTCCCTGCCCGGAGGAGCCGAGGCCAACCGGCTCTTCTACCTGGCCCTGCCGCCCAGCGTCTACCACGATGTCACCAAGAACATCAAACATCAATGCATGAGCACCAAGTGAGGAGCGAACACACGCAGTTGCTTTGGTTTCATTTTTGTGTTTTATGTTCTTAATACAAGGCAAGATTTGTCCAAAAGTAGGTTAGAGGTTATGCGACGGACTCTGTTAACGATTGAGTTATAACCACGGGACTTTCTGTCGCACAATAGAGACATTACCGTATAGACAGGAGGAGAAGCTCGCAGGCAATCTTTTACTGTCTGTGAGGCAATCGGGGGGACATGGAGGCACTTATGCGAGGGAGAAGCCCATAGATGGAGAGTCCATAAAAGCAACGGGACAAAATATTTCAACAACATTTTTGAGGAATTTGGTGATTCAGATTTTTTTTGGCACAGCTACTAAGAGATTTACAACTGTCAGACTGTCGTCACGCTCAGTTTGAGCCTGTGCAGTCGCTCAGACATCAGACAGGAAGTGCAGTAACCGGGCTTCAGTCTTCTCCATTGAAATCAAGGGGGTAGCTCTTTTTTCAGAGGAAGACAGTTCAACCCTTTTACTTCAGCAATAAAAACAACTAAATGTGATGTTTATCTAAAGTCATTTTAGCTCATTCGTTTGGTTGAATTGAGTCATTGAAGGTCAGCAGCAAAGACGTTAGTTAAGTAACTTTTAAGTGAAAAAGTGAGATTAAATGCATAATAGGGCTGTGAAACTATTAATCGCGATTAATCGCATCCAAAATAAAAGTTTGTGTTTACATAATATATGTGTGTGTAGTGTGAATAATTATTTTGTATATATAAATACACACATGCTCGTATATATTTAAGAAATATTTGCATGTATATACTTTATAAATATTTATACAAAATTAATATACATAAATATAAATTTTTCATATATTAATACATTTTTCTTAAATATATACATGCATGTGTGTGTGTATTTATATATACAAAATAATTATATACACCACACACACATATATTATGTAAAGACAAACTTTTATTTTGGATGCGATTAATCGTTTCACAGCCCTAATGCATAACGTACATTTGTATTATTTAACATATTTAATTATTGCAGGCTTGTGTAATATTCTGAATTTTGCATTTAACCGTTTTTATTCATTTTGAGGAATACTGAATCTTCATTGAAATAATGAACTCATGATTTCTCTCAACATGAGGACAGGAGTGGATGCAATACTTGGATAAAACACAGTAACTTGTTACTAGTGTAAAAAGTAACACTGATATTTTGTTGTAAATTTAAAAATAATGTTACTTTACTAGTTACTGGAAAAAGTAATCTGATTGTGTAACTTGTAAATTGCTTTAGCCCCAACTGAAATGAATTAAAATAAGATGGAAAAAAATTAAAAACATGGAAACTAGAAGTGTTGGCATTGGCAACTACCTAAAATAAAATAAGTTTGAAGTGCCAAAATTACTAAAACTAATACTGAAATTAAGTTAAATATAGATATTTATAACAAAAACCAACAAAAATGGCAAAAAGCACAAAATAATAAAAATAATTTTTTCACAAAATAATTTTTTATAAAAAGGGTGATTTACAAAATACCATAATAGTACTAAAATATCACTGGCTGTATGTAGTTTCTCTTTAATTTTCTAAGTGTATGTGGATTTGCCTTTTTTTAAAATGGTTTGGTAGAGGCTGGAACAGGATCATCGTGGAGAAGCCGTTTGGCCATGACTTGCAGAGCTCAGAGGAGTTATCCAGTCATCTGTTTTCTCTCTTCACCGAGGAACAGATTTACCGGATAGACCATTACCTAGGCAAAGAGATGGTCCAGAACCTCATGGTCCTCAGGTCTGTGCTCATCATTCTCTTCTTCATCCCTCCCTGCCTTCTGCTTTTCACTGGCTGTCACACACAGTTGTCATTTGTGAATAATTAAGGGTTAAACTCCATTGGGAAGCTCTGTCTCTTGTTAGTCATAGGTTTCTCTCCTTTTTCCTTAAAGGTTTGGAAACCGGATATTTGGCCCCATATGGAACAGGGACAGTGTGGCATGTGTGGTTCTGACCTTCAAAGAGCCGTTTGGTACCCAGGGCCGGGGAGGATATTTCGACGATTTTGGTATCATTCGGTTAGTTAAGTTTCCTTGCTTTGAGATGGTTTTGCACCTGTGATATTTTTTTAGATGTTAAAAATGAGTCTACCAAAGATGAATTCCACGGTTTTTGAATTCTCCATGGAACACAAAAAGATAATTGTACACCATAAAAGCTGTCCGTAAAAAGAAACAAAGATAAAATCCAAATTATTTTAAAGACAAATTTATATATAAAAGCGTTTAGAAATCCATTGCGCTTTCTGTGCATGAGGATTCCCTTCAAAGGCTGAGTGGGTTTTGATATTCTAATGTATTCCTCTGTTTTCTGTCTCCAGCGATGTGATGCAGAACCACCTGCTGCAGATGCTCTCTCTGGTTGCCATGGAGAAGCCCGCATCCACCAGCTCTGATGATGTTAGGGACGAGAAGGTAACGAGCCGGTCAGCCAATCAGCTGTGTGTGTGCACATCACTCTTATGCCACTTATCTGAATTATACTGAATTTAGCCTTGAGGATCAAATAAATCACATTCATCCCCCCATCACCACTGTTTTGTACTTAACCATTAGCATGGAAGATTGGTGGACTGAAGCTAGCATAAATTAAGGTCTTGGCTCTAAGATTGTTTCTGGATAATGTTTATTTTTGGTTTTATAATTTAATAGATTTTTAACAGGCTTTTGCTTTTCTGCTAATTATGTGTAATACCAAATGTTTTTATTTTGTTTTGTTTTTTTGCTTTGCAATCCTTTTTTTTTTGTGTGTGTGTGTGTGTTTTTGTTTGCTTGATTTGGCTGTTTTTTTTTAATTTAATTTTTGTTTTATTTTGTTTCTTTTTTGGGTTTTGTTTTTCAATATTTTATTTATTTATTTATTTATTTATAAAGCACTTTTTGTTTTGCTTTGCAATGCTTTGTTTTGTTATTTTTTATGGTTTTCTTTGCTTTGTTTGGTTGTTTTGTTTCTTTTTTTTTGTTTAATTTTGTTTTTGGGTTTTGTTTTTCAATATTTTACTTATTTATTGTTTTATTTTCTGTTTTGGTTTGCAATGCTTTGTTTTGTTATTTTTTGTGGTTTTGTTTGCTTTGTTTTGGCTGGGTTTTTTGTTTCATTTTTGTTTGTTTTATTTTGTTTTTGGGTTTTGTTTTTCAATATTTTATTTATTTATATATAAAGCTTTTTTTCTTTGCAATGTTTTTTGTGGTTTTGTTTGCTTTGACTTTTGTTTCATTTCATTTTTGTTTGTTTTGTTTTGGTTTTTTTCAATATTTTATTTATTTACTTATTGGTTTATTTTTTGTTTTGCTTTGTTTTGATATTTTTTGTGGTTTTGTTTGCTTTGTTTGGCTGTTTTGTTTTCGTTTCATTTTTGTTTGTTTTCTTATGTTTTTGGGTTTTGTTTTTCAATTTTTATTTATTTATTAATTTATAAAGCATTTTTTGTTTTGCTTTGCATTGCTTTTTGTTATTTTTGTGGTTTTGTTTGGCTGTTTTGTTTCGGTTCATTTTTGTTTTATTTATTTATTTTTCAATATTTTATTTATTTACTTGTTGGTTTTATTTTTTGTTTTCCTTTGCGATGCTTTTTTGTTATTTTTTGTGGTTTTGTTTGCTTTGTTTGGCTGTTTTGTTTAATTTCATTTTTGTTTGTTTTATTTTGTTTTGTATATTTATTTTCTTATTTATTAGTTTATTTTTTGTTTTGCTTGGCAATGCTTTTTCTTTCTTATTTTCTGGACTTTTAAGAGTGTGATTTTGTTTTTCTCTGTCTGCTGCAGAGAGTTGTGCTTTTATAGTTTGTGTTCAGTCAAATGGCATGAAGAAATTAGTGTTCATGAAGCATCCAACTGAACTGCTATTGCTTAGATAAATGGGAATGATCTCTGATGTCTCTTTCTCTATAATGTATTGTCGATTTCTGCCTGCCTGTTTTCTAACGCTCAGTGTGTCCCCCTACAGGTGAAGGTGTTGAAGTGCATTGAAGCAGTCTCTCTGTCAGACGTGGTCTTGGGTCAGTACGTGGGAGATCCAGATGGAGAAGGAGATGCTAAACTGGGTTATCTGGATGACTCAACTGTCCCTAAAGGCTCCACTCAAGCTACATTTGCCACTGCAGTGCTTTATGTAAAGAATGAACGCTGGGATGGTAAGTGATGCACACTGTGTGCATCTAATCACTACATGTGTGTTAGTAAAGCTCAAAGTAGGCGCTCAACAGAGTAACTAGCAAATATTTACAATTTGGCCAAAGACCTAAAATGTTGACCTTTCTGAGACTGTTCATTTTGACCCTTGCCCCTTTCTGGAAGTATTTGTGCTGAATTAAATGAGCACATTTAAAGCTGTACTACTAACACCATGGTCTTGAAGTTAAATTTGTTTTTTAGCTTAAAATACAAAATGAACTTTAAACATTTGAAAAGTAGGTTCTCTGTTTTGAGTTGGTAAAACAAAAGTGTCATGCTCACCAAGGCTGCATTTATTTAATCAAAACTACAAAAAAAACAGTAATGTTGTGAAATATTATTACAATTTAAAACAATTTTAAATTTTTCTATTTTAATATATTGTAAAATGTAATTTATTCCTGTGATCAAAGCTGAATTTTCAGCATCAATACTTCAGTCTTTAGTGTCACATGATGATTTGCTTCAGGATTTCCTCTGGATTTTTTTTTTTTTTTAATCTTTTGGATGAATACAAAGTTCAAGAGAACAGCAATTATTTGAACTAGATTTGTGTTTTTATTGATTTTTTTTCCCCCTGAATGTGTTGATATTTCATTAAGCTCTCTCTCTCTCTCCCCAGGGGTTCCCTTCATCCTCCGGTGTGGAAAGGCTCTGAATGAGAGGAAGGCAGAGGTGAGGCTGCAGTTCACCGACGTTCCTGGAGACATCTTTGACTCTCAGTGCAGGCGGAACGAGTTGGTGGTCCGCGTGCAGCCCAACGAGGCCATCTACGCCAAGATGATGAGCAAGAAACCTGGAGTCTACTTCAGCCCAGAGGAGACGGAGCTGGACCTGACCTACCACAGCAGATACAGGGTATTAAACGGACACCTTTGATGCATCCATACTCTGTTTTGTCCTATTAGGCAACTTTGGCTATCAATTGTAGAAAATTGGTTAATTTCTATAAATCAAAAAACAATCTTCAGTAAAGTTACTTCTCTTTATAAATGTACTTTTCTCTTATTCTCTTTACAAAGGATGTTAAGCTACCTGATGCTTATGAGCGACTGATTTTAGATGTCTTTTGTGGCAGTCAGATGCATTTTGTTCGCAGGTGAGTTTGTTGTCTGTGTTTACACATGCACACAAATAAAAGGTTAGCAGTTGGATTGATGACTGAAAAGCCTTCACGTAAACAACACCTCAATTGATCTGAATGAATGTGCTGAGTTTTACCCGTGTACACAACACCTCTGCATTTATTAGAAGGCCAATGTGTTTACAAGAATTAAAGGGGTGATGAATGGAGAAATCAAATTTTCCTTGAGGTTTTGACATCTAAGAGGTCATCATGTTATAAGAATATCCTGTAAGTTTTAAAGTCCAATAAAATCTTTTATTGACACCAGGCTCAGCAAATGACACATTTTTCAAAGTGGGCAACTATAAAGTCAAAGAGGATAAAAGCAGAAGAAGATCAACACCTACTTCAATACGGCTGGTTTAGCCCCGCCCACCGATTCGCGCATTACACGCATAGCTAAATAACATAGATTCCTACCTTGCGATGACAAACTGGATTGAGCTACCGAGCAATAAATACGCACTGATGAGTAAAACTCATTATAATATGCAAAACTGTTATCCACTCACAGCAGCGGGCGTTTACTTCCAAGTCTTCAGTGCAAGACGCCCATAAAAACCGAGCGTTTTTGAGCTAGGCTTAAAACTAGGGTGGAAAATAGCCTATTATTTATTCATTTTGATGTTTTTAAATGCAAAAACCAAGCGAACGTCATAAGTTGACCTCAGACAACAATATAAAAAATGTAAAAAGCCAGTTCATGACCCCTTTAAATATACACTATGAAGTAAATATTGTCATAATTCATCAACAGAATATCAATAAGAAATCGTTTGGTTCGTTTGGG
This sequence comes from Cyprinella venusta, assembly GCA_038021265.1. NCBI lineage: Eukaryota > Metazoa > Chordata > Actinopteri > Cypriniformes > Leuciscidae > Cyprinella > Cyprinella venusta. The sequence continues at coordinate 9,881,689 of CM075883.1, read as the reverse complement.
TGGCATTCATTGACCGTGAACTGCTTAAACCGCGAGCCTGGAGAACGTTTTTACTTTGAAACATGCAGTGCTCATAATTTAATAATCACCTTTTCAAGTTTAATAATCACATTAGGCCAAATTGTGATTCCTGTTTTTCTGTACTCAAATTTAAGACCTAGAAATGGTAATTAAGACTTTTCTTGTACATCATATCACAGTGGGGTCCACACTTATGTTTCTTTTTAATCCAGAATCAAAAAAAAAATATCGGTTGAATTATCGGTTATTGGCATGTACGGGCAAACCTAAATATCAGTAAAATCGGTCGACCTCTAATTGGCACCCTTGATAAATATGAGCAAAACAGACTGTGGACATTTGTTTTTGCACTTTCTCTTAGTCTTTAATTCACACAACATTCACAAAATTTTTGATCCAGCCAGTGGATCAAAAATAAGTTAAAATGCAATCTAAAAACAAAAACAATTAGGACAATTATGACTCATTATTTCTTAAAAATGGGTTAAAGGTTATTTCTTAAAAATGGGTTAAATGGGTTTAGGTTGATATCTCAAAAAAATGAGCTTTTAGTGAGATTTTGTTTGGGCGCAGTACCAAACTTTTTCACTAGGGCACAACCAGACTCCATTACTGCCCATATAAGGGCATTTCCATTTCCATATGCGTTTTGAGTGATCTGAACCATTATTTCCACAATTTCCATACAATTTATGAAGTAGACATCCTATTCAGATGTAGTATGGGAAGTTTGGCACATTTTGATATGAATTCAACCTCTCTAAGAAACGCATACAAAGACCGCACATGTGCGTTATAGCTTCCTGCCACATCACAAATGTTGAATTTAATATTTTTTCTTTACATTTAAATCTTTTCAGACCTTTTTCTAAAATAATTGAACAGATGCAATCTTTTGAACTTTTTTTCATGATTTTTCATGTTCGTCACTATTTCAAAATAAAGGTCTGAACACGCCTTGGGAGTATGAGAATATTCTTGTTGCAAATTGATAAATTACGGCTCCTAAAAGCAGAAAATCAGTCACCAAATATGGAAACTAGAGATTGTAAGCTTTCAAATTATATAGTTTGTCAATATTACTTAAGATCGTTCCTAAGATGTTACTGTTTTAAAAATATAAAGGCAAGTGTCCCACCAAACAGATCTTGCACTTTCCTGCATTCATTCATATGGCATTCATTTTAATTGTGCAGGTCTTTAAAAGTTAAATTTGATTTTTAAAAACCCTGCAGATACACTGTTTGTTTGGAATGCATGTAATGCATATGTAATTAAATATGTGACACACTAATGTAAATTTGATTAAAGAATATAAAGAACCGTCTCTGAATTTGACTTATTTTATTAAAGTGACGAGTTGAGGGAAGCCTGGAGAATCTTCACTCCTCTTCTGCATCAGATCGAGAAAGAGAAGACGCCACCCATCAAATACAAATACGGGAGGTAAAACATGCTTATTTTTCTGAAAGTGATTGTGGATGCAGTGACATGACGTGTAATGCGTCTCATGTTCTCTCTCATACAGCCGTGGTCCTGCCGAGGCTGACGAGCTGGTGCAGAAGGTGGGCTTTCGCTATGAGGGTACATACAGATGGGTCAACCCACACAAACTGTGAAAGACGACAGAGATGAGTGGAGCTGAAGCCTGTTTAAAATCATCAGCCCGAGATGAGTGTCTGAATTAAAAGGCACTTAAAAAAAAATCGAAGATGCACTGCAAGCACTCATTTAAAGAAGGACCAACAAACAAGATTACAAACACAAATTTTCTTTGGATAACCTGCTCATTATGTCGTATAATGCTTTATAGGACATTCCTTATATTATTTCTTTCTATATTTCAGCGGACTCAACATTTTTATGCAGTTAACCAGCATTCTGATATTCACACCGATTCCATACCGTCTGTGTTCAGATGCTTTATTCCTTACGAAAAAAAAGCTTATGTAATGCATTCCTCTTTTCACAAGCAAGTCTTACCATTAAATGCTGCTCACATTTTAAAAAGTGATTATAGGCAGAGGCATGGTGTAAAAGTACATCTACTCCTGCACTGATAGTTGTCTTCATGCGTTTTGTCACGACTTTGGTCGCTATCTTATGTTTAAATGGTATAATTGGACCACACAAAAGAAAAGTTGCAGGATCATACAGGGATTAGGAATGTATGGGTAATGTTGTATTTGTGACTACATGAATGTTTATGACATTTCACCATGTCTTAAGGCTCCACACTGATTGGCTAAAAGAGCCATGATTATGTTTAGTCTTATTAAAGCAAATGTATTGGTAAAACGGTATTACTTGCCACATCCCTCTGTTTATACTTTAATAGATGAGCTTTGATGATCATTGTTACCTATGATCTAAAAACGCATGGGTATAGTCTCTTTCTGCTCGATATAATTTTTGGTTTCAGCACTATTTAGATATTGAACCAGTGTCAAAAAACAACTTTGTTGGTACATTTTTGACAGCACTGAATTTCAATATCATAGGGTGCCTAAAACAACTTTAGAAAACGTTCTGTTTTAAGATGCTTTAAGATGATGAACATCTGTGAGCTATTTAACTTTTCTGTAAAAGTTCTGCCCTATGTTTTCTATTTTATTATAGACTGCTACTTTTACAATAAAGCCTAGCTAAGATGCCTTGCATGTGTCTCATTGCTTCCTCTTTTTCCATTTAGTCTCTTAAGTTCATATTCTCTTTGTTTTGGACAGTTTTGAAAAAGACATTGAGTGAGGCTGTGTGTTTTTCATGGTCATAACATTGGAATATTACAAAATTTTACAATTGTGGTGTCCAAGCTTGGAAACTTTTGTACACAAATAAGCATAATAAGCATAATGTTTTTTATGTTATGTCATACACAAATCCCACACAGCAAAAAACAAACAAAAAAACAACAACAGTAAACATGAATGACTGGAAATGTAGAGGAAAATCATTTATCAAAAAATTAGTATGGGCTTTGAAATCCATCTGGATGTAATACATAGACTTTTGCTCAAATAGTGCTGTACTCTGATTTTTATTCATTAATAGGGTTATAATGTAAAGAATTGTTTAAAAACAAACAAACCAGCATATAAATATTCGGTTACACTTTATTTTAAGGTGTCAGTGTAACAGTGTAATTATACAATTGAGTATTGAGTAATATTAAGCAGCTAAGTTACATACTTAATAAAAGGTTAGGATTTGGTTGAGGGTTAGATGTGTTTTATTTATTTATTTTGCATAATTTACTATTATTACTATGGTAAGTACATGTAATTATCTAACAAGGACACTGTAAAATAAAGTGTTACCAAGTTTACGTCCATACATGTGTTCTTTCTCTATAAACCTTGGTTTCGCGTATCTTAATTTCCAATGGGTTTTAACTTTTTCAAGGACTTTTATCGTAGTCATCACCGGAAGGACTTTACTCTCCTAACATCCGTCTTCCGGTCATGGGCAACATGGTTGTAGAGGTGTAACTGTGTCCATCTGCCTGCTTATTCGCTTCTGTTGAAGAGCGTTTGACAGCTATAATTAAATCAAGTAATATATTTATCAAGCAGCCCAGCGGTCAAAATGAATATACGGAACGCACGGGTGAGTAAATGAGAGGAGAAGCAAACATTCAGTCATCAGACAGTAGCTGTGTCTCAAAACCCGTTTATGGACGACATATCACAACGAGGCATCAAGTGCAGATATTTATATACATATATAAGTATTATTATATTATATATACTTCGTTGCTTGGCTTTTTATTTGATCCACCTTTTGTGTTTTATTCGGCTTCATTGTGATGTACATTGCATGCACACTCTTTGGTACTTTTAAAGGGGCCGCGTTCTGTACTTTTGTTTAATTTCTATTCCATGAGCTCCTGCACCAAAAACAGCCGTAGTTTAGTTATGTATGACTTCTTCCCAGCCTCTCTCTGAATATTACAATTAATCGTGCAGTTTTTTTGTGTGTGTGTGTGTGTGTGTGTGCTAAAGTATTTTGTGTAAATGATTCAGTACTCTTGCAGGTTACAGTACTGAATAGCTTGACTGGTTGATTTTTCTCTTTTACATGTTTCCAGCCGGAGGATTTGATGAACATGCAGCACTGCAACCTGCTGTGTCTTCCAGAGAACTATCAGATGAAGTACTACTTCTACCACGGCCTGTCCTGGCCACAGGTCTGTGACTGGCTCTGATTTGTTATAAACACTGATTTCTATAAGGAGATTTTCACCTCTAGCTTCTGGATTGTAATCTTTGAAACACGCCTTTCTTGTCAAGCTTCTTCGATACGTTTTGTTTAACACACCAAACAAATAAATGTGAGTTGAATCATCTTATGGTGAACTGCTGTGCTTGTTTTCCAGCTGTCATACATAGCAGAGGATGAGAACGGGAAGATAGTTGGATATGTTTTGGCAAAAATGTAAGTGTTGTTTTTCTTGTTGTTAAATGTTGAAAGGGCGGAAGTGTGAGATGTTGCATCATAATTATAATGTAAAAAAATAATTATAATGAAATACAATATTCTGTCCCACTTTATATTAAGTGTTTTTAAAGGATTAATTTAGCCAAACATGAAAATTATGATCTCCTAATTTACTCACCCTCACCTTTTATGATGGAGGGGATGTGCTTTTTTGGGGTTTCAAAATTGAAGGTACCATTCACTGCCATTACCAAGCTTGGAAGAGGCTGGCTATTATTTAATATAACTCGGATGATGTTCGTTTGAAAGAACATAGTCTTTTACACCTAGGGTGAGTAAATTATGGGATTTTTATTTTTGGGTGAATTAACCCTTTACTACCATGGTCACACATTTAAATTGATCATTTGATACAATGCACTTATTGTGGACACGTTTTTACGTTGTACTTATATTTTCACCTGCATGTAATTACATTTGCAATTAATTTCTGTAATTACATCTATAATTATACTGTTGACCCTTTCCCACCCTTAAACCAACCCTTACTACCCAACCTGTCCTAACCTCGCCTGTATCCCACTTCAATAGAAGCACAAGCGTTTTGCAATAGATCAAAACAATTAGTACTTGTTACTGTACCTTGTAAGTAGTAGTTAAAAAAGTAATTGTACCTTGTAAGTAGTAGTTAAAGCTAGGGATGGGCAACGATTAATCGCGATTAGCAAAATAAAAGTTTGTGTTTACATAATATATGTGTATGTAGTGTGTATAATTAATTTGTATATATAAATACACACACATGCATGTATATATTTAAGAAAAATGTGTTATTAATATGTCAAATATTTATATTTATATATAATATTAATTATGTATAAATATATATAAAGTACCGGGATATACATGCAAATATTTCTTAAATATATACATGCATGTGTGTGTATTTAAATATACAAATTAATTATACACACTACATACACATATATTATGTAAACTAAGGCTGTCAAAACGATTAATCGCGATTAATCGCATCCAAAATAAAAGTTTCTGTTTACATAATATATTTGGGGGCACTGTGTATAATTATTTTTTATATATATAAAAAACACACATGCATGTATATTTAAGAAAAAAATATTATTTATATTTAAAATATTTATATTTATACATAATATAAATTATATATAAATCTATATACAGAATATACATGAAAATATGTCTTAAATATATACAAGCATGTATATATATATATATATATATATAATTTAATTAATTATATATATATATATATATATATATATATATATATATATATACAGTGTTGGGGAAGCTACTCTGAAACTGTAGTTTGACAAGCTACAAGCTACTCGTACGTCAAAGTAGTTTAACTACAGTCAAGCTACTCTTTTGGAAAAGTAGTTAGCTACACTACAAGTTACTATCAAAAAGTAGTTAGCTACATTGAAACTACTTTTGCTTTTTGAACAACATATTATAAATAGGCTATTATATTACATATTATTATTATTATAACATGTTATAAATTATATATTATAAATAACTGAATAAGTGTCTGATGAATGTTTTAATTAAAATATTTAGTGTTTAAAACAATGCAATACAATTATGATTTCATAGAGTATTGTTTTTTTACACACAACACCCAAATATCTCAGACTGTTTGTCAAAAGTGCAAAATTGCAACAAATAGCCTACAACATTGCAAGAACAAAATATACATTCAACATAAATTGCATTTAGAACATTTTCTCAAAAATACCGATTTAGCTTGGACAAATAAGGCCACGGGTAATTGACGTTAGTTGTTTCTCCATCCTCCAAATCTGCCGTCACGTCTTGCTCCATCATGGATAATCATAATATGGGTGTGTCAATGCACTTCTTTACGTCAGTGAACCGTTAGCCGCAAGATGCGTGATTAAACAACAGGTGGCGGTAATGGCAAAAAATGAGTTTGTAATCTAACAAGAAGAAGAATATCCTTGCATCGTGGTGATTCGCGCAGGCTCGACAAACGCAATATAGCTTTTGCTCGCGCTACACCGCTACTTGCTGCAAAAAGTAGTTAGCTACTGGAAAAGCTACACTGTTTAAAAAGCAACTGAGCTACTGCCAAGCTACTGAAAAATGTAGTTAAGTTAGTAGCGCCGCTACTTGTAGTTAACTACTCCCCAACACTGTGTATATATATATATATATAATTATAAACAGTGCACCCACATATATTATGTAAACACAAACTTTTATTTTGGATGCGATTAATCGCGATTAATCGTTTTGACAGCCCTAATGTAAACACGAACTTTTATTGTGCTAACGCCCATCCCTAGTTAAAGCTGCAGTCTGTTAAAATACATATTTAAGAAAATACATAACCAGCCAGTATTCAAAACAATGATACATATCGGAAGGACATTACACGTAGTCCCGAGAGTGTTGAAGTATTACTCCCGTAAAGTTGATAATTCCGCGAATGACTGCAATTGCAGATTTCGAACAGAGATGGCGACAAAGAGGAAAAACGCTGGACTGCAGCTTTAATGACATCTAATATAAATTGTGACCAAACATTTTAATGAAATAAGTATTATTTTATGTTAACTGTGTGCCTTAAATTCCAAAGGGAGGAGGATCCTGATGATGTGCCTCATGGACACATTACATCACTGGTTAGTGTTTGAAAACATTGGCTGTTATTTCGTATCATCTGTACTGCTATTGTCTTTCATTCTGTCCGCATGTGTATAAATAAATGCACTGCTGTGTGTGTTAATACAGGCCGTTAAACGCTCTCACAGGCGTCTTGGACTGGCTCAAAAACTGATGGATCAAGCCAGCAGAGCCATGATTGAGAACTTTAATGCCAAATATGTGTCTTTGCATGTCAGGAAGAGGTAGGGTCTACCAGCACCTTCACTCTCTGTCATCTGGGGTTTGCGGGATGGATTTTCCTAACCTTGTTGCATTTGTTTGTATTTCAGTAACCGGGCCGCTCTTCACTTGTACTCGAACACACTTAAGTTTCAGTGAGTATCACTTATTGTATTTGTATTATGAATAAATTCTTACTCTGTTTATTAATATTCAGTGAATTCAACTTCAACAACATGTCTTAAGACCAGCTTAATTAACTGATACATTAAATCTAATAATTAATTAGTGTGTTAAAGTAGTTCACTTAACCTCCTCCACTCTGATCGCCCGTGGGCGGGCAACAGAGCTACGTCATTATATTTAAACTTATTTTTGTGTGTTTCTGGAGGTGCTATCACCACATATATAGTATCATTTGAAATCTTCAAATCTCATCTTTACACAGAATATAATGATATTTGTGTATATGGAAGAAATAATGAATATATAAAGCTTTAAAAAACAATCGTCACAAAATCGCTCCTCCCCCAAAATGTCAATGCAGAAATGTAAATATTAATATACATGCCTTATAAATCTCACAAAACAGAAAAATCCTATATCAAAAGAAAGCTCTCATTCTCAGAAATGTGACTGTGTAGTTAGTTTTATTGTTTTTACATCACAGTTCAAAATATCTGAGCTAATATAGCTCACATTATCAACAGAATCGGGCAGTAAAATATGATTTCTGTGAGAAAAACAAAGACAAATGTCTCATTTGTACGTCGATTACATGTGCTCTGAGCTAAAATCGGCCACAAACTCTATATCATCTTTTACCTTAGGATGTTTTATTTCAAATGAGCCCATTTGTACTTTTCTGTGAGCTCATCTCGCTAAATAATCCACTGTTATGCCGCGGATGTCCAGAACACAAAACGCGCTCGACGGGAGAAACACGCGATCTACACATCATCATCAAACCGTGCAAGCGTCCTTTAGTAATGACGATGGTATATATATCAGGCACGTGTTCAAGGCTGAGGGTGTCAGCTGTCCAATCATATGTCAATCATGTATCTAGTTCAGTCACATGCTGAACAAGCCAACGAATCAGTGGAGTAGGTAGGCGGGATCACGATTGGGTTTTTTTGTCTTTATTTTGCATCATGTGATTCACGACGTTGTTGATGATAAGCGAGTAGATAAGAAGTGAATGACAAATGACAAAGACGACTGACAGAAAATTTGTGGATATATTAGTATTTTTCGAGCGTTTTGAATTAAAAAAATGCATCTGAAGATGGAAAAGCAGCTAAAAAGGTGTTCTCCTGCGTCAAAGCAATATTTGAAAAATCCAAAGGACGCATATATGCACTAAAAATGATGCTTTGCCTCCCTTCGGTTATATTTGAATAACTCTTGCTCAGAATGTGATAGAGAAAAATCTTTTTTTTCTGGTTGATACAGTGACTTAGTGTAGTCAAGCAATAAAATCAACAGGTCCCCAGAGCAAACAGTACATGCATCACAGATTTTTCAAAAACAGGATAAAAAATAAATAAATTTAAAAAGGCCAATTTTTTTAAAGTTTATCCTAATATTTTAAGAGCTTACAATGCTATTTATGATTTTTTTCAATCTGATTTAGTAAATTTGAAGGGTTTTCTTTTAAAATGACACTAAATTTTTTAATTTCCTATACTGTGTGTGTCTAGGGTGAGCATTTAAACTTGGGTGTGTTAAATTTAGGCGGAATTCCAAAATATGCCTTAGGCCGTGTGTCCACCAAAGCGTTTTTATCCAGCTGAAAACGCTACACGGTCTGCTTTGGCGACGCAGCGTTTTTTCCGTTGAGGCGTTTCGTTGCTATGATACAGAATATCCGCAGCAGTTTAAACGTTGTGACTGTTGGTCGGTGTGGTTTAGTCCCGCCCCTCCTCCACTTTGATTGGACGGCTGGGCAAGAACTGACAGTGATGAGCGCGGCGCTCGGCGCTTCAGCGTGAAAAAAACGCTCAGCGCCTCGTCACGCTCATGGCGTTTAAAAAACGCGGCGTTCCCATTGGAAACAATTGAAAACATACACCAGGCGCGTGGAAAAACGCTTTGGTGGACACACGGCCTTAGAGTGGAAGAGGTTAAAAAAAAACTTTTGCTGATAATTTACGCACCCCCATGTCATCCAAGTTGTCCATGTCTTTCTTTCTTCAGTCGAAAAGAAATTAAGGTTTTTGATGAAAATATTCCAGGATTTTCTCAGTATTATGGACTTCAATGAGAACTAGGGCTGGGCGATATGTCAAAAATATTTTATCGATAATCGCCTTAAAAAATATCGCGATATCCGATTATATCGTCCACCCAAGCCCCGCCTCCAACACGCCCCGCCGCGTGTTATAGGCCATATGTCATGTTATTTTAGTCAGATATGACAGCACGACTGCAACACGAATCACCTCAGATAAGCAGCTGAGCGTCTAAGCCGACACGCCGCAATCTATCGCAAATCAAAGTGAAAGTAAGTCGCGGAAATTTAACACTACAATCTTCATTAAAAGTAAAGAAACGAAATGATCCTACCAGGCTGTTGCCGCTCTCTCTTATTGCTTTGCTGATTTTGAAATTAGCCGATGATGATCATAAAATGCAGCTCAAATCTGTTGCTTTCGGTGACGTGCACTTCGTTAAATCTGTATATAGCGCGGGAATTGAATTGATCTATCCGATCTGAGAAAACGCATGAAGTGGCCATGTGAACAGCCCCGTTGAGTTTGGCTGCACTTTATCTACTGATAGCCAGGAATTCATCTACTTTAATTTAATGATTGGCACGTTAAAGGTTTTACTTCGGTTAGTTTGAGCTTGAACGAGCATAACTCATTTGCTTTGCTGTCCTTAGTTTTGCCAAAAATGTCCACACTGTTCTTATCGCATAGCCTATGTGTTTGAAACGAATTTCGTTTGGAGAAATAAATACAATATTGAATACAACTAAACAGAACAGAACCAATTTTAATGATTGTAAGAACAGTGAATGCATGTTGATGTCAAGGTGACAGATGCCTATTTGGTACTAAAGTGATAAATGATCTTTGACAGGTAACGCATCTCAAAGTCGCATACACAGTCCAACACAGACTCGTGTTGCCGTTGGAGCAGTCAGTGCCGAACAACAGGCTCACATACAATATCAAGTTTAGGCCTGCTGATCAGCGAGTGATTTTCTTTATCCTTTGTTCATTGATCAACATTAAATATTGGCACCGAGTACAGGCTGTCAATGCACGGATTCGATAGACACAGGCCTGCTTAAAGACAAAACTGACTGTGTTTACGGGGATATTTTGAACTTGAAAAAAGATGTGTAGGCTAATGACGTCTTTCCGTGGTTGAAACAATTTTTCTGATGTATAAATTAACAAGAAGGATATTTGTGAGATATTGTATGCACATTTGTCCGTGCACGAGAAGCAGAAAACAGCGCTCATGCTGACGTGTTCTCTCGCATCTTGCGCTTAAAGAATGCTATCAAGAAGAATCGATTTTCTATTCCTAACCCTACTAACTAGCCTATAGAAAATATTTAAAGAGCAACATGCAGATTGATTTTATTTCTGAATTAAGACTTTAAATTGTCTGCAGAGGTCTTTTAAAAACACTTATGTAAAAATTACTAATGAAATCTCATTTGATGTAGAGATTTTGATGAAAATGCGCTAGGCTCTGGAATACGCCTTTCCCGCAAGCAACGCGTCATATGACGTAGCCCGAGGAAAACAAATGAGCTCGCGGCCGCTTTCTCATTGCTGGATGTTGATGTAGTTAGAGTAGTAGTGAGAGACATATAGTTTTAGATCGAGTTTTAGAGAAGCCATAATGGTAAATTATTGTTTTTGTGGTTGTTGCACGAATTCCAGCCTGTCAGGACATCATATCCATCATTTTCCTTATAGGAAAAACAAGGCTTTTCTGTCTTGGGTGCGTTATGTGCAGGTGAATAGAGCAGACTTCACTGCCGCGTCTGTTACCACACACACACTCGGTCGTTTGTGGCGCACATTTCACTCGCTTTAAATGGTATCACAAACTGCATTTGAAAAGCATTATTTATTTGTTGTTATGGCATGATCAATGTGGATAGTGCTAACCAGCTTGGATGGTCTGCATAATCACTGTCAGCGTAGAATATGAGAAGACAAAATGTTCCTGGCTTAAATTAAGACAATCTAAATAGATGTTTAATCAAGAACAAAGTCAAATGTATGTTTGCTAAAGCAGATTCATTGCAAAACACCAAGGTATAGCCATACAGTAGATGAACTAGCGTTAGCCGCGGTGCTAACTTACATGAACTCACTTGCTCTATTCGCCACTGGTTTTCTCGACACCACAACTCTAACGTTACTTCTTTCCTCTGCCCATTGTTCGTCTCCCGATCTCCCCCTGACTTCTATCTCGCCTAGAAGGCTCATAATTATTTGCCTGTGGGTCATCATAGGCATATTCGTCAACATCGCAGAACGCGGTTTCGTCGTTCGCATCCATTGTAACCTGAGCCTGAACTTGAACAGACTGCCTCGCCAATCGTCACTTCCGGTTAGTGCGTCGTAGACGCGGGAGTTATTTTATCACACTTCTTCTCAAAATATCGTTAATGGCTAAATATATATTACTCCAGTTCAGAAAATCTTGTTGTTTTATCGTCAACATACACTATGCTATATAGGGGTGTCCAACCTGCATGTTGCTCTTTAAATCATGCTATTGCATGTAAATAAATATGTCTATAACTATAGGGCTATAGAAATATGTTTGTCTTTTTTTTTAATTGACGATTATCGTCTGGAACTAGACTTCGATATCGATATCGCGATACTTGTGAGACATCGTCGATATACGATAATATCGTCATATCGCCCAGCCCTAATGGGAATATTTATTTTTTAAACGACCGATCGTTTCGCTAGATAAGACCCTGATTCATCGTCTGGTGTCGTTTAAAGCCCTTTGAATCTGCACTGAAACTCTCATTTGGACCTTGAACCTTTTGGTTCCCATTGAAGTCCATTATATGGAGAAAAATCCTGGAATGCTTTCATCAAAAACCTTAATTTCTGTTCGACTGAAGAAAGAATGACATGGACATCTTGGATGACATGGGGGTGAGTAAATTATCAGCAAAAGCTTTTTTAAAAGTGAACTACTCCTTTAAATAGACGGCACGAGAGTAAACGCATTTCCAAAGCAGCCTGAAATTCTAAAGGCCTGTTCACACCGGGACGAATTTTGCGCGCGATATTCGTCGACGTTTAACGCCTCGTGACTAAACAATGGGCGCCAATGTGAGTGTTCACACCGACGCGAAAAACGCCACGCGTAAAAGCGTCATTTTTAAAAAAACGCCTCGGGTTCGTTTTTTTGGTTTGACGCGCCGCGTCAAAACCTATCCGACCAACGAGATTGGCGGGTTTGCTCACGTGTCTGGAGCTTCTGAAGTTACAGTAAACATAACTTGGGGGCGCTCAAACACAAAACGGTCTTGCCGAGCACACATACGGTGAAGAAGAGATAGCCTATAAGGCAAGTTGAGCAGCTGGTCTCGGAGCATAAAAAGAGCTATATGATAATATTTATATTAGTATTTCTGTAATAATAGTATAGTATAGGGTGACCAACAGTACCGTTTTCCCGGGACATGTGTAAAACGGTCACTTTGTGCTTTATAGAAATCTGAGTTGAGATGAGAACTGCGCATAGTGTGCGTGTCAGTTAGATTTTGACAAGTGAGGAAAGGAGATAACCGCTCTGTCGCCTCTTTGTATTCTTTCTTTTATCTTTCTATTGTGACCAGATATTTGTTTGTTTTTTTCCTCGCTCGATCCCCATGTATGAGGACGAGTGTAACGTTTGAGTGGTTTTATTAAACACGGGGAAATACAACAACTCTCGTCTCTCATGCATCTGTTCATCCGACAACTAGTGCTATGTTTTTATCTCTGGGCAACATCTCAACTTTGTGTTAAACATGTACTGTTTTCACGTCCTGTCCTGGCTGTTTTTAAGTGATGAAAATGTCCTGGTTTTCAAAAAAACTGCTGGGAAAGATCAGTTCTACAGCAAAATATAGATGGGCAAACAAGGTGGATGAGGGAGAAAAACAGGATAAAGAGGATGAAAACTAAAGATATAAATAGATTTTGTTAGTTCGTTTTTGTAAGTTTGTGAGAGCTATTTTTTGTTACATTTGGAGGCATTTCTTTTAGTTATTTATTATTTATATATTTATTTTTCTAATACAGAAGACATTTTTTCTATCATTATTTCATTCGTTTTTTTTAATCTGTCATAATAAAACATTGAGACATGAATATGATCACCCTAGTATAGTATTCTATTATCTGTTTTACATTAAGCGCCATCTAATGTCAGGGAATGAATTTGCATGTTCACTCAGCTCATCGTCAGCGAAAAACGCTTGGGTGTGAACACAAAAAACGCGTCGAAAAACGCTGACGAAAAACGCGCGCTGATATTCGTCCCGGTGTGAACAGGCCTTAACTCTGTTTCAGTCATAACACCAGTTATTGTATGAGAAACTGAGCTAAATTGCAGGCACATCAAAGATGCAGTAAGCGATTTCTCTGAGAAGCGATTTTTTCTGTTGAAAGTGGATCGGATGGAGCAGCATAACACACCTGTAGCCAATCAGCAGTAGGGGGCGTGTTCACTCATGATGGGGGAGGAGAGAGACTGAGCCAATCAGCAGTAGGGGGTGTGTCCACTCATGATGTCCACTCATGATGGGGGAAGAGAGAGAGTGAGCAAGAGGGTGATTTGGAGAAAGACTGTAGAAAGAGAGATGGCTGAGAGACATTACAAAAGTGAAATCTCAGAGGAATACCACTGGAAAAAGAAGCGTTACGATAAGGCAAGAGCTTCAGAAGCTTTCCAGTGCAAGAGAGACCGAAGCAGAAACTCCTGAAAGCAGAGGTTTCTGCTCCATATGCGAGTAACATTGGTTTTGAGTCTGTTCAACAGAACCAAGATATGCTGTTGTTATGTTAGCTCTAGTAACAGGGGCTGCCGGCATTTAACAACAAACCCTTACTTATATTTACGCTTGTGTATAGTTCAGCTATGATAAAGAGACATCCACTCTCGCATAGTGTTGATGCACTTTGGGGGTGGAGCAAAAAGGGAGGGTGTGTGTTGTTTGGTTTGATTTCAAATAGCAACAGTGTTTCTCTGAAATCATTTACTGCACCTTTAAGTGCATTTTTTTTCAGTGTATGTACTGATACTGCCTTGTATCGTAGTAGTAATGCAAAATGTTTTCATACTGTGTTGCAGGATTAGTGAAGTAGAGCCCAAATATTACGCTGATGGAGAAGATGCTTATGCCATGAAGAGGAATCTCACACAGATGGCTGATGAGGTATGGGGTTATACATAATTATGCGATGCCTAATACAGCTTTTCCCCTCAATTTAAATTTCCCAAATTGTAACCTGACCCTCTACACCCACTGAACATATGTGCATGAATAACACGGGCACATTTTCACTTTAAATCTTCTGGAAACGGCCCACACATACTCCATTCTCTCCACCTGGATTTTCCCAACTGATTGATTAGGACTGTAACGTTAGTCATGTCTGAACTCAGAAGGGGGCTCCTTTCTACTCAGTCATTTGAAGTGGTTTATGAATGCCTATTGAAAAACATATGTTTTCCATCTCTGATTGCTAATTACTGTAAGTTGCTCAATTATTGTTGGTGGGAAATTGACTAAAACGCTGTTGAAGAAATTACACGCCTACATTTGGTCATTGCAATTGAGTCGCACCTTCCACAGGTTTTAAATTGAAAATTTTTACAGGGTTAAATTGGGTTCACCTTCAAAAAGTAAAAAGTTAATGGTAGTTTCACTCTCTTAAAAACACATTTAACACATTACATTTACCAGTGTGCCTTCCTATTGTCAGTGGCTGACCCTGGTAGAGACATGTTGACTTGGCCCCCACTATGCCAAACACTAACTCTTCCTGTTGTGCAGTTGCAGAAACCAGGTGTTCGCCTGTGGGGCTCAGAGGCTCCGGCATCTCAGGACACATCTGTGACTGGCCTGGTGGAGAAGCTGACGGTGCAGGATGGAGATGGAGACAGCGGAGGAGAGAGTAAAGAAATGAGTGAGGTCAGCGAGGCCACGGAGAGCACAGACGTCAAAGACTCCTCATCAGACTCTTAACTCTCATCTCAGTCTGTTCACACCCATTTTCAAATCGGTTTACAGTGTTTATATGCTCTGATGGTTTTATTTTCACAATACAGGAAAGTGACCTTGTAAAAATGGTTCACAAAGTTGAAATTACTTGAGATTTGTCAATAAAATTGGAGAGTAAACATCATACGTGGTGGTGTCAATATATCCTGGCAATGTTTTTTATTTATTTATTTTTTAAGTTATGACTTCTTAGTTCATTCAAAGCAAGAAATGCCCTTTTTACCTCTGTAATCTGAGGAGCAAGTAAAAACAGGATATTATCCTAGCCATGAACAAGGAGTTGTTGCTTGTTGGTTGGTTGTAAATGATAGGACAACAAAATAAATTTACAGGACACTGGTTTCAACAACAAAATAAAACTCTTTTTATGCATTTTGGCTGTTCGTTTACAAAATAACAGATGTCATGGTTTAACCTCTGAAAAGGTAAAATTTAAACTTAAACTGAAACTTAAACTTAACATAACGACCTATTGGTTTTCATTAAACCGAGAAAATTGGGGATTTTGTTTTATTGACGATCACTGAGAAATGGTCTATTATTTAAAATGCAAAAATCATTTATTATTTTCAAGATGAAAAGGATTCATTTGCCTCGATCCATGCCGAAAAAAAACGTCTAAATGTCACGTTTTTAATGAAGCAGCCTAAATGGTCCACTTTGGAAAACGTGTAGATGTCACGGTTTAACCCCCTCAAATGTGAAACTTACACGTTTGCGTTAACACGCTCCAGTGGAGAGATACCCGGATGCTCAAATGAGGATAACATCACAGATCTGGTTAAACGTGTGAAAGTGCTTGAAAAGGAAAACACTGACTTGAAAGCATGGGCTGAGGATGCTGAAAACCGAAGCAGACGATTGAATCTACGATTCATTGGCATTCCGGAGAGGGCCGAGGCTAGAGACATTATTGGCTTCATGAGACAGCTGATCCCAAAACTCCTAGGAGAAGGGAATTTCCCCACTCCTCTGGTGATTGAGCGATGCCATCGTACAGGTAATCAAAACAACTCCAGAGCCAAGGGGCCTAGGCCGATCCTGGTAAAGTTTCATTACTTCCAGGATAAGCTAAATATAATGAAACTATCCAGGGAAAAGAAGGATCGCGTGTCTTTATTTATCCGGACTTCTCCGCAGGCTTGGTCCAAAGGCGCAGAGGGTTTGATGCGATTAAGAAAAAGCTCCGTGATCGGGACATTAAATATGCATTGATTTATCCTTGCACGCTGAGAGTCGCCGTTGCTGGTAAGACACAATTTTTTCGTACACATGAGGAAGCTGAGGAATTTTTTGATGAACTTTCTGCTATGAACTCCTCTGGTGACTCTGATATGGTAGCTTAAAGTTATAGCAATCGAACTACCTGTTCTTGCTGATGGACTATCTAGCTTGCTGTTGGATTATTTACTATTTAGCCTGCCGGAGTGGCATTTAAATTACTGTTTATCATTTGGGTTGCTATTCGCTTAAATGTTGTTGAGTGGATGCTTTTCATTTATTTTTATATCTCTTATTCTTTGTAAATCAATGCTGGGAGCTTGACTATGACTTGTGAGCAGCCACTGTTGTTTTGCTGTAAAATATGATGCCGTAAAATGGCGAAACGCTAAATGATTATTATTATTATTTTTATTTTATTTTTTTTTATTATTATTATTTACTATTATTATTTAACTCATTAACTATAATAGCATCTACATTCTCCTTTTATTATTTGGGTTGTGTTATTCGCTTAAATGCTGTTGAGTGGATGCTTTTCATTTATTTATATCTCTTACTCTTTGTAAATCAATGCTGGGAGCTTGACTATGATTTGTGAGCAGCCACAGTTGTTTTGCTGTACAATATGATGCCGTAAAACGGCGAAACGCTAAAAGATTATTATTATTATTTTTTTTTTTTCAATTATTATTATTTATTATTATAATTTAACACATTAAATATAATAGCATCTACAGTCTCCTTTTATTATTTGGGTTGTTATTCGTTTAAATGCTGTTGAGTGGATGCTTTTCATTTATTTATATTTCTTATTCTTTGTAAATCAATGCTGGGAGCTTGACTATGACTTGTGAGCAGTCACAGTTGTTTTGCTGAACAATATGATGCCGTAAAATGGCGAAACGCTAATAGATTATTATTGTTATTATTAATTTTTTTTTCAATTATTATTATTATTATTATTACTTATTATTATTATTTAACACATTAAATATAATAGCATCTACAGTCTCCTTTTTATTTATTTATTATTACTATCATTATTTTATTTTATTTATTTATTTATTATTTTGCTATTTTGATCTATTTTGATGCTTTTTTTTACTTATTTATTTTATGTCATTGTTATTATTTATTTATTGTTATTTAACTAGTATGGGTTTATGGACGATTGTAAGCATATCCTTATTTTGATTGTGTATTTCTATTGCTCGGAGATGGTTTTTTGACTTGTTTTTGATGATGGTAGGGGACAAAAGGGAAAGGGAGTAGATCATGGGAGCATTGTTTGAAAGTGTGTGTGTATGAGATTGTCAATGTACCTAAATGTTTGTAATAATGATGAGCTTGTTTGTCTAAAGACGGGACCCCCTCGAAAATGAGATGGTTCATCTCAAGGGGATATCCCTGAAACAAAAAAAAAAAAAAAAAAAAAAAAAATGTTGACCTATTCTACACACAATCATTTCTGCCATAACGACCTATTGGTTTTCATTAAACCGAGAAAAATGGAATTTTGTTTTATTTACGATCACTGAGAAATGTTCTATAATTTAAAATGCAAAAAACATTTATTATTTTCATGGTGAAAAGGATTCATTTGCCTTGATCCACGCCGAAGAAAACGTCTAAATGTCACGTTTTTAATGAAGCAGCCTAATGAGTAAAATGTGTATTTTTCCGGCGTCCCCCAGCTACTCGTTTAAGCAAAAGGTACGCTAAAACAACGTATCGTTAACCATGTTA
The DNA here is from genome assembly GCA_038021265.1 of Cyprinella venusta. NCBI lineage: Eukaryota > Metazoa > Chordata > Actinopteri > Cypriniformes > Leuciscidae > Cyprinella > Cyprinella venusta. The sequence goes on along the minus strand of CM075883.1, from coordinate 9,863,094 downwards.
ACATAACCTTACTCGACCTAGTTCTGTGCTTAGCAACGGGAAGAAACTCCTGTAACGTCAGGAAACTCCTGTAACTTCAGTGCCCAACCCGGTATCACGACAAGACGTGAATAATCAATAAAAATGGTCCACTTAGCAAAACGTGTAGATGTCACGGTTTAACCCCCTCAAACGTGAAACTTTCACTTAAACTGAAACTTAAACTTACCATAACGACCTATTGGTTTTCATTAAACTGAGAAAAATGGAATTTTGTTTTATTTACGATCACTGAGAAATGCTCTATTATGTAAAATGCAAAAAAAAAAACATGTATTATTTTTAAGGTGAAAAGGATTCATTTGCCTTGATCCACGCCGAAAAAAAGACGTCTAAATGTCAATGAAGCAGCCTAAATGGTCCACTTTGGAAAACGTGTAGATGTCACGGTTTAACCCCCTCAAACGTGAAACTTAGACGTTTGCGTTAACACGCTCCAGTGTAGAGATACCCGTGGCGCTTGAACCGTGCCAAAATCAAACATTCTATGGCGCTTGAACCGTGCCAAAATCAAACATTCGACCGACCGACCGAACATCTATCCGAATGTCTGTCCGAACGTGTTGTACTTTTGAGCGTCTGACTGAGCGGGTTGACCCACGTGACGACCTGACGTGACGTCAGCGTCTTGAAATTAGCTGTTTTTTAGCCATGCAAGTATCCAAGCTTATGTGTAAAGATTATAAATGGACATGAAAGGCACTAAATATAAATATTGTACCCCTAAAACATCAGTAAAACATTTCTCCTGAATCCTGCGTATGTGTTTTACTTTCAAAGAGCAGAAATACTGTAGGCTAGCCTGTATAAAGACATTCAATAGTCTTAATTTAACCAATATCATTGTTTTTATTGTTAATTTTTTTGCCCTATGAACAACGTTCTCACAGTTCATAAAAAACACTCTCCAAATTAATAAATGTAGCATAATGTTTTTTGTTGTTGTTTTTTTTTTTACTTTTTGCAAAGGCTAATCTTAAAAAAAAAACAGATGCAGGAGGTTTTCATATTTATATATTTGTATGTGTGTGTGTGTGTGTGTGTGTGTGTGTGTATATATATATATATAAAATAAACAGCAAATCTTTTATCACAGCTTTAATCCATCTGAATCTGATCTCATTTCTACCTATCAGTCTTCTTACTCAAATATGCTGTGTAGTAATGTGGTAATCAGTATAGCCCATACATATATTACCACAGCATATTTCAGTCAGAAACTTAATTTTTCACCCCCCGAAAAAAAACATAAGGGGTAACACTGTCATTTTTTCTGGTCAAAATTTTGAGATTCAATATCTCAGCTCTGGAAGGGTCTAGAGCCTCAATTTTTGCACCCAGGTCCATGTCTCGTGGCCCTCTATCACAATCCAGAGTTTTGAGAAGATTGGAGAAACTTAATTTTTCACCCCCCGAAAAAAAACATAAGGGGTAACACTGTCATTTTTTTTTCTGGTCAAAATTTTGAGTTTCAATATCTCAGCTCTGGAAGGGTCTAGAGCCTCAATTTTTGCACCCAGGTCCATGTCTCGTGGCCCTCTATCAGAATCCAGAGTTTTGAGAAGATTGGAGAAACTTAATTTTTCACCCCCCGAAAAAAAACATAAGGGGTAACACTGTCATTTTTTTTTCTGGTCAAAATTTTGAGTTTCAATATCTCAGCTCTGGAAGGGTCTAGAGCCTCAATTTTTGCACCCAGGTCCATGTCTCGTGGCCCTCTATCACAATCCAGAGTTTTGAGAAGATTGGAGAAACTTAATTTTTCACCCCCCGAAAAAAAACATAAGAGGTAACACTGTCATTTTTTTTCTGGTCAAAATTTTGAGTTTCAATATCTCAGCTCTGGAAGGGTCTAGAGCCTCAATTTTTGCACCCAGGTCCATGTCTCGTGGCCCTCTATCAGAATCCAGAGTTTTGAGAAGATTGGAGAAACTTAATTTTTCACCCCCCGAAAAAAAACATAAGGGGTAACACTGTCATTTTTTTTTTCTGTTCAAAATTTTGAGTTTCAATATCTCAGCTCTGGAAGGGTCTAGAGCCTCAATTTTTGCACTCAGGTCCATGTCTCGTGGCCCTCTATCAGAATCCAGAGTTTTGAGAAGATTGGAGAAACTTAATTTTTCACCCCCCGAAAAAACATAAGGGGTAACACTGTCGTTTTTGGCCGAAATTTTGACCCCCTCCGATCTTCTTGAAACTCTGGATTCTGACAGAGGGCCACGAGACTTCGACCAGCGCGCAAAAATGGAGGCTCTAGACCCTTCCAGAGCCGAGATATCGGATGTCAAAGTTTTGACCTGAAAAAAAAAAACATAAGGGGTAACACTGTCGTTTTTGGCCGAAATTTTGACCCCCTCCGATCTTCTTGAAACTCTGGATTCTGACAGAGGGCCACGAGACTTCGACCAGCGCGCAAAAATGGAGGCTTTAGACCCTTCCAGAGCCGAGATATCGGATGTCAAAGTTTTGACCTGAAAAAAAAAAACATAAGGGGTAACACTGTCGTTTTTGGCCGAAATTTTGACCCCCTCCGATCTTCTTGAAACTCTGGATTCTGACAGAGGGCAACGAGACTTCGACCAGAGCGCAAAAATGGAGGCTCTAGACCCTTCCAGAGCCGAGATATCGGATGTCAAAGTTTTGACCTGAAAAAAAACCATAAGGGGTAACACTGTCATTTTTGGCCGAAATTTTGACCCCCTCCAATCTTCTTGAAACTCTGGATTCTGACAGAGGGCCACGAGACTTCGACCAGCGCGCAAAAATGGAGGCTCTAGACCCTTCCAGAGCCGAGATATCGGATGTCAAAGTTTTGACCTGAAAAAAAAAAACATAAGGGGTAACACTGTCGTTTTTGGCCGAAATTTTGACCCCCTCCGATCTTCTTGAAACTCTGGATTCTGACAGAGGGCCACGAGACTTCGACCAGCGCGAGAAATTGGAGGCTCTAGACCAGGGGTGGGCAAACTTTTTGGCTCAAGGGCCACACTGGGTTTTGAAATTTGACAGAGGGCCGGCCATTTACGTGGATCATGTAATTTACATAGTATATTAATTTATATGCTATAGATATCCCCATTTAGCATTGTTATATTTTGGGTTATTTTTTTATTTAATTTTATATTTATTTTAATTTTATATATATTTATATTCTTTTTAAATATTGTTTATCCTTAGTATTATTTAATGAGCCTAACAGTAAATTAGAAACAAAACACCAGCAAGTGTACACTTAGTAGAGTAAAAATTAGAGAAATGGTAACTGGACTGCATTTATATAGCGCTTTCATAGACCCAATGGCCACCAAAGCGCTTTACAATTTGCCTCACATTCACCCATTCACACACACATTCTTTCACCGACTGCGACGGCAGCCATGCAAGGCGCCATCCAGCTCGTCGAGAGGAGCTGGGGTTAGGTGTCTTGCTCATGGACACCTCGACACTTGGTCACGTGGAACCGAGGATTGAACCACCAACCTTTCGGTTTGTAGACAACTCACATGAACCACTGAGCCACTGCCGGAAGGTTACATTTATTCAACTTTATTAAAACTCCATATGGTAATCAAATTGCACTTAATACACAAACGTCATACATTTGTGAAAAAAAAAAAAAATACCAATTTATTTTAAGTATGATAAAATGTAAAAATCAAAAGCAGATAAGAACATTTATTGAACAAGCGTAGCGAGGGGGGCGATAAAGGTAACCAGAAGCAGTCCAAGAGACAAATACAGAGGAGAAAAGAAACTAAATATCAAAAGAAAAACTAAAAATCAAATGAAAACTAATCAGGTGTACAAGTGGTTACTAACATTGTTTTTTCTCTGTGAGTTTCCAAAAAAGGAAAAAACATTAACGTGCAACAAGGAGCCTTGTTGTGCTTAAGTCGCTGTCAAACGCTAGAGGCTGCAGTCTTTAGCCTCATTGTTAGCGCGCCTGACTCTCATGCCGGAGATCCGGGTTCGAGGCCCGCTCGGAGCGGATCGAGTTGGACCCGGGTGTGTGAGGGGTTACATGAGCTATGCAATGCAACCGTTATTTATTCACTGTATGGTTTCCATGGTGAAGCGTCATTGCTTGTCACTTGACACACCGCAGCACAGCCACAACAGCTCTGAATGAATGAGCTGCTTTATTCAAGTATTGCAGGAAAAAGGCAAAATGAATGTGTGACAGGGATGTTGGTTCGGTGAATGGGTGATGGAAGGAGACACAGGGTCGGTGAATACTGGGGCTCATGCACTTTATTGAGTTACTTTCTCTCCCCACAGCGCTTGCTCGCGCTTACACAATTAATTCAGAATATTTCAAAAACAAATCACATATAAAACAGTACTCTTCCCGCTGGATTCAGCTTCTCAGGTCACAAATGCAGCAACACTCTTTTCACTGAAACAGCTTGCAGCCCATCGTTTTCTCTCTCTCGACAGCGCGTGCACGAGCTCCCAGTCTCTCTCTCTCCCCACTCTGTCAGCACGGCCCGCTTACCGCTCGGCTCCCCCCTCGCTCTCCCGCTACAGACCGCGCTGCACAACGCTCATCATGCAAATGCAGTCTCTATGACAATATTTAAAATACTAGACGGGCCGGATTAAACAGCCTAACGGGCCGCATGTGGCCCGCGGGCCGTAGTTTGCCCACCCCTGCTCTAGACCCTTCCAGAGCCGAGATATCGGATGTCAAAGTTTTGACCTGAAAAAAAAACATAAGGGGTAACACTGTCGTTTTTGGCCGAAATTTTGACCCCCTCTGATCTTCTTGAAACTCTGGATTCTGACAGAGGGCCACGAGACTTCGACCAGCGCGCAAAAATGGAGGCTCTAGACCCTTCCAGAGCCGAGATATCGGATGTCAAAGTTTTGACCTGAAAAAAAAAACATAAGGGGTAACACTGTCGTTTTTGGCCGAAATTTTGACCCCCTCCGATCTTCTTGAAACTCTGGATTCTGACAGAGGGCCACGAGACTTCGACCAGCGCGCAAAAATGGAGGCTTTAGACCCTTCCAGAGCCGAGATGTCGGATGTCAAAGTTTTGACCTGAAAAAAAAAACATAAGGGGTAACACTGTCGTTTTTGGCCGAAATTTTGACCCCCTCCGATCTTCTTGAAACTCTGGATTCTGACAGAGGACCACGAGACTTCGACCAGTGCGCAAAAATGGAGGCTCTAGACCCTTCCAGAGCCGAGATATCGGATGTCAAAGTTTTGACCTGAAAAAAAAACATAAGGGGTAACACTGTCGTTTTTGGCCGAAATTTTGACCCCCTCCGATCTTCTTGAAACTCTGGATTCTGACAGAGGGCCACGAGACTTCGACCAGCGCGCAAAAATGGAGGCTTTAGACCCTTCCAGAGCCGAGATGTCGGATGTCAAAGTTTTGACCTGAAAAAAAAAACATAAGGGGTAACACTGTCGTTTTTGGCCGAAATTTTGACCCCCTCCGATCTTCTTGAAACTCTGGATTCTGACAGAGTGCCACGAGACTTCGACCAGCGCGCAAAAATGGAGGCTCTAGACCCTTCCAGAGCCGAGATATCGGATGTCAAAGTTTTGACCTGAAAAAAAAACATAAGGGGTAACACTGTCGTTTTTGGCCGAAATTTTGACCCCCTCCGATCTTCTTGAAACTCTGGATTCTGACAGAGGGCCACGAGACTTCGACCAGCGCGCAAAAATGGAGGCTCTAGACCCTTCCAGAGCCGAGATATCGGATGTCAAAGTTTTGACCTGAAAAAAAAAACATAAGGGGTAACACTGTCGTTTTTGGCCGAAATTTTGACCCCCTCCGATCTTCTTGAAACTCTGGATTCTGACAGAGGGCCACGAGACTTCGACCAGCGCGCAAAAATGGAGGCTCTAGACCCTTCCAGAGCCGAGATATCGGATGTCAAAGTTTTGACCTGAAAAAAAAAACATAAGGGGTAACACTGTCGTTTTTGGCCGAAATTTTGACCCCCTCCGATCTTCTTGAAACTCTGGATTCTGACAGAGGGCCACGAGACTTTGACCAGCGCGCAAAAATGGAGGCTCTAGACCCTTCCAGAGCCGAGATATCGGATGTCAAAGTTTTGACCTGAAAAAAAAAACATAAGGGGAAACACTGTCGTTTTTGGCCGAAATTTTGACCCCCTCCGATCTTCTTGAAACTCTGGATTCTGACAGAGGGCCACGAGACTTCGACCAGCGCGCAGAAATGGAGGCTCTAGACCCTTCCAGAGCAGAGATATCGGATGTCAAAGTTTTGACCTGAAAAAAAAAACATAAGGGGTAACACTGTCGTTTTTGGCCGAAATTTTGACCCCCTCCGATCTTCTTGAAACTCTGGATTCTGACAGAGGGCCACGAGACTTCGACCAGCGCGCAAAAATGGAGGCTCTAGACCCTTCCAGAGCCGAGATATCGGATGTCAAAGTTTTGACCTGAAAAAAAAACATAAGGGGTAACACTGTCGTTTTTGGCCGAAATTTTGACCCCCTCCGATCTTCTTGAAACTCTGGATTCTGACAGAGGGCCACGAGACTTCGACCAGCGCGCAAAAATGGAGGCTCTAGACCCTTCCAGAGCCGAGATATCGGATGTCAAAGTTTTGACCTGAAAAAAAAAACATAAGGGGTAACACTGTCGTTTTTGGCCGAAATTTTGACCCCCTCCGATCTTCTTGAAACTCTGGATTCTGACAGAGGGCCACGAGACTTCGACCAGCGCGCAAAAATGGAGGCTTTAGACCCTTCCAGAGCCGAGATATCGGATGTCAAAGTTTTGACCTGAAAAAAAAAACATAAGGGGTAACACTGTCGTTTTTGGCCGAAATTTTGACCCCCTCCGATCTTCTTGAAACTCTGGATTCTGACAGAGGGCCACAAGACTTCGACCAGCGCGCAAAAATGGAGGCTCTAGACCCTTCCAGAGCCGAGATATCGGATGTCAAAGTTTTGACCTGAAAAAAAAAACATAAGGGGTAACACTGTCGTTTTTGGCCGAAATTTTGACCCCCTCCGATCTTCTTGAAACTCTGGATTCTGACAGAGGGCCACGAGACTTCGACCAGCGCGCAGAAATGGAGGCTCTAGACCCTTCCAGAGCCGAGATATCGGATGTCAAAGTTTTGACCTGAAAAAAAAACATAAGGGGTAACACTGTCGTTTTTGGCCGAAATTTTGACCCCCTCCGATCTTCTTGAAACTCTGGATTCTGACAGAGGGCCACGAGACTTCGACCAGCGCGCAAAAATGGAGGCTCTAGACCCTTCCAGAGCCGAGATATCGGATGTCAAAGTTTTGACCTGAAAAAAAAAAACATAAGGGGTAACACTGTCGTTTTTGGCCGAAATTTTGACCCCCTCCGATCTTCTTGAAACTCTGGATTCTGACAGAGGGCCACGAGGCTTCGACCCGCGCGCAAAAATGGAGGCTTTAGACCCTTCCAGAGCCGAGATATCGGATGTCAAAGTTTTGACCTGAAAAAAAAAACATAAGGGGTAACACTGTCGTTTTTGGCCGAAATTTTGACCCCCTCCGATCTTCTTGAAACTCTGGATTCTGACAGAGGGCCACGAGACTTCGACCAGCGCGCAAAAATGGAGGCTCTAGACCCTTCCAGAGCGGAGATATCGGATGTCAAAGTTTTGACCTGAAAAAAAAAACATAAGGGGTAACACTGTCGTTTTTGGCCGAAATTTTGACCCCCTCCGATCTTCTTGAAACTCTGGATTCTGACAGAGGGCCACGAGACTTCGACCAGCGCGCAAAAATGGAGGCTCTAGACCCTTCCAGAGCCGAGATATCGGATGTCAAAGTTTTGACCTGAAAAAAAAAACATAAGGGGTAACACTGTCGTTTTTGGCCGAAATTTTGACCCCCTCCGATCTTCTTGAAACTCTGGATTCTGACAGAGGGCCACAAGACTTCGACCAGCGCGCAAAAATGGAGGCTCTAGACCCTTCCAGAGCCGAGATATCGGATGTCAAAGTTTTGACCTGAAAAAAAAAACATAAGGGGTAACACTGTCGTTTTTGGCCGAAATTTTGACCCCCTCCGATCTTCTTGAAACTCTGGATTCTGACAGAGGGCCACGAGACTTCGACCAGCGCGCAAAAATGGAGGCTCTAGACCCTTCCAGAGCCGAGATATCGGATGTCAAAGTTTTGACCTGAAAAAAAAACATAAGGGGTAACACTGTCGTTTTTGGCCGAAATTTTGACCCCCTCCGATCTTCTTGAAACTCTGGATTCTGACAGAGGGCCACAAGACTTCGACCAGCGCGCAAAAATGGAGGCTCTAGACCCTTCCAGAGCCGAGATATCGGATGTCAAAGTTTTGACCTGAAAAAAAAACATAAGGGGTAACACTGTCGTTTTTGGCCGAAATTTTGACCCCCTCCGATCTTCTTGAAACTCTGGATTCTGACAGAGGGCCACGAGACTTCGACCAGCGCGCAAAAATGGAGGCTCTAGACCCTTCCAGAGCCGAGATATCGGATGTCAAAGTTTTGACCTGAAAAAAAAACATAAGGGGTAACACTGTCGTTTTTGGCCGAAATTTTGACCCCCTCCGATCTTCTTGAAACTCTGGATTCTGACAGAGGGCCACGAGACTTCGACCAGCGTGCAAAAATGGAGGCTCTAGACCCTTCCAGAGCCGAGATATCGGATGTCAAAGTTTTGACCTGAAAAAAAACATAAGGGGTAACACTGTCGTTTTTGGCCGAAATTTTGACCCCCTCCGATCTTCTTGAAACTCTGGATTCTGACAGAGGGCCACGAGACTTCGACCAGCGCGCAAAAATGGAGGCTCTAGACCCTTCCAGAGCGGAGATATCGGATGTCAAAGTTTTGACCTGAAAAAAAAAAACATAAGGGGTAACACTGTCGTTTTTGGCCGAAATTTTGACCCCCTCCGATCTTCTTGAAACTCTGGATTCTGACAGAGGGCCACGAGACTTCGACCAGCGCGCAAAAATGGAGGCTCTAGACCCTTCCAGAGCCGAGATATCGGATGTCAAAGTTTTGACCTGAAAAAAAAAACATAAGGGGTAACACTGTCGTTTTTGGCCGAAATTTTGACCCCCTCCGATCTTCTTGAAACTCTGGATTCTGACAGAGGGCCACAAGACTTCGACCAGCGCGCAAAAATGGAGGCTCTAGACCCTTCCAGAGCCGAGATATCGGATGTCAAAGTTTTGACCTGAAAAAAAAACATAAGGGGTAACACTGTCGTTTTTGGCCGAAATTTTGACCCCCTCCGATCTTCTTGAAACTCTGGATTCTGACAGAGGGCCACGAGACTTCGACCAGCGCGCAAAAATGGAGGCTCTAGACCCTTCCAGAGCCGAGATATCGGATGTCAAAGTTTTGACCTGAAAAAAAAAACATAAGGGGTAACACTGTCGTTTTTGGCCGAAATTTTGACCCCCTCCGATCTTCTTGAAACTCTGGATTCTGACAGAGGGCCACGAGACTTCGACCAGCGCGCAAAAATGGAGGCTCTAGACCCTTCCAGAGCCGAGATATCGGATGTCAAAGTTTTGACCTGAAAAAAAAAACATAAGGGGTAACACTGTCGTTTTTGGCCGAAATTTTGACCCCCTCCGATCTTCTTGAAACTCTGGATTCTGACAGAGGGCCACGAGACTTTGACCAGCGCGCAAAAATGGAGGCTCTAGACCCTTCCAGAGCCGAGATATCGGATGTCAAAGTTTTGACCTGAAAAAAAAAACATAAGGGGTAACACTGTCGTTTTTGGCCGAAATTTTGACCCCCTCCGATCTTCTTGAAACTCTGGATTCTGACAGAGGGCCACGAGACTTCGACCAGCGCGCAGAAATGGAGGCTCTAGACCCTTCCAGAGCAGAGATATCGGATGTCAAAGTTTTGACCTGAAAAAAAAAACATAAGGGGTAACACTGTCGTTTTTGGCCGAAATTTTGACCCCCTCCGATCTTCTTGAAACTCTGGATTCTGACAGAGGGCCACGAGACTTCGACCAGCGCGCAAAAATGGAGGCTCTAGACCCTTCCAGAGCCGAGATATCGGATGTCAAAGTTTTGACCTGAAAAAAAAACATAAGGGGTAACACTGTCGTTTTTGGCCGAAATTTTGACCCCCTCCGATCTTCTTGAAACTCTGGATTCTGACAGAGGGCCACGAGACTTCGACCAGCGCGCAAAAATGGAGGCTCTAGACCCTTCCAGAGCCGAGATATCGGATGTCAAAGTTTTGACCTGAAAAAAAAAACATAAGGGGTAACACTGTCGTTTTTGGCCGAAATTTTGACCCCCTCCGATCTTCTTGAAACTCTGGATTCTGACAGAGGGCCACGAGACTTCGACCAGCGCGCAAAAATGGAGGCTCTAGACCCTTCCAGAGCGGAGATATCGGATGTCAAAGTTTTGACCTGAAAAAAAAAACATAAGGGGTAACACTGTCGTTTTTGGCCGAAATTTTGACCCCCTCCGATCTTCTTGAAACTCTGGATTCTGACAGAGGGCCACGAGACTTCGACCAGCGCGCAAAAATGGAGGCTCTAGACCCTTCCAGAGCCGAGATATCGGATGTCAAAGTTTTGACCTGAAAAAAAAAACATAAGGGGTAACACTGTCGTTTTTGGCCGAAATTTTGACCCCCTCCGATCTTCTTGAAACTCTGGATTCTGACAGAGGGCCACGAGACTTCGACCAGCGCGCAAAAATGGAGGCTCTAGACCCTTCCAGAGCCGAGATATCGGATGTCAAAGTTTTGACCTGAAAAAAAAACATAAGGGGTAACACTGTCGTTTTTGGCCGAAATTTTGACCCCCTCCGATCTTCTTGAAACTCTGGATTCTGACAGAGGGCCACGAGACTTCGACCAGCGCGCAAAAATGGAGGCTCTAGACCCTTCCAGAGCCGAGATATCGGATGTCAAAGTTTTGACCTGAAAAAAAAAACATAAGGGGTAACACTGTCGTTTTTGGCCGAAATTTTGACCCCCTCCGATCTTCTTGAAACTCTGGATTCTGACAGAGGGCCACGAGACTTCGACCAGCGCGCAAAAATGGAGGCTCTAGACCCTTCCAGAGCCGAGATATCGGATGTCAAAGTTTTGACCTGAAAAAAAAAACATAAGGGGTAACACTGTCGTTTTTGGCCGAAATTTTGACCCCCTCCGATCTTCTTGAAACTCTGGATTCTGACAGAGGGCCACGAGGCTTCGACCCGCGCGCAAAAATGGAGGCTTTAGACCCTTCCAGAGCCGAGATATCGGATGTCAAAGTTTTGACCTGAAAAAAAAAACATAAGGGGTAACACTGTCGTTTTTGGCCGAAATTTTGACCCCCTCCGATCTTCTTGAAACTCTGGATTCTGACAGAGGGCCACGAGACTTCGACCAGCGCGCAAAAATGGAGGCTCTAGACCCTTCCAGAGCGGAGATATCGGATGTCAAAGTTTTGACCTGAAAAAAAAAACATAAGGGGTAACACTGTCGTTTTTGGCCGAAATTTTGACCCCCTCCGATCTTCTTGAAACTCTGGATTCTGACAGAGGGCCACGAGACTTCGACCAGCGCGCAAAAATGGAGGCTCTAGACCCTTCCAGAGCCGAGATATCGGATGTCAAAGTTTTGACCTGAAAAAAAAAACATAAGGGGTAACACTGTCGTTTTTGGCCGAAATTTTGACCCCCTCCGATCTTCTTGAAACTCTGGATTCTGACAGAGGGCCACAAGACTTCGACCAGCGCGCAAAAATGGAGGCTCTAGACCCTTCCAGAGCCGAGATATCGGATGTCAAAGTTTTGACCTGAAAAAAAAACATAAGGGGTAACACTGTCGTTTTTGGCCGAAATTTTGACCCCCTCCGATCTTCTTGAAACTCTGGATTCTGACAGAGGGCCACGAGACTTCGACCAGCGCGCAAAAATGGAGGCTCTAGACCCTTCCAGAGCCGAGATATCGGATGTCAAAGTTTTGACCTGACAAAAAAACATAAGGGGTAACACTGTCGTTTTTGGCCGAAATTTTGACCCCCTCCGATCTTCTTGAAACTCTGGATTCTGACAGAGGGCCACAAGACTTCGACCAGCGCGCAAAAATGGAGGCTCTAGACCCTTCCAGAGCCGAGATATCGGATGTCAAAGTTTTGACCTGAAAAAAAAACATAAGGGGTAACACTGTCGTTTTTGGCCGAAATTTTGACCCCCTCCGATCTTCTTGAAACTCTGGATTCTGACAGAGGGCCACGAGACTTCGACCAGCACGCAAAAATGGAGGCTCTAGACCCTTCCAGAGCCGAGATATCGGATGTCAAAGTTTTGACCTGAAAAAAAAACATAAGGGGTAACACTGTCGTTTTTGGCCGAAATTTTGACCCCCTCCGATCTTCTTGAAACTCTGGATTCTGACAGAGGGCCACGAGACTTCGACCAGCGTGCAAAAATGGAGGCTCTAGACCCTTCCAGAGCCGAGATATCGGATGTCAAAGTTTTGACCTGAAAAAAAACATAAGGGGTAACACTGTCGTTTTTGGCCGAAATTTTGACCCCCTCCGATCTTCTTGAAACTCTGGATTCTGACAGAGGGCCACGAGACTTCGACCAGCGCGCAAAAATGGAGGCTCTAGACCCTTCCAGAGCGGAGATATCGGATGTCAAAGTTTTGACCTGAAAAAAAAACATAAGGGGTAACACTGTCGTTTTTGGCCGAAATTTTGACCCCCTCCGATCTTCTTGAAACTCTGGATTCTGACAGAGGGCCACGAGACTTCGACCAGCGCGCAAAAATGGAGGCTCTAGACCCTTCCAGAGCCGAGATATCGGATGTCAAAGTTTTGACCTGAAAAAAAAAACATAAGGGGTAACACTGTCGTTTTTGGCCGAAATTTTGACCCCCTCCGATCTTCTTGAAACTCTGGATTCTGACAGAGGGCCACGAAGACTTCGACCAGCGCGCAAAAATGGAGGCTCTAGACCCTTCCAGAGCCGAGATATCGGATGTCAAAGTTTTGACCTGAAAAAAAAACATAAGGGGTAACACTGTCGTTTTTGGCCGAAATTTTGACCCCCTCCGATCTTCTTGAAACTCTGGATTCTGACAGAGGGCCACGAGACTTCGACCAGCGCGCAAAAATGGAGGCTCTAGACCCTTCCAGAGCCGAGATATCGGATGTCAAAGTTTTGACCTGAAAAAAAAAACATAAGGGGTAACACTGTCGTTTTTGGCCGAAATTTTGACCCCCTCCGATCTTCTTGAAACTCTGGATTCTGACAGAGGGCCACGAGACTTCGACCAGCGCGCAAAAATGGAGGCTCTAGACCCTTCCAGAGCCGAGATATCGGATGTCAAAGTTTTGACCTGAAAAAAAAAACATAAGGGGTAACACTGTCGTTTTTGGCCGAAATTTTGACCCCCTCCGATCTTCTTGAAACTCTGGATTCTGACAGAGGGCCACGAGACTTCGACCAGCGCGCAAAAATGGAGGCTCTAGACCCTTCCAGAGCCGAGATATCGGATGTCAAAGTTTTGACCTGAAAAAAAAAAACATAAGGGGTAACACTGTCGTTTTTGGCCGAAATTTTGACCCCCTCCGATCTTCTTGAAACTCTGGATTCTGACAGAGGGCCACGAGACTTCGACCAGCGCGCAAAATGGAGGCTCTAGACCCTTCCAGAGCCGAGATATCGGATGTCAAAGTTTTGACCTGAAAAAAAAAACATAAGGGGTAACACTGTCGTTTTTGGCCGAAATTTTGACCCCCTCCGATCTTCTTGAAACTCTGGATTCTGACAGAGGGCCACGAGACTTCGACCAGCGCGCAAAAATGGAGGCTCTAGACCCTTCCAGAGCCGAGATATCGGATGTCAAAGTTTTGACCTGAAAAAAAAAACATAAGGGGTAACACTGTCGTTTTTGGCCGAAATTTTGACCCCCTCCGATCTTCTTGAAACTCTGGATTCTGACAGAGGGCCACGAGACTTCGACCAGCGCGCAAAAATGGAGGCTCTAGACCCTTCCAGAGCCGAGATATCGGATGTCAAAGTTTTGACCTGAAAAAAAAAAACATAAGGGGTAACACTGTCGTTTTTGTCCGAAATTTTGACCCCCTCCGATCTTCTTGAAACTCTGGATTCTGACAGAGGGCCACGAGACTTCGACCAGCGCGCAAAAATGGAGGCTCTAGACCCTTCCAGAGCGGAGATATCGGATGTCAAAGTTTTGACCTGAAAAAAAAAACATAAGGGGTAACACTAGTAACACTGTCGTTTTTGGCCGAAATTTTGACCCCCTCCGATCTTCTTGAAACTCTGGATTCTGACAGAGGGCCACGAGACTTCGACCAGCGCGCAAAAATGGAGGCTCTAGACCCTTCCAGAGCCGAGATATCGGATGTCAAAGTTTTGACCTGAAAAAAAAAACATAAGGGGTAACACTGTCGTTTTTGGCCGAAATTTTGACCCCCTCCGATCTTCTTGAAACTCTGGATTCTGACAGAGGGCCACGAGACTTCGACCAGCGCGCAAAAATGGAGGCTCTAGACCCTTCCAGAGCCGAGATATCGGATGTCAAAGTTTTGACCTGAAAAAAAAAACATAAGGGGTAACACTGTCGTTTTTGGCCGAAATTTTGACCCCCTCCGATCTTCTTGAAACTCTGGATTCTGACAGAGGGCCACGAGACTTCGACCAGCGCGCAAAAATGGAGGCTCTAGACCCTTCCAGAGCCGAGATATCGGATGTCAAAGTTTTGACCTGAAAAAAAAACATAAGGGGTAACACTGTCGTTTTTGGCCGAAATTTTGACCCCCTCCGATCTTCTTGAAACTCTGGATTCTGACAGAGGGCCACGAGACTTCGACCAGCGCGCAAAAATGGAGGCTCTAGACCCTTCCAGAGCGGAGATATCGGATGTCAAAGTTTTGACCTGAAAAAAAAAACATAAGGGGTAACACTGTCGTTTTTGGCCGAAATTTTGACCCCCTCCGATCTTCTTGAAACTCTGGATTCTGACAGAGGGCCACGAGACTTCGACCAGCGCGCAAAAATGGAGGCTCTAGACCCTTCCAGAGCCGAGATATCGGATGTCAAAGTTTTGACCTGAAAAAAAAAACATAAGGGGTAACACTGTCGTTTTTGGCCGAAATTTTGACCCCCTCCGATCTTCTTGAAACTCTGGATTCTGACAGAGGGCCACAAGACTTCGACCAGCGCGCAAAAATGGAGGCTCTAGACCCTTCCAGAGCCGAGATATCGGATGTCAAAGTTTTGACCTGAAAAAAAAACATAAGGGGTAACACTGTCGTTTTTGGCCGAAATTTTGACCCCCTCCGATCTTCTTGAAACTCTGGATTCTGACAGAGGGCCACGAGACTTCGACCAGCGCGCAAAAATGGAGGCTCTAGACCCTTCCAGAGCCGAGATATCGGATGTCAAAGTTTTGACCTGAAAAAAAAACATAAGGGGTAACACTGTCGTTTTTGGCCGAAATTTTGACCCCCTCCGATCTTCTTGAAACTCTGGATTCTGACAGAGGGCCACGAGACTTCGACCAGCGCGCAAAAATGGAGGCTCTAGACCCTTCCAGAGCCGAGATATCGGATGTCAAAGTTTTGACCTGAAAAAAAAACATAAGGGGTAACACTGTCGTTTTTGGCCGAAATTTTGACCCCCTCCGATCTTCTTGAAACTCTGGATTCTGACAGAGGGCCACGAGACTTCGACCAGCGCGCAAAAATGGAGGCTCTAGACCCTTCCAGAGCCGAGATATCGGATGTCAAAGTTTTGACCTGAAAAAAAACATAAGGGGTAACACTGTCGTTTTTGGCCGAAATTTTGACCCCCTCCGATCTTCTTGAAACTCTGGATTCTGACAGAGGGCCACGAGACTTCGACCAGCGCGCAAAAATGGAGGCTTTAGACCCTTCCAGAGCCGAGATATCGGATGTCAAAGTTTTGACCTGAAAAAAAAAAAACATAAGGGGTAACACTGTCGTTTTTGGCCGAAATTTTGACCCCCTCCGATCTTCTTGAAACTCTGGATTCTGACAGAGGGCAACGAGACTTCGACCAGCGCGCAAAAATGGAGGCTCTAGACCCTTCCAGAGCCGAGATATCGGATGTCAAAGTTTTGACCTGAAAAAAAAAACATAAGGGGTAACACTGTCGTTTTTGGCCGAAATTTTGACCCCCTCCGATCTTCTTGAAACTCTGGATTCTGACAGAGGGCCACGAGACTTCGACCAGCGCGAGAAATTGGAGGCTCTAGACCCTTCCAGAGCCGAGATATCGGATGTCAAAGTTTTGACCTGAAAAAAAAACATAAGGGGTAACACTGTCGTTTTTGGCCGAAATTTTGACCCCCTCTGATCTTCTTGAAACTCTGGATTCTGACAGAGGGCCACGAGACTTCGACCAGCGCGCAAAAATGGAGGCTCTAGACCCTTCCACAGCCGAGATATCGGATGTCAAAGTTTTGACCTGAAAACAAAAACATAAGGGGTAACACTGTCGTTTTTGGCCGAAATTTTGACCCCCTCCGATCTTCTTGAAACTCTGGATTCTGACAGAGGGCCACGAGACTTCGACCAGCGCGCAAAAATGGAGGCTTTAGACCCTTCCAGAGCCGAGATGTCGGATGTCAAAGTTTTGACCTGAAAAAAAAAACATAAGGGGTAACACTGTCGTTTTTGGCCGAAATTTTGACCCCCTCCGATCTTCTTGAAACTCTGGATTCTGACAGAGGACCACGAGACTTCGACCAGTGCGCAAAAATGGAGGCTCTAGACCCTTCCAGAGCCGAGATATCGGATGTCAAAGTTTTGACCTGAAAAAAAAACATAAGGGGTAACACTGTCGTTTTTGGCCGAAATTTTGACCCCCTCCGATCTTCTTGAAACTCTGGATTCTGACAGAGGGCCACAAGACTTCGACCAGCGCGCAAAAATGGAGGCTCTAGACCCTTCCAGAGCCGAGATATCGGATGTCAAAGTTTTGACCTGAAAAAAAAACATAAGGGGTAACACTGTCGTTTTGGCCGAAATTTTGACCCCCTCCGATCTTCTTGAAACTCTGGATTCTGACAGAGGGCCACGAGACTTCGACCAGCGCGCAAAAATGGAGGCTCTAGACCCTTCCAGAGCCGAGATATCGGATGTCAAAGTTTTGACCTGAAAAAAAAACATAAGGGGTAACACTGTCGTTTTTGGCCGAAATTTTGACCCCCTCCGATCTTCTTGAAACTCTGGATTCTGACAGAGGGCCACGAGACTTCGACCAGCGCGCAAAAATGGAGGCTCTAGACCCTTCCAGAGCCGAGATATCGGATGTCAAAGTTTTGACCTGAAAAAAAAAACATAAGGGGTAACACTGTCGTTTTTGGCCGAAATTTTGACCCCCTCCGATCTTCTTGAAACTCTGGATTCTGACAGAGGGCCACGAGACTTTGACCAGCGCGCAAAAATGGAGGCTCTAGACCCTTCCAGAGCCGAGATATCGGATGTCAAAGTTTTGACCTGAAAAAAAAAACATAAGGGGTAACACTGTCGTGTTTGGCCGAAATTTTGACCCCCTCCGATCTTCTTGAAACTCTGGATTCTGACAGAGGGCCACGAGACTTCGACCAGCGCGCAGAAATGGAGGCTCTAGACCCTTCCAGAGCAGAGATATCGGATGTCAAAGTTTTGACCTGAAAAAAAAAAACATAAGGGGTAACACTGTCGTTTTTGGCCGAAATTTTGACCCCCTCCGATCTTCTTGAAACTCTGGATTCTGACAGAGGGCCACGAGACTTCGACCAGCGCGCAAAAATGGAGGCTCTAGACCCTTCCAGAGCCGAGATATCGGATGTCAAAGTTTTGACCTGAAAAAAAAAACATAAGGGGTAACACTGTCGTTTTTGGCCGAAATTTTGACCCCCTCCGATCTTCTTGAAACTCTGGATTCTGACAGAGGGCCACGAGACTTCGACCAGCGCGCAAAAATGGAGGCTCTAGACCCTTCCAGAGCCGAGATATCGGATGTCAAAGTTTTGACCTGAAAAAAAAAACATAAGGGGTAACACTGTCATTTTTGGCCGAAATTTTGACCCCCTCCGATCTTCTTGAAACTCTGGATTCTGACAGAGGGCCACGAGACTTCGACCAGCGCGCAAAAATGGAGGCTCTAGACCCTTCCAGAGCCGAGATATCGGATGTCAAAATTTTGACCAGAAAAAAAAACATAAGGGGTAACACTGTCATTTTTTTTGGGCCGAAATTTTGACCCCCTCCGATCTTCTTCAAACTCTGGATTCTGACAGAGGGCCACGAGACTTCGACCAGTGCGCAAAAATGGAGGCTCTAGACCCTTCCAGAGCCGAGATATCGAAGGTCAAAATTTTGACCAGAAAAAAAAAACATAAGGGGTAACACTGTCATTTTTTTTTTTTGGCCGAAAATTTGACCCCCTCCGATCTTCTTGAAACTCTGGATTCTGACAGAGGGCCACGAGACTTCGTCCAGCGCGCAAAAATGGAGGCTCTAGACCCTTCCAGAGCCGAAATATCGAAGGTCAAAATTTTGACCAGAAAAAAAAAACATAAGGGGTAACACTGTCATTTTTTTTTTTGGCCGAAATTTTGACCCCCTCCGATCTTCTTCAAACTCTGGATTCTGACAGAGGGCCACGAGACTTCGACCAGCGCGCAAAAATGGAGGCTCTAGACCCTTCCAGAGCCGAGATATCGAAGGTCAAAATTTTGACCAGAAAAAAAAAACATAAGGGGTAACACTGTCATTTTTTTTTTTGGCCGAAATTTTGACCCCCTCCGATCTTCTTCAAACTCTGGATTCTGACAGAGGGCCACGAGACTTCGACCAGCGCGCAAAAATGGAGGCTCTAGACCCTTCCAGAGCCGAGATATCGAAGGTAAAAATTTTGACCAGAAAAAAAACATAAGGGGTAACACTGTCATTTTTTTTTTTTTTTTTGGCTGAAATTTTGACCCCCTCCGATCTTCTTCAAACTCTGGATTCTGACAGAGGGCCACGAGACTTCGACCAGCGCGCAAAAATGGAGGCTCTAGACCCTTCCAGAGCCGAGATATCGAAGGTCAAAATTTTGACCAGAAAAAAAAAACATTAGGGGTAACACTGTCATTTTTTTTTTTGGCCTAAATTTTGACCCCCTCCGATCTTCTTCAAACTCTGGATTCTGACAGAGGGCCACGAGACTTCGACCAGCGCGCAAAAATGGAGGCTCTAGACCCTTCCAGAGCCGAGATATCGAAGGTCAAAATTTTGACCAGAAAAAAAAAACATAAGGGGTAACACTGTCATTTTTTTTTTTTTGGCCGAAATTTTGACCCCCTCCGATCTTCTTCAAACTCTGGATTCTGACAGAGGGCCACGAGACTTCGACCAGTGCGCAAAAATGGAGGCTTTAGACCCTTCCAGAGCCGAGATATCAAAGGTCAAAATTTTGACCAGAAAAAAAACATAAGGGGTAACACTGTCATTTTTTTTTTTTTGGCCGAAATTTTGACCCCCTCCGATCTTCTTCAAACTCTGGATTCTGACAGAGGGCCACGAGACTTCGACCAGCGCGCAAAAATGGAGGCTCTAGACCCTTCCAGAGCCGAGATATCGAAGGTCAAAATTTTGACCAGAAAAAAAAACATAAGGGGTAACACTGTCATTTTTTTTTTGGCCGAAATTTTGACCCCCTCCGATCTTCTTCAAACTCTGGATTCTGACAGAGGGCCACGAGACTTCGACCAGCGCGCAAAAATGGAGG